>JAZHFQ010000785.1:1200000-2400000 GCA_038387885.1 Spodoptera picta | reverse complement strand
ATCGATCATGTTACATTGTGCCCAGTAGAGTACTAAGCGGACAATACCAGACACTAGAGAGGAGAAAGCGTTTGAAAGCCCTTAGCAAGCGAGTACCTTTAACATGGATGACTTAACACTTTCAAACTACACCACAGTTTACAGTATGCTCGTTCATAACAGCAAACAATGCCTTCTAATTACACAGCAAGGATCTGAAGCGAAGGTCTTTAACTAACGATACATCATGTCTTAAAGTTGGCATTACGAAAAGTGGAAGTCATCTTGTTATTCAAAACCCATTATAACTAAGTGACTGTAACCATAAACAATGGTTATTCAAATTGTGTTTTAGTAATGTTGATCAGAACATGAATTATTATGGAAATAACTGGGATATGAAACAATAGTATAAATGTTAAGAAAACAATATTTACTTTAACTTTGTAATTATTTTGAGATTGTACAAATTGTTTTGACGAGATAATGGAATGTAATCACCATAAAATAACTTTACGTGCGTTATAAGTTGAATTCCTCCAATTGTGGAGATATTTTAATCAATTAGTATAATATTCCCATAGGTGTGAGAAATCTAATAATAGATTGACGAAGATGTTGAAGACGTTGATAGCATACAACACGTAAATCTCAGTTGTAATGAACAAGGGAACAGTTTCTTAACATGACGGTTCTTGTGTAAAAACTTTGTGTGGAATCCCATGAAGCGAGTATATTCCCCTTGTGTCATCATCTTATTAATAGGTGCAATAAAATGATACTGAAATTGCACACTGTGTTTTCCGCATTTATTTGAAATCATAGGAAGCTAGATATAGTTGTTGTAGGTACTAAATCTTTACGTAAGCAGTAATTAGGAGTATTTAAACTATCTGCCATTAATAAATTGTAGGCCTCCCTAAATATTTGTATTTTTGGGGATACGTGTATCAAATACTACATTTTTTTAGCGGTAGTGGGTTCTTGTACATAAAAAACGTAAAACCATCGCTCCATCACAAAATCAGTCAGTCTCTGCCCTGACTTAACAAGCAAAAAATGGTGAGTGCAATATGCGTCTTAATACTTTTTTGAATGTTTCGTAACACAAACATAAAAATGTTCTAATGTACCGGCACTATCGTATTGTCGCGTTGCATTTCCTCGTGGCCGATCGCAGCCTTATCAAAATACGCGTAATGGCTGCGCAGAGTATCGACTCTGCAGACCTTTTCAAATAATTACTTCTCATTTGGAACAAATTGACCACTTACTTCATAACTTGCTTTAACTTGGTCTGCTTGATATCCATCTAAATAGGCATATAAACCTACATGCCAAACATTTTATACATGCAGTTTGTGGGCTAAATACACGCAGGGGACGTACAATGCCCTCCGGGTTCAGTACAACAACGCGTTCAGGGTGTTGATGGGGCTGCCGCGTTACTGTAGTGCGAGTGGCATGTTCGCGAGGCGGATGTGGATGGATTCCATGCGATCATGCGTAAGCGCTGTGCATCAATGATGTCACGAGTGCGCGGTAGCCCTAGCGGCATGCTGGCCGCGTGTGCCGGACGCTGGGATTCGGTGCTGATGGCGCACTGGATAAGCCTACACGTGAAAGCAAGTGCCTGACTTAATCATAAGTATGTAGAGGTATATCTATGTATCTTACTAACACTAGGCTAAGAATATTGTTACTAACTAATTACTCATTTATTTATTTGTATGTTATTATTGTTTCTAATTGTTGTGTGTATTTTTACTAACACTAGGCTAAGAACATTGTTACTAACAAATATGGACTAAGTCTGAAATAAAATGTATTGTAATATAATGCGGTGCGTTACAAACGCGACCAGGATCTGTATTATTTTTATTTTTTATTGTGTTATGTGTTCATATTTTAGTATTCACTTGTATAGGATTTATTGTCTGTTCAAAAAGGGTTTGTATCCACTATGAAATTATTTTACTTATAAAACATCAGAGATTCATTAAACTAGGTCATGTTATGTTATACAGTTACCCAGTTTTATGAAGACGTAACCTTTCAACAGTTTTGTAACGAAGTATGTTAAAGAATAGGTTCCTTTTTCATTAGGTCGCCTTGGTGTCGTGGAAGACCTCTAGACAACAATTAGTTTAACCATGAATACTTTAGTGTCACTCATTGTGAGAATAACTGAGATTATCTACGTATTAGCAAAACATTCCATTTGTTTATAACTCGTCACAACAAGTCGGATGCCATCCATTCAATAACTGTAAGTCAGAGCTAAAGAAGTCTCAGTCTCGATATGTCTTAGGGACATGACATGAATAGTTAATAATGTTTTTAACGTCTTGTATAGAATGCAACCATTTTTGTAACCACAATTTTTAGAATAGGTGATCATCACACGCCTCAATACTTGATATCTGTGCCTAACTAAACCAATAAAGTAGTCAAATAGGAATTGACTTAAAATGGTACGTAACTGAATAATTGACTTCTGTTGGCTACGGGTTAGTTAACACCGGTCATAACTCGTAACCCCTCGGTACAACACGTAAACCGAAGTAATAACGATAATGGCTTCGAAAGAACATCTGTTGCTTCACACGTAGCAGTGTCGTTGACACTCCAGGCCGTTGCCAACCTAACAAATTGTTGTAAGCAATATTTTTCTACCAAAACAAACAAATCAAAATAAATATGAAACCCTATCCATAAACCGCCATCACTATGAATAGCGGTCACAAATATTAGTCGTAATTTTTTTAATTTTTAAGAAAAATAATTTTAGTAAACAATTTAATTGAACAATTTTAGTAATTTGCATGCCGCAATGACGGCGAAACATGTTGGTCTTTTTTTTAATTTTTATACAACATCTCTGTATTTACCGTGTTTCTGGCAAATAAATATATTATTATTATTATTATAACCATTTATTTATTGTCGATGCACTATCGAGTTTCCAAGAAAGACATGTTTATGTTCAAGTTATACGGATCAATGTTTTTGTTACTGTACTCGAGTCATCTGCAGTTAATGTCCTCAGTTTAGTCAAGTTAATATTTTCTAGCTAAAGAACCCTAGCCAAATCGATCGCCAAATGTTTAATACATATTTTGGACGCGGCCACCATAATAATTTGTTGCTCAAAACTTTTTGTCGTATATTTGCCGACGCATGCGCAGCGGTCACGGGCGGCGTGCGCGCAACTTCCGGCGGAAACCACGCCGTACATGGCTACTGCTATGTAGTGTAGATATCATATTACAATATCTATCAGTAATGTCGTGGTAATGTGAGACCTCGCGAACGTTACACGTACCTCCACGTATATTGTTTGCAGGTCAGCTCTAGTAATTTTCTTGCAAGGTTGACGCTAAATCAGTGTCAATTGTACTCTCTGATGAAACAGATATGAGATTGTATATTTTTCATAGTTTTTTAACTTGTGTTGGTAATGTGTGTTTGGATTAATGGAAACAAATGTTTACCAGTATCCCATAATTTATTTAGTTTGCCTAATTCATCTTTTCAAAACACAGAATAAGTTATTTATAATTACATTTTCTTTTTTCCAGATACCTCCTATGAGAAGGCATGTCGTCGTGGCTCTGCGCCAAGCACACCGGTGCCGGGTGCGCAGGCGCAACACAGTCCTTCACGGTTGGCATCCTTCTTCTTTTCCAAACGGTCGTTCAGGAGCAACCCCCTCAAGAGGACCAAGTCTGCGACGAAGCTCGAGAGGGAACGAGCTCTGGCCACCGTACCCACACATCCACCAACACATGCCTTACGGACATCAAGGTTAGTTTATACAACGTTTTTATACAGTAAGATTAAAGTAATTTTATCTGCTGCGAATGTCTTAGATAACTAGATACATAATTATATTACTTAAACGAAAACGAATACAAGAATTAAAAGGATAGTTCAGATTTTATTGAAATTTGTACCAAATTAAAGGACATCAAGAACATTACTTAAAAGTTTGGTTATATCATTGTTTGATCAGGATTCAGTCCCAAAATTGTGTTTGTCAGTATTTCCTGTTCACCATTAAATACCTGTATTTTTTGTCACTCCAGAGATTAGCGAATTCAAACAATTTCTTGTGTAAAGAAACAAGTAACATCAGTTCGATACAATCTGAATTGCAGATATCTCTTTGATGCCAAACAATTGATCGGTATCGTGTAACAACGTTTTTGTTTTTCTTCGAAGAAAGTGTGTGAATATTTCATTATTACTCTCTCACAGTACAAGTGTGACAGTTTATTGATCCATTAAACTCACTATTGAAGCAGATTACTCGATATTTTGCTTCAAACAATAACTGGTTTTATGATGCGAATAAAATAATCTGTGTAATACGAAACATCCCTGTGCTCACCTCATAACTTAGTTTACGATAGCACCATCACTTGTGTTTCCCCCGAAATAGTGATCGTAAAACAGCCCCGAATTCTTATTGCGATTGTTGAACGTAAAGTTACTTAGCCATCATAATTTCTAGACGGTTAACTTCATAAACACAGTTTATTAGGCATATTGTCGCCGTAACTTTGTATTCATATGTTTAGGGAAATGAGTTTTGATTGTTATCATACTAACGAGTTTCCGTTTTATGTAAATGAAAAGAAAATTAAAAGTTTATCGTTTATATAAAAAAAGTTTGTTTCAAAATAAGGACACAATGGCGTCAGTTACTTTATTGCCAGTAAATTGAATGGTAAGCGCTGCGTGTAAAGCCAAATTCAGGGCTTGTCGTACATACACCTTAGTGTGCAAATTAGTTTGTAAAACAAATGTCAAGTGTATTTAGTAATATATCGTGACTGCAAAACGTTATCCAGGTTGTATGGTGTCGTATTTCAACGTGTAGGAGTGTCGCCCCGCCCCGTCTGCCCCTGTGCTATTTACCAAATGTTCTTAATTACTTCCCTCCCAACGCAAACACGACAACTTCATCGAGACCTAATTAAATAGTGAACAACTTTGGCGGCCAATTAACGCCTGCTAATAGTGCTATATATGGCCCAATGATTATTAAAGTTTCGTTTGACAGATGCTATCCATCACACGTAATGTAAACGTTTACGTAAACAATATAGGCTGTAAACAGTAAGGGAATAACACTTCCTGTTCTTGCTTGATCTACGAATCTATTAAAAAGGGACGAATATTGAATACAATCTCTGGTCCTAAATTTGAATTTTAGGCAAACATTCCTTAGGGAATAAAATATTATCTGCCATCTACAGTTTCTTTAGAAAGCGCTCAGTGAAATTTTTGGAATATTAGGGAGACCGAAATCCTTCCATTAATTCTCGCGCAAATAATCCCTTTGACGAGAGAGCTAACGGTAATCAAATCTGTTTGTTTCAGATCTCACGAAAGCCTTCTGTCTGCACATTCACCCGCCGTTTCCACCATGGATTTGGGGCCACCTAATCAAGTAAGTATTTATTTACAAATTTCAAATGACAAGAAATTATCAGATAAACCTACGGATAGATACGATTTTCGTCTCTTAAATACATATTTATAGAATACTTACCAAAAAACATCATACTATAATTATTATACGGAGTCACAGCATATGGCTACTAAAAATATCATTCTAGTTTATATTTATAATATCGTTTATACATGTAAACGCTGAGGTCAGCTTTTTAACTTTAGTGGATAACACGTGAAGTATTTCGGGTCGCAGTCAAACTATGCTAGTGAGCAAGAAATTCCTGCCATAGTTTGAACTTGAAGCATGGCATTCGACCTTCATGAATTTAGTTTTGTAGTCAGAATGTTGGTACCTAAAGTAAACGACATACATGGTATTACCATCGTCTTACAGTAACGCTACGAATTTAATGACAAGGCTTCTTCAAAGTGCTCATATTGTATGCTCACTCTCACGTGAAGGTTATTTTAGTACACTCCAATCATTTTCATAACTACCTACCTAAGTAGTTCAAATAACTTATTATCTTCCCCACATTTTTCATTTCTTAAAGAATATGCATAGATAGACTTTAAATAGAGCACCCACTTTTTGACAGTTACGTTATGAGTCCAATGGAAGCGATATTTTAATACAGAAGACCCAACCAATGCGTGGCGGCCATAACTTGTTTTTTTAACGTGTGCGTATAAAAATACCTAGGACCTTATATTAATATATTAATCATTCTAATTAATATTTTCAGGTAGAAATTCGATCTCTCCACTCATCAGTCCTGGGCAGGCCACATTGCTTCGCTCTCAGTGCTGAGAGCAGAGCGCCTCGCTACTTCGCCTGTGCCTCGAGAAAAGAACGGGATCGCTGGATATACAGGTATATTTTCATTTACATAATGTGTAGAAGTGAACTTTACATAGAGGTTTCATTATATATGTTCCATTTTTACTATATTTCGTGTTGTGATATGGAGGCATCCAAAACTTTCATCAGGGTCATTGCTTGTGAGGCTCTCATGTAGACGACTATTTGTTGCTGTACTAAACTTTGTAATTGTAATATTATGGGCAGTTTTACTTTAAGTGGTCTTATGTGGGACCTTCCTATGTTATTATTTGTTACGGCAAGGATAGTAATTTTATAAAAGAAGTATGTTAGCAGTTTGATAGTTTCCCTACACCTTGCAGTTTAGATTCAACACATAGCCTGCTTCGTAAACACAGCCACGACTGTGTTATAAGGAAATGTCCCTATACCATCAATTACCTATATTGTAAGTGGTTGAGACTGCACCTATAGTCGGCCACGTCGTTATCAATCAATATTATGTACAATGTATAAGTTACGTTCTTTGAACCGCTAGCAGACTTGTGTTGGTGGTGTCTAAGTAAACTTACGCCCACGAGCTAATTGGTTAGCTATTAGGTACAGGCTAGAAGAATAATGATTACCTTTTGTAGATGAAATAAACTATTAAATGATATTTTCCAGAATCATTGAGGTTGCAAACAATAATAATACTACATCCTCAAATGTTACATAAATTAATAATACTGCATTTTATTTCGAAATGTCTTTATTTAGGGTTCAGTGCTTGACATTTCATTACGTACTATTGGTATTACGAAATTCTCAGTATTTCGTATACTCATTAAAATTATTCCATTCTAAATGAATAACTGCTTATTTGTGTCATTACAAAGACAGCTGTAAAATATTATTATTAGGTTTTAATGATTTTACGAGTGAAACTAGTTAATGCGATAGATAAACCTCTAAAACCGCTAGAAAGTGATCTGAGAGGTTAACCGTTATCTCTTTATACATGTATGCCCTTTGTCGTTGCTGATAAAGTTATTATGAACTAGAAACTCACTCAAAGGGATCCTGTTAGACATGAGCAGATAAATATCGTACATAAAAAAGCTATTTTATTGATAACATGCTATCATAAACAAATTCATTTTGCCAGTTATTGAACCTAATATTCATTATGTGTGTGGCATGATGGGTGACTTGATTATTTGTATTCATATGCCCGGTGTCAAACCACCTATTGTTAAAGCTGTACTGAAAATTTCGTAAACCTAGGAGCTCTCTAATATTGATATTTTTGTCGTTACTTAATAGATAAAAACCAGTGTAATTTAGTTGTTAAATAATGTACTTACTATGTATGTAATTTTTTTCCCCAGCTTACGGCAAGCGGCACGGCCGGACGAGCTGCGCACGCGCCGATGTGAGCGGACCGTCAAGCTGTGGCTATTGGAGGCCAAGGCGATACCGCCCAAGAAGAGATACTACTGCGAGATCCTGCTCGACGATACGTTATATGCCAGGTAAGAGGTTTATTTAATTCATAGGTTTATTAGGTCATTGACCCCTAGTTTCTGTAACCTATATTATAATAATTATACCTTGCTTTAGGTGTTGTCTTTTGTTTATGATAACTATGTATAGACCTACTCATTTGTGTCAAATCGTTTATTCAATTTTCAAATGTACTGTTTTGGTATACAGTCGAAACCAGAAAATCAGTCATATTGTAGTGGCATCTGTAGCTATATACATTAAGTACATACAAAATATAAACAGATGTTAATTAATTTACCAACCTATCACATTACAGCTTTCTATAAAATAAAATCTGATCAGCAATAAATACATAAATCAATAATTTCATTCTTCAGATCATCATCAAAGCTAAAGACGGAGCTATGTTTCTGGGGCGAGGTGTACGAGTTCGGCAGTCTGCCGGCGGTGCGCGCCATACACGTCAACGTGTACAGGGAGCCCGAGCGACGCTCCAGGAAGAGGGACAAACATGCGCTTGTTGGTTAGTAAGCTTTTAATATTTATTTGAGGTTTATTGGGACATTGTTACATGTACATTTGACAAACGGTTTAGGATCGTCCATCCTCTCAATTGGGTGATATTCGTTGCCTAAGCAATTTAAAAAGGTAAAGCGTCATACAAATTACTCGTTTTATTCCCTAAAGGGGCAATGCACGTAATACACATTAAATATAACACCCACCTTTCTCAGTTGCTTAATGAGTCCAATGTAATAAGGGGTGAGGCTTTGGCCATTTACCAGGAACAATGTCTCATTGGCAATCATACCTCTGATTTTTCCAATGGATGATAGTCTTGAAATCTAAATCTTTCAAAGCTAAGTATTTATTTTTCTCAAATCTCTGCTTCAGTGCTTCTTATTAGTTATTAATATAAAATAAACCTTATCATATCCAGGTACAGTCCGCATTCCAGTCGACGACGTATCCTCTAGATACCTCAACGAGCGGTGGTACCCATTGACTGAGACCGACAAGCCTCAGTCTCCGGCCGCGCCTGCGCCCGCGCTGCGAATCAAGTGCCGCTACCAAAGCGTTGATGTACTACCCATTGACAACTATGCGCGGTTCCTAGACTACCTGAAGAGGAATTACAGACGGTTGTGTGAATATTTAGAGCCTGTTATCGGTGAGTGGATTTCATTTTAGTTTAAGCCGTAAACTTAACTTTTACTTACCTTTACTATACCTGAAGCTTTAAGGTCTATACATTTGACATAGACTGGGCAGCAACGTTTTGTATTACACCTGAGCTTTTTTAACTACGACCACCAGTTGGTAGAATTCTATCAAGAGCGGACATTATAACAAAACCTCTCGCGTAGCTAATTCAGCAGTGGACGGTCACTTCACTGATGACTGTTGATAATGATGCAAATATTAAGTTAGAGAAAAACTTTTCTATTATCTTACCTAATTTTAATTTATTTCGCAGGTGTGAAAGCCAAAGAGGACATAGGTTGTGCACTAGTGCTGTGTATGGCTGGCGCGGGAATGGCACCCCGCTACCTCGCCGACGTGGTAGCACTGGATGTGCGTCGCACTGGCGATCACTCGCTCACCTTCCGTGGCAACTCACTCGCCACCAAGAGCATGGAGGCCTACCTCAAGCTCGTCGGCGATCAGTACCTGCAGGTTAGTTCCTTCAACATTTAATAACGGGTGAGACTATAGCCATAAGTACCTACACATATGTATATCACATGGGTTTGGAAATCTATGCTTTTTGTGTAAGTTCAAAAAGCGTACAAGGACCAAGAATATTTCAAAATCTCCAAAAAAATAATATTTATGACTAATATGTATGTTCCAGGACACGCTATGCGCAGCGGTAACAATGGCGGCGGGTCCTGGCGCGGCGGAGTGCGAGGTGGACCCGCTGCGCGCGGGGGGCGCGGCCGCGCTGCGCCGCCAGCAGGCCGCGCTGCGCGAGGCCGTGACGCTCGCCTGGCGCTCCATCGAACAATCCGCGCCACGCTTCCCGCCGCCGCTCAGAGACTGCTTCGCTACCTTCCGAGAAAGGTAATCACATGATCACATTGCTTTGATCATTTGTATAAAGATATTAGATATAATATAACATTTTTAAGGAGGAGAGCCGTAGTTTGGCCGGCTCGACCGGGGTAATACACGACTACACAGAAAACCGGCGTGAAACAACGCTTTCTTTATGTTTCGCTATAATGAGCGAGGTTACAAAAATCTCAACAGATCATATGCTTAAAGTTATGATTGAAAGTCAATATGAAATCCTAATCTTACGGGACATTTTTCTACGAACATTAGTGATATTTAATACACACATTCATACACAAGACATGTCAAACAAATGTATATATCCGTTGCAGACTGACGGCAATGGGTCGAGAGGACATCTCGGACAACTTGATCAGTGCATCCATCTTCCTTCGCTTCCTTTGTCCAGCTATACTGTCTCCAAGTCTTTTTGGAATCACACATGGTAAGTTATTATTAAATTAATTAAACGTAAATAAAAATTTATGTTCAGAATAGTTAAAACCTCGATTAGCTTTTTAAATGCAAAAATTACAGTAGGTATATAATTACACTTCTATGCCCCGAGTCAAGTGTAGCCAGCGTCCTGGAGCGGCTTACTGGTGGTCAGCAGACATTGCACAGTTGCGTGCTGTCTGTCTGAGGCACCGACGTCAGTTCCAGCGCACCCGACGCAGAAGACAACCGAGCGCCACGGAAGAGCAAATCACTAGAGCCTATAGAACATACAGGGAGGCAACTATGGCTCTCCAACGTGCCATTGCAGATGCCAAGTCTCGGTCCTGGAGGGAACTCCTTGAGGGGCTGAATAGAGATCTTTGGGGAAGACCGTACCGTCTGGTGATGGGTAAACTGCGCCCGTGGGTTCCCCCCCTTACGGAGACCATTGATCCGGATCTACTGGAAAGGGTGATAAATACACTCTTCCCAGTGGTTATAGACAGTCCCTCACTACCCCAACCATTATCAGATTGGTCCCCTGACTTAGGGGTAACAGAAGGAGAGTTAGACCGAGCTGTGCGTAGATTGAGTGCGCGAAACACCGCGCCTGGCCCGGATGGTGTCCCTGGCCGTGCGTTGGTGTTGGCTCTAGGTGCTCTAGGGGACCGTCTGAGGCGGTTGTTCAATAGCTGTCTTCAGTCAGGCGTGTTCCCCATCCGTTGGAAGGAAGCCGGATTAGTCCTCTTAAAGAAGCAAGGCAGGCCCGCAGAATCACCCTCTGCATATCGTCCCATTTACCTGCTCGACGAGGTTTCCAAGCTCTTTGAAAGAGTGATTGCTGAAAGGCTCGTCGGGCACCTGTCGCGAGTTGGTCCCGACCTGTCTGAGAACCAATATGGCTTCCGGCAGCAGCGTTCCACAATAGATGCGATACTGCGCGTCCGCTCGCTGTCGGATCAGGCAGTGTCCCGGGGTGGGGTTGCGTTGGCGATAAGCCTAGATATCGTAAACGCCTTTAATTGCCTACCCTGGAAGGCAATCAGGGAGGCTCTTGTTCATCACAGGATTCCTTCCTATTTGCAGAATATTGTCGGGGCTTATCTGCACGACCGGCACATTCGCTATGTGGGCCGGGACGGTAGCGTCCAGCGGAGGGAGATTACATGCGGAGTTCCACAGGGATCTGTCCTGGGTCCTTTATTGTGGAACCTCGCTTATGATGCGGTCCTGCGTGTCGAACTTCCCGCTGGTGTCCATGTCATTTGCTACGCAGATGACACGTTGGTGATGGCCAGTGGAAGTACCTTTGAGGAGACTATCCGGCTTTCAGAGCTCGGGGCGGCAAAAGTCGTGGCTTCAATCCGCGAACTGGGTTTGGAGATGGCGCCTCATAAAACTGAGGCTCTATGGTTTCATAAGCTGCCGAGGACCAAGGAGCCACCCAGTTCGTCAGTCCACGTTGGAGATGCGCAGGTCCAGGTTGGGCGATACATAAAGTATTTAGGCCTGACCTTGGATGGTCGGTGGGGCTTCGAAGAACATTTCGAACGCCTGGTCCCTCGAGTTGAGAAGGCTGTAGGTGCTCTGCACAGACTGCTGCCTAATATTGGAGGACCTCGAGAAGAAGTTCGCCGCCTCTATGCGGGTGTCGTGCGATCAATGGTCCTTTATGGGGCGCCTGTTTGGTCAGCCCGACTGTCAGGAGCCCGACGCTGTAGAGCGAAAATTTATCGTTTGCAGCGGAAAATGGCCATCCGCATCGCACGAGGATACCGTACGGTGTCTTTTGAGGCGGCAACTCTCCTGGCTCGCTTTCCGCCATTGGATATCCTGGCGGATATGGATGCGAAAGTTTACGAACAAATTCGTGCTGTCCGCCAAAATGGCGGTAGAGTGCCAGGAGTGGCGTTCGTTAGGCTGAGGCGGCAGGAAAGGCGACACGCGCTTGAACGGTGGCGTGAGCGGCTACAAAAGCCGGAGATCTCACGCAAGCGCGTTGTCGAAGCCATTCTGCCGCATTTCGAAGCCTGGCTGAAGAGAGAGGAGCGCGTCTCCTTCAGGCTTACTCAGGTGCTGACCAGTCACGGTTGCTTTGGTGAGTACCTAAATAGGATTGGGCGAGAGGCCACGACAAATTGCCACCACTGCGGGGATGACCTGGATTCCGCACAGCACACGCTCGAAAAATGCTCAGCATGGGCCTCTGAGCGGCGCGTCCTGGTTGCCAAGATCGGGCGAGACCTGTCTCTGCCAGCGGTAGTTAAGGCTATGCTGGCAGATACAGAAAATTGGAGGGAAGTGGCCTCCTTTTGTGAGACAGTAATGTCACAAAAGGAAGCTGGTGAGCGGGGTCGCGAGAGGGCCGATCCTTGCTCGTAGAAGGCGTCGAGGAGGTAACCACCTTGACGCCTAACACGCCGAAATCCCGCCTGCATAAACTTCAGGCGGACCTTTGGGGCCACGGGTACGTAGAGTGGGGACTCTAGGTGCCCACCCTGTGGTCTCAGGGAAGACGGTGGCACAGTGGTCACGTGCCGCCGTACACAGCAAGGCTTAAAGGAAACACCCGTCTCCCTAGGGATGTGTCGTAACAGGCGTTGCACAGTGGAGGCGCCGGAGCAGGTCTCTTTTAGAGGACCCGGTGCCTCCATTCAGGTGTTGAGGGTGGCCACCGGGGTGGTTTTAGTGAGGTAAAAACACTCCCTAGTCTTTTATCCCCAAAAAGGCTGGGCGCCTTTTGAAGGTTTCCCCCCGTCATCAAAAAAAAAAGGTATATAATTACACAAGAGACATACAATTAAAACAGCTTAAAAACTAAATATTAATAAAAAAATTATGTCGTTGCAGAGTACCCGAATGAGCGCGCAGCCCGTAACTTGACTTTGGTGGCGAAGACTCTACAGACCCTGGCCAACTTCACACGGTTCCAGGGCAAGGAGGCCTTCATGGAGTTCCTCAACGACTTTTTAGAGCAGGAGGCGCCTCATATGAAGGCTTTCCTTAGAGCTATTTCGGTGAGTACAGTCCTCAAAAAGTTATTCGCAGAATTATATCTTTATGATTCGCATAATTAACATTAACAAATATAACAATGTAGTACTTCAATTAAAGTCCTTTTACAAAAATTTATCATCAAATATTGAAAACTGCTGAACCCAGTCACCTAACACTAAATATGGAATGCCCATAAAAATGCAAGTCAAGCATTATGTGTCTAATCTTATAAACGAGCGCTCTCAAGTAAGAATTGAATATCGAAAATACTTAGAAATCGACCAGAAAATATCTCTAAACAATAATTAATAAGTATTTTACCAGGCTCTACATAGTCACGTTTTGAGATAACAACTTAAGAGTATAAATATGTGAACATGTTTTGAAAATTATTTATTTATTTAATTTATTTAAAGCTTCATGCACAAAATGTACACAAGGTGGACTTAATGCCGCAGGCATTCTCTCCCAGTCTGACCTTTGGGTGATGCAGAGAAGAGTTAATGGTGTGAGCAAGAAGCAAGCAATTATTTAATAGAGCAAATAAAATAGACAAACATAATAAATTATAATATATATACCTACACACGAGTACAACACATGAATGCAATCATACACATATACATATATACATACATACATACATACATACATACATACATAAATATAGACTGTGAGTAATTAGCGTGATGATTCAGCCACCCTCTCCAAGAGAAGTTCACGCACTTTCTGCTTAAATGATAGACGAGTCGACACCATCCTGACATCCAGGGGGAGCGCATTCCACAGCAAAATTGCCTGTACGAAAAAGGAAGAATGAAAGAAGTCAGTGCGATGAGTGGGACATTGAAGAAGACGGTTATGAGAAGAACGAAGGTTCTTGCTGTGGTTTGCGCATAGATATTGAAAATAAGGGGAAAGATAACTGGGCAAAGAAGGTGAACAAAGAAAGGAGAATAGGGTGGTTAGCGCCCTTTGCTCCCTGCGCTGGCGTATGGGCAGCCACTTTAGTTGCATCCGATGTGCAGAAATATGATCATATTTACGCAGGTTGAAAACGAATCGAATGCAGTTATTCAGAAGTCGGTCAAGTTTGTTGAGGAGATCTGCATTCAGGTCGTAGTAGCACACATCAGCATAATCAATAATAGGGAGAACCAAAGCCTGCACCAACATAGCCTTCGTAGTAGGAGGAAGTAAGTTCTTAGCGCGATACAGAGCCCGCAAAGATCCAGTAACCTTTTTGCATACGCTGGTGACCTGAGCATGCCACTTCAGACTCTTATCCATGTGCAGGCCCAAGTTTTTCACCTCACTACTAAACGGGATTACCGCACCATCGAAGACCACGGCCGGCAAGGACGCCATGTCAACTCCATTCAGCGTGCGGGAGCCACCTATAAGAATGGCTTGGCATTTTGCAGGATTAACTGCTATGCCGAACCTATCGGCCCCGTTCTTAACGGCCGCCAGGTCACCGTTCATCTCCGAGATCGCATCAGACAGCCCATCAACACCAGCTTGACGATATAGCTGCAAGTCATCAGCGTACAGATGGTACGCACACTGAAGTTCGGATGTTATAAAATTAATAAAGATAGAAAATAAAAGAGGAGATAGTATACCGCCTTGAGGAACGCCAGCACCTAGTTCGCGCCAAGTAGATGAACCATCACCAACCCTGACCGACTGCTGACGCCCATGAAGATAAGAAGAGAACCAGTTCAGTGTTTTGTCAGAGATCGTAAGATGGGATAGGACGGCTAGAAGGATGTCGTGACTGACCATATTGAAGGCATTCGAGAAATCAACTAAAACCAGAACTGTAACCATGGTGTTCTCGAGGCCAGTTCTAATATCGCCAGTCACCTTAAGGAGAGCGGAGGTAGTGCTGTGACCTGGTCTGAACCCGGATTGGAGAGGACTAATGAGAGAATTCCGGTAAACGAAGTTGGACAGCTGATTGTGTACACAGGCCTCAAGCACTTTGGAAAGGAAAGGAAGTATGGATATGGGACGGAAATGAGTGGGGAGAGAGGAGTTAGAGATTTTCGGGAGAGGACGAACAAAGGCCTTACGCCACAAGGATGGAAAGGTTCCTGAAAAAAGGGAGAAATTAACAATATGGGTTATTGCTGGTAGAATGTGATCCAGTATAGTTGTGATCATATGACGAGATATATTATCACATCCTACCGCTTTGGATTTAATGGACAGGATCATCTTTCCGACCTCCGCCGACTGAACCGGTACGAAGCAAAAAGTACTAGAAATCTTAGGACGCTCCAGACCAGCAATGAAAGATAACGTATGTTGTTTGACTTGACGATCCATGACAGGGACAGTGGAGAAATGGTTGTTTAGATCGTCTAAGTCAATTGTGTTAGGAAGGTCTGGATATTGCGTTTTACCGATACCCAGAGTTCCAAGGAATTTCCAGATATCGGCAGGAGAAGAAGAAGAAGATAATATGTTTTCGAGAATATGGCGGCGTTTAGCGTCACGTACCATCTGGTTGCATCTATTTCTCGCTGTTTTAAAAGCAGCCCAGTTTTCGTCCGTACGATCCCTACGATGTTTGCGGAACGCACGGTCCCGGCGTCGCATAGCCATTCTGATACCAGACGTCATCCACGGAGCGGGTGGTCGCTTAATCCTTGTCATTTTAAAGGGCGCATGGCAGTCGTACAGCTTGGTCACCAGAGTGTTGAAGACCTCGATCTTGTCATCAACCGTAGTTGCTTCCATCAGAGGCTCCCAGTCGATCAAGGAGGCGTCAACCTGAAGCTTGGCGATGTCCATTCGCGCAAAACAACGCCGGTACAAAACTTTGGCTCTCACCTTGGGCGGTTTCAGGATATAGGATAGGAAAATCATGTCATGGTGAGAAAAACCCGGAGCATCATGCTGACCATGACAGGATACGAGGGAGGGATTAGAAACAAGGATAATGTCAAGCCAGGAATCATCCTGACTGATTCGAATTCAGTGAAATAATCAATAGTAGGAGGACAGTAAATAACTCCCAATACAATTTTCACCCCCCGGCTGCAAACCTCAAGAAAGAGATACTCCGCAGGACAATTGGGAGAAGAAGAAAAAAGGACCTTATAAACAAAATCACCGCGGAGATATATACCAACACCACCCCCTCTCCTAACAGTACGATCGTTCCGTATGAGAATAAAACCTGGGAGGGGATAGGTTGTTGATAACAATTGTGGTTTGAGCCAGGTTTCAGATATCAGGATGGCGTGGACGTTGCTATTGTTGAAAGCATCAAAAAGTTCATTGTGATGACTGGGGATGCTTTGTGCATTCAGGTGGCAAACATTCAACACATTAGTGTTATCCGTAAAACGGCTTTGTATAAAGTCTTGTAAGGAAGCATATGGTAGAGAACAAAAGCTATCGTTATCCGAATAGGAGTTGGCTGAGGCAAAGGAATCATCGCTGGACATTGATGAAATACTACAGAATATGTACTTATTACAAATAAATGATAAATATATAATAATACTATTGAAATAATAATAATATAAAAACAATAAAAATAATAAAGAAAAGAATGTTGCTTTACCTAATAAATATCCACTCTGCACCACCCGCCAGCTAACAACAGCATTGTTATAAAAAGAGAAAAACAAAATTGAGAGCAAAAAAAAAAAAAAAAAACACATAACACACTCAAAACAGTTAACACACTATGTTAAAAATTAAACAAAACAAGAAAGAAAATAAAAATAAATGACACAAAAATCAACAAACGTAAATCATTCACAAAAATCTAAACTATTAGAGCGAACTTCATAATCGGACCACATCCCCGAGACCACAGACAAGCACACGAAATAGAACGCGCTTATATTCTATAGATGTCAACGAGAATATGCTCTTATGTCATCTGTCATTTGGAAAAAAATATAATTATTGACACTTGACGAATCAACACGACAATAACAACAAAAATAAACCTACCTTAAGAATACTTTTTATATGATGGTAAAAACAGGCAGTGGAAAAATTTACGAGTTAAAGTGCAAACAAAGGAAATCGTGTATCAAAAATGAAATAAGGAGGTAATTGAGAAGTTACATTGACATAAGGCTACGACTACCAGCAGCCAAGTGAAATTTGAAGTTATACCAAAGAAAAGTTGAGAAATAAAATTTATATAAGATTAAGGATCGAAATGACTACTGAGACACACTGGTAAGTCCACAGGGTGAAAGTCCATGAATTGAAGAAAAGCCGCCAGGTACTTATCTGCGTGCACCTTTCAGGTTTCCATCGCCACCAGCATCCTGTTTGGCACCGGACGATGAATCACTTTGCAGCCTCGGGTGCTTAGTCAGAAGAGGCTTCAGCTCACCCATCGAAGTCACCCTACACCTGCTCCCGTCTGAGGCTTTTATATGGATTATGCCATCCTGCGCCTTAATGAAAACGGCCTGCCTTTCCTTAGTCAGGAACTCCTTGACGGCGATTTTCGACCCTTTAAGTTTGGTTTTGGCCCGCCAGACCGACAACTTAATGTCCACACTGGCGAACCTAACAAGAAGAGGCCGGTGGTGGTTGGTGTTATTCTGACCTAATCTGTGGCAGACTTTTATGGATGAGGTGGTGAGATTTAGGCCCATCTTTGTGTTGGCAACATCCAGTGCGACAGACTTACAATTCTCACCCTCTTTCTCAGGAATACCCTGGAAGATCAAGGTTTTTCTGCGGCTCTTAGCTCTGATGTCATCAATCTGCGAAGAACACTCGGTGATGTCACGGCGCAAGAGCCCCAGCAACTTGAACATGATGACCCTGAACGTTCGGAACTCTTCAGCCACCTTGGCAATAGTGTCCTTGCCTGGGCCAGCCGCCTCGATCTGAGCCTGAACAGCCTCCATCCCCTGAGTGAACATCTCTTCCAACGGTGTGAATCTCTTCTCTAATGATTTCTGTGTTGATAGAACTTCATCAATTTGTGACATTATGGAGGGCGGACAAAATGTTATTGTGCTGTGTTTAAAATAAAGCTGTTGAAGTGCTGGCAGGTGGTGTGCCGAATTTGTTTTATTTGCCCAGGTTTATAGCAGCCGTAAGTATTGGCCAATAAATCTATTAATTTTCTTAACTTTTTAAACTATAATAATTTTAAGATTTCAATAATAATTAAACTTTCCCGTCAACAAAATTTACGTGTTACCACTTGCTCTCTCCATTCGAGAATCGTTTAGTCTATTCATAGTGTGACACTGAGCAATGTTGTATAATACAAGGAATTATCCGTATCGATGGTGTTGGGGTAAAATGCCTAAATTTCCGCCTTACTTTTCACAGACTCGTCCTCAAGAGCAACAACAATCTCAGCAACAGCAGCAACAACAGCAACAACAGCAACAGCAGGAGGGCAGTAAGCGCAACTCGGCCGCGTCGCAGGGGTCCAACCCCGGGCCGGAGGGACCCCGCGACAGCGTGGAGCCCGACCCCGAGTGGGCTCCACACGTGGACTTGGGCAAACAACTCGCCACGCTACACGCATTGCTTGTCGATAGCTTACCTAAGCTACCTGCTAATAAGATACAGGTATGTTTACTACCCTTTCGTGTTTCTATGACCTTGATGAAACAATTTAAACACGTTTACTTATTACATTAATTAATTCCCTACAGGAGTTGGACCCGTTATCAGATATATTAGACGAACTAAGCAAGAGGCTAGTAAACAACGACATCAGCTCTCCTGTCCCCCCTGCTGCTGATAACATCTTCAGGTACGCATAAAAACAAAATATAATTAATTTATTTGTTGCCATGTATACGATCGAAATCTTTAATAATTCTTTCTATACAGGTTCAACGATCCTACATGTAATACACCAACGAAGCAACCGATCGAGCCAGCAACTAACGGTCAGATCAACAACTTTGCTCACAGTTCTCCCATCATGAATAAAAATGGTGTTCAATTCAACATCAGTCCATCCAAATCGAACGCCGAGGAGTCAAAGTATAAGCCTGGATATGCTGCTGTCACAAAGTCGCCCAGCTTCAACCTACGATCAGCTACTTTACCCAGGAATGGCTACGGCTCGAGTCCTGCTAGCCAAGCGGTCAATCCAGACAGATACAGTTCGCAATACAACAATCAAGAACATTGCGTCAATCTGAAGGTTGTACAAATTGGCTTTGGATCCGACCAGTATCCTAAAGGCATCAGTAATGGCGTCGGTGAAAGCTTAGAGCGCAGGTTCCAGGATCGATACAAGCCCAACAACAACTACAATAACCAGCAAACCCACTTTCACAATTCTAACTACAATAGCACAGAGAGGTCACCAAGCAGCGACAGTATCAACCATAATTACTGCTCCAATGATATGCAGAACATCATGAAGGAAACTGCTACACTAGAAGAACTGTCCGATCTTTTGAAATATGCTGATGACTCTGAAATAGTTGAAGACAAACTCATTATGAACAAAAAGAACTTGTCTCAATCTATTTCAAATAACAACAACATTGTGAATGGGAACAAAGCTAATTACACAAACAATGGCTCCAACGTTTCCATTAGTGGTTTATCAAACGTAGCGAGTTCCGGTTACCAAAGTATTGCTACGTACAGTCAAAGTTCAAGTCCCATTGAAAACACGACGCACCATCATCAGCCATATGAGAATGGTGGACAGCCAATGAGTCGATACTCACAAATGAATTACCAGAAGCAAAGAGACAAACAGTATTATGACAGTAAAAACGAAAAGTTCTATCCAAAGAGCCCAGTGCAACAAAAAATTGACTATGACATCCAAAAGTATGGAATCCAAAACTTCACAACTGCGGATAACACACCATCAAACACCAACACAAATCCAAAGGTAGCTCCGCTAGTGTTCACGAATCCAGTGTACAACATGGATGACAATCGTCAGGCGCAAGAGAAAAAGAACAATGAAAACAGAAATTCAAAACGTTGTCCTTGTGGTTCATCCAGTTCATCGATAGATGAGGAGGGTTTGAGCACAGACAACGTCGAGACAAACTCTGAAGAGGGTTCTACTAACTTCAACGAGGATAGTAGAAACTATGACCAACAGAATCGCAACAATTCCCACCGAAAACTCACCAGAGATAACTGTAATTATGATGATATGTATCAGAGGAGCAACCATAGTCACTCCCCAAGAATACGTGACGACGAATCGTCAAGCAATTCGCCTAGTCTACGGAAGAGTAGTAAGACGCGAATGCCCAGAACAAATCCTATGCTCTCTTACTCCACAAACCAAAACCAAAATCCTGTAAACTTCAAACACTTTGGACAAAGAGGAGAATCGCTGTATGAAAGCAAGCCTCACCACATCTCAACCGATTCCGGCTACCCCATGAGCAGGTCCGACTCGAACGTAGAGGAAGTCAACAAAGAAATGTACAGGTTACAGATTTCACGCAGTCAAAAGGCACTCTACAACATGGAGAACTCCAAAAATTCTCCAGAAAAGTACTCGATGACTGAAAGTGCAATACCAGAGACTAACTATCCGCTGGATCGGACCTATTCTGGTGCAAAAATGTCGAGTAGCCGACTGAACGAAGATTTAGAAAGGCACCAAGAATACTACGGAGTTCGAGGTGAAAGACGAGAGTCTCCATCGAGGGTGGTGTTCGGTCGCGAGTCCCAGTCGAGTGAGGCCAGCGAGCGCGCACCCGCTGACAAGCTGCACAGGAGGCTCAGCCTGGACTCCGCGCGAGACCTCACCGACAGCTCCGATGAGATGGAAGACACGCTCTACAGTACTACAGGTCGACGACGAGCTTCTAAACATCAGAGGACCATCGAACAGGTAAACTTTGTGATTAGCTACTTTGTTTAATATTTTTAAACCGTTTAACATTTACTCTTTTTCTAATATCTTGCCATTTTCAGACAAAAAGAAATCATAAACATTTCCATTCTTTTTTCAGTACGAACGTGAAATCGAACGGTTAAAATGTTCTGTGGAACTTCTTCGCGGGAGGTTGGGACCAGCCGAACCGGGACAAGATCATACGGATGCTAAAATGAAGGCCATCATCTCAAGGTGCTAATTGAAAACGTTTTAGATATTTTATTACCATAATATTATATTATAAAGACTAAAGACATAAAACATTAACAATGGCACTAAAACATTAACTAAAACTTTCAGGTTGATCTGCGTGGAGGAAGAACTGAGACGAGAGCAGCGCAAGATGGCCGCGGCGTTGTCACACAAGCAGCGCGTGATCGAGGCGCAGGAGCATCGCATCGCGGCGCTGGACGAGGCCAACACGCGCCTGCTGTCCGCACTCGTACACCTGCAGCAGCGCGCGCCGCACGCGCCGCACGCGTCGCACGCGTCCCACGCGCCACACGCGCCGCACGCCGCCGCCGCGCACCCTGCGCCGCACTCACAGCACACGCACCAAGAGCTGCAAATTTAAACTCATTGCACAGATATAGATACAGGTAGATACCACAACTCCACTCAAGGAGAGTTTACCATCAATAAGTACCTGCTGACTGAGTTTGAACTTTAACTGAAAGAAAAATATAATATAGATATTCTGTCACGTAGATTCATAATAATCTGTTCATTTTAAATGAGAATGTATTGAGAGAGCTGATAACACCTTGATAATAATTAGGTATAAGATTTATCCTAAGGAGTACTGGTATTAACAATGATATTATTTAAAATTTGGATCCACCTTTATCTATGTCTGTACCATAGTATTTTATCAATTTCAATAGTACCACATCAGGAATACTGTTTTCAATTTAGGTATGCTGTTATTTTGATCTCTGTTTTCATTGGACAACTAATGGCATACGATGTTGGTGCATTTGATTTTAATGGAGGAACATTACTTTTGTAACATATTTGGAAATTAAGTTACTCAGTGCTACGATGGAATGCATGGTCTGGCTTCTTTAGCAGTTTTGTATAAATGAGTGCAAAATAGTTTGTGAAATTACAGTATGATTGATTGTATGCGCATTCTGCTATGTACCAATTTTTAAATAAATTATTCTCGTTCTCATATTTTACGCACAAAATGGTACAACGGCCCGTTAGTAGTGCCGTGCGATATCTACTCTGCTTATTTAAAAGTTTCATACAATAAAGGCACAATTAACAAGTTTTGCACGCAGTTTACCTACATATATTATTAGAAAGTGTTCGTCGTTGTATATCTTCGTTAGTTGCAATATGAATAAACTCATTGCGGAGTAAATATTTGTTATAACATAATGGTTAGTATTGTTTTGTAACTCGTGTATCGCAATAATTGTTTTGCCATTTAACATTTTTGTTACATTGTTTCTTTAGTTTTATTGAAATATGCTTTAAATGACATTAATTTTCTATAAATATCAGTATTTTCATAAATTCGATGTAACGTTCGCTCCATGTGTCGACATGTTTGATTTCTGTAACAATGATACCAAAGACGATTGAATATCCCTTAGACTAGTTGCAGTGGTCATATCGAACCCACTGCAATCAAGTCTTAGTGTTGTATTTTAAATAAAAAGTTATAGATTTTATAAATAAAATATAAGACTTGTATCATAATATTCTTAAGAGATACGATAAGTTTAATGTGGTATGAAATCAAAATTTATTTTTAATACCTTTGGAGTATTATAACTATTATGGGATTAATAAAATGTTAAACAACCTAATACTTAAAATTGTAAGTCTGTATCGAGATGTAAAATAAAAGTAAGTTTCAAACCACGACTTATGACGTATTGTGCAACATACCTAGTTACAGCGAAAATGTAATTTAAGCCATAACTTGAATTAAATATACCTACACTGGTATATAAATTATCACATTAAATTATGAATTACGTATACTTTAGTTTCATTACATCAATATCAACGTTTCCTTGCTTCGCTAAGTTATGTACACAGTAACCATTTTGTAGACAATAAGGCCTCGTGGTCGTAGTCTGATATGTTGGTCCGATGTCGGCACCACACTGGGTTCCATTATCCACAACACCCTCTACACCGCCTCTGAGACAGGAAGGAAAAAATCATCGAGAAAAATCATACGTGAGAAGATGATGCATGAGGGTGGCCACCACATTCAGCACTAAGGAAAACGAATCAAGGAGGAGAAGGTCAATGACCTTTTCTGAAAGTAAGGGGCTTGGGTCCAGTGAAGACGTTTTCCTTTACCGTTCTGATTTTGCAGTATAACTTTTAAATAACATAATATAGGTAACATCCTGATGTTACAAAGTGTCTGCACTTTGTTCCTTGGGGTACGTAGAGGTGTACACGCCTTATGTATGTACATATTATAAGAACGTCTATGTACACTCTATGTACATTGTACATTCAATGTAACTGCCACTTTTCACCAGTCATTTTATTATTCCCTTTCCATCTGATATTATAAAACTGAGAAGTTTTTAACGCACTAATCTCCGGAACTACTATTCGAATTGAATAAGTCATTCTTTTTGTGTTGGATAGTCCAATAGTACATTTATCGAGGAAGGTTAGACAACTTCCCGCTACCATCAAAAACCGCACCAGGAGCAAACTATAGTTTGCATAGTTTGCTCCATAAATATTGCCATATAAAACACAGTTGTAAACGTTGCTACTTGACAGTTTTCGAACACATATCCCGTGTTTGAAAACCTGCCTTTTAATCTCTTTCTACAATTCGCTCCCCGATAAAGAAAATTAAAAGCCAAAAAATAATATATCTTTAACAGATCATTGTTATTAAAGAACAGAACAACTGAACATTACACGTAAAAAAATGTAATCACGAATTTTTCGGTTCGTACCCGGCTGGTAAACAAATATATCGCTTTCTCGCAATTACTAATTTTCTTTCTTCCGATTCCCTCGCACAATAGGGATGTATCAGTTGTAAATCTTCTAGTCTACCATACAAATATGAAAAGTATATTTCTCGAAAATTCTTGTCAGGAAATTCAGCTTGATACATAGTTCTCCATAGTAAGTTAGTGACGTAAGCATGTGACCTGAACATGGACAGCTTGTACCTGTGTGTGAAATGTTTGAAATTATCATTTAGAGTCTGTTTGTGGTACCAAGTAGTGTGACCCAGATACATAGGTTCTTTAGGTGTTGCTACATGCCCAAACCCTTTTCCGCTGAGCGTTGTGAACATTCGCCAATACGTGGTACTCTTACGTAGGTATTCCTTTTTCTCTTCCACTGTAAGACTCCCGTACAGTCTTCGTCTCATCCATTCTTTGAGTTCGGGAACTAAATGTAAATCAGGCAGCCGCGCTGCGACATTGATTTGCCGCATGTGTCGTAGTGCGCATTTCAGGTAGTCCTGAGGCTTTGGATTCAGTCCTAAACAAGTACCTGAGGCTTTCCAATTAGCCGATTTGCTTCTATTCCTTTTACTAGTGCCGCTATCTGAAGCTAAAGTTTTCTTTGAAGCTATTCTTTGAGATAATCTACGTTTTTTCAGAGTTTCTGCATTCATCTTGGACTCTTTCTTTGCTTCTGCTATTGACATTCTCCTTTGGATTGCATCTGTTTTATATATTCTACTCTTTCTTCTCAGTTTATGTTCATCATCACCAGATGCGTCTTTCCGTTTCTTGGTAGATTTGTCTAATTTTGATTTACTTGAATCATCATCGGTGTTTGCAACATCTGTGTCCGTAGACTTTTTGGGAATATTATCAGAATACTTTTTCTTTTTCTTCTTCTTATCAGTTATTGCGGGAGTTGTTCCATCGTTCACATGTAACATACTATCTGTTTCCCAAACCTTCTGAAATTCCTTTTCTATGTATAATCTTTTATCATCTAAATCGTATATTCTTTGATAGTTAAAACGTAATGGAGAATGGCGAGTAGGTTTGTCAAAATAAGGAAGTTGATCTGAAGGGAAGGCGTCTTCATTTCTATAATCGTAAAAATGACCACAGTAGCATTTATGATCTTTAATATATTGAAAAACTGTATCATTCCACTTTTTAACACAATCGCAAGGGGCAGATTTTCTCGCTGGCGGCCGTCCACGAAAACCACAATGTATTGTAATATATTGTCCATTAACAACACTGAATCCTCCGTGGATAAGATCACCTTCTGCAGGCAAAAGTGTAACACTGCCCAAAACATAGACTGTCTTACCATGAACTCGATATACTCCGTTAATCATATATTGAACATTATTCAAGCCAGTCGTTGGAGCCACTGGTTTTTTTCGCCGAAACTTTTTTTTCGGAGTCTGGTTAGCTTCTAATGTAAATGCTTTTATTTTACTAGCAGTGTCCAAAAGACTTGGTTTTGATCTCAATTTCCGTAATGTATTTCGTGGATATTTTTTTGGCGCGTTACCCAAATTCGTGGCAGTTGAAACGTGAGTCGTTGCGTCAACGATCCCTGCTAGTTGATCGCAGTACGACTTTGGTAATCTCTTTTTCGGTGGCGGCGGTGGAGGTGGCGGTGGAGGAGGTTTCGGCATTACGGGCTCCTCTTCATATGGCTCATTGAGTTCACTTAGATCTGGCAAAGGCAAAGGCGATTTACGACGGATTTGTGGAGGCAAATATAACGTCGCAACCATTTTTGCTAGATATGGAGATGGAAGCGGAGCCTTTGGCTTTGGTTTTGGTTTAGGTGGAGGTTCCGATATAGTTTCATCTGGCGCAAACGTTTTCTGAAGTAAAACTAACAAGTTATCCAGTCCCAAATAAAAAATGGCGGACAACATAAGTCTAGCATTCAAACAATACGAAGTACGTTTTCCCTCGATAGGATAACCATATGTTGACAGATATAATTGCGCCAACATTTCTTTTGGGTCGTTACGACCTGCATAAAGACAATTCATAAGTTCTGTGGTACTCGGACGAGGGAACAATCCGAGCTTATGCATAACAACAGATGACCGGTTGGGACGGCCTTCCAATATATCTTGGTAAATGGAATCTTTCAGAGAGTCCAACGCTACTCTCTGAGGCACACTTAAAGCTTGATACCATCGAGGTCCAACTGCAACTACAACGCTCTGCAGCATTTGTTTATCTTTGATTCTCCGATACTCCTTTAACTCTTCCATGAATATTTGTTTTTCACGAGTTTGACGCGCATACACCACCTGCAGGCGACGTCGAAGCTTTTCATCGTGCGTTTCGGAGCCATGTTTATGTTCAACCATTTTAATTACAATTGCACAGTAAAATTAACGAACAAAGACATCAACACATATATTTTTTGTGTTTAACTGAATTGTACTGCAATTTAGAAAAAAAAATCAAGTAGTCTCAAGATATTTTGAGTGACAACTAACAAAATTTCAATTTGTTTTCTAAGACAGCAAAATCTAACGTGTTTATGATTGCCAGTATGAAGATATGGTATTATGATCTCGATTTTACGTTTTTTCAACGTCAAGGATGAATATTTTTCAATATAATTAACAACAAGGCAATTTAATAAGCTATGAAAGCTATTAAGAAGGTAAAAAGAAAAATTGAAAACAATATTTAACGGCTACATGCATGCATTCATTATACCGCCATCTGTTATCGAGTAGTCTTAAACTAGTCTCAAACTCGTGTTTACGTAATTGTCGAGTGCTTCAAAACGACCAATAATGCAATAAAATAATATTAGAATTAAAATCCTTGATGATTAATGGAATTTATTACTTGGACCGGGAAGAGAATATGCCCAAAACAATTAAGGAAAAATAAATTATTGGTGAGAGTTAGTTAGTGCAAAGGATGTTCTAAAACAATAAAACGGTTTATCGGAGTTTTCAGAAAACAAAAAATATACCAACCTTCTACGATTAAAAGCATAATAGCTCAACTTGTAAATACTAAAAATGCAACTTTTGTATTTACACTTTAACCCACTACAGTATGTAGCATACTGTAGTATATTATATTTTGTTAAAGCCTCTATTTTCTGAAGGTGTAGGAAAAATATACATTATCGTATCGTTACTTATCTTCGTAAAAGTTTGAGTTTTTTCATTAAAATTGATTCTTAAATTACTACTGAAGATAATAGGCGTGTCGACAGGGTAAAAAAATCAAAAAAGTAATTAGTCCGTCATTAAGATCGCACGAAAATATCAGACACGTATTTTTTGTTTCATCAAATTAACAGAAGAATACGTAGTTATTCCGCATTAAAGTTAGGGAGTGGGGGGTGTTGACGTCACACTTACGGAGAAATCGTACCTAATTGTGACGTCACGCGTCATTTTAACTCAAAATATCTACATGTTTTTTTGGATACGAGAAAAAAGAAAAAATACGTATCGAAGATTTTTAAAATATCTAAAAGACGGACAAAAAATTAAAAAATAGTCGCCATGCCTATTGTGTAAGATTACATATCATTTTGAATAATAAAATATTTGTAGTCGAAACGTGTCTTCCATTAATATTAACATGTTCTATTTATAAACAATAATGTGTAAGTATATAGAGGTATATAATTATAATAATGTGTAAGTAAATGACTAATATTTTTACAAAGTTGTAGTCATTTACATTTTCAAGATGATTTGCAATGACAATTTATATTTTTTCAACACGTTAAAAAATAGCGGTTCTGACGAAAATGTAGCATGTCGGTTTTTTAAAAGAAAATTAAATTATAACATATTTCACTGAAATAAAAAAAAATAACGTTACAGATTTTTTTAAAAGCAAATATAATGACGGATCTTTTCTCGACAGAAAATGTGGCTACTTTATGGAAATGAGACCAAAAATATGAATCATGTTTTTATTAATTTTAGAAGTTAGATATAAAACACCAAAATGTCAGTAATCTGAATTTTTCACATTTGTTTTTTTTTCAGATAACCTCATATGAATAAAGATACAGAAGTTATGGTATCTACCTCTACACTACAACTTTGAATAATAGTTTTTCTGAAATCACAATATTTACTGGCCTACAATATGGATGACAACCACATCTTATAACAATAACGTCCGTCACAAATTACGAAATAACAAATAACGGTATTCTAAAAGACAGTGATTTAAAATATTTATTTATACAAGTAGGGAGCTGAGGGCGAGTGACGCTGGTAGCGGGCATGGCCCGATCAGCTGTGCGAAACTCGGCCGGTCGAAGACCCGCACCCCGAGGTGAACGGCCCAGCTCATCCATCACCTGAATAATTCTTCACCTCATTCATACGCACTGACGAATCCATCTCAATATTTAAGCCCCATACATTGTTCCGGAAACCATCAATCAAGTGAGACTTAACAGCGTCGCCTCAACATGTAAAATCGATTGATCGCTCGAGACAGTGGCGTAAACACCGGTAGTGAATGAAGTTCCATTTGTGGTCAACGCATTGTATGTGAGATCGATTACTGTATCAAACTTAATACAAATGTAGTCAACAACTCCACCGCTGGAACTTTGATTTTATAGTGCTTTGGTTTCAATTTGACGTATTAAAGTACTACAAAACTCCGGCAGTTGCATTTGCAAGTATGCCTACTTGACCAAGGAATATATATTTTTGGAATGTCCAATATACCTCTATATTCCTTGGACAAGGAACGAAATGAAATATATATTTTTGGACATTACACATATCACTTCACTTTTATACTTCTTGACAGTCCGCAACTACTACCGAATTATAAGCCTTCTCTACTTCTCATGATTTCCACACTAGTCTATAGAGATCGCAGTTTAAAAGTATCAGGTTTATCAGAGATCTCTGTTGCCCTCTGTTAAAGCTTTAACTACACTGAATGTACTTGTACATGTACCTACACAATGTTATATAGTATATAATACTACAATTGACTGCTACGCTACTTAACTCCTAGGACAGAAAGAAAGGCAAGTAAAAACGTAGGGAAGAGCATTTTTATTATATAACACTAATGTAACATGATTCTAGGTCGACGAACTAGTAGAATACTATACTATAAACACTACAATAAAAAATATTTTCACACTTTTATTTCTATAACGTGTGTGATCCGATATTAACTAATGTATGATTTGATATGATTCACGTACGCTCGTGACGATGACACAGCGAGCTTTGAAAGAATTCACATTCTTCGATATAATGTGATTCACTGATTAAATTATAGACCGTGTACATTGACTTGGATTCTAATCGACATTACTTGTGTAACTTGCGTTCTATCATTTAGAATAGATGCTTGTTGATTTAGGAGTTAATAATGTTAATCAATTTATCTACAATATTTTAGCATAATAGATATTGAAAATGTTTAAGGACATCTCATCTCATCGGTTCTAATACAATATTGATATAGCTTTACTTTATTTCCAATTTGTAGTTTATTATTGTCAAAACTTTGCCTTACGAAACTATTTGTAAAATAATGATGTAGAATTTTTTATTTATTTTATTTATTTAATATGATTCATGCACAAAATGTACAAAAAGGTGGACTTAAAATGCAAATTAAATTGAAAATGCCGCTTGCATTTTCTATTTCAAGCTATCTTCAAGAAATTCAAGCTATCTTAATAACAGGAAGATTTAGTTTCAATTAGATTTCAAACTTTGAAAGGGATAGTTGTCTTGTATACTACTAGTACTATGTTGAAAAACAAATCATATATTTAGTAGAGCGAGGTGCGATGTGGCGAAATGTTCTAGACCTGACTTGAGAGTATTAACATCCGATTAAAGCCACGTGGTTACTTTTGCCTATTGCATTGCGTTTCGCCAAGGCTTAGTGAGCTCTAGGTTTTTCCATTCGTTCCCTTTCTCCAAAGGTTCTAAGTTTTCACATTCTTTTGCTGATTTTTATCTTGCGCAACCTTGTATTGCATTTTAAGTTAGTACCGGTTTCCTTTGTTTTTAAAGAGGATTGGTCGGTACGGTATGATATCCGACTTAAATTAATTCTAAAAAAACCAGACACGCATTATGTTTCTCGATATACATATAAAATATAAACAGAAATTATACTGTGAATGAGTCTTATCAGTGCATAATGTAGCTTCGGCAGAAAAATCGTTGCATTTCCCTTGCACGGCAGATGTTTATCTGTGAGCTAGGCGCTAGGTAGGGCTGCATCATGCCGTGTCTGGGTGCTCATGAGCGTTCACTTTCCACGTGTCAGGAAGTATCCGAAGCCACTTTCACTCCATTCAAGATCACAGCTCGTTCCGCCTCACGCTGCCTAGCCCGCAGTTCTAAACAATAACTAGCTATTGTCTACATCGCATTTTACCATTTTACCATTTTACGTTGATTGCTTATTGGCTGAGATCTCTGATTACTCGATTTCCATTGATATTAAATGCCTTTTAACTTAGATCTTTTATCCACGGACAAGAAAGTCATATTGTTTATTTTTATACAGGAAAGATGCTGCCTTGTAAGATTAATACTAATTTCAGGCGCTATTTCTCATGCAAGTTCATTGACCGAGCTCTTATCTTGTATGCATGTGTGCATCCACGTGTGATATGGCGGTGTGCGCCGCTGCGCCTGCGTCTGTACTGTGTACTACTGTGAGCTGCACATTATTATGCAACGCTTATGTAGCGGTTAAGCCACATTATCGGAAAGTGCATCGAAATGTATATTTAGTTGTAAGATTGCTTATTATTGTGTAAATTCGAGGGCCAACTTTATTTATAGATTAACATAACCAGTATTCAGTGTTTAAGTATGTACCTACTTCTGTAAATGACAAACTGCTATTTTTACTAGCTTTGTCTAAAGTTCCACAGAATAATATTATTAGGGGAAATGACGGATAGAATATGTAATAATATAATAAATTAACAATCAGTGTTACGTTAAATAACTAAGTAATAGGTATGAGGTTAAGATAAAAACACGTGGTTTCCGCATAATATAATGTACAACCTTTCATCCTAAGATTGCATTCTTTTAGACAATTATAATTACATATAGCTCTGACTATATTTTACAATAAATACATTTTTAGTATCGGCAATATAATTAGTGGACTGTGAAATAATTTTCAGTAGCTACAGCGTGAATAGTCAACAGTACAATTCGATTCACTAACAATATACTACTTTTTCTATGCAAGTAAAATTAATGTACAAAATGCGTGTACGTCAACCTAAAAAATAAATAAATTCCTACAGACTGCAGACACCACGACCTGAGTAGAGTAGTAAAAAACTAATTCTAAATCATGTTCCGTTTCTTTATGTACAACAAGTTACCTACATGAAGCAATTTTAAAATGCGACACAATTATTGTTTTATAGACAGTAGAGTTATCGTGTTTCAGGACAGGTGACATCTATCAATCCAACTTACGAGTATCTAACACGTGAAATGAGAAAGTAAAAGCAAGACGACAAGACTGTATCCTTTGACTTTCCTGAAGGGAGGAGGGCGATGCCCAAATAGTGGGTGAACAACCTCTTAATGCTTTGAGGAGACATTTTATTTTTACCATACCACGCGTATCTATGACTGTGGGACGCAATAGAATTTGGACATGTTTACAAAAAGTTCCATTCGAAGTTTTTAATAAAGCGAAGTAAGGCCACAGTTTTCAAAGTCACGCGTCGAGATTTCCCGGTGCGTTTACCTAGATACGAGAGCGTTGTTTCCTCGGAAGTGCGTCATTGTGGAGCTGTCGAGTGACACACACGTTTTATAGTTCGTCGGCTGACAGCGAATGAACGAAAATATCGGCGTTATCAACGTCTAATTATAGAGGAAACTCCGCTCGAGTCAAGGGTACGTTAACTCCTCCAAGTTCAAAGGTCACGGAGGTCAGGGCTGAAACAAATTCGCCACAAACTTTACAAACAAAATCTATTCTCTCAACAAACGTTGAACTTTACTTTTGTCTGTTAGGATTCTGGATAGGATTACTATTCCGGTTTCGGGGTCGTTTGCATTCAAAACTGTGCATAACAAGGCATATAAAGTCATAAATTTATCTATTTACAAAAATCATTATTCATGTTTCCTCTTTCTTAACAACTGCATAAATTCCTGTTGGCCTGATTGCTATGCTTTTATCAGAAAATGGTGACATTTCGACAATGGTTTTCCGGCGGTAGTATCGCGGCGAGAGTGTGTGCGTGCATGCGTGTTGTCGTACGGCCGAACTGCGCATGTGTGCGTCAGGATCGCGTTACAGCTGAAACTTGGGGCGCCTGCCGAAAAGTGCGGTCGTCGACCCGGTCAGGAGCCCGGCCGAACAGTGCGCGCAACTAACATTGATACATTGTCTAAAGTAACAGTGACGTAGTCATTGAATGAAAAGCATACCTCTATAATTGATAACAATTTGTATACTTGGCTACAAATATTTATTTTTTATGCAAAATTGCTAATATTAATTTGTCATAGTAAAATTTTATTTTAAATGTGTAATTCATTTATTGATGTCTTTCAGTAACCAGTCAGTTTTATAGATATTAAGCAGGTCTTTAAATTATCATTCTAGTTGCAGTACCTACTGAAATTATAAAAGAACATACTTTTACAAAATGAATGAATTACATTACATTGAACATAGTATAATTGTTGTGCAAATCCCCTCTGAAAATCTCAAATCAAATCAAATCAAATCAATTTATTTGTGAATATAGGTTATACAGAAGGGTGTTTAACATACATTAATAGCATCTCTATGTTCTACCAATAAAATTGGTGTACAAATAGTTATTAAGTTAGGCAGGTACCAAGCATTATTAATATATTTAAATTAAACAATCTGGGTAATTCATAATATTTTCATTAGAATTTACAAACAAGTAAGACACGCCTCCTCGCAAAGTACCGTATTTCCCTACAAGTATCACGATCGGTCGCGCGCGGTGAACAGCTCGGTGATATATTTGGTGACATTGAACCGAGTCCATTGCCAACGACCTCACTCCTCGGGGAAGCGCGGTTTGCGTAATCGCTCCTGCGTACTGTACGCAGACCCCGACATAACAATACGCACACAGAGAACGTACACGCACACTAACACAACTACTCGTGAACTTTGATAACATTTTTATAGTAATAAAAATTAAATGTAGAAATTTCGTTGAGGGCGTTTCAAATGTGGAAGTTCGTTAATTTACTCTTAAGCGTATTCAATTTAAATTTACTGCGTTATAAAATCTTTAGACATCAGTTGCGCTTAGATATGTAGTTATACTTTGAACATTTATAACAATGTATACGAGTGCTTGATTTTACATACATAAAAATGTATTCGTGCCGACATTACAAAAGAATAAGGAAAATGTGGTATTGACCTGTTGCCGTTCAAGAAATATTGATCAATATTTTTAGTACAATTTACCTCTTGTAATATTTATGAGATACTAACTTATTGATACATGTATGTAAATAAATACTGTTTTTTGTGTATCATGTGTTTACCTACTGTTTTATCTAAGAAACCTACGTCAATCCGATTAAAATATGGAATATCGACACCGTAATAAAAAAGAAATTAGGGAATATCTTTATATTTTTTTCCTTACCATTTAAATAACCTATTATGCAGCACAAGAGAAGGAAAAATTACTACCCCTATTATGTAATTTGTATTGATCTTCCTCTCATTAAATTAATTTACGACAATTTTTTTTATGGTTCAAGCCCGCCACAACCTCCCAAAACCGCTGCAACTCCTGTAAGCCAGGATCTACAGTAGATAAAACCATGAAAACACCGGAACATTGAAGTCGCCGCATCTCAGGGATATGAGTAACTGGCTTGGTTCCCGCAACGAAGTGAATCAGAAGATATTATAAGAGGAGAAGAAGAAAAAACTATAATTTCCACTTCCCTCGGTGAATTACTGCAGGAGACAGAATGAATTAAGCCTAAAGGCACAAAAAAGAGACTGTACAACTGGGTGAAGCCCAGTCGCCAAGCACCACGGAAATTTGACTAAAAAACTAAGTGGTTTCGACTACTTGTATCATCAACAGCCTATAAATGCCCACTGCTGAGCAAAGCCTCTTCTCACACGGAGAAGGTTAGAGCGTTAATCACCACGCTTGCTCAATGCGGGTTGGCGATTTCAAACTTATAATTAGAAATTATAAGTCCAGGTTTCCTCACGATGTTTTTCCTTCACCGTTTGTCAGTGGTGTCTAAATAATCTTAGAAAGTACATATAACTCGGAAAAAGTCACATTGGTACTTGCCGTTGGTAGGTTTCGAACCCGCACCCTCATGCATGAGAAGCGAGCGTCTTAAACCTCCAGGCCACCACGACACTACTACTTGTATAATGTTTATTAAATGAAACCGACTGTCTAATTGTGAGTGTCAGACTCTTACTGACTAAATACCACCCCGTTCCTACTCCTGCCCTTCGAGCCGCAGCACTGGTAACCCGTTGTTATCTGCGGCTCCGTATCGGCATCAGCCCTATTGGGTATCCGTGGTGGTCTGATATGGATCTTTGAGGTGCGTGCGCAACGCGACGCGCCGTACGCTGGGGCCCTGTACACTATGGATGCAATAAAGTGATCGAGTTATAAATAATAAAATAAAAAATAAGTTATTGTTTATTATCAGCCCAATGAATATATGTATGTTTATCCAGTACACAATGACAACCGCACTTGGCTCAGCCTGTGTCGCGGCTATCAATAATACAGTGTTTTCCTTAGGACTATTCTAATAGTTGATACATCATTATTTCTAAATTAGGCATCGTTTATAGGTAGGTAGTTTGGAGGGAAAATATTTTGTAATAGAGTTATAGATAGTATACTACATAATAAGATAAAATTACCTATCGGTTCTCAGCGACATCAATGAATGAAGATAACAAAGAACTATATACTTATAATTGAAAACTTAATAATTTTATATTCAAATTAAAAATTATAAAGTTAAATATCAATATCTAATAAACAAAAATTAATTTCCGTTCGTCAGTCTCGCTAAAACTCAAGAACGGCTGAACCGATATAGCTAATTTTGGTCTTAAAACGTTTGTGGAAGTCCATGGAAGGTTCAGAAGGTGGGAAAAACCTTTTACATGAAACTAAGTTTGCTGGGTCAGCTAGTTATCAATAAATATATAAACGTACGACCTAAAATTACAAGACTACAATTAAAACAGTGAATTACAACCTAAATTGTTTTTCTGGACACAAAATATAACATTTTCACTGTTTCTGTTTTAAGACAACCCTTCCAATTTATTGTAGAAAACATTGTTTTAAATTATCAAATTCTCAAGACTAGTCACGGAATTTCTAGAACAAACTGGTAATTTGACATTCTTCAGATCTTTTGTGACTCATTAAAGTAAGAATGCGATTAGTGATTACATGATTAGACACTATCTAACAACCTTCAAACACAATTACTTCATCTACCCAGCCATTGAATTTGATCTTAAACTATTTTGTTACGTCTAGTACAAAATTAGAATAAAAAATATTCTTGAATGGAGACTTCGGTCGGTAAGTATCCTTTACATCTCTGTTCAATTTGCACTATAACATAGGAAACACAACTCAATAAGATATGCAATAGACATTATTATTCTTATAAACTTCATGCTTCATCACGGTCAGGCCGGCTCGACCGCAGCAACACCACGGCTTCACAGAAAACCGACGTGAGAAGGCTGGCAAAGTGGGAACACACTTGTAACTCCTCTGGTACCGATGGTGTCTGTTTTTCCTGTCTAGAAAAAAAAATTAGAAAGAAGAGGAAGTAAGTAAAGAAAGGAAGAAAGGAAAAGAAAAGAAAGAAAAGGAAAAAACAAAGGAAAGAAAGAAACACACTTTATTGCACAAGTAAAGTAACACGTACAGATTATACTGTTACTTTATAAGTACTGAACCCCGTACAAAGAAAATATTATATCGGTAACGAAGACTCTGTTAAACTGCTGTATAAGAATTAATATTTAAGTTAAATGACTACGCAATTATTCCAATAACTAAAACCATATTTAATTTATTTGCATAGTTCATCAGCAGCCGAAAGAAGTCATCGAAAATGTCATCCACTGCTGGACAAAGGCCTCCCTTTAATCCTCCACGTCGAACGACAACTCGCCCCTTGCATCCACTGAAAGGAAATTAATAATTTCCAATTTTTATTCGGACTACTAGTAAGTAGTACTAACACTAGATACCAATTCAGAAAAACATGTTAGTTTTATAAACATACACAGGTTGCATACTGAAATCTGTGCGTTGAAGGTACACCCTCCATCAAGTATCCAAATTAGACACACAGAATAAAAATATGCATAAATAGGCCTGGGGAATCAACGCGTGTCTTTTAACGTAAAAAGTTAAGACATGTCGACTTCTCATTGAATAAAAATCAAGCCATCATCATGCCCCCGTTACAAAAAAGGCAAAGAAAATAAATTCTAAATAGGTACTGACGTCTTTTTCGGTGTACGGTCGACGAACTTTCTTTTCGAAAACAAATATTGTTATGTTTGGCACTTCCCTAACGACTCCACTGATAACACTAATTAAGTTAATGTTTATGTAAGCTAATAATTAAACAATACTATCGTAATTATTATAACAATTAAAAAGAAATCGCGCCATGACCGTTGAAATCACGAATTATGAATTTATAAACGGAAAATGATAAGCGAAGATCCATTAACACTCACAACTTATAATTTTAAGTTCCTGGACTTTATGACCCCACCGATATAAAAAAAATATCACTCACTTTATTTAATCAGTCTTATTTATTCACTACTAAATATATCGCTGTATTAACAAGTTGAACGTAAATTAATACACTAAAGGAAATCACACATAGAAACCCACATCACACAAACACAAACTTTTCTTCTTCCAGCACTTTAACTTATTAAGATGCGCAAGTCAAGCATGTTCGTCCCAAAACTGTATTATGATTGACCGTATGTCAAATGTTTTGTTACTGTGCTAAGCACCGATCACCCTATATACCTACAAATAAAAAAAAATTGTTGTTGATTGTTATGATGATATTTTGAATGATGTGCACACGGAAAATATGAAGAACATTATTTAAATTAAATAAAATTTGCAAGTAGCGCTTGCGTTTCCTTTACCTTTTAATAAATTATGAAAGTGATCATTATTATAACTGTCAGCAATGTTAATAATTAGCTAATTGATTCTAAATTTTTTTTTATTCACAGGAGAAACTCGGCTAATGACCCCTGACTCCGGAAATTCAGATTGCAAGTTATACCGAACTGCTGGCAATGTAACGGGACCATTGAACAAAAGTAATTACTTGTATTTGATGCTACTTAATGTTCCAATAGACTGCACCTAGACTCCTATTTATACACTTTTCAGTTTTACGTGAATGGCTGACTAACAATACTGTATTATGAGGCACTGACACTATAAAATTGTTTAGTAACTAGAGTAGGTATTTACAATGTCGATAATATCAAAATACCTATTTCAGAAATCTGATCCTTAACTATGTGTACTTAAACTTTAAATTACCTGTAAACTGAACATCGATTATACCTGAATAATGATAATATTACATCACATATTTAAAACTAATATTTTTCTAAATGATATCTTTAGCATACATTTATGGTAATTTAATTCCTAAAAATGTACAGAATAAATTGAACGCTCTTAGCGAAAATGTCTATTTATAGACACGGTTCAAAGGGGCGGAAATAAGAAGATTATTCTCTATGGCAACAAATATTATTTAGGGAAATATGTTGTAATTGCTTGGCAACCCGACAGACTTGGGGATTGCTCATAAAATATCAAACATACGCGCTTTGTTGTAACCGTGTAGTTTTGAAAAAACATATATATGAAGAATTAATTTTGCATAAGAATATTATCTCGCCCTTATGGTAAAGAATTCTGAATTGCAAAATAATATGACAAATTATTTATACGACTACAAAATATAAGGGTGGAAATACCTATTCCTCTATACTTTAAATCGTATTTCCTTCAAATTTTACTCACTTGATATAAAATACAAAATAATGAGATACTTGATCCTAAAATATTTAGGTACTGCCCCGACTTACTTAGGTACTATAATTTGAAAATTAGATATTTTATTAAAGACTTACCTTTGTCAAGTTTTTACACTAGAGAGTAATGAATTAAAGGCGTCTGTTTTCGTTCGCCTTAATGTGTATCTAGGTACTTGAGTACTATTGATCTGGTATAATTTATGTTAAATTCCGCCATATTGCGACTTTCCATGCTAAAAGTACAAATGTTTTAGTTAGTAGTGTACAGTTCGCTCAAGGTCTTGCAGGGCGCGCCGTTGTATTGCCCCCGCGAGGTGCGCTCGCCTAGACCGCGACCACTTTCACTCTCCACCGAGACCATTGGAGACCATTATAGAACCGCATCACTGTTTAGATTCACGGGTGAAACCTGACACGCTGCACTATATGCATTTTGCATTTCATACATCCTTGTCGTCGACTGCTGTTGCAATTTTTCTATAAGCAGGTGTCCGATTACGAGATCAAGGGAGGTCCGCCAGATAACTTTATTTACCAACTGTATGACTATAAATAAAATAATAATAATAATAAAATAAAAAGCCTTTATTTCCATAACCTTAAATTACAGTTCAAATGTTGGTATTTTCTTGGTTAGTATTTTACAAGTTAATAGTTTTGCTTATACCTAGGTGTTAGTAAGGGTTATCTTAGTTATTGGGTATGGACCCCTCCTCGGGTGAAGGCCTCCTCCAGCCCTTTCCACTCATCTCTATCCCTGCCGATTGCTAACCAGTCCTTTCCAGTAAGTTCGGTTATATCGTCAGCCCATCTTCTTTTTGGTCTTCCTGCCTTTCTTTTGCCGACTGGTCCTTTCCACTTTGTAGTTTTGATTGTATGACTGTATGACTATACACAACACAAATGACAGACTCAATGATTTTCTCGATAATGTAAGAAAAACAAATGAACGAAGATGTCAACGACCGATCGGTGCACGTAATATTTGGACAGATGAAGAGAATAATTTGCCATCCACATACTTTCAGATTGCAGTTCACATGCTGTGAATTTTAATCATAATGTCAAAATGTACTGAGACGAAATGAGAGGTCGGAATTGATGCGTGATCCCGACGATGTTGCATAAACCTGTTGAGACAATGATGCACAAAGAGTGGTGCGAACACATGTGCAGTGTGGTCGCGTGAGGAAAGCGTCGCTGGCTCGTGTGTTGCGGGTCTGATTCCCGGCGGAAGGGTCCCGGAGGAGCGCTCCAGGCGGGGTGGTGCGGCAGTGTGCCGGTCAGTCACCGCTCTGCCGGCGCGCCGCGCGCTCGCTGCTGTGTCGTCTTGCGCCGCTCTACGCCGCGCTGCTATTGTTCCGAGTAGCCGACAACTCCTATGTTTATCTGCTACCCTGGTACGCATGGCACGTCTAGTATGAACTTGTGACGTGATCTTTCTGTTTTTCAGACTAGTGCATCTATCTTTCAGTGGATTGTGACCGTTTATGTGTCAGATAGTGGAAAGTGACTTACTACTAAGGATTCGTGTTATCGAGGATTTTTATGGGATTACTGCAGAGGACATTTCTGCAGTGAAAACTTCAGGTTGTTGTTTGAAGATTTTGAACATTTTTAATAATTACTTTAAGTAGTTTGTAAACAAAAACACAATCGTAAAATAATTTCGATACATTCGACATAGTGTTGATAAAATAAATACTAAGTTCTTATAGGACCTGAAGCCTGATATAGTACTGAAGATGTACCACAAAAATGTGAAAGTTTTTCTTTTCATGCAGTTGCATAATGTTTTGTTTATCCTGCTGCTTGTTTTCCTGAAGTTGTTGCGTTTGTTTTTCCGCAAAGGTTTCCGGAATATTATTAGGCTGTCATACAATAATTTAAAACTAAATAACAATAATTAATTAGAAGACATCGTGATTAATTCATGTTCGTAGTTCTCTATATATATAATTGATGCAATTATTACAGTTACAAAATTGTATTTGTTGCCTCAATGTACAATAACAAAGATTGCTTGAATAATCGCTTAATCTTCATAATTTTTGATACATATCGCCGTTATTTATAGCGGTTAGAGTTCATTGCTCATTTTTATCTATTTACAAAATGTAAACAGTTTTGTTCTTTAAATAAAATGTATTGTATAGTTATATGTGACATCATCAAAGGTATTTAATGCGGTATGTTAACCACATTTCCTGTGTGTGGCTTTAAAGGACCAAATATTTTATCGATGTCAAAACACAATGATTTGTTTACTAATTACTTAACTACATTTCCTTAAAGCAACATAAAATTACAACGTTATATTTATTTGTTTTGAATTAACTAAGCAATTTAATAAAGGTAGTTATCCACTAAAGAATTTGTTTTCAAATTAACGATGCAGGAACTTTTAGAAAGGGGTGAACGGATACAAAATTTTCAGGTTTTTTCTCTTTACTTGTTGTTTACATAATTTGCAATATTATATTATCTTCTTAAGTATAGTCTGATGGAATATTCTGATTAGAAGTTTCATGTTTGATTTACCCTTGTTTTACTACCAGTTCCATCCCACCGTGTCTGTCACCATATTTTAGTGTTGTACATATAAGAAACTGAAATATATATTTTCCTCGCAGCCCTGAGAAAATTTTACATTTGCTCGGCACCTGCAGAAATGAGGGAGAAAGGCTGAACAGATACCTTGGAGGATTCAGAATAGCCATGTAAGTACTAGCTGTAATGTTTTACTGCCGAAACCCTTTTACAGTCGGGTCGGTACATTCGACCCATCCGTTATGAACGGGGAAATTCAAACGCTTTTTCCTATATTGGCCGATGGAAACATCAATTTTACGAGTATGTCCAATCGGTTGGAAATGTATAAAATGATTTAATTTTGAGTTTTTAGTGTTAGATTTTATTTAAATATCTTGTTTTTATTCTGAAAGGGTAGTTTAAGTTGTAGAGCTACTTTTTGCTAATTATTACACGCTAGAGTAGTATTCTATTTACGATTGTTTAATCGTACATAAAATTGTATATCAATGAAATATGATAGCGTGTCAAATACTCCAATTAGTATATTAAGTCGTTTTAACTTAGTGGGGCAGACGAAGCCTATACCTTCGAATAAAAATAGGCTAAATGCAATATTCTATTAATCTGAGGTACATGCGATGTCGTTATATATGTTGGCGATGGAATAAACAATTATACTTTTTATTCCAAGTTGCAATTTTTAATGGATACGTAATGTTGTGTGTTGCGCACTCCAACCTCGATTTAGAGACAAGAGACGGACTGCTAGATTATGAATAAATTGTCAAAGTCGTCCCTGGTGTACATAGTCTTGATTTACTGCATATACCTATTAAGAAATTATAAGAAATAAATTTTATATTCATACTAATTATGAATTTCCTCTGAGAAGTTAATACTTCTAAATGATCTGTCCTTTTAAATTACTAACAAAATCTATACCAAAATGAAGTTATTTAATTTAATAAAACGACTCATACATTATTCGAATATTTTCTAGTTTCATGAATTTATAGCAGATCAAAATAAAACAAACGAAAAGCGATTCTCGGTTATTCTATTACTGGAAATATTTCCGTAGCCAATCACGTGAGCTAGAGCATTACACTGGTAGCAATGTTCCCCGCTATAAACAAGACAATGAAGTCATCGTGACGATTTGAAACAAACTCGATCATCTATTGCAACGTCCACACTACGTCACTAGTTACGTCCAACAGTCAAAATGACACGAATGTATTTTTAAACTCATGCGCAAGATGTATGGTTTTGAAAGTTACCCTTTTTCGGAATTTGTCCACAACGGTTGTTTGACTAAGTGAAAGGTAAAGAGCATTAGGTATAAAAACTTACTAAAAAACATATTTCCAAGTACGACACTTGCACATGGATGCATTTTTGAATATAACCTCATAAAGCGAATCTAATTGTATCTATTTGTCACCGGATGAATGACGTCAAATGTTACATAAAAGGTGTCCCAATTTGTTTATTATTCGCACGATGCATTATTTAAACATTGTATGCACACTGTCATTGGTGTTACACCAGCAGAGCTCAGTTACCAGAGCTATTAATTCACTGATATTTTGTTAACTAATGTTCCGACTACTGAGAAACTACCGCTATGTATTTTTACATACATACTGTACCTGAAGAATCGTTTACTGGAATCCTAATATTGTTGAAATGGATTAAAATCGAATATCTCGTGATTAAAACACGTTTCAACATTATTAGCTTCAATTTGACAATAAAAAACAAATATTTGTTCAAAACGATTTGACGATCTAGTCTAGACCTTTTAAATAATGGACAGATTATTTTGTAATGTTACCAAAATGAACTTATTTAAATGCTGTAACACAAATTATCAATACCCACCCAATTTCACATGAAATTACGAACACAATTAATTTTAATTAAAATCTTGCAAACGAAGCTGTGAATACCTTTATTGAGTGTTTATAGAGCGAATATTGTTCACAATTAACGGAGAATGCACCTGCGATTGTTTAAAAGAAGTTCGTATTAAATAAACGTAAGTCGCTTCCAGTGATTAATCACAATAATATTGTAGTACTTGCAAAATTGCACATTCTCCAGAGGTCGTTCAACTTGGTGACATGAGATAAAATCGTATTAGACCTTTGTGCAAGCACGCGTTTTTGGAGACTTCGTCCGGTATGAACTGTATATCGTACTCGAACTGCATACGTCATACTTCCTTTTAGAATTGACAAATAAGAAGTGGTTTCTAAGAAATATTGTGATGAAAATCACAGTTTGCTACGCTATAAATAGTACTGCTACTGCTTATATTTCTTATTTGTTATTATCCTCTGAGATAAAGTTTATATGGCGTATTTATTCTTTTTAGACAACAGATTTCCACCGATTAAATTTCGTTACATCACTACTTAAAGACCGATAGGATATTAATGTTTCTCACCAGAGAAAAATATACCACAAAATACTCAATTACTATAACAGTAAATTATTTACACATTGATTAATTAGTAAACGCAGACATAGTAAATACTTAAAAAAAAAAAACTCATACTAATATCAGACCAAAATTACAGATACGAGTCAGTTGGTCATTGGCTACATAAGGTCACCACCACAACCACGGTAACTGAAATTGTAATTAGCCAACAAGCTATAGTACAAATACTAGGTTGTCTGTGATTTAAGAAACACGACTAATAACCTCAAATTGTCAGTCAGTGTCAATCAGGTGGTCTGGATACAAAACTTTACTTCGTTTAATAAAAATCAATTAAATGTGTGTGATATGGAACTAACGTATATGTACGTGGAGTCCGTATTTTACCAACTTCAAAAAAAGGGTCTTACTCGTAGTTTGTCCTGTGTGTATGTAAATTTGTGCGCGATTATCTCGCTATTGACTGAACTGATTTTGATGCAGTTTACATAAAAGTGTTGGTTATACGTAGAAGGTTTTAGTATATTAATTAAGCGATATTAAAAGGGGGAGGAAATGTCGGTTTTTTTTTAAACGTGGCTTATAAAATAATTGTTATTTGCATTTTATGTAGGTATTTTGACCAAAACTCTGAGTTAAACGAAGAGTATTAAAAGTTTTAGCTATCTATTGTCGTCTTTATATTTCTATAGTAAAAGCAACTTCATTACACAATGCATTACAAAGTACTTTCAGCCAATTTGCATGCGACAAATTGTTCTAAACAATATCGCTCTAAATTGTTTTCTCTTACAAATTTTCACAAAGTTTAAACGAGACCAGTCGGTGTCGGTGCCACAACGACCATGTTCGGCCATAACACACCGCACTTAATGGCGGTAATTATAAACAAATTGGAAAAGCTTTCTAAAGCATTTTCAATTCTCTGAGACGACTTTTACTATCACACTCATAGTTTCAGTTTCATTTTCATCCGCAGATAAGCTTAAACATTTCTCTGTCATTTAAAAAACATTATTAGGCTCACTTGCACGATCTCAATTTTAGATATTAGTTGAAACTATAAATGTGTTCTAAACAAATTTATTCTGCGAAACTATTACCGGCCAGTATATACAAGCACAACGCATTCTGTGCGTGCGGTGCGAGCAATAATAGATCTATTAGTGAGAGAATCATGATATGGAATTGCGTGGCGAGACTCGGTGCATTGTTGCAGGAATAATGCACTGACGGCAGTAGTTTACGAGGTCTTTCACCGGCCACATTATATAGGTCAGTTAGATTAGCAACGCTCCCCGCGCTCGCAACTAGTACTCGTGGTTATCGCTATGAAATTATGGATTTTTCTATGTGATTAGAAATTAATACATGAAGGCAACGGCATTAGCCTGCTTCCTTGGCGAGAAATTGAATAATATTTCTACGGTATGAGCTGTTTCGATCCAACATCTAATGTGACGCCGAACGTATTACATGCGTTGCTCCCAAACATTATAAATCGTCACACCTGTGATGTGAAGGGTTTGTTCGACAGAGGGTTGCCATTGTGCTCTTGTAAACATGAGGGGTCGCACAACTAGGGAAGCGAATCTATGACCAGTAATTGAGCACAAGTTCAAACAGCATCTATCTCTAAATATTTTTGGAAATTCACTAAATGTTGACCTTAGACATATATTACCTATCTCGTGAGTGAATGTTGTGTAATTTATATACTGGCAGGCAAAACAATTTGCTCTATTCGAGTAAATAAATACTGATATTGTTTTAGACCTGTATCATGACGACCAGATCTAGAGCGGAGGCGTATCACGAAAGGACAAGTTACAGATAAACCAAGGATATCCTTGAGAATAAGCTACAAAATACATTCGTAAACTTAGCTTTCTTGTTCGTACGTACTACCTCTATATTATTTATATTATAGAGGTATAATCGTGTCTACCCAATGAAACCATTAGAACAACCAACAGAAATAACTGCAAACAAGAAAAACTGAATACAATGTTAACTTTTATTTTTAGTTTATTTTATGAACAATTAAGTTTTTTACAAATGTCGTAGAATGTCAATATATTTTATTGAATATTAACTGTAAAGTTTACCTACATGTAAATGTTATAAGTTACGCGGTAGAAGAACATATTCTAAACTTTGGAGATAGTACAAAAATGTGATTCCACTGGCTACTAAACTCATCATATTAATTTAGACTATTAAGGTAAGTAGCAATCTATTTGTAGAAGAGAACTAGTATTTATATATAAGACGGCGTCGCACAAATTCTAGGTTAACGATTTCCTACGACGCTCTGCTCCTAAGGTCTACTGCGCCCTCGATACGAATAGCATTGTTTCTACTCCTTATCGACTTATTATTGTAGCACATATTATACTGCCATTAATTTACTGTTTTCATGTCCCACATCTATGCAATCAATATTACTTCACTGATATGCAAACTTTATGTACAACTTTACTTTTCTATTAATTAGGTTAGGTAAATTTTCCCTTCATTATTGGAACTTAGAATAAGCAACAACTTGGAATCTCCTTCTAAAAACTGTAAACGATGAGTATCTTTTCTCCGCCTAAAAATGTTACGTTTGTCCCTTTTAATCAAAGCATTCGGGACAAAATTGTGAGCGTCTTATTATGACGGTACGTTTGCGAAAACATTTTTCCATTCACATTTATTTCAATTACATAAAAATGTATTTCTAGCTCAACATTACGAGAATACGAATTATAATAATTGGACAACTTATCGATATCGGGATTATCACTAAATTGGAAACTGTGTAACGCGCGCGGGAAATACCCGAAGGTTCCTCGGAGACAGAATAGATTTATTGTGGAAATGATGGCGGTCCGCAAGCCTCCAGACCAGGCCCGCCCCACTTTCAGGAGGTCGCCGCCCGATCGTGAACTCTGCACTCCGTTCGATCGCTGCCGCCCTCGTGTTTTTATAATTTCAAACATTTTAGGCCTATGCAAGTTGCCTTAAATAATTGATTTTTTTCATAAAATGTAATACTTTTTAACAAACTTCTATAATCGTCCTTAAATTATGTAATCGTTTACCCTTCCTATTGCAGTAAATAGGCCGCAAAAAATATCGCTAATGAGATTCGAATGACCTCTTGTGCGACAGTATTTTGACGTCATTATAGTCATTCATAGCTGGCAACATATAAAGTTCATTTTAGTGGCTCAATGTCCGGAGCTAAAAGAAAGATTTCGTCAGCCACCCATTGCGATTCGGCCAACCGCACGAGTCTGTGCGATGGGGTCAATGTCCGCAAGTGGTATATAGGTCAAATGAAGGCGCCTCGTCGTCTGTGTTATGTCAGCCAGGCTGTGCCACGTTAATGGTACGCGATTTTGGCTTTAACTACTTATAGAAAACTCTTTCAGAACTCGTTCCTAAAACAGGTATTGTCAATTTTACTCCTTATTCTTTCGTGACTTTTACAATGAACACGACATTCATACATCAATTCGCAACCGGTTATTTCATCATGAATTATTTATAAAGTCGCCAGTTGTACAGAAGGGGTTAAATTATAACTGGATTATGAAACATTTCATGCAAAATATATCCCGCCAACCTGGATTAGAAAGCTAGACCGTTAGAACCTATTGTTATTTAAAAAGTAACATTTGATATTTTGCGGCCTCACAATAGCCGGGCCTCACAATGGTCAATGAACCCGTAGGAAGTCGAGTTGTTTTAATTGTCAATTTTCCACATGTCTGAACACAACCTTAGGTTCGATGAGATACCTTAATTCAAATGCTTAGCAGCTGCCACGCATCATGAAGCAGCGATCACTTAACCTCATTTTGTTGGTTAACTGCATTATAAGGCGGCCAAGTATAAGAGGGCTCGTGTGGTTATGACGAGCACTAGAGCAGTGACCGTCTCTCGCTTTAGTGGGATTATAGTGATGCATAGAGTGGTCGGCTGCTGCGCGCGGGCAAAAGGGAAAGTGTTCCGAGCTTCCTGCTCGCACGCGGAAGCGTTTAGTTTACTATACGTAACTGCATTTCGCGTCGTTGCACCGACTCGTGTTGCAACATCTACCGATGAGTCTAGTGTGAAAGGTATACTTGTCTAACTGTGGCACTCATTTATCAGTCTGCAAGTCAAAAATCTATTTATGTGAATACTGCCTGGAGGTGTTGCCAATACTTTACTGGTTAATTTACAGTAGCGGGTTCCCACATAGTATGAAATAGTATGAAATTTTAAAATATTTGTAATAACACTTGAGTAAAATATTAGATTTTTTTACTGAAGTTCTAAATTCACACAAATCAAAATATACAGTAGTATAATAAATATACAGTAGTATAATATAATAGTAGAAAATTCATGAATACAACAAAACGTCGAAGTTCACTATAACGATCTTGGATCTGGAATTAGCAAACCTCAGAATCCGAGCATTGAATTGAGGCTTACAGCAAAAGTTTGTGGAGTATCCGCCTACGGTAGTCATAAAGGATACCGTAAGCCGCTTATTAGACCCGCCGGCACAAACTAGTGCACTCAACTGTTCCGAAACTCACTTCAAAGTTACAAAATATGCGAATCAATAAATCAAAGAGAATTAGGTTAATTATAGAGTGTCGGCGCTAGTCTCGTCTCGAGGCACTCGCTCATCATCAACGGTTTTACTTTCGTTGAACGGTCCCCTCGCGTCATGCACTCTCGCTGGAACAGAAACAAGTCATCATCGTGAACACTCAGCACGATATTATATCTTATTGTTTAGGAAATTGCTATTATTTTACTATCATGAATCTAGATGAGAAAATTGCTTCGTAATTTCTCAATTTTCGTGAGATACCAGTACTTACATACATACACATTACAATAAAATTGTTTACTTAACATTTGATGGAATATTAAATTTCACAAGACAGTCATAAAATTTGTTGAACAATAAATATTGAAATGGCTTAATTAATTCTAGTACTTTCACTTTGAAACAAGCTTTAACAAATGAACAGTCGTACGGACGATCACAGTTAAGATAAAACAGTTTCATTAATAAACAAACTAATTATTCCGTTACACCGACAACAAACACGCATCCGAGATCGTTAATCGCCTGTATTCATTACCGTGGCACAACAAAACGTCGGTGTGAACTGTGGCCAGCCGTGCAACTCGACTCTTCCGCATTTGCCTTGCACTTTCTCCGCCTCCGCTGCGCTTTGAATGTTTACTGCAGAATTATTTTGCTGAAGGAAAACGCAGCGAGTGCGCGCGAGAAATCTAATGCCTGCATTATGTTCTTGATTGCATCTTTTATTATCTTTATTCTGCGTATGCTTATCCGACTTTACTGATTTGACCGGACGTGAGAAGTGTCTACACAGACCATTTGATTAAAGAGTTTACAAGTCGGAAAGTAAGTAGATTGCAATAGAGTATCGATACTTAATTTAAAATTATTGATATTAATTAAAGTATTGCTACGTTAACGACATAGCGGTATTACTGCAACTAAATGACTTAATTTATTATATTTACACCCTGTGTTTATACTAATGGCAATACGGAATACATTTAAATAACAATTAAATGTTGAAAGTGGTCGCTTCTTACGACTTCTCCAATAGCAATGTCTATTATTAATTTATTACTTCCCTATATGTATTCTCTTGTAGAGACAGAAGTATCGACTATAGCACTTTCACTGGGAAATTTCTAATGTTCTTTATACAAGCCGCGTAGACATTTAAATAGGGACTAAGCGAGCGCTACTGAAGTAATTAATGATGTAACTAGATACGTGCTAATGAGGTATTATTTATTTACACGTGTAAACTAAAAAATAAATAACGACTTGTTCTTTTGTATAAGGAAAATATTAACTAGCACCATGATTGAAATGAATCACTTATGCCCAAATACTGAAAGGCTAAGTTTTAAGTCGTACTTGAATATCGTGCTACCTCCATCATTTTACAAAGAATTGGTGACATAACTATTATTATATTCAGCGCGACCTAAAATTGAGTATCGTTTTAGTACTTCAGCGTTAGAAATGTGAAACTAAATTTTGAATACAATTTATTGTGATTTGAAAATTGATTCCTTTTAATAGCGCCAATGTAGCGACGTGGTAGCTAGTAAATATCCAACTTAAAGTAATATTATACTTCCGACTCGACACAGATACGAATCACAGGATTTACAGATCACACGCCTCGATATACTAAATGTAACTGTTGGCAAGTGAAATTGTGTGGTTTAGGTACGGCTAATGATAGAGCATAGCAATACATAGGAGATATATAAACCATAACGTCACGCCTTTTTAATCCCTAAAGGCGCTGGCTTAAGTACACATTTGCAATGTCACAGATACTTTTCACCATTTGTGTTATAAATGACCTAGGTAACGAATAGAAGTATGTGTTTCAATAAATACCTTTGTAATGTGAGAGTTAATAAATGTAGGTTGGATAAGGTTAGCATAAGATTTACTGATTCTGGAGCTAACTGAGATTTTTCCTTTTGTATCAATGAACTGTTTCGAATTTTAATTTAGTGGAAATCTTAAGTTGTTTATAATATCTTCGAACACCAATAGACACCTTATTAAAAGTATTAATTTGCAATGCTACTTATGATTGCCTTCCTCTATTATTTTATGAGGGATGTCGGTCATCATACAATCAATCATCCATCAATTGTACAATTAAGGACGTCAACATTAAACACATACAATATAAACTACACATAAGACACTGCTGACTGATATAAATTGCATTAAGTCAAATTAATTTCTGCCTCGCTAGTGACTGCCTCGTTGGCCGAGTGCAACTGCCGGGCAAGAGGTCTCGGGTTCGATTCCCAGGTCGGGCAAAGTATTAACTAGATTTTTAAAAATTCTCAGAAGTAGCACGAAGTCTGGAATTGTGCCCGGTATATGGCAATAGGGTCACCCCCTATTACATGGGACCCATAACATAAATAGTGAAAAGTGGGTGTTACATTGTACAGTGGCATAATGTGTACCTCTACCTACCCCTTCGGGGATAAATGGCGTGATGTTATGTTATGTCAAATTAATTTCTATCGCTATGAAAACGGAACGAGTGTTTCAGTTACGACGTGTTTAACAAAATGAACACAATTATTTCATTCGTATAGTGTTAAAATTATGTTAAAGAGGCTCAGTATCAAAAGGTCATGACAGTTCAGAAGGCACATAGTCGCAACCACTGCTGGATAATATAATATAATAAAGAAAAGAAACTCAACATAAGAGCTTGCCATAACCGCCAATGTTGACAGGCTAGTCGTAAATTTAAATAAGTAAGTATTTAATCTAACCCCGTTGTGGCTTTTTATCTCTTCATTTATTTTGTAACATTATTATGTTTATTTAATTAATTAATTTAAATTGCTGATGTCGATGGTTGCTTGTTCGTCCGCGAGTCACTTAAGTGAATAGAATACCAGCGATAGGCCCTGTGTTGTACATACTGAACTGGTCTCATTTCACCAAAGACTTGGGACATAAACATATATCCCTCAGTACCTACTAATAGAGTAACACATCTCTACATGTCCCTTGTTTTTTAGCGTGTCAAATAAAGTTGTTGTCTTTCATTATTTCTTTTTTTCTTTCTAATCCAATCTCTATCAAATGTGCAGTCGATGTATAACATCTTACATACTTTTACAGGAATAATTGGGGTACTTGAAAATATATTCCATTCTGCCTTTACCACACAGCTTATTATACATTTCACGTATTTCATCTTAACTGCCCCTCGATTCTCAAGCGTTTAGAGATGACCTTTAAGCTGGGATCACCAAGCTTACGGTCTAGCACGGGATGTTACGAAATGCATTAGGTGTCGTGGAGTAGGAGGACATTGCATTATTTACAAGCTTTCATTACAAAGTATTGCCCTTGCCACGATATTCATTTTTTTTATATTGTAAAAATATACCTCTAGATATGTATAAGCAGCTATATATTGCACTTTTTCCTAAGGGCCAGTTTCAATGTCTGTAAAGCCGCTTTGTATCAGATTTTGAATATAGAACGTAATTTGTATGAATCATCTACCACAAAGTCTTTACCACCCGGTAAAGACTTTGACGTATACGAAGATGTCGATATCTATGAAACAAGTCCTGAGAATTTTCACGCGAGAGTAATCTTAACATGCCTCTAAATAAGAATCTCTGTATATCATAGAAATGGTGACACTAAAAGCACAACGAAGACTATAGATTTGTGAGGTCCTATAGTCTTCTTTGTCCAAATATGTAACCGACTTTATATTAGTTCTCACTACCGACTAACATTATAACACTATCGGTGAGTTTGTTGTTGAGAAGAGTTTGTTTCTTTGTTTGAGCTCGCTAATCTCAAGAACTACTAGTCCGATTTACCAAATTCATCTTGTGATGGATAGTCCATTTATCGAAGAAGGCTTTAAGCTATAAAACATCACGCTACGATCAATAAGCGCCGAGTAGAACAGGCCAAACAGCGCGGAAGTAGCTAGTATATTATAATTCTCATTCCAAAACATAAATCACCATGATACTTATGTAACGTCGAGCCATCGCACATAGAAACTTAGTACCTACTTACTAGACTAACTATAAAGACTATCTATTCATATTGTAATCACTAGAATAGATTCGATTCAAGAATCATAGCGGGAGGTCGTTGCCCAGACGTGGGAAGAGACGTGCTGATTGCTGAAAAAAAACTGTAAGAAATATTACTTGCTGTTTTCATAGTCCAATGTTTAAAAAAGAAGAAACAAGGAAATTCTGTTAATATGGCCTTTCATTTGATAAAACAATATGCTAAAAATTAAATTTAATATTTTTGTTGTATTGTGTAGATGAATTATTAAAAAAACAATGTCTATTTCGAGTGGTTAGTTCGATCAAACATCAAGTTTAGTAATACCTATTTATGCATGAGCTTTCTTATAAATTCATTTAATTTCCTTTACATATTTATCCCACAATATATTCATATTTACTGATGACAGGCTCATACATATTTGTCGTTCGTTATAATGCATACTAATCATAGAAATCCTTAATGCCTCCTTTTGTAAGACGTTGTTATGTTAATTTTATTAATCAGTATCCTAGAATAATGATTTGAGTCAATTCTTGCAGTTTTACTCCGTCCGCGTCAATTTACTTGTATCCGTTGTCAATAATTACTGGGTTAAAAAAAATTTCAGTTGTAGCACGGAGTCTGGAAATGTGCCCGGTATATGGCAATAGACTCACCATCATACTCATAACATAAAATAGTGAAAAGTGGGTGTTACATAGTACAGTAGCATTAAGTGCCGTAATCTGCACCTCTGCCTACCGCTTTGGGGATAAAAGGCTTGAAGTTATGTTATGTTGTGATTATCAATACCCTTCACGTCATAATTATATTTATTTTTGCAAAAACCTAACTAGTTTTTTAATCCATAGTCTTCCAAAAACCTAGGAGACACAATTTGAAAAAAATGTCTTCGTATTCTTGTAAAACAGTTTTGAAGCGAATGTTAATGTAATATTTTTTGTTTATGACACAAGGAACTAAAAATATGAAAAATACAAATAATTCAATTTCATACTGAGTGAGGGAAATCTTAGATGCAATTGATGTCCCTTTGACGTGTAATCCTAAAATCCTCAAAAGTAGGAACCTTTGAAGAGGTTCCCTCTATTCGAGTGTAACATGCAGAGGGTTCTCAGAGGATTTAATCTTTAGAGAAACGAGACACCGCTCGGGATTGTCCTCGGGAGGTTTGTGTCTATTGTGAGGACTGGAAGTGAACTACGAACTGAAAAAAGAAATTTAGTGCCGATTGTTCTTTTGAGATTGTTAAATTAAACTTCAATTCATCGGTCAATTTAGTTTTCCGAATGCCAAGACGAGCTTCTTAGTGTTAAGACCTGAAAAATATAAAGTAGGGACAGACAGAGTGTTACAATGCAAAAACTGTTTCAAATTTAACCACGCAACAAGCGCATGTCACGCACCAAAAAAAGATCCCACTATACTGATAAAAAATAAACAGAATGAATCGGTGAGAGTCTGCTCTAACTGCAATGACGTAAAGCCAGAGCAACACACTGCAACACAAAGAAAATGTCCACTATTTAAAAAGGCAATTGAGAGACAAAAGAAACAATCTGAGCGGAGGGAAGAGCAACATACAAACGTTTCATCCACTCATAAGCCAACGACAACACAACAAGAAACAATTAGAAAATCGAGATCCCCAGTGCGTAGATCGAGAATCCAACAGGGTACATCATTCGCACAGGCAGTGGCCAGCAGACCGACTAGCAACAACGAAAAGGAACTAAGGCCATTACACAATAAAATAACCAGCGACGACAAATACGCTATATTCGATAAGACCATGGAAATGTTCATGACATTTATGAAGGAACTCAGAAATGTTCTACTTAACTAAGGGCTGTAAGAAACGTATAAAAATCCTGCACATTAACGTGCAAGGTATTAGAAAAAAGTTTATTGAAATAAAACAATTAATTAACAAATATCATGTGGACATTGTTGTTTTAAATGAAGCCAAAATTAGTTTGGCAAATTTAAAATTCAACATTCAAAATTACGATAAGATATACGATCAGAAAGCCAATCATCTGGGCACAATCATGTATATAAAAAAAGGTATGAGGTGGGCTCAAACCAAGCTCATCAGTTCCTTTAGTGACGATGAAAGAAACATAGAGGGATGCAGCATTAAAGTCTTTACCAATCACACAACCGGCGAATACATCACAGTGAAAGGTATCTACATTCCAATACCAAACCAAAATGAATTATCAGACGAATTCGAACAACTGCTAAGAGAAGAGAGTGCTTTCATAATAGGAGACATGAACATAAAAATGCGTTTGCTCGGCCGATCAAACGACAGAGGTCTCGGAATTTTATTACGTGACATACACAACAACGGAGACTGCAGAATCATACATTCCGGTCAGCCATCCAGACCCACAAGTATAGGCAATAATAACATTTTAGACATAGCAACTTTAACTTATGACCATATGGATCTAGATGTAAAATCATGCAAACAGACAGAATCCATAGGATCCGATCATATGCCGTGGATAACCACAATAAACTTGGAAAATGATTACGAGGTCCCACTCGGCCGCAACCTAAAAGACATTAAATCAAGTAAAGATATGCGAGACTGCTTCGAACAATCTCTAGCAACGAAAATTGACCCAAACACGAAAATCGAAACAGATACAGACTGTGATAAAATTATTACAAAACTAGAAAAAGCTATAGTAGCGACACTAGATGAATTTGCACCGCTCAAACCAATTAATAACAGAGAAAATCTTCCCCAAGACATCCAAAACTTGATAAAATGTCGAAACAAGGCAAAAAATACTGCATGGCGTTTAAGATTTACTAATCAATACGGCGAATTGAAACGACAATATAATAGATTAAAACGCCTCCTAGCTACGAAAATCATAAACCACAAAGAAGAAACCTGGAAAAAAATCTTAGAAAACAAAACAGACAATAGAAAGAAAATGTGGAGTATACAGAGAGCCATAAAAAAACCGCCTCAGAGACTACCCTACATAGAAAATTGCAACACAGAACTGGAGATCATAGATAATTTAGTACAAAGTGCCATTATTCGTACATCCAATATTTCTCGTGATGATGAAAATACGGAGAAATGCACACCATTTCAACCGTTAGAGGCAACATCACATGCTGAATTAAAAATAGCTTTAAGGAAATTCAAAAACCGAAAAGCGCCTGGCCCTGATGCAATAAGAGCGGATTTTCTAAAACTCGGTGGTGACACTGTGGTAGCAATATTTAAAAGAATAACGGACTATATTTTGAATACGGGTTACTTTCCTAAGCGATGGAAAGAAAGCACATGTATTTTTCTTCACAAACCAGGAAAAGACTACAAACAGCCTAAGTCTTACAGACCAATTAGCCTTCTTAATATTCTGGGAAAATGGGCCGAACGCATAATCCTCTCCAGATTAAACACAGAAATAAATGAACTGATTCCAGAACATCAACATGGATTCGTTCGTCATAGGGGTACAGCAACACAAATATTGAGAACTGGCAAATGTATCACAGACGCATTGGCGAAAGGACACAGTGTAGCTATGATTTCAACAGACCTCAGTAAGGCATTCGATTCTATAAATCATAAAGGACTTATAAAGAAACTTTTTGAAGCTGGAGCCCGTAACAATATTATAAAGATTATAGAAAACTATCTATCCAATAGAACCACTAACGGCAGATTTAGAACAACCACAGGCACAGAAATAAATGTACCCTACGGAGTCCCACAAGGCTCGATTCTCGGGCCCGTGCTTTTTAATCTGTACGTCTCTGACATACCGAAGCAACAAATCGCAGGTTTAATGCTTTCCCAATATGCAGATGACTTATGCATTTTAAACGTAGCGAAGAAACCAGATCACGCCACTAGACGCGCAGAATGGGCAGCGGAGGATGTCATCAACTATTATAAAAAATGGGGCCTCCAATGCAATGTGGAAAAAACGGAGTGTATAATGTTTACTCATAAGAGACCTGGGCAAGGGAATAGCGGATACAGAAATTACATTCAATTGAAAAACGAAAGGGTTGAATACAAAGACGAAGTGAAATACCTTGGCGTCATATTCGACAAGAGGTTATCAATGAACAAACACACTAAAGATAGAGTAGAAAAATTGAAACGAATCAGAGGTGCCCTAAACTCGATCATAGGATACCGATCGAAGGTACACACCGAAACAAAGTTACTCATCATACAGGCGTGCCTGCTGCCGGTACTCGATTATGGAGTCATCCAACTGCTACCGAGATACAGTAAAAGCAACCTGATAAAACTGGAAAGACAGTACAGGATGGCACTGAAAGCTGCAGGTAACTTTCCACGTCGCCTCGAAACCAAAACACTTTGGGAAATGCTTGGACAGGACCCGTGGCATCTCAGAGCACACGACCTACACCACGATATGATAGAAAAACTCGAATCACTATCAATTGGAGGCCTAGAAGACCCTGGCGATGCTTACACGAGATATGGCCAATTTAACCCATTCCTCTTGGCTAACAGAATAGGCGAAATAGACTACCTAAATAAAACGGAGAGAAGCAAACCACTTCACAAGAGGACGGCTCCTCCCCGTCAGCATAAACTATAACTCTCAGAGTCAATCCTTAAATCATCTTATATTTTATTATTATTTATTAAATACTAAGTAACCCCTGGTCGAGGACCAAATGGGCGGTAATAATTAGGTTAAACCCAGTACTTCTCATAATTGCTATGTATAAAATTGTGTGAAAAGAATTCGGCAATAGGCTACAAAAGATCCCTCCCCGGACAAAATGTACCAAAAATACATACCAAATGCACTTGTAAAAATTCTATTTTTAAGTGGTGATGTAATAGTATATTTATTTAACTAGAGAAATAAACGTTATTCTATTCTATTCTATTCTATTCTATTCTATTCTATTAGTGTTCTATTGGAAAGCCAATATGCAGAAGAGGACGGAATCGGGCTGATTAGGAATGGATAGGAGGTCAGTCAAGGTGAGATGTTAGTTTAGTTCAGGTACGAAGGATATAAATAGAGGACCGGTATCCGGAACCAAATCATGGCTCTGAATGGTCATATCACGGTGGTTGCGTAGGTGCGATGACACGTCAGCGTAGACGGTTGCGAGACGGTGACGTCACGGGAGCGCCGGCCTGGCCCGGGTTCATCGGCTCACTCGCCAGGTGCGTTCACACGACAACCATTATTTCCCGTTTTCCGCGCTATTTATTATAATATCATTATTTTATTCCACACAACTGATTTGGCAATGTCTTTATAACAGGTGACTGAATCTATTATTACGTCTTTAAGCCTGTAAATAGCGTGGGAGGTAACGATTCCCGGAATCCCGTCGAATCTATTTCGAAATAGATTCATTGATACTGCTCGTTTGTATATATATATAATTTATGAACTATCTATGAGAAAGGCTAAAATCGTTTGCTGTAGGAAATTGATGTGTAATCCATAATTAAGCAAACAATTGAAGATCCCAGCCACCCCACAGTTGCTTAAGTCATTGAATACCAAAGGAAAATATATATTCAGTAAAAAGTAAATGGGAATATGGTATACATATTTTTAAAATAAAATATACCCAATATATAAAATAGAATGAGGAAATTATAGCGTTCGTTTAGATAATAGCGCGGTATAACACAATAAATCTTACTTTTTTGTTTTTAATGATGAAGTTAGCTATACCTTTCAGTAAACTACAGTTCGAAATCAGTTTATAAACAGCCGCTATATTAATCGGTTGTTTCATAAATAAATCATTCAGTCAACACATTATAGATGCCGTACAAAAATTCGTTCACAACCGAAGTGTTTAATTGATTTGAATAATATGGAAATTGGTACGGTAGCGCGCAATATCCGCGGGAAAGAGACAGGCATACGTCTGTGAGGACCGCGCAGCTGTGCTAAGGACGGTCGTTGGCCCCGCGGACGGCCGCAAGTGAACTCCGAATATTATCGTGTGCGTTTATTTATTGTAGTGGTCCACTCTCAGAGATCCCGCTCATTAATTCGACCGTTGTTGCACTACTGCCGATTGGCGCACGGTACGAGAGGCCAGGTAATTAGTTCTAATATATTAGGTACTCTTGCAATATCGGCTTTCAATTTTGTCGCTTGTGTGTAACATTAGAACGTATTTCGTAGTTAAAGCTTATAATGCTATTATTAGTGGGGTTTTGGTTATGTCATATCTTCACGTTGGTCCGGTCAAATTACTATGAGTTTTAATTACATATTATGTCTAAAATAAATTAAATTAAATTAATTACAGCATCAATATTAATTATTTTGGAACTTTATACTATTCTGTATTAGAATTTTAGCATTTAAATGTATAATATTATTAAAATAAATCTAGATTAAAACACGTCACATTTAAAATGTCAATAAGCATGTATGTAATCCTAATTGATCCGTGGCATTAGTCGTTGACATTGAAAGTGACGTCATCAGTACATTTCCTAAATTCTTTTCCTATAGTTTATCGCGAGGTCAATGGCTGGGTGACGACTCCTGCGCCGACATACTCGCAGCCGGGTTACTCATTAAACAAATAATAATTAAAACAATAGCAACAAAGACAATCGTTATTTCTGGTTGTAAAATATATCGGCCGTCCATAGACCCCGTGGCTTTGATTAATCTATTTTTAAACATAGACAAAGATAGCTCTATGTATATTTTTCTACTCCTTGATACTATAGTATTTCACTAAACAATAATAAACTCGTTATATTTACTTAGCCTACCGTGGATGTAACGTAATCGTTTTGTATAAAATATTTAGAATTTTTAACAAACTTCGTAATTATCTTCATTTTTTGAAACGAAACTACCTCTAAACCGTTATAATTTACTCAACAATTAAAAGTTATAAAATCGTGTAACTGTAATATATTTGAATAACAATAAATATTGTAATGATCTTGAAACAAAGTCGTCAGGTTCACGGACACCCGCGTCACACTTCCCTTGGTGACATTGAGGATAATTATGCACACAATAATGTAATCGCATTATCACTACAACTTGCAATTAAATACAAATACTAAGAATTACATGTCATTACTAAGAAATGTGGGTAAATAAGCAGAAAGCCAAAACTAGAGGTGCTTTTACCAGCAAATAGAGTCACATCGAGTACATCTTTTAGTTATTTCAGCATAATTTTGTAAGTAGTAAGTACCTAATTATTTGCTTTAGTGGATACAATATAAAGTACCTGCAATACCGATTTAATACGATTACATTGTGAAAGTTGTCAAATAGTCATAACAAAAATTGTATAAGTATTCAAAACATGGTTCGGTGTGCTCTCTCAATATAAAGTGACACGTAAGTCGTAACATACTGTATAGGTGTGTAGTGGTAATATTTTCACATTAGCGTGTAAACATCGGTGTGATTGGACGTTTATCTGAACATGTGTAACGTTTGATATCTGGAGACGGGCCCTGGAGTCATTGTCACGTACACTGTGCATACAGCGACCATTGTGGACTCACTGTTTACCAACCTTATCAATAACATACGCGGTCCAGTGCTATACCTCCAGCAGAATACAAGCGATGCTACAGACATTCGGAATTTTACCTTTCATTGTATAAAAGAAATAACCCTAAAAATCTAGTTTGTATGATGACAAATATTCAGTTCTATGGAAAAATCTCCGGTTTTCCCCTTATGGTTCAGTGTCCTCTTTAAAATAATTGGAATTTTTGTTTTGACCGTAATATAACAGCAATATTCAAAGTCAAATAAGTATTTTCCTTGTATATATAATTATGATCTAACATCATTCTCATTCATATCTTTTATCATAACATCGTTTTCGCGGCGCGGCTATAAATAGCGGCTTCCTCGCTATATTGCTGTATGTTCTATATCTTGTAGTGTAGTAATTGTCATGCCGTCAGCGGGTTCAAGTTCGGGCGGACGACAATGAACTTGGCCGGCCATGACTCACGCATGCCAACCATCGGAGTTACGAAACCATAAACACTGAGCATCTGTGCGAATGCAACCGAATGCAATTGAGACGGCCATTGTCCACACACGCCCTTGACGATTGAGATTGATTGGGTTTTATTACCTTGATGTTGGTACCACCCAATCTTACCGGGTGAATTTATAAAAGTATTCTCACTTAGTAATTTTGTGGGGTTGTTAATGATCGTTGATTGCCTGTTGTCGGTTTTCCAAGAATTTTCGGGACCGCGAGTCGTTTTTGTTTTTCTTTATTCAAACATCTGCCCTGTTGGGGTGTCGATATAATTTAGTTTGAGCGTGTGCGTCGCATGTTTATCAACTTGGAATTGTTATGTACGACACCCCCTTTTCTACATAGCACCAATAACGATAACTCGAGTAAATATAACTTTGCTGTCATTAGATGTTTATGTATATTATTTGAACAGTAAAATATATTTTCTGTATATTTTAGCAAAATTTTCGGTGGCGGACCGTTACCGTTAATTCATTGTGATAGCAAACACATTGTTTAAACAGTTAACGCAAATATTATTACTCTACGAACAACTATTGGCTACAATGAGAACCAAATTCATGATCAGCGGCACCTAGAATATTAAAATAGTTACATACCATCATTGCTTCCAGATTTTCACTAATTATTTGAAATTTCTTTGAAAGTAATTTTAAACAATCTACAGTCTAATTTATTTGACTTGAACGAAGAGAAATATGAAATAAAATACCGCTATCATGGATCCTTCATTCTTAATGAGTTCAAAGATTCAAGGGCATGTAGTAAACGTCAAATATATACAGACTATATGTAATGTCTAGCGAAATTGTGTAACCTTGACAGAGCTAGATTCGTATATCAAAATAGTGATGTTTAACTAAAGGTCGGTATACTCAGTTTAACGGTGCTGCAGCACGAGATGTTTTGTTTGAAAAAAGTTACTATCTTTGAAGTGAGTTTTGAGGTATAATGTGTTATTCTTATAGATTTATTGATTTAATTTGTCACTTCTTGGCGAAGAAAATAAACAAATTCTCACTACTCTGTCTGTTTTCCCCTTTTCCAATTAGTTCGAGCTCGGCGCTGAATCTTATCAAGATTTGTCTGAATGTTATTATTTTGTATAGAGCGGCTGCCATTTGCCCTCGACATCCAACTAGGGTTGAGAGATGCTACATTAGGTTAGACATTTGCCAGACTTCCATTGTCCATCGGAACAAATCTATTTTATGTTTTAATTCCGGGTTCAATAGGTTTATCTATTTGTTAACAAAGATGATGATTAGACAACTGTTTTATTTATTACTAGCTGTTGCCCGCGACTTCGTCCGCGTAGATTAATGACTTCTGACAGAATTCATCAGAATCAATTCAGTGCCCAATTAAGATTTACCTATTGTGAAATGATTTATCGTAATTTCAATAAATTACAAATCCCGCAGGGTTCTTACCAGTCCCGGCCCGATCACGTAAGTTTTGAGTAATAAAAACTTCGACTATTGTTGTATAGAATCTCTATGAAATAAGTTCAGTGGTTAAAAGATAGAGAGTCCTGGAGCATTGATGCATAGTTCCCGTTCCCGAGGGACTTCTGTGATAAAAACTATCATACGTTACTCAGGTCCCAAATCATCGTTTTACCGAATGTAATTCAAAAAGATTCAATGATTCTAGATTCATATTTCATTCCCAATTTCACACCAACTATCATTCCCTATTTTATCCCCTTAGGGGTGGAATTCATCAAAATCCTTTCTAAGGAGATACCTATGTCATAGTAACTTTATGCATTCAAAGTCTCAGCCCGATCGGTTTAAAACTGGCAAAGTATCACACAAACTTTCACCCTCTATATTACCCACTTTGGGATGGAAATGTTCAAAAACCTTTCTAAAGGGACGTGTACGTCATAATATCTACCTGCACGCCGAATTTCAACCCGATCTGTGTAAAACTGACAAAGCCTCATACAAACTTTCATCCCCTACATTATCCCATTGGAGGTGGAAATGATCAAAATCCTTACTTGGAGATGCCTACGTCATAACATCTACTTTCATGCCGAATTTCATCCCCATCGGTGTAAAACTGACCAAGTTTCATACAAACTTTCACCCCTATTTTACCCCCTTGGGGGGTGGAAATGATCAAAATCCTTTCTTAGAGGATGTTTACGTCAAAATATCTATCGGCACGCCGAATTTCAACCAGATCGTTTTATAATTGACAAAGTTCCATACGAACTTTCACCCCCTATTTTACCCTCTTGGGAGTGAAAATGATCAAAATTCTTTCTTAGAAGATGCTTACGTCATAACATCTATCTGCATGCCAAATTTCAACCTGATCGGTTTAAAACTGACAAAGCCTCATACAAACTTTCATCCCCTATTTTACCCACTTGGGGGTGAAAATTATCAAAATCCTTTCACAGCGGATGCCTACGTCATAACATCTATCTGCATGCCAAATTTCAACCCGATCGGTTTAAAGCTGACGAAGTCTCATACAAACTTTCATCCCCTATTTTACCCCCTTGGGGGTGGAAATTATCAAAATCCTTTCACAGCGGATGTTTACGTCATAACATCTATGTGCATGCCAAATTTCAACCCGATCAGTTAAAAACTGACAAAGTTTCGTACAAACTTTCATCCCCTTTTTTACCCCCTTGGGGTTGGAAATTATCAAAATCCTTTCTTAGCGGATGCCTACGTCATAACATCTATCTGTATGCCAAATTTTAGCCCAATCTGTCCAGCGGTTTGGGTTGTGCGTTGATAGATCACTATGTCAGTCAGTCAGTCAGTCAGTCAGTCAATCACCTTTGAATTATATATATATAGATAACCGATTTAAAATATAAACAGCCATTGCAACTAATCATAATTATAACTTGTTAACTATAAAGTAATCTTCAGGAAACGATTAATTACTTTTGATATTACTATGAATTATCTCTATATTAAATATGCTCTATGTGTAATATACGACTCAGTATCTATGCCACTGTAATTAAGAAGTGAGTGGAAGAAGAGAAGTGCCAATATACTTACTGAAGAAGAAGTGTCACTTTAACAATAACAAAATATTATAACCTGCATAGTTCGGTGTTCAATCTCAAATAGAGTCGCATCGGTAATCGGTATTTAATCAAGACCTTGGCATAATATAGGTGGTAATGATGTCACGGCGTGTCCAATGTCAGTGGCCGGTGGTCGCAGACACAGTTGTATAAACACGCGGACGCTACTGATAATATTTTTGTTTTCGTCCCGTCTTGCTTGGACCGAGTTAGGTGCATACTGCAATGCTGCCTATTGTAATATCGATAATTACAAAGATTGGTGTGAAATATCTGTGTTGATTTACTCTTGTTTCCGTCAAGGCGCTGCTAACAATTAAATATGCGTGTGTACAATACAAAAACTGTAACATTCAATTAACGACTTATTAATGATTGATTAGCATATTAGCATGAAAACCAAACTAATTAAACCATGCTACTGGGATTCAAATTTACTCTTGCTGTGTTCTATACTGTCAAAAAACCTCAAACATCATTCTTTAGCAATGAAGTTTAAGTATGTATTTGCAGTCTGAATATTCCTTTTCTTTCCAAGAAAGTACAAAATCAGGGTACAGCAACTAATTCCAAACTACACAAGAGCATTGTTGTGCTCGCCTAAAAGCAATTTTATGAGCACACAAAATTGGACGAGACTTAAAAAGAAATACAATATTTCGAGCGGCCATTATACCATCGTTTACAAAACTAAGAAGTACTGAAAACCGAAGACATCCGAACCGTAGCGGAGGTTCCCGAAGGAATGACAAGCAAGCGCTTTCCGTGGAACGCGGAAAACGTCGGCACATGTTGAAAATACGGGTGGGCATTGACCCCGAGCGGGCTTGCCTGAACACACATCTGTTACAGAATCTAGCGCGGTGCATCTCATGATGCGTTTATTTATGTTCGCCGCCACCTACTACATATGTACTGCTCATAGATCTTAGATAAGTGCTACATTAAGAGCCAGATTTAATATTAACTTAAGACGGCCAATATTTCCTGAGATTTAGGCCAAGGAATGTCACTGAAATCACTTTCAAAATGTCATACGTACTTTTAGGATATTGAGGAATCTCCGATAGTAGTCTTTTCATAACACTTTCATAAGTTTAGCAAGCACATAGTGTGTAGACATGATATACAACATTGTCGTTTACGAAAGTTCGGGAATATTTAAGGAAGAGACGCGTCATTGATCGTATGCCATCGAAAGACGAGGAGGAAATTCTATATTCGGTCCTGTTAGTACCTAAACCTGCATGTTTCAAAGAAGTTAATTACTGGTGTCGCCATAGTTGCAATTCCTGAGGTTTCCTATGAATCACCCTTGTGTAATGTTGAAGTCTATTTCAAGATGTTTACTAGCTTTTTTTAAATAAAAAGTTTATGTGAATTTGGGTCGGATACAATTTTTGGACATCCCCTAATTTTATACGTATATCCAAACCATAGTTTCTCACAAATAATTTTGTAAATTGACAGCTAAAATTTACTTTATTTTCTTGACCACTAAAATCACTTAAATTGCGTTAAAAAGATTAATGGAAATGCAATATAAAGGCGACACTCCTTGGGATCAACAACGGTGTACAATCAAACGCACATCAGTAACAATAGCAGGAGTAGCTCTTATTTCTGAGTCATAGGAATTATTTTAGAGAGTCAAGCGTTGTATGCTTGTTTCTGAATCATAGGGATTATTTTCGAGGATCAAGTGTGGACGTGGTAAAAGTTGGTGGTTTACTGTACTAGCCACCCCCTCTAGACATGACTGTAAGATGAGCATGATTGATCGAGGGAGAAGGACTATATGAGTTTTCATACTTCGCCCTGTATCGATCATTGTTTTAATATAAATCCAAGTACATATCGCTTTTCAAATAAAAATAGCTTAAATTTATTAACTTAATAATGAAAATCTATTCATTTTAAATATGAAAAATTGAATAAAGTCGTTTCGACTTTATTCAAGTCTAGTTTCTCAAACATTCTGATCTTTGTTCTTACCTGTGAGGCCGATATTATTTAGGCAAATGTACTAGACTACTAAGAATAACTGTTAAGTACTGATAGTAAGTAGTGCATATAGAGGTATTATGGAGTATTACAGCACACATGCTTAGTTTAACCGCCTAGCGCCTGTTTCACCGCGAGTGCCGACGGTGATCTAGATCACGGAAGAGACTTACGCAATGCTCACTTAGGTGTTAATAGCAGGCTTTGTACCAATAATATATCACATCATTTTGTAATAATTTCTACGATATTAGAGGCTATATTCATGAAAACTAAATTAACTTACAGATATTGCAATTTTTATTATGACATAAAATAGAAAACAGGAAGCGAAATGGCACTCTATATTATCATTTTGCAATGAAATGGTTAAATAGCTAACAAATTAAGTTAACAATTTCATAAAACAAGATTACACAAGATAAGGAAAATTATTTATACGAACAACTGGTTGTATGTTATATCACTTTATTGAATAGTCCTGTCCATTTATGCAACAAACCGGTACGAGAGCAGGGAAATGTTGAAAGAAATGATCCCGGAATTTCCGATGAAAATATCAAACCCGAGACATTCTTAACATGTCCAGGAAGAGATTTATTGAATAAAATTTAAGGCCAATTAAAGCTGACGCCGCCCGGCCGGTTTAACGTGTGGCGCGGCGCACGCGTCGAGCCATTTGACAAATATATTTAGAAAGATGCGGCATAAAAGTTTATCTTCCAGTACCGGGAAATTTTTCGCAAACAGCACCAACACAACAATGTATGCGAATTTATTTACGTTTTATCTTCAGTTTTCATTTTATCCTCAACACAGACACCCCTGCTATATTTCTCTTGATAAACAGGCTTCTTGGTTACTGAAAATCAATAGAAAGGGGATATCGTCGACATAAACTGTTCGTAGACTGAAGATTAACAAACCAACTATTCATTGAACGTCTATTATTTGTGAACAACATGTCTCTGTTAACTTTGATAATAGTCTGGCTAGCGTTTACTATTCTCACAACTATGAGGGGTGTGATATAAAAGTCCCCTGATTATATTAACATTAAAAAGGACTGTAGAATGTGATACTGCAGTAGAACTAGCCCTAATAATAGTATGCAGACAGAATTACAAAGCTGACGATTACATCTGTCCGTCTGGTGGGTTTTGATACAAAAGGATCAATTTCCACCTTCAGAATAGTACCAAGTATGTACATATATACACACAAGAAAGTGTATGTACGTTTATTATTTAAACTATTCATTGCTGGACATTTGACATGATAGGGACATAAACATCAACGTATGCCCCCGTACTATGCATTCACTATTAATCGTAGAATACTTCAATTTCCGAGTTTAAAAAAGGCGTTCCTTAAAAATACTCTCGATTCTTCTTGCAACTTTGATAAGTCAACAAAAAGATCTCACGGTTTTAAAGTTATTTGTATTGTGGTCTTAATTTATGCGTTTCACATTAACTTCACTTTTAATGCACTCGACGAGAGACCATCTTCACGGCGGAGAATCTCACGTCGTCGCCGTTTTCGTGGTCAAAAATAATTCGTACTAAAAAGATGCGTAAGCACAGCCCAAATGCTCACTTAGTCACTTCGTTAATTTCAGGAAGGTGCAATGGAATTCTTTTCTTTATAATTTTTTGCTTGACTGAGCAGAGATGGCACATTTGTTTACTACTTTTTGCTTTATTTTGTTTTATTTCTTGTCAGATTGCAAAGTGCTTCGCGCCTAATTCATTTTGAATATGGAATGATTTGTGTCGTGGTTTCATTACATTAGCGTCTGTTTGCTCTGGTGCCCACACGCATGTACGGTCATTCATTTTCATTCATTGAGTAACGGATTGTGTTTTATTTTTATTGAACTTAATTGGATGTGAGTCACTGATTCCATTTAGAATTTGTTCATTACGATTATTAGAAACTATGCTACTTTCTTTTTAAATTATATAGTGTAAGAGAATGTCAATAATATGTGTAGCTTTAGAAAACATTATGGACATTTTACTCAGCATTGAGGTCAATATAGGAAGTACAAGATTTAGATTATATTTAACACTCTTTATAATACCCCAATCCTTAACCAGGTGTAAAACATCAACCCGTGTAACATTTAAAAATATAATTTTTCGTTAAATTTTTATTAAAGAAATATCTGCATTAGATATCCCTCTGGAATTATACGGTGCAATAAAAATAAAATTCCACTTTAGGAACATTATTTGGAATTTCGATAGAGCGCACCGGAAGGCGGAAGCGTTAACGGAGGTCGTTGAACCGTACGCCGAGTCAATGTCAGCGTCGGCGAGGCGCGGGTCCAAGATTCAGCAAGAACAAGGGTGCGTACTTGTCGGTACGGGGTAGCAGGGTGCAACTGTCGCGGGGTAACGACCGGGCCGGGGTCGTCGCCCGGCGCCACGCGGCCGAGCGACCGAGCCATCCGATTGATTGGAGCGGGACGGCACTACTACTTCATACCCTCACGATCTAACTACCCCTGCTCTTAATAGGAGAAATAACACTTTGTTTCGTAACAGATAAGGTATGATTCAGTTTGTCCACTAAATCGACGATAGAGCTTTTTGAGTTTGGATACGGGAAGGTAACCGACGCACACAGCTGCGTTAAGGGAAGTAGTTTTGCTCAAAATATTGATTTTTCCGCGGGCCTTGGTGGGCCGCGTGGCGCGCTCTAGTGTGAGTGCGGTGTGTGCGTGTAGGCGCGCGCGAGTGTGCGTGCGCGTCTATTTTGGGTAGAGCACGTGGTCGTAGTTGTTGCTTGTTGACATGCGTTTTTATTTTTATGGCGGGTTTACGGTTTGATCGGTTAATTGAATTGCATCATTGTTTGTAATTCAAATTCTTGTGATTTATACGATCTGTTGTTACGTAGTATTATTGTTATTTTTTCGAACGTTTCCGTTATTCTGATGCAATGTTATGTTAATATTATACGCAATACTTTGTACTTCATGGATATTTGAGAGTATTTGAATTGGGTAACCCGGATTTCTAAGCAACCTTTTTTGAAAACATTAAACTGATGTATATGTATGTAGGTACAGATAAAACACAATATATATATATATTCTAGCCGCAAAATTGCCTAACCATGTATAATAATTTAGTAGGTACCATATACATATAACGATTAATTTAGATATTGAATGGGTATCGCCATGTTTGAAGTTTAACAATTAAAACAATGACGATACCCACAGACTTCAGAGTCATAATTACTAGATAAAAGTATTCTTAAATAGAATAAACTGGAGTTAACACCATAGGATCATCATTCAGATCTCCATATAAGACAAGCTCCAGAAAACAAGTGTCAAAGCACTTGCGTTCCAAATTGAACTCATAATATTCAAAAAGATAGTATGACTCAGCACTTTATATCACAAGACAAGACTGCTTAACGTTTTCTTATACCCGAGGTTCAGTGGACAGGAGACGACTTGCAAATACATATACACAAGTACCGACTTCTTTCTCTGTGTACACCGAATATATTTATTAGCTATACGTGTATGTGTGTATAGTTATTGATGCACAAACACAAAGCCGGTTCCGAGGACTCACGCACACTACCTCACCAACTTACCCTTGATTTTGCCAGCTCAAGGTCTCTACCCTCGACGGATATGCACTCTCGCACCCTGGCCACCCTGCATAAGTCTATCTCCCTCTAAAGTGCGGACATCGCCGAAATTTCCCGACCAGGAGCCGGGGTCGACGACCTGTAACGACATACGTATTGGTAAATAAACATTGATGCTGGGTTACATAACAATTATAACGTACGCTTTGTATTGATTCCAAGTTTTGCTTTTGATTGAATGCCGAACTGTGGGATGTAGCTGTGTTTTGGAATGATTTACTTTGATGAATGTTCAGGGACATATTCACAAATGTTTGTATGAATTTTCAAAATACTGCTAACATTACTAACTTCATCAGAGTGCAAAAAATAGACTGTGGAGTCCATATTATAGGAAAAAAACATCATAATTTCCAAAAGACAACGTCACTTATTTCTGTTATATGTTTACGACAGAATTATTCAACAACAGATTATGCATGCATACACCAACCGGATTTTAAATTTGAATGTAATTGAATTAATATATAGCTCTGTCATTTTTTTTACGTCATGATTCATAGGGAAACAAAAACAACGAATTTATGTTTTATTAAGTTACATATCAATTTTCCATAGAATCTAAACATTTTCTCTACTGAAAACAATTTCAAAATGTTTTTCCAATACACACGTTTAAAAAATAGACAACTATGTTTCGAACTATATCATACAAAACGTAATAAAGACATTTCCTAGATAGCATTGAATCTGAATAGTTGCCAATTGAGTATACAATATATCGGTAGGGTTATTGAAAACATTGCGCCAGCTCGAGAGAAATCCTTCTAAATTAAATATTCAAGGCTGATACATTCTCTAGAGTAAACTAGACAAATCTTAGCTGTGTGGTACCTCACTTCGTGTATCAAGGGTTGCTACAAACTGTTTTACAAATAACCAGACGAGGGTTAGAGATGGGACAAGATTTACATTTTAGAAATGTTGAATTACATATTATGTAAAGTAAATCTAGTGAATTTAGTGACAAATTGTTAATTTGGATCTTTGCATTCGACATCTTAAGAACCAGACAGACCAGACCTATTTAATGGGATAATCAAAATAATTTGCAAAAAAAAGTGGTTGAGGCGAAAACCTTTAACGATCTCTTTTGTGGTATAATGTGTAAAATTATTTAGAGGTATAGTAGAAAATAACAAGTACTTCACATAATAACGTTCCTTGTGTAGGATGTTCAAGTAGGTGGTGAAGACACGAACAAGAAAATTTCTAGAATAACAAGGTAACGTGAGCTCGGGATATAATTCTACATGAAATACATGTTAGAATTTACAGCTGAATTCCGTAAAACCAATATTACGTACTTATTTAATGAAGAGATGAAATATTTTATCAAAATAAAGTACACAAACATACAAGTTGCATGTCTACAAAACTAACACACATATTAATATTCTCCAAGTTATAACATCCATATCTGGTAATCTTGTTACAACAGAAACTACAAACAAACAGCAAAACAGACCAATCACGACTTAATTCGTGGTCGCAATTCCATTCCACAGACAATATGTTAACAAACAAAACGTCATTTTAAATTAAACAGCATGTCGAATGAACAACAAAAACTAATTATTGTGAAAAATAAAGTCGAGTCCCATAGCAGGCGCATCCCACTCGGAGCGTTTGATTACGTGATGGTAGTTATTGGCAGTGGAGGGCGGTGGGTGGTGCCCGACCTACCCCCCAGGACCTACGCCAACACTGCACCGATGCACCCACATCTAGATCTAGCTATCTAGATAGACGTCTGGACAGTCACGCACACAGCGCCGCCCGCCCCGTCCGTGTGGTGCACTGTTGACAATCTATACGTGCTATGTGTGCAATGTTTACCTCCAATACAATTTATATTATATAAGTACACACAGTGACCTCAGTATTCATTTATTTTATTGAAATATGTAATGAGCTGGTCGCAAGGGTGAAGGACGTTTAATGTGTCAATCTACAGAAATGCCATTTAATAATAATAAATAAATATAATATAATAAATAGCCGTTTCGGTCAATAAACTTGTCTACTTATTGGGAATTCGTTATTATTTTCCTTAACATTATTATAATTAATATTTTTATATATTAGAGCGCATTAAATTTTACCCGTAAAAGAAAATTCAACATAAATATGTAAAGAAATATAATTGCAATCTCATAAAAATTAAAATAACTTTGGTATCCTTTTCAAACTATTGGAAAAATATTTTTAATTGGGTAGGTACTAATGATAAAAATGAAACGAGTAAAACTACACTTTTTTACATATTAGATATGAAAAACAATAAAAACATGAGAATATTATTTAATACAACAGATATCTAGAAGGCATGTTACATGGACCAACGAATATAACATTCCGTGGAACACAACGCCTCCGCAATCAAAACATAATAACGAATTCTTCGCGTTTCAAATTTCGTACGAATTCAGTAATTCGCGTGGCATGGACCTACCCCAACATAGCTCGGTGCAGCCGCACTGAGACCTAAGTCAGTGTGCCTAGTCCGTACTATGCACACACACACATTCGCAATATTTACGTGAAGTTCAATTATGCTATTGGAGAGGGAGGAGACGCTATACATACATATACATATATACTATGCACAATCTACATGCACTTGTTTGTGTCTGAACTTTTCAACATAATATTGCACTCTGCGTCAAGGACAAAAGACTTATGTTTATTCAATTTTGTTTTTATTTTTTAATTCTTTATTGATTATTGAGGATTTGTTCATATTACGAACATGTCATCCTCATAGGAACACTAGAAATATTAACATTGGAAACTTACAATCTACGTTTAATTCCTAAATGAACTAACTTGTAAATTATCTTAGCAGAATTAGAGGTAGATGTTGGAAAGTCTAGACTTGAATTACATATCAATTTTGTTATGAACACTAGAATCTTGTAATCTTATTGAAGTGGACGTTTCGTATTTGTTTTGTTTAGTATTAACCTGAAGCTAGAATACTAAATTGTTACTTTACTTCAGTCTAATGTTCGCCACTTTAATGTGATTCGCTGAAGGAATGCTTTTAAGAACGTTTTAAAGTTATGTAAGTGGTGTTTGAGTATTAAGGTGCTGAGTTCATCGTAAAGCTAAGGACTTGAGACTGAATTAATAACTGGTATAATTACGTTATTACGAACAAAATTAAATAAATAATTGTAAACAAAATGTCTTAAAATTACAACATTGTACATTTTGGAACTTTACTAAAGATATGAAAGTAGTTTTAAACATTCGATACATGCACACAAATCTTGAACTTAGAAACTATTTCTGTTGATATTCTACCGCTTAATTGTGTAAACAAAATATCAATTTAAACAACAATAACCTTGAACGAGAGTAATATGTTATAGCCGGAAACATTTAATTGTTTGTAACGCTACACGATACTGACCACGCGTGTGTGAACCGTAAATAAAGTCATAATTTTAAACTAATAAGCAACTTAATACATCAAAACTATTTGCTAATTTATCAACTTGCTAATTACGGAAATATATTTTATTACCCGCAACCATCTACAGCTAACTTTAACGTTAAATGAAATTCTTCGGACATTTTCGGTCGGATGCCTACGCCGTAGCACTTGCTACGAAGTTTGCGTAGCGACGGTAAACTAATTTTGAACGCAGACTGAAAAGTCTTATTTATCCCAGTTTTCTTTTCAATGAGGTTGTAGTTTTTATTGTCGGTTTTAAAATATATTTTTTTTACGATTGGTGGATAAAAAGTTAGTTAGTTTCAAGTTTTAAGTAAAAATATAGTTTTCTTTACATTTTATGAATGTTTATTTTTTAATAAAAAAATCGTTTCTTTTATTTTAAGAGAAATAAGTGCTCATAAATGTGATTTAATATGTTTCACGAGTCTAAATTAGTTGAAACTTGATGTAGTCACCGACGTAGCACAGTCAAATACGCCACCTAGCGGCGAGTGGAGCAATCGTAAGTTCGGTAATTCGGCGCTAGATGGCGGACGCATTCAGTTTTCTAAACATTCCATTGAAAGGAACAATGTTTTTAATTACGCAACTATATAGTGCAAATTAATGTAACGGTAGGCAATCTTATCTCACATTATACTTAGCCTTGATTTATATTTGCAATTCGTTCCAGTAAAAGTAGGTGCACCAGGGATTATCTGATGACTGGGTTATTTCCACTTACAAATTATTGTCAACTGAGATAATAATTTACATCAGTACTCAAAACGTACAGCTTGCACTACTTAAGTCTGAAAATACTCAGAATTTAATAACCCACATAAATGTCCCATTTTCATATTTCACTAGATGTTCAAGTCCAATAGATGCTTTGTGGTTGCTGAAACCGTAACATGTTCTAAGAATCGTCCTATCCTAGGATCGCGACTAAGGAGTTGAGCGTATGATGACTAATTATTTTTGGGCAATTTGCCAGCCGGCAGACCGAAATGTGAATATAGGGCGTCCGGCGTTGTTGCTCCATACACAACACTTCCCAAAGGTTAACGTGCATCGCTTTCAGATGAGTCGAAGCGTCATAAAATATTATTATATTGACACACTGGGCCCGCAGACGAATCCTACTATTTTTTTATAGTTTCAATTACGAAATAGTCGTATTGTGACACGGAGAATGAATGAACTGGATCAGACTGTGTGCGAGACAGTTAAATTCGAGCATTCTTAAAATAAACGTTTTCCTGGATTTTCTTTTAAATGTTAAATTTACCTTTTATATTCTGGTCATACAATAAACAAGTTTCAGCTACTAATCTTTTTTACACACCTGTAAGGCGCACAATGTATGAATCCTAAGATTTCAGTATCTGATACTTTCTACAGCGAATACTATCATGTTTCGGCATCAAGAAGCCAATCCATCAAGATAACCCCATTTCTATGAGAACTGTGTGGAAGGAAAAACATAGATGAAAACTGTAACAAATGATGTTTAAATATTGCATACACTTTAGTAACTTCTACATTGTTATGTACTCGTATGAAGATACTAAGGCTGGGTTGTACCAACTTACTTTAACAATAACAAACATCAAAATTTCTGTTAAAGTATCGGTTAGGTCAAAAAGACGTTGCACCTATTGACAAATTGTTAAATGACGTCATAACTTTAAATAAAACTGTAACCTCTCACTTTTTTCTGGTTACTGTTAAAGTTAGTGTTAAAGTAAGTGTCAAAAATGCATCTGACAAATTGTCAAACGCGTTGTCAAACCTCTGAAACGTCAAATTTGGGGAAAATCACACTTCGTTTGAGTTGCAATACTTTTAACTTTGACAGAGCTACTGAATTCGCTGGTGCAACACATTTTGCTGTAACTGTTAAAGTCACTGTTAAATGTGACACTAACTAATACTATAACTACTTTCTGTGGTGCAACTAAGCCTAAGTCTTGTCTCTTCGTGGCTCTTAATTCCCCTGACTTCAATTTGAAAAAAATTGTACACAGAAACACTATTAAACTTACTCGTTTTATCATCTTTAATTTTCAAAGAAATTTTCTTATTTCAAACTGTTCACTTACGCATGAATATTTATTATCACTACTTAGTAAATAACACAAATTTTGTTTTATTATAAAGCGATTTTAAATCGCTTTCTGCTGTCTGTCCCTATGTATGCTTAGATTTCTAAAACTGTGCAACGGATTATGATGCGGTTTTTTAAATAGATATTGATTGATTCAAGAAGAAGGTTCATAAGTATACTTAATGAGTACAAAACCATGTTTAATTTAAAACTGAAAATGAGTATAGAGCTAAGATTATTCTAAACTATAGTTTCAAACTTCATCTATTGTTCTAATACAAGAACCGTTGGTTCCGCTTGTGCAGGTGCAACTGACCTTCCAGTTTTTTAAACGGAATTAACAATTTGTATAAGTAAATTTAACTTAATATTTAATTAACACTTTTTATTAAAAATGAGAACATCTGAATAAGATTTAATTAGTATAACATTTCATGTGAAAGATACTTTAAGTTAGCCGCCAATTAAACTAACCGAAACTCAACCAGAAATGGTGACACAGACCCTTAATATTTAATGTAGCGTAAAATTAATCCTGTTATTCTTAGTACCCCTAGTTTTCGACAGCTGTTTTACAATAATTATTCCATTATAATAGTGGGCGTCTCCATCACGGCATTTCGGTCAGAATTAACTGGCATTTGTACTATCGTTTTATGAAATGAAAACCAAGTAATTTGGAATAACTTTCTGTTGAATATGGCGATTTTGTGAATAAGAATTTGAATTCACAAAAGTCATGAGAATGAAAACGTCCCATAAGTTTAAAGTTTTCGAATTGTTTGAGATAAAAATATTGTTTTAAAACATAGATAACATTTTTTCCTGCAATGAAGACATCAGTTTTCCGTGTTCTACAATATTAGTCATGTTTAATTAACCTATTCGGAGATTAGATTGCATAAACATGCAACATGAGGATCTGGGTGATATCATTGGGAGTTGGTACACACCAGACTTTCACAACTCAAAAATATAATTTCCTGATGAAGAATATAAAAGTAAAGAAATATTTTATTTCAATCGTTTCATAAGACCTCGGAGAATCTCTATTTTAAAACGGTAAATGCTATAGCTTAGAATGTAGACTGTAATTATAAAAAACATAAAATTTTTACAGCTTTATTGAAATTGTAAATTAGAAACAATCGGTAAGAAGTCGTAATTTTGTTAATTAATAATTTATTTGTATAATAAGGAGTAATCAAATCACCTTCGTAGTGTATAATCTGCAGTAGTGGCGGTGAACAAGGTGTGCTAGCACCTGTTAGGGCACGACGTCGTCGGTCACGTGACAGCGGTTGGGCAACCACTTCACTTCGGCCCAGCCCATACTTAGCCACTACCGCATCCGTGATCGCCAACATAGTATACTTGTAATAACAATCATGCGCAATAGACTGATACGGTGAATTATTATAAAAATTTGGGCTGCGCTATTGAGGGTACTTGAGTTCAAACCGGGTTCTAGGACAGTCTGTCGCAACTAGCAAGTTCGGAACGCTTATCGTTATCAAGATAGGTATTTTGTATATCAAGTGCGCATTATACACTCGCTCACCCAATTCCTGAAGATAGTCGGTAACCTCCTTAACCGACCTAGATGGTGAAACACCTTTTCCTGCTTTAATCAGTATTATTAGCAGTGTCTGACTTTCACAGATCGTCGTTGAAAATATTATTGTTATGCAAAAATATACTTTCTTTTCAGGACATGTAATTGTTTATAGAATTACAGACAGTTAAAATGTTAGAAGAAATCAGGAAGTCTATAAATAAAGCTATGTAGTGGTAAAGGTTTGTTTCGAGGTCGTTTCGTGTCATGGCATTTACATAAAACCAAGTTATAACCACGGAACAGCGAAATAATTCAAGAATTTCAATCATTTGTTTTATGTCTTAATTTGCAATACAGGCAATGTAATCTCGTGGAGTATATTTGTGCCCGTGACACACTTTAACGTATTTGCTATCTCCAAGATTTTTAGTTTACAAATTAATACTAATAATATAAATTGACGTAGTAAGTAAGTTTAACCGTTTTTATTAATACCAGTAGTCAACCCTAGACCATGTAATAGAAATAGAAAAGTTGTACGAGTGTGCGTGAATTGCACTTGTAGTGTTGTTATGTGTGCAATAAATACTTTATGTATCCATCTCTTTCCTTCTCGACATTTCACTGATAGCTATGGCCTTGTCTAGTCGCATCTAATGCTGGCATTAGTCTGTTTACCTCACGCTGCGACTCGCGCTAGTAACTGGCATGAATATTTGCACGTTATTTTCAGTGAAAGATTATTCACTGTATTAGATTAACACAGTGTTAGTCACACAATGAAACACTCTAATTAATACTAATTTAGTAGGTTACACACATGTACAGTATATGTGTGTCAAAAAATTATGACTGTGTAAACAGATGTTAAATTTTAACAAATTTTACGGTCATTGGCATGGTTATTAAATTTATGCGGAAATAAGTGTTTGTTTTGAACATTTCATTAAGCAATGCCATTATTTTTGTTTCAGGTAAGTTCGATTTTTTATTCAGAAATCGGACCTACAAACGACTTGCTGCGATGATCTGAAATTTTCATCAAAATGAATAACAACAGGTAATTTGAGTTTGACTAATAATTCATTAAGTATCTATTAATATTAACTAAATATTATTCTACCCCATTGGCAAAATGTCCTACAAGTTATTTTACTACCTACTATATAGCACTCACCTAAGTTACTTGTACAAGTGGACTTGCTCATCAAACACACCAAACGTCCCTGTAGCGAGTGTTGACTGAGCCGGAGTGTTGACCGGTATGTAGGTTACAGCGCGCGAACCGGCGAACGCCCCCCTCACCTCCACGCCCCGCACACCACGCAACTACTTCTATGATCCGTGCACTTTTCAACAAGAAAATGTCAAATGCACACTCCTTGGGAGGAACTGATGCATACTGCGCAGGTACAGATAGAAATAGGTTAACAGGAAAGACATTGTGCCATCCACTTCAGTTTCTCCATATAGCACAAATTGTTTTGGACACTACATAAACAAAGATTACACAACTTACAAAGCAAATAGAGGTACTTGATTGAAACTGTTTTGACAGTAATCGACGTTACACAGATAACGATCGCTTGGAAATATCATTCCATTTTTAAAATGTCAAAGTGCATTGTAGCTGCATATCGACTAGCAACGAAGGAGTGGGTGACTATAGTTAGGAATTTGGGCTCTGGATCGTAGTGCGGCGGCAATGTGCCACCGACCAATTCTATTATTGGACGTGGGCCTATGTATTATATTTATATCAACCGCTACCCGTGGTCACTGGGGCAAGTTCGCTCGCTTCTTTAAACTCGCAATAAAAATCGGACAAGTTCGAGCCGAGACCGTGGCCTGTGTAAACACTCCATATATTTCCCAATTTTCACATAAAACGTAAAATTAAAATACTTTTTTTATGAATTATTTTTATTCATTCTTATTTAAGTTATCTTGTGGGTAGTTGTATAATTCGCTTAACCTTGAAAACGTGTTGGCAATAACGTGCATGTCAGTAGACTCTCGGAGAACCGAAGTAACATTACAAATCCCTATGTAGATATATTCTAATGTTGTTGTTATGATATATTTAGACTATATACTAACTGTTTTATCATCTCAAGGTAACGCGTATAAAGCAATGATAAACGAGTGACCATCAAATTAGGAGATCGACAACCGGCCGTGACTCTATTTACTACTAAACTATATCTTCTAGTAAAAATACGAAGGATATATTTGCGATAAGATGACACAGAAATGTATGTACACTCACTTCTTTTAAATGCGGTAACACTATTAAACTGATTACCTATATTTTTGAAAAATAGATGATAAACATCAGTGTCAGTGTTCAAGGTTTCTTTCTCTTTCTGGCTTTTTACCAAGTAGGTCAGCTCTGAGTCTTAACCAACTTCAGCTGGAAACCAGGATTTCCACAGAGCGAACACTATCTACCCGACAGAACTCAATTTAGTATAGAAGACATACCATGTGCTCTAAACAATACCATATAGTATCATAGATCGTCGTTTGATAAATTGAATTGTCGGTTTTACGTGCTCTCCCAGGCATGGAAACCACCTACTTACTTGTACCACTATTATACTCATATCTCAGTATAGAAATTAAAAAAAGTAAAAAACAACTTAATTTACGGACTTTCCGGCTTTTAACCGATAGGCTACGTCTTACCTATCTAATTTAATATATTTTCTAATCTCTATTCGTACCTGCATTGATCCAAATGTCACAGGGATAGTAAGGTAGCAATAAAAACTCAAGGCTATCTGTACATAATTTTATAACTGTAGATTACTCCATCGTTCTTGCATTTCTTCGAAGCTTTGTGTATATTGAGTGTATAGTGAGTCAATGTGTTCTGCCCTATATTCCGTGTGTCCATTTGTTCCCGCAGTCGAACGTGTTTTAGTGAAAGTGCGTTTACAACTGCCAAGGTTTTAACACCTGCATTAAATCGTTACAAATCATACGTTCTTATAACAAGCTGCTTGTAGGAAGCATACGCCAAAAACTTTGATAGATTACTGATCAAATTAAAATTAAAAAATATTTTTAGAGAAACTATATTTATAAGAATAATAGTACGGATTATTATTATAAATCTACCATTTAAAATAATGATAGTACAAAAAGAAATAATAATAACATTAACATTTTATCAGTTGGTGTAATCATTTTAAGCATAGCATATACCTACACCTTACCAGATGCAGTCGGTGACAAAAAGCATTCTGAATGAAATTGCAACCTCATGACATAAAATCGACCATATTTTATCGCATCTCGAGCGTTATACTAAACGGCAGCTAATTAAAATCAAAACTTCACCATAAACCGTTAAATCAAAAAGTAATGTGCGACATTTGGCCGACCGCCAAATACGGGGAGACTTCACTCAAACGATTTACAAAAGTGTGTACAATGATCTCTCCTCATTACTATAAATTACCGCTACTGAGTGAAAACAAAGACTTACTTTCGAAAGTGCAAGCGAAATGTGGTTCAGTTGCGTATCTTGTTCGCGCTCCATAGATCATCTGTTGAGAGCACTAATGAATGCGGATGTTTCGCAATAATACTAGCATTACTACCAAACCAGCTGGTTTGGTAGTCAATACTCGCAACAATTGTTACACTCGTGTTTGAATCGAAATGTATTCATTTTGAAAAACCTGCACCTAAGCTAACTAATGAGCATTACTTGAAAAAATACGCCTGCTAAGAGAGTCAAAAATACCTCTATACATAATATCACGCCTTTTTATCCCCGAAGGGGCAGAGGTGAGCATTACGGCACTTATGGTACTATGGTATGGAACAATGTAACACCCACTTTTCACTATTTATGTTATGTGTGTAATAGGGGGTGAGCCTATTGCCATATACCAGGCACATTTCCAGACTCCGTGATACTACTGAGATTTTTAAAAACCCGTACTACAACGTAATACTTTGCCCGACCCGGAAATCGAACCCGAGACCCCTTGCCCGACAATCGCATTTGTGACCCCTCGGCCAACGAGGGATCTGGGTACTGGGTTTTTTAAAAATCCTCAGTAGTAGCACGGAGTCTGGAAATGTGCCCGGTATATGGCAATAGGCTCACCCCCTATTACATGGGGCTCATAACATAAATAGTGAAAAGTGGGTGTTAGTTCTGTGTGCACCTCTGCCTACGCCTTCGGGGATAAAAGGCGTGATGTTATGTTATGTTATGTGAAACCTAATAATTTACAGTAAATTAATATACTTGATCTAAAAGCTTGTTAACTCTGCTTGTCATGCGTAATTTTCTTTTAATTAAATATTAACATTTATGACTGATAAAGAAGTAAAGTTAATTAACATAGCTTTTGAAAAATCAGAGCAAAATTTAAACTAGGTAGACAAATTAAAATGCTTTTAAAGCAAGTTAGTAAATCTTTAAAATGTTCAATTAACGCCTGCCCTAAATTTACAAGTTCATAGTACATAAAATAGTCAATGTTTCATCTTGAAATCATGGTCAAAACGGTGTACAAAAATAACCTTCATACCATATTCTGATTGAAAAAGCTCACACGAATGCAATCACATATATAAAATATGTATTTGTATTGATACACCTATCTTACCACAAAGTTACAATAACTTCTGAACAACTCACTGTAAGCCCACTTCCTTTGAAACAGACTGATTTTATCTATAACTTCATTTTAGATTCTTATCATGGCAACATGATTTATCTCATAGTAATTTAAAGGCCACGCATAGATTTTCTAGCAATAAAATCAATGATTAAGCATTAGTATCTAACTGACTAACGATTAATTAAAACGTAGGTATTTAATTCACAATGGGACTCTATAGTAGCAGTGCAAATTGTAATAAAAAGTTTTGTTAATTTTATAAACGATTCCTATTGGTGCAAATTATGATAGAAGCGACTCCATTGGTCGTTTTAAATAAACCCACGAGAGTGTAATTGGCTAGCTCCGCTTGCGTTTGCGCAGTTTTCATTACGCTGTAAGGCCACGTTACGCAGATGAGGTCAGGTCACAGACCTTAATGCATATTGCACTTACTGTGTAATTGGAATGTTTTATTAACGCAGCAAGCAAATAAAAAAAGTGCAGTTATTACAATGTTGTGTTGAGTCGTAATACAGTTTAATCCCAACTAGTAGAATCACGATTGTACCCAAGGTCGTTGAGACTAGGTCGATAGTGGATACTACATTAGGTCAGGATACTTGACCTTGTATTAAAAATATTACAAGTTGCATGCCACCGTTACTTCGGTGGTTAGTTAGTTAGTGTGGTACTTGTTTTTCTTGGAATACATCGTTACATTATTTCGTAAAAATTAAGCTGGTAATTGTAATTCCTTAATAACAGTTGTTGATTGCAGCATGAGGATGGAGGTACTTGCAGAATCATCATGAATTAAGTATGTCTAACGAAGAATCAAAGTTCAGCTCGTTTTTTAACAATAATAACTCGCGACCTTTGCTCCTGCTTAACTGAGCTAACAATTGGTATCCAAATATGTCGCCTACTAATTTTCAGCTTTTCATTTTTATTGTTTCTGTAGTATTTCTAACAGCAACGAAACGAAATTTGAAACCTATTTGTTTTGTCTCATGTCTATTTACTAAACGAAAATTAACTTGACTAATAAGTTAGTGCACAAAAAGTCTTTAAGACATGCAGTAACAAAATAGACGGTAGTGTAGCACGGTTGGCGTGGTGGTTGGGCAACTGGCTGCCGCGCAACGTGTCGCGGGTTTAATTCCCACACATAGCAACTCTTTGTGTGATCCATACATTGTTGGTCCGGGTCTGGGTGTCATGTGTATGTGAGCTTGTGTGTTTGTAAACGCACCCACAACACAGGAGAAAATCCTAGTGTGGGGCAACGTTTTTAAAAAGAAAAAATAAACTTTTTAATTCTGGGTGTATTTGTGAGTTAATGTAGCTTATTGTGATTATAAAATCTGTAACAATTCTTTCTCCGCCGTAAGATACACTAGCCACATGGCCCAGCAAACAATAATAAAAATGGCACAAATTAAAAAATAAACAATTAATGTGGTGCTTCCTGGTAACCTTAAAACACACAAACAAACATCTTCCATCACTGTATCGTTTTATTTTAGCTGACACAAATAAATTAGTAAGAAGATCTGATATTTAAGTCTTCTCAAACGACATAGATCTTGATTCTTGAACCTCTTTTCTGAGAAGTAATTTTTGTGTTGGCACTGCATGCGTCCGGAGTTTAAAACGTGGTATGGTCCAAGCTACAGACGATTCGCGCAGTTCAAGTTGAAGGTACTTGTATAAGGCCATGTGACATCACAAAAATCTTAGAACTTTTTCGTATTGTGATTTTTATACAAGCAAGACATCTTGTTCGCCTCCTTTTTCAAATTTTACTATAACCTTATTTATTTGCATGCACTGAAAGCATCTGCATAATTATGTACTTGAGTATTTAAGCGTCATGCATAAAATATAAAATATTTAAATTTTAATAAACTTTAAGATATTACTTGAAACATAAACTGACTATCGACATAAACTTTTACGCCTAGTATAATGTAAAGGTACAAAACATGATAATTAATATGTTGATATGAGACATAGTTCATGTTCAACATGCGTTCCATAGTCTCTGCCTACCACCCCCATGGGAGATCCCAAGGTCCATATGATATGAGACCTTTAAACCTAAAGGCAGTGCATCACCGTTTTTGAAGTTTATAATCGTTGTCCATCACCCTTAAGGCCGATTTTGCCAGCGCCAGATAAATTTTAACTAAGGAATAACTTTGAATATTTAACGATTCTTCTATACTAAACACCGTCAATGTCAATTTTATTTTACAGTTAAGAATTAACTGGTAATTTAAGAATCGTCACTTAATCAACAATTTCGATGACATTTAAAACCTTACGACGAGAAAATCACTTCTTAGAAAACTGATAAGATACACATGAATATTTCAAAAAATATCCTAAATTGTTTACCAAACCTAGATCATAAATTTAAGACTCTGAAAATGCAAAATTTGCAAACTCTGCTTCGAATTCGTGAACATCATAAAAACGTTTTAATTTCTTTCTTCTTCCTCAACAAAACCTTGCAATTATCCACGCTTTATTCTTTTATTTATTTACCTCTATTATTAGGACAACCATATTATTATATTACTTTACACCTATACCTTGGGCCATACACCAGCGGTCGGCGGCCGGCCTAGTTTCGCGCTAGGAATAGGCGCCGCCCCCGCTTCGCGCCCTACACCAGCCAAGTACTGACTTGTTAAAGGACACATACAAGCTTTTCATGCTACATGCCGCGTTGCTTTCAAATACCCTTTTATACCTTCTAAAAGAAAACCTCTTTTAATTTTGCTTTTTAGGTCAAAGAACATTAACAGTCTGTTTTGATCTTGAGCTGTTTGGAATCTTAAATTTCGTAGTCTGTGACTACTTGATTACTCAATGCTTTGTTATTTCATCTGGCTGAAAAGTTTTGTTTTACTTTAACCGCATGAATAGGAAGTGACCCCACGCTTTGGTGTATGATTTCACTGACATTACTCATACTCAGGTATATTATCGTATTTGTCTGTTTGTATTGATTTCATATTAAGTGGTTTCGGCCATTGTTGCACGTATAAGTACTATCTTCACATCCGTCAACAGATTAATGCGAACTAACAAGTTTTACAGTGTGCTATAAAGTAAATATAAGCACCTTGCTCGACAACGAAGCACTGAGATTTATCGGTTCGTTAAAACGAGCACGTGAGCACGTTCCATTAGGCACCCTACCGACAACGACGGACGTCCAAAGAGAACGCACAAACACTTGCGGTATTGAAGTGTTAGCGGACCAATGGGACAGAAAATTTGTATTTTAACTATTGGTAAGGGCGCATGCATGAAACAATACGACCCTCTTGTGAGCTGACATTATGAATGCTGAACCAACCTATTTTAAAGTTATTAATAAAGTTCTGACTGTAAACGTTTTAATCCGAAATTCGTTACTATATGATTTGTCTCACGATAATTTGTTACACATTTGTGACAAATTCACGGAATGGCATACTAAAGCCCATCATCATGAGTAACTTTAGTAGGATTACGTAGGATAACTAAAGCTAAAATCGATTAAACTTAATAAGTAGTAAATTTATAACGTTGATCGTCATAAAATTGTGCGCAAGAGTGCATTGCATCACGAAATAGATGGAAGTACCAGCGAGTACCGCGTAATGTGCGTGTATGAGTTACGACTGTGCGACTCCGGCGCAGTGCATCGCAGGGTTGACAACGGATATGTAATATATACTGTGCTATTTCAAGAACCTGGTCTAACCATGACTTATCCTGGTTTCTATCAAAGTATTAAGGCATTCGTATTATAACTAACTACGAGACACGGTTTTATTCTGGTATTCGTGAAAAGTACTAGCTACTGTAAAAGCACGTTGTGCTTTGTTGATCATTTTAATTACAACTATCAGTTTTGATTCCCGGTTGAAACAAAGTATTACTTATTATCAAATTGGCAAGTAGGACAAATATCTAAATAAAATAATCTGATTATACCATGAAACAAGGGTCTAAAGCAAAAAATTAAAAATGCACTGTAAATGCGCTAGCGACCCTAGCTCGCTGTAAATGCATGCGACGCGGAGTAGTCCTTCGATTACACTCGCCTCTGTGTGTGTTGTCACTATTCTTTACGTGTAATTGCGTAGATCGCGTGTACGTAAACACTCACACTAACATACCTCGGTCTAGGCGCAGTCGTTGTAATGAGCTAAAATTATTTGCAATTTCCTTTCTGTTTCATCTATGCCTAAGCAACTCAACTAGGAATTTGCTAACATGTGTGCGACACATGTATTTTCTACGTGTTAAGTTTTTTTAATTTAGATGTCTTACGGTAAAGGATATTGGATAGTTTGTGGCTATTTTAGTCTTGTATTTTATATGGCCTTATATCAAATTTGCTTTTAGTTTAATGCCTTCATAATAGTAGAATGTTTCTATTGAAAGTGGCATGTACCAAAGTTTTATTTATTATCATTTATTTGTTTTGTTAAACATAAATGTAGGTTAATGTCCACAACAAAAATAAACTTCGTCTTTAATTCAAAATACAAAAGCTAACAATGTATCAAATATAATAAGATAATCACAACAGAACAACTTTCTTTATACAAACAAACGATGAAGAAACATAATGAAATTGTCCACTACACCGTCCAGGTTATTAGCCCCGCGCTAGGCTGACGACCTGACCTGAAGATGTAACAATAAGTAACCTAAGAACTCACTCGGTTGAAGAGGCGTCGCGCCTTCGCGACAACCTACGTCCACTCCACATACAAACTCACAAAGGGCAGTTTATTTACACACGCAGACACACTAACGATCTGTTCCTCACAAGTCAACAACATTTAAACAATAAACCGCAACGTATTTTTACTTAACAGCAACGATCAACAATGACAACAACTAATAAATGGACGCGCTCGTCCAATAAACAAATGCGAAGACAAAACACGAAAAAATTTACAAAATATGCATTTAATTTCGTCCGCGAGCCGAAAAGATCATTTTGAATAAAGGATTTCCATAAGAAATAGACATTATATCTAACCTAGATTGAATCTTAAAATCAGGCGATCGATACATGGTGTGACCCGTAAACCGTCCACGGGGTACTTAGATAGATCCCTTACTCGTGTAACGCGTGAACTTCGACCTGGGTTTTGGAGGTCATTAACATTTGGGCGGGCGGAACTGGGTCGGTGCGTCGTCGGGTTGCAGCGTTGTCATAGCAACGCGCCGCGCCGCCTTCGCCACCCTAGACGAAGCCCAATATAAAGCCTCCAAACACTCCCTTCTTGTTTATACACGATTCAGAGTTAAATTACGTTATTATCGTCGGGTAGCTATTCATAGAATTTCTCTCGACTTATAAAGCTATCGTTGTTGAAGTTTATGGTTAAATTTTTGTTCCTAACATTAATTTTTAATCGAGACATTATAGGTAATTATTATTTGCTGCCTTTGTAATAATGTGAAGCTGAAAAACCTAGAAAAAATAGTACACCTGGATTACACTGGAAGTAAAATTTTATTGTTTTCATACATACAGTTTATATGATACTTGCAATCAGTTTTTGTTTCCAAGGGATCCTAACGCGCCAACAAGTGATGATACCACGAAGCCAATAGCCGGACGCATGCTATTACACTACAGAAACTATGAATCGCACACGTTCAATATTTTTCTTAATCATTCGACTCTATTAAAATATTAAGTTACCTTTACTGTAATGATTAAGCTTCACGCAGAGTATAGAAAATTAGGGGAGAAACTTTATTTATACAAAAAACCACGATTCATATTTTGAATACCCAAATGCAACTTCAGTATTATTTTCAACAAACTCTTCTCAAATATTCTTACTAGAGAAACCAAGTAATTTAAACATACCTAGTGCTTGATAAGCAAACATATAGAGCAAATGTCACAGCTACTTTAAAACTCCTACATAACAATCAAAATCAAGAAACCATAAAATAAATAAACTTTAACGAAGTTCTCAGCTTTAGGAGCAGCAACGTTGCGAGCCTGCTTGCGTCACCATCCCACTGGTACAAGGGACTTGGAAATAGGTCAAAAGGGGGCCGAACCACTGTCACTGCCACAGCACACAGCTGCACTTACACATACATACACAGCTACGTACGTACAGTGTACTCCTACAAATCTACCAAAATCAATGGCGGCACGTGTAAATTGTACGACCTTCGAAATTTCGAGAGGTCATCTTACCGGCTTACTTAGCTATAGGATAACCTGGGAAATTGTATGGTTTCCATGGAAACGCTCCATGCGCTCACAGTTACATAACCGATATAACATGGGGGACGTAATCGTGCTATAAATAAGGCGTAAACATTCGCTTTTGGGTCATTTCGAGGGTAAAGTTTGTTTGATATCTCTTGAGAATTATACTGATCGGAAGGTAATTTAACGTCCAGGAAAATGTATAGAAAAATAAAAATAGAGAGTGAGTAATGAATGTACCAGTATCCATAATATGGGTCAGGATATTATTTACTAAATTTTGAGAAGAACGTCATTTCAGGAGGAGCCTGAATTAATTACATTCATTATTTAACTTTTTGGTGTTAATAATTGATTAAAATAGAAGTTTTTATGACGATACACAAATACGTATACAATGAACTGAAAATAAAAGGTTATTTTTATATAATGCTCACTCAGCCGACAAGGGATGTGACCTAATTAGGTAACTACCATGGTGTGATGGTGTTCTCTTCCTTTCATCATTTTTACAGGAAACATTTTTCAGGCAATTGAACATTATCAAGGAGAGCTTTTTTAGTCGTTTTGTTCATGTACCTGTAGAATGGGCACATACAATGTAATAATAGATAGAAAATTCCTACTGTTTTTAAAGCTCCGCTTTCACAATCAATGAATACCAAGTTTAACGGCCATTTGAACTCCATACAAAATGTGTCAAAATTCTATCTCAGTAAGCAAATCTACAGATACCTAGGTTATAGAAAAAGGCCGTAAATCAACACACATATAGAAAAAAACGATAGAATTTTCAAATCAGAAAAAATAACAAAGACATTGGATATTAAATTACTTGTTTGACTAGTGCAATCTATATTTCATTGGCTTCATAAGGTGCCATTAAGGCAAGGCTAGGTTAATTGAACACCCTCCGTGTTAGGCTGTTAGTCAATACAGCCCTTCGCACAGGTGAGGGACATTGCATGCATTGCATACACGTTTGGTTCATTACTTATATAATGCTTTGGAGGTAATTTCAGGTTGGCCGGACTTACCACTACAATGTAGTACTATTGTTGTGAATATACTTTCATTGTAGTAAAAAATTATGAATGTTCCTAATATTTATCTTACCGGTATTATGAATGCAAAGGTTTGTGACTCTATGTGTAAATTTGTTACCCAAACAGGTCAAAACGGCTGAAGCGGTCGGGATATAATTTGAAATAAGGGTAACACAACACATAGGCCTTTTTTAACAACGGGAATAGGGGTGACGCTTCTGGCGGACGCTATTTTATATTGCAGTGGATATTTCTGACAAAACAAAAATCAAGACTAGTCATCCAAATAATTGAATTTTTTGTTTGCATTAAATTATTAACTGACTATAGATATAGTCATAACTCAAGTCACGTTAAACACAGATGCGTTTTAAATTTGTATTCAGAACAGTAACCTTAATTACGTTACGTTTTGTCCGTATTTTGTTTCTTTTCAAATAATTTCTTACGTGACAGCCTAAATACCCAAATATTAGTTCGGGAATGTGAAGGCGGACAGTGACAAAATGTTCTTTTTTATTTTTAATTTGTTAAATTGTTGTATTTTAAGTTTTAGTCTTCGTTTATTTCTTGCCTTGTTAAATATAGTTTTATACACATATTTATATCTTTTTTTAAGGGGGGAAAATCATCGAATGACTGCTCCCGCCTAGGTGAGGTGGGAGGGAGTGTCAGACTCTTACTGACTAAAAACCACCCTGTTCCTTCTCCTGCACGTCGAGCCGGACGGAGCCCCAGTTACCCGTTAGATTCTCCGCGACATATTTATATCTTTAACATAATTTTTTATTGATAATTCATGAACACATGCATAATTTTACAGCATAAGCACCACATTTTTTTAAGTTTGGGAGAGCCATGCTGCGTCATGAATGGGCCGGTTCGACCGTAGTGATACCACGGCCTCACAGAAGACCGACGTGAAACAACGTTGTGTTGTGTTTCGTCGTTTGAGTGAAGCTACCGGAGGCCCATTTACCCACCCCCCTCCCCCCTCTTCCTCCCCCCTTTCCCCAATCCCTAAATCCCCAACAATCCTCAATCCAGAAGGCCGGTAACGCACTTGTAACGCCTCTGGTGTTCCAGGTGTCCATAGGCGACGCCAATTGCTTACCATCAGGTGATCCGTCTGCTCGATTACCGGCTTATCTCATAAAAAAACAAGCCAAAATATTATACAGTTCAAAATGTATTTACTATACATACATGTATATAGAGTTATATAGTTTAAAAATTCATTTAAATGTACAAAATAATATTTTTTGATGTTCGGAATTTCGGAAGTGTGTAAACACATCTCTTGAACTTCGTGACTTTTAAATGGAACCACTCATTAATCGGCTGAATGTATCGCATTAAAATGCAGCTGAGACAAAATTCTTAGGGCCCCTGACATTGGGCTTTGACCTCACTCCGCCTTTTGGCAGTCGCCTTGGCATTGCAGCAGGGCCGCATTCAAAACTCCGCGCCTCAAAATGTAAACCAAGTATCGAACAACAATATCGGCTGTCCTTTACCTTCAGCTGCAATATAATGCCTTCTGATGGCTGCCTCTTTTCGTCTATATTATTTCTGAAGCATTTAATACAGTCAATTGTTAATTATAGAACTTGGCTCGGTTTGTTCGCTTTGTTCAGTGCACGTACTTCGTGTTATTGTAAAGGTCAACGGAGTTAATATCGGGCACTATCTGGTTGGATCGAATCTCGCAGTGCGCGATATTGCGCCATTAGATGTAGAAAAAAAGAAAACGCATTACGACATTAAAATGCCTCGATGCAATTTAGCAATAACTCCTTGAAGATAAAACTGAGCCAAATTTGAGAGTGAGGTATCGAGTACATTAGAAAGAAAGAAGCAATTATTACACGATCCATAATTACAAATATGTATTCCATATCGTTTCTACAGTGATGTAATTTATTGAACCTAATTTAAAATATTATGAAGATTTCTTTTATTGTAAATGTCATTAGAATCATTTGATTCTAATGATGTTTAATTTTTTGGTAGGTATCTACCTACCAAAAAATTAAACCTCACACCACAAAATTAAACTATTAACCTACATTCTACAACACTACCAACCAGTACCAACAGCCCCTGCACCTTTTAATAATAAAACAGATATACGCCTACCATCATTTATTGATCTATAGATGTCGAATGTCAAGAGTTCAACCAACATGGCGGACGAGGTTGTCTTTTATTTTTATATGAAATTGCAACTACGAAACGATAGAAAAATTGCAATTTAAAGAAGAGGCCATACGGTTTCTACAGTAGTCAAGTCTGATCATTATAGATTTTTGTGAAACAAATGCGAATTTTAATGTAGTGTTGGGAAGATGCACCGGCCGGCATTGTCGGCGTCAGCGGCGACAGGGTAGCGCTTGCGCGACGCCCCAGTTCCCAGCTCGAGGTCAGGAGTTCGTTCCCCGATACGTATTGATCGCCCTGTCGAGGCCGGAAGTTGGCTTCGGTGCAGTGGACCTCCATGGTGCTGTTAGCACCACCTTTTCATGAAGAAATGTGTTAATGAATCTAAATTATGAATGACTAAACTAAACGTAAACATTCAGATACTGCAGTGAAACCAAAAAAAAAATTAAGTTCTAGGTAAATTGAAACGTCTTACTAAACGTACCTTATTTTTCATAAGTTTGCTTCGTCACAAATCCAAATGTAAAGAATATAGAGGATGTATACCTGCCCTGACAAACATGTCTGACTCCGATGTTCAAGGGTTGGAAGTGCATGCAGTTCATAATATATCCTGTATATCTTTTTTTAGCACATAAATATTTACTGAGAAATATACTACGTTGCGAAACCGGGGCAGATAGCTAGTTAATAGTGCGTCATTTGAATACCCCAGTTTCTACTCTTGACATTGGCACAAAATCATTAGGTAAACTAGAAGGAAAATTGTGTTTTAAATTAACTAGGTACCTATAAGGCGCAGTGCATTAGGTAAGGTCTAGATTTCATTAATATTAACAACTGATTAATTTTATTTTGGTTAAGAAAAACAGTTCATATTATAATTATTAGGTATATGGTTGCATTTATTTTAAATCTCAAGAACACATAAATCGCATTGAAGGTAGAACAAATATTTTCCGTTTTGAAATCGAATATTTTCATCCTAACATTGGAGTTTTCAGCGAGAAATCTCGTGACGACTTGCATACCGAAATTATTTACATTATCAGTCGCAGTGACGAGGACATTATGAGGATTATAAGGAGAGGTTGAAAGCAAACAGTCCATGTGGTATTGTTAATAGCATAACTCGGTACAGAGAGGAATCAGTCGCCGTATCGGCGGGGGTGTTATCGGCCCGCTATAAGTAGGCCCCGGAGGTGGGTCAATGACGTTCGTTCACTCGCTGCAACCCGCACGTGTCGGCCTCGCATCCCTCCCCGCCCCTGCGCGCCCCGCGACAGCCACACACCCCGCCCCGCCCTCCACTAAAATTTATGCTGATTGTCAACCTTTCACAAATGTCTCAATTACTCCGTTATTCGCATGCTTATGTGCATCCGTCAAAACACAGCCTGTTTGTTTGTGTGTTTGTACTAAGATTTTCTGTTCTTATGCTTGATTGCAGTCGATAGTGACATAATTTCAAACTATTTGAGCGTAATGAACTCAAATCAATACTTGAATGTCTTTGTTATCTACATATGTAGCTTTATGTCTTTATTTCTTTGTGAGTAATTTGTATTATCTAGCAGAATTGCAATTTTAAATATCCACATATTTGTACTCCATTCAATATTTCAGGAATTTCATGATTTTATTTAGATAGTTAAGATTGGTGTCAGTAACATTAACTAGGAACTTACTTACCATCAAATAAACCTCACTAAACCCAGGATTATACCTTATACACCAAGTTTGAAAATTGTAACTATTAAACATATAATTCATTTTTATAATTTTAAAGTGGAACCTATTTGTAGTATTTCTTACTTTTCTGAAGCTAAAGGAATAGGTTTAAGGTATTTGCCAATTATATAACATATGCATAATCAGTACTTAAATCAACATTCAACAGGTTATTACGCACAGAGTAACTAACATTAAAACAAATGTTTCCGAGAGATGAAATGAACATAGGTACCAATTCGGTTAATTGAAACGTTGTTGCATCGTTTGGTTTCGCATTGTTATTCGAACAGATTCGTTCAGTCATAGGTCAGGCACCCACTCCCCGCAACGCTTCCTATTGATTGGTCGATTGACGTAGGTATGCACATTTGACGCACTAACCTACCTCTATCTATAGTCTAGGTACGCTATACACAAGTTTCATTGTCATATTCCCGGAGATCGCTATATTTATCAGTCTGGTCTGACGGAGGGGGTGCGGGCCGCGGGGGGGGGGAGGTAGCGCGCAGGTAGGTACTAGGTGGGTCAATGACGTTCCTTCACCCGTTGCAGCCTGCGCACCCTGAAACTAGGGCGGCTACCTACCACCCTTGCTATGTACGCCCGATGCTCTTAGCCCCCATTTTATATAAGTTAACTGCACTTAGAATGTCGTTCTTCACACTTGGATAGATCAATCAATGCCGCCAGCTTTCTAAACGTGAAAATAATTCTAGAACTTGTTGAACATTCACGTATAATTTAATTCATTTAAGGAATATTGGTCACATTACTGGCTTAAAAAGAAAATTATTAAGGATAATATGTCTCATGTATGAGTTAATATAGGGAGATTTTGTTATGAGTCTAGTATGAATAGTATACCTATGAACCTCTGTCTACCCTTCAGTAAATAAAAGATGAGATATTATGTTACATCAGAAAATTTTTTTGTTTATTTTTTGAAAGCGGGTAATTTAGATAAACATTTGCCAAAATTTATGAATAAGTAGTACATGATGTATGTAGGTACACTATATATATGCATATATATACTTCGCGGACACTGATAACAGAATTAAAAGATGACGTCATATCGTAGCGACAGGGCATACCCGTCTCGCATCCCTTGAACTAATTTGATATAAAATCATTAAATTACAATTAACATTATCGTGCTATGAACTTCGTGGTTCTGTGTTTGCAAAACCGGTCTCACAATGGGTAATTATAACTATAGGATACTAATTTCATCTTAATATTAACTTGACCTTCAACGATCAGCTTTTCAATGTAAATTCTACAGATTACGTTTGTAATTAAGTGTAATGTATTCAAGTTTGTTTGTACTTTTGTAAACATGTATAGACAATATTAGTTTGCAAGGTCGAACGCATGCATTTTATTTTTATATTTTCCCTTTATTACGCATTGCGTTTTATAATTGAAACGTTTAAAATTACGCAGGTCTTACAATTCATACAAAATACCTGCTTTGCAAGCAAGTCAGTTATAAGCAAGTTACTTAATTTTGCCTTCGATTATGCAACAGATTCACATCTAAGTAATTTTGCGAAACCTACAAACCTACGAACTAGACATCTATGACAAGGATTGGCCGCAAAAAGCTTTACATAGAGAGGAGTGGAAGGAGGGTAGGGAGGCCTTTGCCCTGCAGTGGGACGATCATGGCTAAAAACAAAACAAACAAACAAACAACAAATGCTTAGTTGCTGCTTAAGTAGCAGACTGTATTTGCCTACACAAAGCCTATACACACGCGATCCACATGACATAACGTATAACGTACATTGGCAAGTGGAACAACAGGTAAACATCACCGGCGGGCGCCGCTAATCCAATGAGAGTGTACCAAGAATTAGAACATTACATAAGGACACGCTGACGATAGCGATAAACTTATTGCATCCAAGTACTAACTGCACTATAAGTACCAAACAGTACTGGAGCCTTCGCCCATGTACTCGTAAAAGTAGATAGAATGTCTAAGTCAGCCAGGCCAGTAGGAGCCAAGGCTAGGTTGAACCACCGTTTCACTGCAATTTAAACTTTATTTCTACGCGAGTAACATAGAAAACGGCTTAGCGGTTATCGTCAATGACGTTCGTTGACTCGAGCGTTCGATGCCGGCGCAGTGCTGTTTTCCTTCTCCGTTTTCATGCATTGATATTAGAAACTATTGAAGTTGTTTTTGTTATAATGTTAGATCAAATCCCATCGATTTATTTATTATACATTTAATAATATCACTGTCACAAAAAGTGTTTTTGAGACAGAAATTTATTTTGCAGTAATGACCTTACAAATCTTGCGAAATTAAATGCGACTTTGCATTTAAATATAATATAACCTTGAATACACTATGCATATTTAGAAATGGGAACAACTCTCTTGGAAGCTATGCTGCAACTGCATTTAATGCAGACTTCAAAATTTAAGTTAATTTGTGTAGTCATTAATATTTATTTAGTTATTTATCTTATTAATTGAACGGAGAGTAAAACTGCCGTGTTGAATGGAAGGAAATACGGCATAGTGAAATAAAAACTTTTGAGTACCGAGGCAAAAACTTTAAGATCATAGCTTTCAAGGCCTTCTTCTGGATATAAGGCAATTCCGCGTCCGATCTATCATGTTGAAACACACGTAGTTATTTTAAACTGTAGAAGGTTTATTTCATTTGTCGTCTTGCAAGTACAGCACCAGTTACACAAGACCCATGCCGCCTGTCGCTCGCTAGACTCATGATTCTAGATGGAGGGAATCGTGCGCACGTCAGAGGTCTCGGTTAGCTAGTCGATGTGTACGTGAGGTGGCTCAGAGCTCGTGACCCAATTTCGCAGCTGCTGGTTTCAGCAGCGGCGAGGGGAGTCCGCGGTGGCCGTGCGGTGCGCGGGGGCAGCGGCAGCGGCGGGAGGCGGGCGCGTGTCAATGCCGTTCGTTGACTCGCAGCAGCGCAGCGGCATCGACGCGGCCTCCGCCTTACATAACCAACGACAATGAGCGCTCGGCGAATGCGTGTGATGTACCAGCCGGCCCCACTGTTGCTGCGATACACCGGCACCGGTGCCATCCGATGCGACTGTGTTCTAAACCCATACAACGTATAGGCCACTCTGAATCCTAAACACTCATAACTATGAATGCTCGTAGGCCTGCAATCACAACCCAGAATAATCTAGAAGGAACACGAACGCGGTTTCTATTATTTTCTAGCACTTAAGGTTGTCAAGGTCAGTACACCTATTCAAATATAGGTAATACAGAATACTTGAGGTAATGAATGGCAAAACCATATTATGTATCATGTTATTCAAACCATATCCCTAAAATATATCTTACTAATTTTAAAAATCAAAATTTTATAAAATAAATAAGGGAATAATACTTATATAATAAAATGTATCTACCATCTAACCATCTATGAAACAATATTAACTACAGTACTACAGTTACTATACGGCCAGTTCATAAATAAATAAAAAAATAAGTTCAATGCTCTTTTAGGTTATAGGTACCTAATATTTAATATTTCCTGAATAATCTAAGCAACAATTACCACAATTAATATACCCTTTAGTATTTAGTAATTAGTACTTTAATTCAGTAAGTCATTGAACTCGTTCAACTGCAAAATTAATTCATGAATAAAAATAATTTACTAATCCTGAAATGAAATCTGAAGTTACAAAGGTCTCGATTGTCACTTCTGTGAATGAGGTAAGTCGTCTGTGGAAAGTTGTTAGTTGCTACATAGGGGCGCAACAGTGGGCGCGTAGGGCGGGCGGGCGGAGCCAGGCAAAGTCGGGCCGAAAGTGAAAGATGCGCGGGGTAGTGGGGCGCGCGCGGGGCGGGGCGCGTAGCACCGCGGGCAGAGCCGCGCGCTGGCACTAGCGACCCGAGTGCACCGAGTCGCAGCCTCACGCAAACAAAACTTTAGTTACTAACCTACTTCCGTGCGGGCGCCAACCGCGAGCGCGACTCCCGCTCCGTTGCACGCTCGCCCTGTGCGCGCACCGCTGGCGGACGTACCTTACCTATGACACGTTATAGTGATGAACTATTCTATGAAATTAAATAGGACTTTAAACCGGCTTGGCTGTTTACTTTGAATGGACACGTTAAAGCTGACCGGACAACAACGGCAATTGAACAAAATGTTTTATGGTGAGATGACGTTGTGTACGTCTTGTACAGCTTTTATGTTATTTTATTTTTCACGTTGGCATGCACTTCGCAGTCTCGTCGTTTCATTCATATCTTATTTATTAAGTAGACGAACACGCACACACTGCACGTCAAACACGTGTATTTCTAAGAAAACGATGACTAGCTATGTTAATTTTATCAGTACCAAAATTCTTCTACATATTATTTACTTCTCTGTCGCTATCAAATTCTAGATAACTGTCGGTGTACTCATAATTTTATTGCATTCAATTACTTTATCTATAACTTCAATCTAAACAATCTCCACTGTCTGTATAATATCTTATCCATCGCTATGCAGAAAAACTTTTCAGTAGGTCATTATTTCGTCCAATGGTATGCCACCAATTTGCTGAAATCAAAATTAATAAATTATTATGCTGGATATTGTTATATTTGACATTTGTTTTTTAAATCAGCTTTGTGTTACTTTGCAACATATTTTAAATGACGTTTATTTTTATGTTTAGCTTGAATGTCAATTTTGTACGTTTTTCTAGTTCTTTTATAGTAATTTTAAAGAATCTTTAGTAATAAGTACTTGTTTAAGTTGGCTTTATAATATCTTTTGATTGGCGGCCATATTGGATTTGTCTATGTGCTACTATAGTCGCCATCTAGCGAGTAATGATGTTATTGTTATATATTAAAATATAATTTCGTTTTATACTCATTATTACTGTTTATATAACAAATTACGAATGAGTACATTTCTGTATTGATTTCTAATTTAAACAGTAATTTTGTTTTCTTTCGAAAATAAATACGTATAATAATATGTAGGTTATCTGCAAATATCAACGTGTTTTGAAGTCCTTATCGGTTTTATTAATCTGCCCATATAATGATGAATAATATAATAAGTAACTGTCCATATTGTTACGAAGAAATAATTGAGACAATGGTATAATAAATCTAGGGCACGAAATATATATACAAATCTTAAGTCTTCTACATAATAATTATATACATCTTTCTGGAAGATAAGTAATTAATTGTTTATTCTAACTTACAAATTAATTATGAATTCCTTTATTATCAAATTTTTAATTAAGAAAAACACTTCGAATGTCATTTAGGGTTGAACTCTGAGTAACGAAAATGAGTTTTAACAAATTGTTGTTTAATTTTCATACTTTAGGCATATGATCTCCTCATAGTGATCTCACGGTTATATTTTAACCACTGCGTGGTTGTTACACTGGTCATAGTTACTGCGCACCGATCTACGTAGGTGCAGTAGGTACTTACTACCAGTGTTTAGCAACTGTAGTTAAATTTAACTGAAGTCGCTACTTTCTTGCTTAGATCTGGTAAGATTCAATAATCTCTCGCATTCCTAATCATAAAATAAAGGGCAATAAATTATAATCAGTTCTAGAAATTTCTATAACCTCTAGATGTTAAAGTTATTTAGAAAGATTATATACTACATAACATAACATAACATAACATCACACCTTTTATCCTCGAAGGGGTAGGCAGAGGTGCACATTACGGCACTTAATGCCACTGTACAATGTAACACCCACTTTTCACTATTTATTTTATGAGTCCCATGTAATAGGGGGTGAGCCTATTACTACATATTTGAATTTTAAGTATTTTGGTTGTATCCTTTGCTACTAATCTTTTGTACCATGTACGCATATTGCTCTACAAAATTAAAAAAAACCCTTTATTTGACTCTATAACGACAGTTTTGCCCAAATCGAAATTTTTGTGTCAAATTTTCGAACTGTGCGAGGGCCAACAGCTCGTCAGTCAACTTCTGAGTCTGCTGATATTTCGACAACATTGCAATCGTCATGGCCAAGGCCTACTGGAGACCATTGACCATATAACTTTCGAAATTCGGACCAGTTATTTTTATTGACACACCAAATTATTTTTGGTTTATTTTTACCAGTACTCAATTATGACAATCTATTACGCGGGTGTTATTTTTTGTAGTAATAAAATTAACGTTTATATATTTAGGCAGTTATTTTTATGTCTCTAAACACAACTTTTTAACATTACCTCTATAATTAATGCGTTAAATAGCTACAACGTGATTTAATAATTATGATAGTTAATTAGGAAAATAATGTTAAGCTATATTTAAGAGTAAACAACATTTTAGATACAGTGGATAATTTCAATTATTCATTAGTTTTATCGAAACGTAAAAATAACGTAAAAGCGTATTTTTAGTATTGCCATATTCTACCTAGTGTAATAATTACATCCATTACATAAACAGATACTATAGCGCTGCAACACAGTTTCGAAATACCTTTAAACGGCGCGTCGTTTAAACAGTAAACACGAATTTATTCAACGAGCAATGACGCGTATTTAGTATTGGTCAATAAATATTTGGAGCGAGAATTATGTGAGTTCGTTGCGTGGTAGCGACTAATTCGTAGAGTGTTCACGAATACGCTTGTCGTACGCGAACACGTTGATGTGTGTGTTGATTGAAGTATTGCGTATGTGTTTGTGGATTTTTGAGTAAAACGCGCACACAGGACCATCGTGTGGGCTCTCGAACGAAACTGGGTCGGTTCAGTGACCCATATGTTTATCTAACGATTGTGCGTCAGGCGCGAAAGGCCCGTAGCGCCTCACGGTGTTATCTTTATCAATGCGTTCGCGTTTTCGTTTAGGTTATCTGTCGGGCAACCTGTCTCCTGCACTACACTGATTAGCATCATGTTTTACGATACAGTATATGTACACCTACTTTAAGAATGCAATAAATTAGTAAACGTAAACGTGTTAATATAGCCGTGCCCCGCATCAATACCATTAATATTTAAATCATCCATGTTTAAACTAGATGAAAGTGTTCCCGTATACAGTATATAACTCATTTTGGAATCTCAATCAATTTTATTTTATATTTCTAATAAATACCCTCCAGTTTCCTAAGTAAATATTAAGTCAATATTTTGTCAGCGGCTCCCTGTTTCACTGTATTCCATGTGGCTCTTTATTCCAGCTATTTAAAAATACCACTTCTGATTCAAACGTTTTCCTTGTTTAAAAATGGAATTCCTCATCTGAATCATATAACAATTTAATTGGTCATGAATACCACTGTTGGTAATAATTATAATGAACTTTTTTACATAACCTAGACCCAGAATAATACGTGAAACAATACAAGTATCAATGGAACTCTAACAAAATACCCTGATACCTATTCAAATTCGAAATATATTTTTACCCACGCGGAGAAATTCGCTACAAATAAAATGATACATGTTTTATTTACGTACTTTCTCCAGCATAACAATAATTTCATTTAACGTTTTGTGGCTTAATCGCTAAATTACTTCGCTGATAATATCCTACAGACCAACGTGTGCAATACCAATGAAGAGTTGCGAGGTGCAACTTGGCATATACCTTCTAACTACCTAACAGTTGCACTTCTGCAAACCAAATGCAATCGACTATAAACCTTCTTCATATAATACTAAGAATGCTATTTGTGTTTTGTACTGAATACAAAGCTTTGTAAGGCACCTATTACCGCTTGCTCGCCAAGGACGGTGAAAGCGAAGAGAAAGGATGTGCAGTTGTGACGTCAACATAAAAGTTCTATATAACTTTTTCCAAAAATCTTTCAAACTGTTTCACACTTTCGGGACACCTCTGGAAAACATTTCCTGTGAAAATTTACCCCAATATTTTAAGCAAACACACGACTTACTTCGTTTCAGTGGCCTGAATTTTTAAAATTTATTCCGTCCACATTCAAATTCAGAGTTGAATATGTGAGTCTAAAGCCGTGTAGAGTCATTTAAAGATTTATAAAATAATAAATATAGGTATGACAGTAATGGTAAAATAATGTGGTCGCATATGTATCTAATGGCAGCCATGTGCCGGCCAATTGACGATCATTGCTATCAGGATCGTGATATTTACAAGTGTAAATTCTTAGCAATTAGTACTCAACCTAAGCCCGTTACCTTCAAACTCTTGAAACTACCATCGCCCTTCATTTTCGTTAGCGCCGTCCATACTTTACCTTTATGAAGGTGAACGCTGCTGTAGAGGTAGTACCAACTCAAATCATCATTCATATAGTTACGTCTCATTCTAGACCGTGATAACAGCTATTAGCGCGAGCGGGATGCTACAAATTGGTTGTTGTTATTATTAGTTAGTCTAACGCGCTTAGGCTTAAGGTCGCTTGGACAAAACGTAGATGCGTCAACGAACGCTGGCAAGGTGACGCATTGTCACTAGGAATGTATTAGTATTGTAATACTGGTGGAGTTACGTGCGTAATAGAGTTGCACATTGAAAAATTCATAGACGTAACATACATAAATGTAACGGCGCTTTGCAACATATACGCACAGAACATTTCAAATAATCAAATAACAGGAGAATTGTGAACTTGATTGAAAAAAAAATAACCTATGGAGTTTCTTGCTCGTTCTTCTCCATAGGAATCTACACCTTGGAATGAGCAAATAGCTTCACTTGTTAATTTTCTTTATTGACGTTCAAAAGTGCCTCTATGGTCTAATTGAAATAAATGATTTTGACTTTGACTTGACTTTGAAAAAAAATCATTATCATGACGATTTATCGGTGTTTATGTGCGAATTTCGTACGTTATGTAACACAATGTCAAATGTAAACAACGTAATAAAATATTGGAAATTAAGTATATTCATCTTAGATAACGTTCAAATCTTAAGTAACTTTACTACTGAAAACATATTTTTAAAAAATCATCACAGATTATTAAAACTAATTTCTATTTGTAAATAATTTTTCCGTCAACTTGAAAGTTTGGATATTGTCATATTTAAAGTCCGTATATGGGGAATTAATTAACTTAAATTATTTATTAAACCTTTACTATAACTATGAAGGTCATATAAAACCTACGAGTAAACAATAAAAATATAACTATGTAAAAAAAAATCCAATATAATATCGATGAAAAGGTTTTTCTTAGAAACATGAATGAGTAAGACATCCGTTTGTACAACTACAAGCAACTATTAGTATGCAGCCACTCACTAATAAATAAATACTATGTAAATCATAAGAACTTTGTCATCTACTGAGATATATTCATTCAACGTTCTATCGTTATATCTTGTTAACGCTACGACTCGATAGATGGCGCTATCGGTTTTCCTTTAAGGTTTTTACGGAAATAAAAATGTGTATTATTTATACTAACGTACCTATAATAACAATAATTAGTAAATTAATTAAACACAGATAAATAGTAAACCTTTCAAAAACCTAATTAAAAAAATACTTAAATCGATACATCGAACATTACCTACTCTCTGCGTAACCGTTTTATATATAGCATCCTAAATACAGATAAAAATTACAATAACAAAGAGATGAGAACACTAGATACGTCCACCAGTCGGGATGTCGGTCTGTCTGTCCTAGTTTTCACACGCGTTGTAGGCACGCTGCGTAAACGTTTACTATGCGTTCACTAACTTTTTGCTTTACTCGCAAACCCCAATACAAAGTCTATAAATATATTCACAATTTTGGAAATGAATATACGTTGTGAGCAATTTAAAAATTGAGATTATTTTAGGTGATGATTTCATTCATGTTTTAATTTAGTATAATATTATTATTAATATTATGTATGTCTTTACCATTCGCGGGACCACAGGGTCCCTGTCATTTAGGAGGCGTACGAGGGACCGAAGCCAACTGCGCAGAGGCCCTTTAGACAAATTTAATCTAAATGTAATGGACGCACAAACCGGCGACTATCCCTGTATGCACTATGGAAATGCACCCAAGAGCAGTCCCCGGTTAGTGTAGAACTATTGTGGATAATGGGAAAAATAACGGTAGGGCTATGGATGGGTTGCTGTGGACTAGTAAATTGGAAACTATGGATGACTATGGCACCTGCCGAAACAATGTAGTTATTACACGTAAAAATGGCAGGCAGAGACTCGCCAACTCACCGACCGGGCTCCGGCAATGGTTGCTAGATATAGCAACAAAGGGACAACGAGAATGTGAGTGGCTGAAAGGTTAAGAAACTACCACCGCTTTCTACTCAAATCACCTTCTCCAGCCGAAGCTTCCTGCATCCCTGGCCCACTCGCGACTTACGAATAGTTTCTTACCCCCCGAGCAGGATCACTGCTCTTGCGACTTCACTCTGGACGGCCAATGAAGGCAAACCAGAGGTGGGAGACCTGTTCCTCGTCATCGTTCACTCCAACCAGCCAATTAAGGCAAGCCGGAGAATAAGGAACGGTGACTTCTCCCTGGAGCACTCGGGATGATGATAGCCCGCGGGGTCGCACTTCCGACGTTTGGCTCCAAAGTTGGCGAGGGCGGGGGCTGCGTTTAAACGCATCCTCCCCAACCTCGGGGGGCCAAACGCCTCCTGCCGGAGGTTGTACGCCGGGGTCGTGCGGTCCATGGCCCTCTACGGCGCCCCTGTTTGGGCGCCGAACTTGTTGCAGCGTCCTGCTCGGACGCTGCTCATGTCACAGAGGGTCATGGCGATCCGAATGATCCGCGGATACCGCACGATCTCTGGGGAGTCGGCGAACCTCCTTGCCGGATTACCGCCGTGGGATCTGGAGGCGAAGGTGCTCGCGCGCGTGTATAACATGCGCGCGGAGGCACGTCGCCGGGGCGAAACTCCGCTGCCGCGCCAAATAAGTGCGTGGCGGGATGAGCTCCGGCGCGATCTCATGGCGGAATGGCAGCAGCGACTGTCGCAACCGGGGGCTGGGCTCGCTGCCATTGCAGCGGTAAGTCCCCTCTTTGAGGAGTGGCTTGAGAGACGCTACGGCGTCCTCACCTACCGCCTGACGCAGGTCCTCACCGGACATGGAAGTTTCGGGAGGTACCTGTGTCTGATGGGGCGGGAGGAAACGCCCGGGTGTCATCACTGCGAGGACCGCCCTGAGGACACGGTGGAACACACAGTGGGAGAATGCCCTGCGTGGGCTGAGCACCGCCGTGCCCTCAGGGAAGTGATCGGCGATGGCGACCTCTCGCGTCCGGGCCTAGTGCAGGCCATGATGCGGAGCGAGAGGGATTGGGATGCCGTCTCCTCCTTTTGCGAAGCAGTCATGCTAGCTAAGGAGGAGGCGGGACGCGTGAGGCAGCGAAGCGCTGCCTCCTCGCAACCCAGCCATCGCGAAGGACACACCGGGCGTCGGGGATCGCGAGACGATCTCCGGCCACCGTAAGCGCGGGCCTGCGGACGGCGAGCATGGGTGACTCCCCGTCCGACCAGAAAGAGACCCGAGCGTACGGCGCGTCGCGTTCCGCGCGCGCCTCAAAGAGCCATCAGACCACCACAGATGGGGCCCAATAGGGCCGATGCCGATTCGGAGTCGCGGAGAACCTAACGGGTAACCGGGGCTCCGGCTCGACGTGCAGGAGAAGGAACGGGGTGGTTTTTAGTCAGTAAGAGTCTGACACTCCCTTCCGCCTCACCCAGGCGGGAGCAGTCATTCGATGATTTTCCCCCCTTAAAAAAAAAAAAAAATAAAAAAGCCCGCGGGGTCGCTAATGCCCGTCACCTCGCCTCAAGGTGCCCTGCGGGCTTATTATTATCATTATTAGTGCGCTATATTATTTTTATTCTTCTGAGATGACAGAACACTGATATACGGATGCAACTCTTCTTATTTAATCTTTAAATATATTACTGTGACAAATACAATAATTCGCTGAACTCTTAATGGATTGATGAAATATATATTAAATAAGAACTTTGTTGAGATGAATCTGACTATGAAACAACACATGTGGTAACCTAAAACGTATCTGTATGAAATACAAATAAGAAAAATAAAACTATCAAACTTATTCACAGATGGTTAGAGACGCGAGCGGGAGGTTTGCGCTGTCTAAAATTAGGGTCAATGATGATAAGACCGTAAAGCCGTCATCTACGACTGTACCACACCGACCGACACTGACAATTTATACGCGACAATACCAGATGATGCTACTAAACATATATTATTATATATAGTTAAAAAAAAATATTGGACTACAGCTTTAAAGGATATACCTACAAAGTAATATTCAGACTATACATAATAATGGATAACTCATTACTTAAAATACATCGTTGTTAGACATTTGATTTACATCAATCAGAGGCTGTCAGCGGATATAGTAGGCGATCACCGCCCATCAGCCCACAGCCCAACTTGTAACCTAAGTTTAAATCAATGTAACTAATATCAAATGAACAGGCAGGCATTAAACAGGCCTATGCCATAAAAGACAATGCCTAACTTAATGTAGGGTCTTTTAAATAGCTATGATTTAAGCTCAAGACTTGCCTGAGCCACACCTGTTTCAATGACTAAATGGCAAAAGTTCAACATGTTTTTTCTAATAACTTTATAAACTGTTTTGTTCACGTTAAATGAACTGAACCTATTAATACCAATGTTGGAAAGCATTAATTTTCACATGACTATAAATACAACTTCATTTTATGAAATCATTCATTAATCTTATAATAAAATATAAAAATCGTGACTGCCTCGTTGGCCGAGTGGTCGCGAGTGCGACTGCCGGGCAAGGGGTCTCGGGTTCGATTCCCGGGTCGGGCAAAGTATTACTGGGTTTTTAAAAATTCTCAGTAGTAGCACGGAGTCTGGAAATGTGCCTGGTATATGGCAATAGGCTCACCCCCTATTACATGGGACTCATAACATAAATAGTGAAAAGTGGGTGTTACTTCTGTGTGCACCTCTGCCTACCCCTTCGGGGATAAAAGGCGTGATGTTATGTTATGTATCTTGTTCAGCTCTACTCAAAACGCGGAAGTTTTCGATTCAAATTTTCCAATTAAACTAACTGCCAACATAACTACGTAAAGTTGCGCAAACGCTACATCTAAGTTCAAACCACTGACAATCTAGCCGTTTGCGCGGTAACTGCAATAGGGTTTCCCACGCAGGCAGGCAGCCCTGCGGTGGCCTTGTCGTTAAACCTTTGTGCTCCTACTCGTACAATGTTATCGAGGAGTCATGGACTCGCGCCTGCAACTATTGTGTTAATCTCATTGACGTAAATTATTCAATTTGAGCTACCCCGCGATGTATAGTTCGTGCTAATCGACAAACTTCATTTCCAACCATTATTGTCATGTTATTTTGTGATTTCTGTGTTCGGTTTAATTCATTTTAGTATCGTACTATTCAGTGTTGTACTTAAATTCAAAATTGAAAGTTACACAATTTTAAAAAGGAATACTACTTTAACCGTCTGCAGCTGACGTGTAGTCCCACAGACACCGCGAAATACAAAATCACGTGTTATACCGTCATTTTTCAAATACGAGCATCACTGCTGCGAGTACCTTACTGTATAGTGCTCGCTATACTTTAATTCTACAAAAATATTTGCTGTTGAAATGGTGTCTGGTATAATATACACCTCAGTTGAATAGTAACAATTTAACCACGTCAGTTGCAGAGGGTTAAACCTAAACCTTTTGTTTTTATATTGTATTTCAGGTCCCAAACATCAAAATAAATAAAGCGACCATTAACACGTATTTGTACTCGCATCTCGTGACATGTGCGTACCGTGTTTGATACAGGTCATAACTAATTAAATGATACATCCATAAGTAAGCACACGTGGAGCAATTAATCAACAGAGGTGAATGATCTTGAAATCAGATAGATCTCGTGGACATTCTTATGGAAAGTGAGCGTCCACTATAAATAGATACTGACCTTTCGCTCCACTGATGCGTCAGCCAAAGTTACGTGATGTAACCGACAATACACACGCACACGAACATAAAACACGTAAAGTGTTAGCTTGTGTTTGTGTGTTCATGCAAGCACGATCAGCGGCCATCGAAAGAGAAAGTGGTTAGGGTCTCAATGGTGGTTGACCGGTGCTCAAGTAGTGTTGTCGCGCTGCCACCCGCCTGTACTATCGATAAATTTCATCGCTAACCCAGAGAGGTGTTATTGACCCCGCGACTTACATTTCGACTTCTGTCCTTGTAACACTGTAACACATATTATAAACATGAGAACATTTTTAAGTTAAGCCCATTTTAAAATTGTTTACAATTTCCCTTATTTTATTTATGAACTGCAATTATTCACCCTCGCTAATCGTTTCATGCATGCTATAATAAATTATTCATTAATTTAACGGTCCACGACATATAACACTAAAACGTCTTCACTGGAATAAACTTTAAAAATTTGCACTAAAACTTTCTAAATATAGAGATTCTGTTTTGTTCAATATCAAAAAAAGCATTTAACTCTTACACAAGATAAATTAAGTTTACATGCACTTATAATGTTTCAGACAGATATATAAACTTGTAATGGGCTTAATTAATTTCACACCATTATTTTAAGCATTAAATAAATGAAATTACTAAATAATTAAACGACTTGTAGTTCCACCGTGCGAAAATGTTACAAGAAATCAGGGAAAACTATATTATTACGATGTACTAAATACTATTTAAATAAAAAAAAGATAGTAGTCTTGTCAATCGATATTTACTTAGAACAAGTAGAGTAACATCTCTAGTATTGCGGGATGCCGCGGACCCGTTCCTACGGGAAGTACCGTAACTTACACCCGGTACCGTTGCTCCATGCCCGCTCGCTACGTGTTATGCGCCCGCGCCGCCTAGACCGCCAATTACTCTCGCTTTCGATTTAAATCTTATTTCCGAAGACAATGAACTTTCTTCGCGTTATTGATGCCTATTGCGTTTACGATTTATATAATTTCAATGTGAATTGTTAGAATAGTGAACGGTTCACCAATTTTATTATGATGTTGGTACATCTTCTAAAGTTAAGTGTAATTGGTTATTACATTGAAAATTTTAGAGGTCAGATTGATCAATTAGTTTGATTCCAACACTAAATAGGGCATCAAAGCAACAAAGTGCGGACGACGTCAATCACAGTCCGCATCGTGTACGAAAACAGAAGATAAAATCGGGTGAAGCAAGCATTTAAAAAAACTTGAGCCTTGACCACGGGTGGCTGACATTAAAAACTCACGCGCCTTTCACGGCGAACTCAGGTGGACGTTGTATAACACACTTTCCATTTCTTTGGAGCTTTAAACCTCATCTGCATGTGGCTTAAACTGCAACAAACGACCAATCTTATACAAATTATTTTATTTGTATTTGAATGTAACACAACAACGTCTTAACTTAAGGAAATATACAATTAGTAGTTTTCATCAATATGCATGACGTAATATGATATTGACGGTTAATAAAATGAACTTGTACGTATTTTGTACAAGCTTGATTGATGCAAGACTCTGCAATCATAATCTTTGTACCAATTAATTCAGAAATCCTAAACAAAACTTGAGTACATAATTGTATCCGCCACGTGTTAAGTCGCTTTGGTAAGTGTATTCTGGGCTTTATTTGCGGCGTAGTCTTACGAAACTGGTGGACTCGCGCCGAGTTAAGGTCGCCGATGTGTGGCAATTTTCCCATTTCGAAGAGAAGCCAAACCTTGACCTAGGAATTAAATTTCATTTCGTCACTATGCTTTACTAGATACGTATTGCAATTTATTAGCTATCACGTTTGTGTTATAAATGCAAAGTGTGTGAGTAATATGTTGATTACATGTTTTATTAAGTATTCTGATACTTGACAATGCAAATCTGACAATTGTTTACAAAAAAATAAAGAATGGCATGGCCAACTACATATAATTTCGAAGCAAGCACAAAAGAAAGTTGTAAAATCGGCAAGAGTGAAAATTTAAACTGCTAAGCTCAACAAATTTCCGAGTAATTTTTAATATGTAGTCGGAAGATTACACATTACGTATCATTTTACAAATATTGTATTTACTTATTAAAAATAGTAACAATATGCATAAGTTTATGCATACATATGTATATACATACATATACATACATATGTAGTAGATTTTTTGTATTCATCTCCCTTCAGAAAGTGCAAACAGGAAAACACGTTTAAACAAACAGCTGTACGCGAAAATACTTACGATTTTATCACACATGTACACACAGTATATATAAATGACAATGGAAGCGTCCGTTAGATGGCGCTGCGCATACGCCGCGTCACGTCACAGGTGGAGCCGCGAACCGCGGAGGGGGTCGGTTGCGCCACAGCGCGGGCGCTTTACGCAACGCGGCCGTTCACCCCGGAAGGCGTTTTCCTCGCAGTTTCTTTAGCAGTGTGTTACTGTGGCGCACTCGCGTGACTTCATCGCGTGCTCAATCACCCCCACTAACCCTCTCGCTACATCCGAACCACTCAAAACTGCAGACCTAATTATCTTATCGCATGAGACAAATATGTAACAGTTGCACTAACGCGTGCTTTTAGCTATCAACGGGAATAGTAGCAGGATGCATTTGTGGTATTTATAAGAAATACAATATCAAGCAAGTAAAGTAAACTTTAAAGACAATATGTTTTCGAAATGACACTTTAACACATTTACACAGTGATTTGTTATTTCGAAAGAAAGCTGTTAATATTTTCGACGCCTTCATTTATCCTTTCATTCAAAGTGACATTAAATTCCGTCGCTTGTTTGTCATGATTTTTCCAGGCAAAGATACACATTAATTATCGTTAATAACATTTGTTCGAAACGTTAAGGACAATCTGATTTTGTCTTGCTTACTAGTGACTATGATGTAGCAACGTGTATCATGTTTCAGAATAGCAAAATAGATACGAGCAGTAAATAGGGAAACTAAAATACCATGAAACATAACGGATGACGCCGCAACAAGTATTTCTCGTAGCTGGGTTAACGCCAGTTTATATGAGGAAATTCGTTTTAGTGTTTTGGTCTCGTGAAAATTTCGTAACTACATGCAACTGGACCGCGGTGAGTCAAGTGTAAATTTATAAACAATAAGAACCCTATTATTTACGAAACAACAGATTCACACAAGTTTTAAATTAATGTTGCTCTATGGGAAGACTGACAAATTGCTTGCTTCGCTATTGTATCTCGAACATTCGAATCAATTGCAACTTTTCTAGAACTAGGTATACCAAAACAAGATTTCACGAATTTCGTTAAAGTTCAATATACAAATACGTGCTGTCAATAAGTACAAAGAGAATATTCCGCAAGTAATTGTCGAGCTTAGATTTTACATAACACATGACATTGCCGTCGACTGCGCAGGTTTACGCAAGGATGCACTGGCCAACAGTGGCACTTGTGAAAGTGTAAGCGCACGTGCATTGTTAAGGGCAACACTTAAATTAAAAATGCAGGAATGCTTGGTACCAATTCATATGGTCAGTAGTTATTCAATTGTTAGAGCGAATATTTTAGTGTTTCCTTCCGAATTCCTATAGGTTGAATGGTTACTGGTATTACCACATTATTCGATACTACTTGAGTAAGAAGAAAATTTTAATATTTTTGTATCAAATATACTTAATGTAATCATATAGACTACAATAAACTTTAAAAAAAATCCAATAATAGTTTTTTCGCTATAGAAACCATCTTTGCTTTAAGTAGGTATCTACCTCTATTACGAAACACGATTAAAATAAGATTTGCCGTCTAGAGTATATTTTATGAAATAATGTTTTGCAGCCACAAGCGCAGTGGCTAATTGAACGAAACATTCGAAGTAATTTCATTCTTTTTTTAAGTTATTATATCCATATACAATATCTATTTGCGCAATAATAACGACTAATGTTGGCCAGTAAATTCTGTAATGTCAGTCTTAAATTATGCTGCAATTATAAAATTTATATAATTGCTAGCATATTTAAAAGAAAACTGGAAATTGAAGAAAATCTTGTAAATAAGATTCCTACGTATAAATAAACAGAGCAGTGAGATTAAACTGTCAAACACCAAGCGGTCACCAGTGACCGCAACCTATTGTTCTATAATTGTGTCTACAAAACCGGTACTCGACGAGTTAATGGTTATTTTAATTTCGCCACAGATTAAATTAATTTCATACATTTAGAATACACTAGCTGTTGCCCGCGACTTCATCCGCGTAGATTAATGACTTCTGACAGAATTCATCAGAATCAATTCAGTGCAAAATTAAGATTTACCTATTGTGAAATGATTTATTGTAATTTCAATAAATTAAAAATCCCGCAGGGTTCTTACCAGTCCCGGCCCGATTACGTAAGTTTTGAGTAATAAAAACTTCGACTATTGTTGTACATAATCTCTATGAAATAAGTTCAGTGGTTAAAAGATAGAGAGTCCTGGAGCATTGACGCATAGTTCCCGTTCCCGAGGGACTTCTGTGATAAAAACTATCATAGTTACTCAGGTCCCAAATCATCGTTTTACCGAATGTAATTCAAAAAGATTCAATGATTCTAGATTCAATTTTCATTCCCAATTTCACACCAACTATCATTCCCTATTTTATCCCCTTACGGGTGGAATTTATCAAAATCCTTTCTAAGAAGATACCTATGTCATAGTAACTTTATGCATGCAAAGTCTCAGCCCGATCGGTTTAAAACTGGCAAAGTATCACACAAACTTTCACCCTCTAAAGGGACGTGTACGTCATAATATCTACCTGCACGCCGAATTTCAACCCGATCTGTGTAAAACTGACAAAGCCTCATACAAACTTTCATCCCCTACATTATCCCATTGGAGGTGGAAATGATCAAAATCCTTACTTGGAGATGCCTACGTCATAACATCTACTTTCATGCCGAATGTCATCCCCATCGGTGTAAAACTGACAAAGTTTCATACAAACTTTCACCCCTATTTTACCCCCTTGGGGGGTGGAAATGATCAAAATCCTTTCTTAGAGGATGTTTACGTCAAAATATCTATCGGTGCGCCGAATTTCAACCAGATCGTTTTATAATTGACAAAGTTCCATACGAACTTTCACCCCCTATTTTACCCTCTTGGGAGTGAAAATGATCAAAATTCTTTCTTAAAATATGCTTACGTCATAACATCTATCTGCATGCCAAATTATAACCCGATCGGTTTAAAACTGACAAAGTCTCATCCAAACTTTCATCCCCTATTTTACCCCCTTGGGGGTGGAAATTATACTTGAGGTCTACTGCGAATTTGAGATTGGAGATGCCAAAACATACGACTGCCTTTTATGACAAATCCTTTGTTGTAGGAGCCATTCGACTGTGGAACGCACTTCCATTATCAATAAGACGGGCGCAATCTTTGGATTCGTTTAAAAGACAAGTAAAAGATCATTATCTAACACAGATTCAATAGAGTAACTGCTACCGTATATCCGTATGTATGTGTGTGTATGTATATATATATATATGAGTATGTAGGCATGTATGTATGTGTGTACATATTGTATGTATGTATCTAAACTGTTCTGTCATATCCATTGTATTTAATTCAACACTATGAACTACCCACATGGTATCTGCTCTCACGGTTATTTATCCATCCTAAGGTTGCCTGGAAGAGATAAGCTGTAAGCGATAAGGCCGCCCATTGTACAACATGCCAAAACTATTTTTTTTTTACCTACCTACTATTTTCTTGTTCGTGTCTTTTGTAAGTGGTGTACAATAAAGTGTTTATTAATATTATTATTATTATTATTACGTCATAACATCTATCTGCATGCCAAATTTCAACCTGATCAGTTAAAAACTGACAAAGTTTCATACAAACTTTCATCCCCTTTTTTACCCCCTTGGGGGTGGAAGTTATCAAAATCCTTTCTTAGCGGATGCCTACGTCATAACATCTATCTGTATGCCAAATTTTAGCCCAATCTGTCCAGCGGTTTGGGCTGTGCGTTGATCACTATGTCAGTCAGTCAATCACCTTTGAATCATATATATATAGAAGATATAACAAATCACTGCCTCGTTGGCCGAGTAGTCGCAAGTGCGACTGCCGGGCAAGGGGTCTCGGGTTCGATTCCCGGGTCGGGCAAAGTATTACTGGGTTTTTTAAAATTCTCAGTAATAGCACGGAGTCTGGAAATGTGCCCGATATATGGCAATAGGCTCACCCCCTATTACATGGGACTCATAACAACTAGTGAAAAGTGGGTGTTACATTGTACTGTGGTAGAATGTGCACCTCTGCCTACCCCTTCGGGGATAAAAAGGCGTGATGTTTATGTTTATGTTTATGATATAACGAATCAAATGATCGATTAATTTAATAATTGGTATCGATTGGAAGTATAAGCGTTATAAATTATAGTTTTTCTAAATAGAAACCACACCCTACTGATGATCGAAAGTTATCTTTCGCAAACCACAAAGCAGATTGTGTATCGTCGACAAACTGCTAAAAGCTCAGAGATATTACTCAAACACAAATTGAAAAGTGATGCTGCGTGATCGGTAGTGTCATCCAGTACTGTGCGCAGTTACTCAATGGTTAAACAAGTGCTAATACTACTAAATTAAAACATCTCTTTAGTATAGCTGTCCCAAATAAACAAGGGTAAAGACCTTTTACGTAACTCAGTGTTACGTGGCCCGGTGAGAGGCAATGTCAGCCTTTACGATTGTTATGACAGCCACGCAGTCTTAGATCCATACACAATGCCGCATTACAACCAACTCGATGCATACAATCTTCTTCACCGTACCTCCATTTGCGACAAACTTACAATTTTATAATAATGCAATTTAATACCGAACTCGAAGTACTGCGCCAATAGACCAGTCCAGAGGTGTTAACATATTGAATCGTAAGCCTAAAAAACTCACAGTGGAATCTATTACTTTATTTACAAACTCTAGATAATATAAAAATTTGGCATTAAGTCATTGCACGACTACACGTACCTTATGTAAATTAATACATTAGACTGAAAGCATTCGGCCCTAACAATATGATGACATAAATAAAATTTATAAACAATAAAAAAAATATTGTACACTAATACTGGGCAATAAAGTTGCTACATGTCAATTTCGCATAAAGGTAAAAAGGGCCTACGAAATTTGCTACGCGCTACGCCGCTACGAACTAGCTCCTACGTACATCTTGTATTTACTAAAAACTTATTTGAACTTCACTACTTCTTAGAGAATATAATTTTATTTATTCTACATATCAAAAAATTCATATAAGCGTTTAATAGCTACCTACTTCGTGGATATTAATAGATTCTACCAATTTTTTCTAATTTCACAACAAGGCAGTGTATTGCAGATCAAGGTTCCTCTTTACATCTAATAAAATTCGTCTTTTGTTTCGCTTGTGTTATGTGCCTAAAAAGGTCAATGAACAGCCTCGGTATTTCTTCAGCTAAACCTTGTATAACATAACGGCGTTTATTGCATTTCATGTAACTTTATTTTAAATACTAAGCCGTACGCATAAGGTTCATAATTCGTTTGCATTTCTTTGAATGAAGACCTTACGTTTTGCTATTCAAGCGCCAATGTGCACGGTGAACTCTGTCGTAGGTTACTCACTTATTTTGATGCAATTTGAACTCAGTCTCAAAGCATTAGATGTCGAAATCATTTGGCATGGATTGGTTGTTTTGACATATTCAATTTAATTTATAGGTTGGCAGTGACGGCCAAAATGTTAGTTTGTTTATCGTTAGCGCTCGTTCTTGACAGCGAAAAAGTGAAAACGGCTGCGGTGGCTGAGCGTTGCGATTGTGAAACTAGGCTCCGCGGCGAGGCCCCGCGGCGAGGCCCCGCCACGATGGTGCGCTAGCGCCGTGGCCCAGCCGACATACGCTTATGTAATAGGAAGCATGCCAGTGTTGACTTCAACTAACTGTCAAAACATGTGTCATAAAGTTAGTCGTGCATATCATATCATCCATAATCTTCTCATTTACTGAAACTACAAAACTATTTGATCGTTAGAAATTCATTTTTACGCGGAGAGTACTGTTAGGTTAGGGTCATTTAAAAATTTCGCGTCTATTATAATACCTAAAATTTCATGCCATTGACATTCAATTCTAGCAATGTCTACGAAATACGAAATTGTGAAATTAAATGAATTTCGAAACAAAAAGCCTTGTAATGCAAATGTTTTTTTTAATGTATTCAGTTTGTTTAGAATACGTTTTTGTTGGTACTTAGCAAGACTTTCTTTCAGCGTTGGCAAGGCTCATTATGTTTAAATGCATAGGTACAATACGTTTTTGGCACAGTATTTGCAGTCATAGTTGGTTCGTCCAGCCAAATTTTATAACAATGGTAACGTTTAATGTCATTGACATAACTATTGTTCATTGTTTAATTGACGCAGTTTTACTTCAATGTTCCTGACTATCGTCCTCTTATTGTAAGGTGATGGCTAAATTGTGTATTTTAATCCCACTTTTGCTAAATAGGAACTTAGCCCAGTGCACGTTAATTTGCGGATATTCTCACTCCAACTAACTAGAAAGTGACCTGATAAAAAATTTGAAATAAAAGATAAATTCTGATAACTGACCAATGTGCTTAAAATAACTTGGCTTTATGTATATGTACTTTGTACAGCGACAGGGTTCGTTGAAAAAACCTGCCTAGATAGATGCTCACATATTCTTTTCTGTCGCGGCCAGTCGTCTACAATTAACAAAATAATATAAAGAACGAGGAAACGGTGCTGTAGACTCATTTAGGTTCGCTTTGTCGCGATGTTTACCAATGGGCGAGGTCATTCACACCTTTATCGTGCGACTCGGCAGAATTTGGATTGTCACTAAGCGAAGTAGGCGAGCATTCCGACCACTGATACTGATACATAAAGAGATCACAACAACACGTCATTATGTTTGTAATCGGTCACGCATAGTCTACATCCTCCTTAAATAGTTCAATAGATCCATTTACTTCTAGTAATGCAATCTGTAAAAAAACTCAAATAGGTAAGTATGTATCATTAAATTTGTTGTAGATATGTATTGTTACACATAAATAAAGACTAGACTAAACCAAGCTAAACAGTCCATTTTTATTAACCTCACATTTATAGGCAAACAACATACTGCCATTACGCATTTCTTGAATTTTGATTTTGTAAGAACAGGTGACCGCCAGTAAACATGCGATCATATGTATATTTATGTTTGTTTCGTGAACTATCGTCATAACTATAAAAAACAATTTTATCAACAACCGGTGGCCTTATCAAACAATGACTCGAGATTTGATTGTTTTAACGTATTTTGACGAATTATACAAGATTAGTAAATATCGCTTAAGGTAGGTCGTTCAACCTCAACTAGATCACCTAGTCTCGTCGGATCGTGTGAAAAACATTCACACTACAACCAAAGAATCGATACAATGATTTGTCGATACGCTTCACTACGCCAGTGATAACATGCCATAAACGATGGGAACCAAACCTAAAATTCTATGATGCAGTTGCGAAACATTATAGTAGAGAGTTAACACAAATAAAACATAACAAAGGTTGTCAGTTTGTCAAAGATATATTGAACCAGAATTCTTTCTCCCATATCAAAATCAAATATTTGTTCAATTGAAGAATTTAGGCAAGGCTGATATACCTATAATTCAGGTATCGATAACATTCACTGAAAGTTGGTCACGTTGTCTGAAAATGTTATCTGTGGTCTTGTTTGTCATCGATACAGCTCGACGCCGCCGATACAAAACAAACCTAAATCGTCTGAATTAATGTCTACTTTGTTTATCTATTGTTCCAAGTTTATCTTTTTGTCGCTGTGCGAAAATATTGCATTAAAATAGCCCACAGGCTACAGACATCATAATCAGTCAGATTATCAGACATTTGGATATTCCGATTTGAAGTGTTTGGGGGTGAATACTGACAAAGAGGTTCGGGTATGATATGAGAACTGAGATGTATGTGTACGGTGGCTGTGAAATCGCGTAAATCATTTTTTGTAAAATGTGCTTTAGTGCCCCGGAGTAATATTGATTTGGTATATGAACTTGATGGTTTACTAATACCGTGTTAATAACTTCAATTTACATAGTTTTCCGCAAAACAGATATCATTATAAATGCCTCGTATGTAATCGGGTGTAACTAATGACATCTAACGCCGATGCACGGACTCATTAAAGACACAAGCCCATGAAAAATTCATTGCCATTAAATATAGTTCAGAATTGAAACAGACACGCTTCCAGGAATATAACGTATGTGGTTTCGAATATTGCAGAACTTCCTGTTTTCGTAGTGCCAAGAATGGGGTTATTCGGTCCAGCTCGCTTTCACCCATTCTTCAGTTAGGCCAACCATACATAGAGCGTTGCGTCAATATTTCGAGTGGTCGTGTTTTCTTCGGGAGAATAGTTAACCCACTTTCAGTCGGTCCTGGCTAAATATACCGCGCCTACCTGACTTCGAACGCATACCAGCAGCGCATGGTCGCAGCAAATGGCATGACACGTTGTCAATCTTATTTAAAATATTTTTAATGCTACAAGTTGTTGGCAGGTTTATGTACTGACTGCTTGGCTGAATGATTCATATATTGGAAATGTCTAAAGCAAATAGGTACCACTTACATGTAGTACTTATGCCACTTATGGACGTCAAACGACGTTCGACGACGACGACGATGTTCAAATTATTGTGAACATCTCTATAAATTGAGATTTCACTCGATAGAACGCTTTGTCTTATGTTCACAACCAAATCTAAAAGTACTAGGTTAGACATAGAAACATTAATGCGGTCTTTAAAGTTCAGGTACAAACTAAAAATCACACAAAAAACAAGAAAACATTAAATTGTACTATTGTTATTTTAGACTTGTGACGTCGAATTTCTTAATTTATATGGATGCAGAAAAAAAAGGATATTATTATTTATGAAAATATATCCCAGTATACTTTTAACCCTTACCTCTACGATTTAATACTTGTCAGTTTATTACTGATTAGAAATGTGCGTTCGAATCGTGCTCAAAGTTTGTAGACGAATGAAAGTAATCTTAGTATAGTAATAGTGTGAAGTTTAAATTTATCTTAGAATACAGAATATTTGTATTAATATAATTGAAAATAACCGCAGTTGATGAGTATCTCATCAAGTAATTCAGTATTGCAATAACTAGCAAAATTAATGCAATAACCGCCACCGATAAAGTCGTGTGATAATAATAGATATAGATTTTGATGATTTTTACAATTATGTAATATTAAAAAAATCCGTAATACACATTTTGTGAGATAGGAACCTTTATTATACCAACATCCGAGTTTCTCGTACCAATTAGGTTGTCTCTAAGTATATACAGGACCAATTGCCATATTCCTACAGTGTAAGTAATAAATTCGTGCTTATATCATTAGTGAAACTCAGCACATTGTTCGAACAATGAATCAAAATGTAATCTAGATACTAGTGAATAGCGGCCGATGCGAATGAACTCACTTTTAATGTAACTCGACACATAAGTGTGCCATCGACCTGGCTAACCTTTCAGACAAAAACTAGGGCTAACTGGGCTATGCATTGTCACATACAGTTTTAATATTCCTGATAACTGATAAATAAGAAACGTTTTCTATATCACTTGTACTTAAATAGTAAGTTTATGGCAAAAAAAAACATTTTCAATAACAAAAGTTTAGTAATTTGCATTAAAAAGGAATTGCAAGGTTGTTTCATAATGTCATGAAAAATTGAAATACTCAATTCTGCATGTCGTTTGGCATATTCTTAAAGAAACTTATAAAATTACAGAGATGCATCCTCAAAATTGTGGAGACAATACTGTCAGTATGTAATTCAGTCGTTGCGCGGTCATGAGGAACCGCGCGTGCGCGTGCGTCTGACCTACTTATGCGTTGCCGACCATTAGTACTTGCCATCAGACCACACACGTTATACTTCCACGACGCGCCTTACACCCATCGACATTACTGCGGCCCATCCTAGTCAGTACTGAAACATCATCACTAGCCATACCGAATCCCTTTTCGGCGGTTCAACGACCCCGCTATCGAAATCCGCACACTCACACGCGCGTCCATGGACGAAACAGCCAGATAAAAAAAATGAAACAAAAAACTCCTCGCGTAACGGTGAATGAGTACCAGACAGAGATAACTATATTTCGGCGGTGTACTCGTCGAGTTTAAGGTCGGCTACGAAAAACACTGACGCAATTTTTACAGCGTACGTAATTGAGAACTGACGGAGTCAGCGGTGTGTGCGTGAGCGCCGAGAGCGACGCCCGCGTCCGCCGAAACGGAGGCGGAATATTTAGGTGAAAGTGTTTCGAATTTCGACATGACGACATTCGCGCGCAGTCGTTATCGTGATTTTGCCGAATCGAGAGGTTCGGAGAGTGCGCAGACTACCCGCGACGAGACTGCGATCCGCGCCCGCGCAACCCTAAAGTGTTCGCTCCGCAGGAAGTGCTTCGGACTCTGCATGCTGAACGTGTCTAGTGCTTGCGTTGAAAAACTATGCTGAGAGTTGGTGTGTCCAAAAATTTTCGGAGACGTAAATTAAAAAGGTGATCGGTGAATTCGGAACAAGTTGGTTCTTCGTGTGATGTGCGTGTTGAAGCGCTAAGCAAGCTGTCGGCGGGCGACAAGCTGGGGCCCGACGAGGCGTTGGACGCCTCTACTCACGCGCACCAACTGCAGACGATGACCTCCACCATGGGTAAATATTGTGATTATTCAACAAAACATCACCCAGATCCCATATTGAAAAAGTTAACTACAAACTAACGCCGCACATCCATATCCACAGGACACCCATCTCAAAAAAATTATAATAAAATTGACATTTTATTACATACGAATTACATGTTAAATATTACTAACAATACAAATCAAGTGCTAATCTCAGTAACCTACATCGAAATGTGCGTAAGTACCTATATTATTGTAAAAGCAACAGTTCGTAGCCGTTTGCTACGCGCTACGAAATCAACATCTCACAATATAATCATTTTCTTTATATTTAATGTAACCTAATTATTATTTTATTATTCACTGTAATTTTATTATTTTAATCTTACACTTCATTTAGGACAACAATTAAATAAATCGTCTTGTATTTTAATGAATGAAATAAAAATTAAAATAAATAAAATATACAATTAATTTTACAAATATGTTTAGCACTATAACAACTAAATAATCATATTTTCGTTATTGTAAAATCAATAAAAATGGATAAATAAACTTTTAAATTACTATAAACCAAAGCTCGTAGCAAGTGCTACGAAGTATGCTACGCACGAATCGATCTTGTGGGCTGAAAGACTACGTTACAAAATAATTTAAAATATGTACACAATTTTTGTGTGATTTTATGACTATATTTGTTATTTTTCATACTTCTCATAAAATTTGGTATAATTGCGTAGGTGTAACTAATTACGTTGGCTCTATGTACATTATTTGGTTGTCCGCCATTGCGATTTTGATCATTATTTTTTATAATAGATTCATGCACATATAAATTATATAGTACGAATCGTTTGCATTATCTAACAGTCTAACCGAATATAAGGTGGGTGTACGAAACATAAAATAAAAATAATAGATCATTCAGAAACATTACTATCTTCATGTTTTCATTTGTATCCTTGTCTCATATAAAGTGGCTTGTATAAAATAGGCAAGAATAGCAATAATATACGGTCATCGTAACAAATTTTCATAAAAGTAGTTTCGAAAACACTTCCTGTATATTTAGTCTGCAAACCAATTTAAACTTTGTATCGAAACCAATAACACCTATAACCCTGCACACACAAATACAACAACCGTGTTACTGGCTCAATGTCTTATTGAGCAAACACCAGATTCTGAAACGTTAAAAAAAATAAATCAGCATATTGTTGCAAAACAAAAGAGGTACCATTTTACCATTGAACGGTAACCATGACATTCCCAAATCATCTCGTGGATCACAATCGTGACTTTATAGTCTATGACCGGCTACTTTTACTTTCGTTACAATATGGCCGCCCTTTGTCTATGTTCTATGAGTCGGCGAGGTTGTTGATCTCCCGCCATTTTGCCGTTGCCGAAATACGTTTTTTACGCTCACTTTCCAATGCGGTGAAAGCGAAAAGGTACAGAATGTCACTGCTTCCTTTCAAAGCATTGTAGTGGGAGGACGTTGTCGAGTTTCGATAATAATAGGTGCGATAGTTTGCCCGTCAAAAATGCTATTGTTCACTAATTCTAATACAGTATAATGTATGTGTAAATCCGTTTCGGTACATGTGTTTAGTGATAGCATATTTAACAAGACAAACATATGTATTTAAGTAAACACATTTAAGAAGCTTGGATATTGAATATGATAATGAATAGTTATCCGATAAATAATAACGCAAAGTTATTAGAATTTAAAAGTCAGGTTGAAAGTAAAGTCTGATTGTCAGTTATATTTTTACACAAAAAGAGATATTGCTAGTATTAATCTATTAACAATGTATCTCAAGTATACCCATAGTGGTCTATTACTTGTAGTTATTTTGACACCCAATATTTCCTATTGACTTCTAAAGATTTTGTAGCTCATTTTTGTATACGTGACCTTAGCCGTCTCAAGTTTCCGATCTCGCAATCCGCATATTTGTATTCCGGAAGCGTACTCAAGAGAATATTCTCAACTATAAATAGACTTAGTAAAATTTATGAATATAAATTCTTGTCATGACTATAAGTAAAAGACTTTTCCGCAATGTAATGTTAATTTCTGATGTTTCCTATACTCTGACAAAAATACTCGTCCAAACCGTGTAATATTTGTGTTGATTAGTATGACAATCACTAAATAGGACGTAAAATTAATGAAATCCTATAAGGTTTAGAGTACTAACTTTATCTCCAAAATATTATAAATAAGATGTACCGATATTCTCGTCAATCATATATCATATCAAATAGGAAGTGAATAGATCGGAAGTGTTGGTAGTTAAAAATGGAACGTTTAGTTGTGAGCGCACGCGCAGCAAAACCTGAATGTCAAGGTGCCACCGCCAGAGGCCATGAGAGAGGCCCAGCATCGGGGCTCTAAAATACATACATACTATTATGGGTCTACCATAATAAATATTGTTCCATACCCATATATAAAAATCCAAATATATCATTACAAAAATATATGTGATGGTTCATTTTATCACCATTCTGTCTTATAAATCTCCTATCTTTAAAATCGGAAAGTGCAAAATCGTGAATTAGAATAACAAACCAAAAAATTATATGTTATGTGGCTTAGTCATCAAATATTTAATTTGTTTATGTCGACCAAATACATGTTTCAGACGTGTAGGCAGATATAAACAGTAGCAAATAAATAACGATTCAATACCAGACAACTTTCATCAGCAATACAAAAAATACAAAAAAGCCAAGTAAACCAAAAAAGGTAGAACGGAAGCACATTTTAGGTCATACAATCAATTTAAACCTTTGAGGTCGTTCAACTATTTGTATAGATCTTTTACCCTTGCCCTTATTATTTATTGATCCTTTATAATACAAACAATAAAAGTTAGCTTTGTATGACAACGATGACCAACACGAGTAAAAATAAGCAGTAGAAATAATATGGTTGCTACTGATTTCGACGTTTGCTATTAAGCTACTGGTGTTACCACATAGCCCTGAAGTGTTCAAGGAATATGTGTACGCCAAGTCCATTCACTCAGCCACACTCGAGTTGAGCATTCGGACGGTCGTTGGCGTCAAATCGGGCAACCGACCTCGCTGGTGACACTGACATTGAGACCGGAACCACTCGACCACTTCCTGACACATTACACACACAACATAAGATGTACAATCTTAAATAGTCTATTACTGGACTCTAATAACATTCTTAAATCGGTCAGATAAATCCATCTGTTTCGGAAATACGAAGGTCAACAACTCGTCACGCTTTTTTGCGCAGCAATTGATAGCTTTTATGTTTTATTTTTGTATTAGAATAAGCTGTGCACTATTTTAACTGTTTATTCAACAAATGTTTTCAACTACGCTATAATATTTGCTGTCAATGTTTCTAGCATGTATGTAATCAAACAAAACCAACTAAAAGCATAATTAAATAAACTCTAGATTAGTATTACGGCTTACATTTTCCAAATAACTAGCTAGCTGAGACTAGCATGATGCAAGAAGAACTACCAGTTGGTACGAGCAACCTTGACAACTTACAACATTCACACGAGACTGGCTTGATACATTCTACGTCCGTTTCGTTAAACAATCTTCGGAACTCGTGATGCCATCTGGTATTGGCACCTCCGGAGTGAAACATCAAAAACACTTGGAAAGAAAATGTTGTTTATTAATAAGAATAATTAATATCAAACCAATTCTGAGAACTAATAACATCTTTATTACTTTGGTGTAGCGCAGCTTTTAGAATAAAATATCTCAATAGTCAACTGTATAGTACTGCACTTCCATTAACAGCACGGAGAGTAAACAGTAGAATATTAACAAGAGCATTGCACCGATGAACTGTAGACATAAAAAAGCGATACTTTTTACGGTTTAGTAAACATTTTGTTAAAATCACGTGGCGAACTGCCAAAGCACTCATTGAGCTTTTAAGAGGAATGTTTATGATCAAATCAATGTTCATAAGTACATCATTAGGCACGTTTTAATCCGTTTTCGTCTGGTAAATATTTCTATTTTCTGCCAGCGACAATCTTCAAGATTTTTGAAAGATGTCTGCAAGGATTTCCTAAAATAAGTCGACATTTCATTTAACCAGTTTCTGCACCTCATTTTCAAACACAGTTCTGTATGTTTCACAATAAAGTTCAAAATACGTTCACACATTATTTAGTTCAGCCAACAATAATATTTATATTTGCGAACTTCGAAATATAGTTGCAATGAACCTGCCTACACTCGTACGAGTTCATGAAAACAGATTACCACTACATGTAGGTCACGAACTGAACCAAAGCATAATAGATTCATTTCTATGACTAAAAGTATACAAAGTATTCAACTATGTCATTTCAATCTTCAGTCAGTCAATATAGGATTTTAGGTAGGTAATGGCAATTCAAAACTAGTCAAGCGACAGATATGATTTTTTATGAACAAATTATAGGTTGTGCCTCCATAAATATAAACACTGAGAAAAACCAAGTCTTCTCCTAAAATAAATCATACAGACTTCATGTTGTAGTACTTCCTCAGTTCTTATATCTCCAACGGTCAATTTTGTTACGTGTATTTGTGGGTGATATATCTTTAAAAGACGGAGCCCTAACAGCGGAACCGTAGGCGATAAGCAGGCGACCGCGGTAGAGGTCACCACACTTCCGGCCGTCAAGTACATTGCTTTCGGCCACTAAACGTGTTTATCAGGCCCTTAAATTGAACCAGCCTTGTATCGTGTCCTCAAATATGATTTTCCTTGAACTCTAGTCATTATTCGTGCTTAGTTCTGTGAACAAAGCATGCTCAATGATCACGCGTCAACAACTGTCAGGTTTTTATAAAAATACCTCAATACACGTTGGTGGTCATCAAAAAATGACTGCATAATTCATTTACAAAACACATTTGAATGGTCAAAAGATTAAAGCAATGAAAAAATAACAAAACAAACCTGTATTATCAAACATTGCCCTTTATCAAGCGCGTTATAAGCCTATATTCATAATGATATGACTAAAAACCAAGACTAGAATCATGATGTGAATTTATTCTTTAAATATTTTGGTTCACAATATATTTATACTGCCAATTTATTTTTTTTATTTTTGTGTCATATAATTGATATGCGTTCATTCTTATGGTACCTACTCTTATAAACAACGGAACTACATACTTGTCAAATTCCTACATTGTGCCGCCAAGGACATCACTGGGAACGTACGCGGTACTGTATAATAAGCAACAATAATGAATGCAATTAAACAAAGCCGAACAGACGAGCGGTCAAGTGTCCGACCCTGTGCGGGGACGCACGCGCTTCCGTATGTATGATCTTGCTTTAGGCTACGTTCAAGATCAACCAATTCCATTCCATTATCCCTTTATCTAAACACTCGTATGCATATTTATAGGGCTAAAGTTTCAATACATCGGTACATTATTATAAAGTTAAATCAATTGTTTTGTTAAATCAGTTGTTTTGCTTAATTTATTTGGTCGCGTTGAGGTGCATAATATTATTATTTATTAGAATGATAGTTTCTACAACAGTAACTCTAAGTTTTATAACTAAAAACAATGATTATGTAAAAACTAATAAACACTAGAAGAAACCAACTAAATGACTATAATTTGCTATCAAATTCCTCAATACGTTATCAAACTTCTAATAAGGCTAAACTACTAATAAAGCAATTCGTACCTTCACCAAAGGCCACTCGACTGAGATTCCAAGCAACACCAAGCCAAAACTTCCGCTTCCTTGAACCTATGAAAAGGTGTAAATGTAGATATTGTTGCAAAAACAATAAAGATAAAATCACATACATACAAGACAGAATAAAAAAATAATAATATTTGTTCGATCCCAAAGAAGGCTATTTTCGATATACAAATAATATAATCACCATATATAAAAGTAATAAAGTTATAAGTGTATTTATTTCCTATATGTCCGCGGAAGTCAAAGCTCATGGCCTTCGCAAAGCTCGCGAACATCGCGTCGCTGCGCCGAATCCGCGAATAATTTTATTGAGTCATTTATACGTCACTATCAAGGTCTTTGACTCACACTAGTTTATTTGGGAGACTAGACTTCGATAAATGTTGACAAAATACATTCAAAGAACATTGCACTCGAATTTTACACAAAATTAATTTCAGAGAATAATTTCACTTGAAATATAAACAGTGAGTATTTAAAGTGGTGACTAATTGATTTATCTATATGACGTAATGTGTGTATTTTAGAATAACGATAAAATAATTTTTCTTCTCAAATCTTTGGTGCCGGGTAATTATCATCTCCTCTATATGATGAGTTAACAAATACCTATGTTCAATCAAGTGTGACGTATAGTAAAATAAGAATTTTTATTTGCTTGTAATATTAGTTAAACATAAACGTCATCGAACACGTAATTGAAAAATATATTAAATGGTCATGCACTATAGTTGATAGGCTTTTAAATCTTTTGATTACTGTTGCTAAGTAGTGGCACGTTGTTCCAATCTTTATAATTTAACTGTGAAGCGACGTATGAATGAGTCAATCTCTTATCACGCGCCGGTGTAAATATGTTTTTACGAGTTTTTTCTGATATCCTACGTCAATGTTACAACACGATTCTACAAATACGTACTACGATTTACTGTTCAACGCAGTCACGCAAATATTTCGTGTGGAAATACGTATTAGACATTAAATACACGTTATACCATACCTAATTCCATAAAACATAATAATATACTTTGCACGTTGTTGTAAATGTTCCGGGTACAATATGACGCTCATGATAATAATCCAGACAAGATTATCAGTACATATCGTACATTTCGGAATGACCAAGTCGAAAACTATAGTTCGCACAAGTTTGGTCGTATCTCAATGACGTAATCAGATCATTACAACCCACACCATTGTGTTCATGAACAAAATTTATCAACAACTCGAGATACATGAACTCATGTATTTTAATACTGGGGTTAAAGAACCTATTTTGATAAAATTATTGTCGAATTTCTCTACCCATGTGACACGTACATAATAATATGATGGATACTGTCCGTTGACCTGTCACGTATGTTTCACATTAGAAACATACATTTAAACATACACAACATATTCGTACGTAGATACATAATAATGGTTTGCGAATTCCTACATCAATTGAAATCGATTGTCTACAATATACATTAATCGGTCATGATTTTCGTGACGACAATTTCGTCACAATTAATAAATAAGTATGTTTCAATGCAATATTGCAAATACATAAAAACATAGCTCTACCAAAGTATATTTATTACTCGATTTAAATTATGTTATTGATCTTTCATTTCTTTAAAGCTTTTCCTTACCTAAAATGCACATACAAACATATACAATACAGTGACTGTTTTAACATTACCATAAGATAAAAAACAGTAGCTTCGAACAACAAACGATTACCTAACAGTTAACACCTCTTACTTTATGACATATGCAAACAACTAAACAGCAATAAAGTAAAAGTAATAGCACATCACTTAAATTCATAATCCGACCATTAAAGAGAATCACATCGTTATGCAACATAATGACGTGTGGAATATACGACGCAAATAATATTTGCCTGTTAAAATGCATTACACTTTCGTGTATGACCTCACAACGTACGTGGGCACGATATCTACTACAAATTCCATTACCTACTGCCGTTATCAAAGCTATAAAATGCACTCTACGTCCACGTAAGATGAATGGAAATCACACGACATCGAAATAAAACCAAGGGTCACGCGCTTTCCGCCCGTAGTCAGCACACGCCATGAACAGGACTGACATTGAAATATGATATTATTTAATATCGGAAAATTAATATTCACAAATGATGCACGATCGATATCCGATAATATCCGGACCACACTACGTGTCTAGACCAGACATGTCGCCGGATTGCCGTAAGTGACCTTAACCTACACTAATTAACTAATCGGACAGCCATTACAATTCAAACAACCTCATTATATAATTAATACTACAGTTAATTTAAAATCAAACAATAATAGTTCAGAGACAATAAATAAGACAGGATTTTAAACAATATTTAAATGATATTCTATTAAAATATTGAAATTAAACATACCTATTAAAGATCCTTTGTAAATAAATTAGCGGTCACTAATCCATTCCATTAATCACAAAATTGTTTATTTTGTTTCTGCAAAACAAAAGTTGGCTCGGCAGCCATTCTCATTTTAAAAGAAGAACTAATACTTTTTTAATTTTAGACGCTAAATATGGAATTGAGAAAGGTATTCTAAAGTGCTTGTATTATTTTAAGGAACAGAAAAGGTTTTAAACCGATTGTCTTTTAAATTTTTTAATTTTGTTTTGCCTACAGGAATAATGACCCTCAGCCGCGGCCCGTGTGACCTCGACAACATGAGTCTGTTCCAAGACCTCAAACTCAAGAGGCGGAAAGTTGACTCCCGATGTAGCAGTGATGGTAAGTAACGCATACTAATCATTTATCCTTCCGAGTAAATGGATTCTTATCTCATTATAATGATTATTCTTAATTTGAACATTTATATTGGTAGTCAATTTTGAAATGCCACATTTTTTCATAGTCGAACATAAAAAAAAGAACACCATAGACATTTTATATTTCCCGCGATGTTGGAATACAAAGGGTTGCCAGACTCGCCAGGCCGGCCAGTAGTAGACGTAACAAGCCGTTATTGTTATTGTAAATAAATAGATAAAGTGCGAGACTAAGGTCGCAGCACGGCGGCGGTACTTGTTATTCGTGTCGAGATGTCTTCCATAGTTGTGACGCGGATCACGGACCGCTATCACTTTCTGTCGCTGTGAAGTCTTTTGTTACTAGTAATTTCATTTTCATTTAAACGTGACCCTCGCATTTCCACTAATGGTAGCGGAGCAGTTTTACTTTTTTGTTTTTATTTTTATTTTTGTAATGACACCTGATTATGTATGCTGGCTGAGCATCTCAGCAGACATGACTTCAATTTTCGAATTTTCTATGATAAATATCAAACCTTAATACAGACATCAAATTTGAAACTTACGGAATTAGCTACAAAACATATTATAAAACATGAAAACGACTCATGTTTTACAAAAGAATTTAAAAAAATATAACGTGTTGTTAAATTTAATTCACACAACAACACCATAAAAACGTTTCTAGTGAAAATGCATTCGATACAAGTCATTGAAATCGATATTATCATAATCGAATTACACAACGATGATATTCGTAAACAAATTAATGTTTGATAACTATCGTCACTGAAAGTTAAATAACAGATCAACATAACACGACGTGAGAGAGTCGAGACTGGTTCCGAGAAATGCAAACTTTCACTTACAAATATTAAAAAAATAAACTTCCAAAATCAAGATCCGGTTCGACAAGTAACAGTCGCTGTCAGATTATGAATAACGAGCATAATCTTCGTAATCTTATTATTTTTTAGTGTAACGATTATTTAAAGAGACATTGTTTTATTCAAATAAAGAATCTAGACTAGATACCTTTGTCTATCTTTGTCTTCTTGTAATGAAATCTAAAACATAAATATTTTTAATCTGTATTTTCTAATTGATAACCGTCCAAACTTACATAAAAAAAATTATTGTACTTCTTTAAGTACTTCAAATATTTTTCAGCAATGAATCAGCAAAAGAATGTTAAAAAAAGTTATTTGTAGAATTGTAGTATTTACGAATAAATTTGCTGTAAACTTTAACTTTTCACACATTAACAGTGAACTTGGAAAAAACGTTCACGCACAGATAAATATTTTTGCATTTCACACTTAATAATTATTACGTAAACAATGACGTAGCGAGTGAAGTCACGCTGATAAAGAAAGTTTACGTAAACTCACGAAAGGTGAAAGCAATAAATACCGGTGCTGTAATTATTGTTATTGTAGCTTCATGAATAAGTCATGAGAGAAAGATGTATTCACTGTCATATAACGTAACACCACGCCCGACGGCCCGAGGCTAACACAGACAATGATTTGAGAACATCTTTTATTTTTTGCATATACTCACTTAAGCTACATAATGCAATCGCTTGTTAATGGAAGTAAATTGCTTTTATCTCGATACTGTATAATATAAAACATATTATGTGTTACAAAAGGTACATTACATACATACATAATAGTAAATTAGTGATAGTACATAGATTTCAATCTCTTACGTAGTCATTTGTCATTTATGTTCATGAATATAAACTACAGGAGTCAGGTATATAACCGAAAATTAATACACAGTGATTTTTTTATTCGTCTTAGAAAGTTAAGTTCGTGTATGTATCCAGTTTTTTTTTATTTTTTATTATGTATGCAAAAGTTTGGCAATCTCCATTTAAAATTGCTCTCCGAGAATAGACGAATTCTATTTTTGGATATCAAATCGTGAATAAACCCGTGTAACGGTGTAAGTCGGGAGCATCGGAGCGGAGCAGTGGCGGCGTGGAAAGCGGTTCACGTGGGGTGTGACGCGGCCGCAGCGTGACGCGGGGAGCGTCATCGTGACGCGCCCCTCACGCACATTTGTGACACACCACTTTGTACGTACTAACGAGATAACGGACAAACCACTTTGTTTTTTGGCCTCTCCTAATTGTGCATGGCAAATGGGCTTCGTGTCATTTAATTTGTTGTTTAAAAGGGTCCGTGTACAGTACCTACATCAGCTAGCCGCGACAAATTAGTGTTCGTCATTTGTTTTAAAATATTAATTTTATTTTAAGTACACAATAATGTACGTTGGAAACAAAATGAACTTGCGTATCCAATTTATTATCAACACGCATAGCCTTGAAAGCTTTGTGGAATTTTCAAGGAAAATGCATCACTCGCTTATCTGCTGAATAGTCATGAAGAGGGCAATAACTCACATAATGTTATGTTATATAAATAAATTAATAAAATTAAATTTCCTGTAACATCTTATCAAAGTTTGTTTACAATTTTAAATAACTATACATTCATAGTTTCATATAGTAAATGAGCGTACGCACCTTTAAATTGTAAATATACTAACGCTAGGAGAGAATGCGTGAAAATATCAGTAGAAAAATTTATACCTACGTATCCTTATAACTTGTAACAATAAAGTTGTTGTACTGATTTCCGAAGGTCTCTGATAACGGCGTGCGTAAATAAATTACTACAGACTCAACTGAAATAGTAAAACTATTGTATCGTCACGCTATTTTCGCTTGTGAGGCCAGTTACACTTGAGGTATCAATATCGCTGCAGTTTGGAGGCCAATTTTGTTCGTGATAAGATTTAATACTGCATAGTGTAAGCTTGGGTTAGATTTCTAATAAGTACCTAATGTGAAGACAATTATTAAATACAGTAATGAATCTAATGAAGAATATGATTGATGCATGCACGTCGGGACGCGGGACACCGGCGGTGGTGCGCCGCAGGGCGCGGACACGTGGCGACGCGGAGCCTCGGGGTGTCGGGGCGCGGTGCCGTGGTAGGGGTGTGACCCACTTTCCCATGTGTCGGTGACCGCGGCCGACCTTCGAGCCTGCACCGACTGAATAAACGATCGTTCATCCGCCCCGAAATAAAAGACTTGCATATTGCGTAACCGTCTTTATTGTTGTCTGTCTACCACAATTCTTTTACTAAACAAATACCACATCGTTTGCTTAGATTACTCTGCCAGCTGCAATATGTGAGCAGTGTTACATAAAATAATGAACTCTAGCGCCTGTACAAAGGCATCGAGATACAGGAAAACTAGCTATGTGCAACATTACCACTACCATAAACAAGTAATCAGAACGGGACGTTTATCTAGGCGCTTGTGTGAGTCTACCTAGAACCTCTAGTGCTATTGCATCACGTGGCTAGAAAGATCGGTCCCCACCAATGATGTGGCAAAGGACGCAGCGTGAAATAGAGATCGTCCTCGAAGCGAGAGCGGTGCACGCGTTGCACTAGTCATTGTGCGGTTGCAGTTCGCACGCACGGCCGTCTGAGTGACCTAATAGTGGCTGGAGGGAGGGACCGGGAAGCGCTGCGGGGAGCGGGGCGCGGCTGCCGCTCGTGCGGTAGGTCGGGCTCACTGCGCGCGCCCGCCGCCCGACGTCGCGCCGCCGACAGTGGAAAACTTTCTTCGCGACTTTTCCTCGTGTAAACAAAACCGCGCACAATTTTGCGCCCGCGCGTCCCTGTTTCTAAGCTGAAAAACCGCGCTTCATTGCTCAAATGACGTTAATTATTTTCACTGCGATACATTTGGTTTTCCTTAAAATTTTTAAATACCTTAAAATTTGCGAAACTACCCTTGTGGACAATAATGTGATTAAATAAGATCGTTCTTCTAAATATTAAAGGACTATTGACCGTGTTTGCGATGTAAAAGCCAGGTCACGTGAGAGGGTAAAGACTACGCCTATGGATTTAGTAATAAAAAGTCGGTAAAGTTTAGTGTTTAGAATTATGGTAATGATTTAATTTTCGGTACATATTTCTATTTACTTCTAAGCTCGAACTTATTCAGAAGATATACCACTTATTCATGATATTGTATTATATCCCTTTCATATATGTATGTACAATGCAGTCTCAGACTTCCTTGTAATAAGATTGCTACCATGACTTATAATTTTTGGGAAGTCTAAATATTCGTTATAAATTCTTTCATAAATTTGGTACAGGTACCCATAGGAAGTATAATTTAGGTAAGCAATACTTTGCTTAGTAATAAATCTATTTTTAATAACAAGTTATTTGAAAGTTTTTAAATGATCTAGGTATAATATAAGGATCTATAATTATTATAACAATATAACATAATAGACATTATTGTTGTGTGACGTAGAGCCCTTTGTGGTGTGTGTGAGCGCAGCGCAGGCGCAACGCTTCCGGGTGCCGCATCTGCGCTCACGCCGCTTTCACTTTCTCCTCGCGCGCCACCGCATCTCGTGCTCGCGCCGCGACCCGCATCCACGCTTCCTACATTTTCCACGTCGATTCCGGATAGTTACATAAATTGCAACATTGTACACCAAAAACTGAATCTATCAATTAGTTACTATCGCATAAATCATGAGTTGGACATCGCGATCGTACCTCATTATGATTACTCGTTCCAAAACTTCAGTCCATAAATATAATAGATTAGTTTTGAATGTGGCCGGGACGGCAAAGGCGGCGCTCACATCGTGACGCAACCGGCTAGCTAATCTAGTCGGCGGCGTCGGGAAGTGCAGTGTCGCGTCCCTGCGTCGCTCCCCGCGCACTCTAACTACGATCGCGCCGCGCGGTCGTTGACTTTTCACCTAGTTTCTATTTGTCGCTTCTAAAAAGTCCATGGTGTTCTTTTCTATTACGTTGAGACAAGAGTTTGCACGTCACTGTTCTTGACCGAAACGCGTGTGATTAACAGGCGAGTCGGCCGCAGATACCAGCACGTCGTCGCCGGACCCCGGCCCGCCGTCGCCGCGCATGGCCGAGGCGGGCTGCAGCACGCCGCCGCATCCGCCGCCCGTGTTTGATGGCGGCGGCTCTCCGACACCATCGCCTGCTTGCCATCCCACCGTAATCCGCTCTGCGCCACCCTACTCTGTCATCAAGTTCGAGAGCAGCCCGGCTTCTGTTAAGGCAGAATGCTCACCTGCCAGCAACAAACCTGATGCGACGCCACCCCAGCTATCTTCTGTAAAGCTTGAAAACACACCGGAACCTCAACCATATAGACCACGTGCGCTGGCTCCACCGCCACCTGGTTCACACACATCGCTATCGCCTGGACCCTGGCCTCCAGCTGCCTGCATCAACGGTGTTAAACCGGAACTGATAGGCGGACATTTCCCACCTCAACCTCTAGAACCTAAACCTGGTGCACGAGGGTCAACACAATGGCGAGGTACCCCCGCTGTAATCATGGGCGAGTCAGGTGGAGTCCGGACAATGTTCTGGACACTGCCAGCACCCACATCTAGTGGAGAGCCAGCAGCAAGCGCTTCGCATACGCCTACACCACCGACTCCTGACCCAGCTACGTGTAGTGAAGAATCGGCAGCGCGGCTATTGCTCAATCTGGGCGGTGAGCTGAGGCGGCCGCGTGGGCCTCCATTAAATATGGAACTACTTTGGGCAGGAGATGTATCTCAGCTGCCCGCGCATCAGCAGCTTACTGCCTTGAATTTGAGTGCTGCGGCCGGGAGTGTCGCGGGTGCATCACAGATGGCAGGAGCCAGCGCGCTAGCACTACCCAGACCAGAGCTTCGAGCTTATGCCCCTGAAGCGGAACGTGATGAAGATGAACAACCCATGATTTGCATGATTTGTGAAGACAAAGCAACGGGACTTCATTATGGCATTATTACATGTGAGGGCTGCAAAGGTTTCTTCAAACGAACAGTGCAGAATCGACGAGTTTATACGTGCGTCGCTGATGGTGGTTGTGAAATCACAAAAGCACAAAGGAATAGATGCCAATATTGCCGATTTAAAAAGTGTATCGAACAAGGAATGGTATTGCAAGGTGTGTATTGACCCTGATTAGACTTAGAGTTTTACTTTCATAGAATTTCATAGAGTAACTAATCGTTACTAATGATTTTTATGTTGCAGCGGTACGGGAAGATAGGATGCCAGGTGGTAGAAATAGTGGTGCCGTCTATAACCTTTATAAAGTAAAATATAAGAAACACAATAAAAAAGCAAAGGCAGCGACGACAACAAGTCGAGCATCACCACCAGAGAAGCCCAAAGACCCTTTACCGCCTATCCCATCTCACCTTGTTAATGGTACCATCCTTAAGACTGCTCTAACTAACCCCAGCGAGGTAAGTTATCTTACGAAAAACATTCTTTATTTAATGTATTAAATAAAGAAATATACATTTAAGTAAAATATTTTTATTAACATTCGTATTCATTCCAGGTTGTCCATTTAAGAGCACGGTTAGAAAGCGCCGTATCATCATCACGAGATCGTGCCGTACCCCTGGAAAGGGCGTTACACATGATCCGAGCGTTGATCGATTGCGATGCCATGGAAGACATCGCTACGGTGCGACATCTACCAGATTTGCTCCACGACACCTCAGAAATCGGTGACAAACTATGTAAGATCGGAGACTCGATCGTACACAAAATGGTCGCTTGGACAAAAAAATTACCATTTATAATGGAAATACCAATGGAAATACATTCCAAGCTGTTGATGGAAAAATGGCATGAGATCTCAGTACTGACGACGGCGGCGTACCAGGCGATGCACGGGAAGCATGCCCACGCGCCACCCTCATCGGACCACGAACAAGACTTTATGCAAGAGGTGAGTACCTACGAATTAATGTTACAACGTTAGTTACGAAAGTCTCATAAAAGTGTATTTTTCCACACAATTTGACTAACGAGCCCTAGATGTAGCTCAAGCACACTCCGGGTCACATTCGCTCCAGAGACTTCCGCACATGCGCCGGAGTGCAGTTACGTGATCTGCATCGCTTGCGCAACCGCGGTAGAAAGTCGCCGGCTGCGGCTGCCAGACAACTAGTTGCACTCGGACGTTTGCACACTCGCCGCATAACCAGCTGTGTTACACTAGTCAATTAATGCAGCGCACCAGACGCTGAACGTTTCTATTATCTTACAGATGTCGAGATAGAACTTGATTTACTTATCATTCTCTAAGCTTTGACTTCTATTTAATTAGCTGTATTTATTTATGTGACCAGAATCAAACAATGTGAGAGATTTTTTATTTAACGCGATTCGAAAACAAAATGCAAGTAACAAAATCGCGACCTAAGAATTGCATGCGTTACATAAACTGCACACGCGGTGTTGTAACAACGGTAGTTACACAGAAAGTATTTTTCATTGTCTAGAGCATTTCCTCTTTATTTATTCATTAGATATTACGTAAATGTAACGTATTATATTCGCATTTGCGCATGCACACAATTTTCACCGATTTGAAATGACTACAAAACCAGACGAACTGGTATTTCAACTATTTCTAGTTATTAAAATGATGTTAGTTTTGTAATATGCTAATAGGATTTATGACTAACAGGAATAGCCCTTGGCAAACGACATACCTCATTTGCATTCAATTATTGTTAAATGAGATGTAAGAACATACATAGGTAACTATGAAATCGTTGCTATACATAGAAGGATATTATATAAGTACAATGTCGTCAGTTTCTTGCTGTAAAAAACCTAGAAAACAAACCTTCATACTCTGAATTGAAATTTAAAAAAGCATTGATTAAAGTAAAGTATTTTATATTAACGACTACTAATTTGTTTCATAGGTGAATGCTAACCTCAGGACGCTGCAGAACTGCCTGACGTCACTGATGGGTCGCCCCATCACGTTGGAACAACTGCGGCTGGACGTAGGCCTGGTGGTAGAGAAGATGACGCAGATTACCTGTGTCTTCCGCCGCATTCAGCTCAGAATGGAGGAGTATGTCTGTCTGAAGGTCTACATACTCTTAAACCAAGGTAAAAGCAGTTTATTTGTATTTAATGTCTTATGTTTCAGTCGCATAATTATGTTCAATGAGATTATCCAATGAGCTAATGGACATTAAACATCGACGTTGCTCATACATTTATGATAAACGACAGTTACTCTTCTGCAAAGAGATATGAGCAATCAGATATTTATAAAAATTTTTCTTTCTAACTTTATCCCAACTTCAGTGCGTTGTAAAATAAGTTTAGCTCACAAATTAAAACTTCGTCTTCAAACTATTAACGATCTACAAACGTTGAGTTCTTTTTATGCAACAATGTTTACAATAACAGTTCAAGCTCTTCGGATAATCGCTATTACCCTATTAAATTATGTACCCAATAAAAATAACTCTAAATCTTAATTGACGAACTGGTATTCTAAATAATAGATTGACGTCAAAATTCAGAGTTCAGACAAATCTTTTATTTTTTAATTGTGTTAATTGGATCTGGATAACCTTTCGCCGCATTGCAGGCCACTGGGGCCGTTTATTTAGGCTACGTAAATAGAATGAATGGACGTTTCCTTGTTTACGGAACCAGAATAATCTTTTTTATATTCAATTAGCAGATAATGTTTGCAGTAAATTCGTATAATCCAATTAAATATTTATTGAATCGTAAGCGAAACGGTCATCGGATCGGATTTAAGGAATAGTGCAGTGTCCTCAGTAGTCGATAAGCAATTTACTTTAACACTTCCTCGTTCCACATCATAATGACATAAATGACATAAAGCTGTGCACACAACTCCGCTGGGATACGTTAGTTCATTCCTTGAGTAAGTCAACGCACCACATTGTAATCCAGTTACGGACTCGTTAAGGGGTGCATCGGCCCACGATGCATGTAGGTCAGTTACTGTTACGCAAGCTAGGCGTCCTACGCTATGACGTCGACCTGACTCATTATGTTGCCCGTTTATATCTACTTAGGTACAAGCTTTAACATACAACACATTTAATGCCAGTTTTACTTCCTGAAGATATGCACTACGTGACATACAACTCTGAATATTTTATTAGTCGAATGAATTCAATAGGACAATCATATCACTTTTAATTAAATTTATCTGCATTCCTTCCTGCAATAAACAGAACAGCTATTTATCATCATAGAAAGAGAAGTCAAAAAATACTTTCTAATACGATACGAAGGCTTCATAAATCTGGCTTTATATTTTATCATATGATTAATAGGCACAATGCAATAAATGACAACACAATAAAAATCTCAAGTATAAGTGCTCATGTACGCAGTGCAAACTGTTCGTTAATATTATTATGATTTATGTTACAAGTAACCCAGATGTGGCGGAGTCGAGAGCCGCTCGCGACACCGATTAGGAACCACTTCTCAACGTTGATAACAATTTCACTCATTGAACTTTGTAACATACGAAAGTATTGATATCATCTATAATAATTGCTATATTTGTTTCGGAAAATTTAGATAATTCCTTCGACCACTCTTCTACACCACGTTTAAATACGACGCATATGCGGTCTTCTAAAATGATAGAGTAGGTACTTATATTCATAACCTTGCAAAATATAGTCACAAATTGAAAACGTAATTTCATTAGCTACACCGCAAGTTAAGTTACTATAACTAAGTTTGAGACGCAATAGAATGTACCTCGCAACTCGCAAGACGTAAACTCAGTCACATCTAACTTTCGACGATAATGTTTTACATGGCTAATCACAGTTGGTCCGCTCGTCCTAGTACTATGGCAGGGAAACTGTGACATCCTGTGTTATCGCCAGTAACTGGGTCGCACCACGCTCTAGCGCCATGTTTGAAAATTATTTTCACCGCGCATGCACATTTATACGTTAAGTAGGTGCGCTGTTTATCAAACTATGAAAGTACTCAGTGAGTGTTTAGCCGCGCTCGGAAATACAGCGTATTATGTTGCACGATGCTTATGTAAATTAAACTCTCAACATAATAATACTATGCTATGTTTGTGTACGTACTGCAACAGTTACCAAAGTACACAGATTAATGGCGCCGTCTTAGACAGTAGTGAATAATGAATCATATGACAGTTTGACTCCATGAAAGCAATACTTCTTGCATATCACACCCGAGAAATTTCATTTATTCCAATCCGTTATGGACCTGTTAAATTCTCAATTGACGGTGACATCATCAAAATTGATGAAAGTAGTTCACTCATATTTTAAATGTTATTAGTCAATGTTCACTATGACTAATATAGCATTTTAAAACAGATTGGGTAAACAAGGACTTTTCCTTATGCCTTTACTTATCCGTAAATCTGAAATAATAAAGTCACGGCTGTAGGTACTTGGTTACCAAAGGATCCTCCAAATAGTACATTTTGTACCTACTGTGTACATGACACAAGGAACACTTATGTGCCAGTTGTCAATGAAGCTAACTATCGAACAGAATTGGCTTCAAATTGATATTGTTGATAACCTATTTATGAACTGATTGAAACGCATGCGCACTGTTTTATATCAGTCACCGCTAGAAGAGAAATGTATCGAAAGATGCTCCTTTTGATTCTAAGGTTTTAAGCGATTCCAATGAAAATAGCCATTATCTTCAAAAATTTAGGCGACCGTTTGTAAAAAAATAGAGAAGGAAAATTGTCCCTATAATTTACCACGGTTACTTGTACGAGTTTGTCACCGTTCAATTTTCACTTTATACACAAGTATACCTGTGTGTGTGTCCTGCTTGGTACCATAGCTGTACTAGTGCGGACTACGGTGAAATGGAAAGCGCTTGCGCAACTGCGCCCGCGTCGGCTGTGCCGCTGTGTGTGTGTTTGTTAGATACTTGTAACAAAATGTTTGTTGCATGTGAGCCGCGTTGAGTAATGTTTTAGAATTTTTGGAACGTATCGACTTATTTGTCACTGTGTATACCTCTATAGTAATATCTCTCATATCATATTGCACCAACAAATAATCAACAAATCAAACTTTAAACCCAAATTATTGTGTAATTAAATCAAACAGTACATACATAGTTAGTTGCCCTTTATGTTTAGAATTAAAACTAATATACTAATGTATTGCATTCAAAGGCGCATTGCGTATAATAATGTAGCGTTAGTTACGTCAGCTAAAACGGGACAGCATTTCACTCTCGGAGCGGAAAGCGCGACGCGGAAGGCGAACTTTCTCTTTTGCAGCGCAGTGCGCGCATTGAAAAAAGCGCAAGCGCAGATTATAGAATGAACGAGTACCGCTACGTCTCGCGCGCCTTTCTTTACGTAACCGATACAACAGGCGCGCGCCGCTCATGTGCACCCGTACAGGGCACTGATACCTACCACAGGGTAACATCATACTTAACATTAATGTAATTTTGTCACTCTGTTAAAACTGCATGTATTGTATACTATAGGTATGCTTGTATTAATATCTCTAACAATATATTTCAGTTCACCAAAATAATTCTCGATAGGAATATTATAATCTACATAAATTGTATATTGTTCAGCAAAAATAAACAAACATCAATTAAATGTAGTCGCAATAACAGCACACACGAAACAGTCGCGCGTACAATATCGTTGAAAAATGCGCGCGCGAGAGCGAGACGGCAACAGCGATGAGGACGCGAGCGAGCTCGAGCGGAGGTCAACGGCTAGCCGCGGTCGTTGCCCTGCTATCGGAGTGACCTACTGAGCGCGTGACGTCACCGCCGCACCGCGCGCGCCGTGGCATTGGTTCACCGCTACCGCTCAGCGCCATCTACAAGCGAGTAGGCGCATTACACGTGATCGTCATTGCATGATTGTAGTAATATAATTAATCAATACAATCCAATGCCATTCGCTACTACTACTACCACAGCGCTCGTAGAATATTTTATATTTACGTTAGATTTTGATGAATTAAAGCGTTCCTACATATTGGTTTACTATCATTTAAACTGTCAAACAACAAGCGGTCACCGGTGACCGCAAGCTATTGTTCTATAATTGTGTCTAAAAAACCGGTACTCGACGAGATGTTTAATTCTGTTCGCGTTTGTTTCAGAAGTTGAGTTGGAGGGTATTCAGGAGCGGTACGTGCAAGTGTTGCGCAGTTACCTGGAGCACGCTGCTCCGCATCATCCAGGACGGTTACAGGAACTCTTCGCCAGGATACCTGAGGTAAGTCGCTACCTACTGTTTCATAGTTTCATATTATCTTGTTGAATTCATAGAAGCGAAAGGCCTCATCATGTCAAACAATACTGAATTGTATGCATTGCTTTCACCTCAAATTACAAACAAATAAGTATCTAGATGGTTTTTATAGCGAGAGAGAGTGGTACGTAGATCACTCAGGATACTAAATCTTAGTCAATCAATATATTTGCATAAATACGCATTTTCTACAGCCAGTCTCGTTACTAAGGGATAAGATAGCAAATTTGTCATGTATCCCGCCAAGTTAAATTTACAAGGCACATTCACAATAGAAAGTGGAAGGAAAGCTTTTGATTTCACGATACTTAGTTGTCGTTTTCACTTACAGATCCAAGCGGCGGCGAACCTGTTGCTGGAGAGCAAAATGTTCTATGTACCTTTCGTGCTCAATTCGGCGGAGATCAGATAGTACATGGCGCAGCAGGGCGTCTAGTTCTCGATGTACGAGCGGCTGACTCCCCGCCCGCGCCCGCTCCCCCGCCGCACGCCCGTCTTATGATCGCACTCGCCACATGTGTTCACACGCCGCCACACGCGCCGCCACGCCGCGCCGCCACGCCGAGCACACGCGCGACCGCGCGGCTCCCGCGCACCGCGCTGCACAAGAGTTCGTACAAATGTTCCTACTCCGGCACCGACAATAAGTGCGCCCGCCCAGTGCGACAAACAGTGACAGTCAACACAAGTGCGGTACATTTATACCTTTGTTGAGTCGATGAGTGTATTGGTTTATTGTTTAGTAGAGGAATTAAAACGTCCCATACGACAGACTGATTTATTATTAAATAGCTATTACGTAAGGTACCAGGGACTTGAATGCGTGTTTTATACGTGGTAGTGTATACTACATAGTGTTAAATAGAATAAAATATATATTATGTTACTATTTAAATTTGTCAGTCGGAGAATCGCATAATATATTATTTCTGTAAATATAGAGTAAACTTTACAATATAGGTAATTAAGTCGTTGTTTTAGACAGAATTGTTTCTTGTAAATGAAATACTGCTGTTTTAGTTTGCATTTTATATTGTCTAGGATTAACCAGTAGATTAATTACTGGGTGTGTAATATTGAGAATTTCAATTTAATTTTATATGACTTGTTCGTACATAATGTAAGTAGCACTAAGTACCTACTCTCAGTGTTTACCAAGACTGCTTGTATACAACTGTACTGTTTATACACTAACATAGCGGCGCGGTGGCTCGCGCGGTTCTTATAGTCATAACTTATGCATTTTTATTGCCAATACTTCGCATAACACCATACTTGTTTCGTTCTGAACGTTTCACTTCTCTATTCTGGTCTAACTAGATGTAAGAGTGCGCGCACGCGCCGGACCGTCGCTCGCCACGCTGCACCGCCGCGCGTGACGACGACGTCGCCGCGCGCGCCGCCGACTGCTCTCGATGCATTTCTAAACTGACGAACGTTATCTTTATGTGCGTAGGTGCTTTGGACATTATTGATCTTATACTTTGCTTCCTTTGATGTGTTCAAATGTAATTGTGCTCAATGTACCGTGATTTTGTTCGGATATTCAAATTTTGTAGTTATCGTTTATGTCATTTCATATCGCATTCGTATCATTGAATTCCTTTCGCGCATCGTTCCTCTAGTATATGTAGATACACCTTGTACATACATTAAAATATTTTGTACATATTGCGTTAAATCTCGATTGCATAAACTATTTGATTGATTTACACCTATCTATAATTAATAAATAAGTGATTTAATTGTGGAGTCCTAATTTTATTACAAAACAGGTAAACAAGAATGCATCACACAAATCACCATATCGAGACAATGAAAGACACGACAGAAACTATGAATTTATAATATATCATTAATACATGTCAACATCACAGCATTAGCCCTCTAGCATTCCTCTTCATGCAGTTTTAGGTACATCCATCATTTTCATGTGTTTACGCACCTAACTCTCCTGAACTACAATACCTACATACATTTAGTAAAGACGAAGTAAATATACATATGACTAACACGACTTACATCTTAACATAAAATAAGGTATCAAACAATAAAAGCGTATCATTACCTGATCACAAAAAAAATCATACATAATGAATAAACTTACGAAAAGACTTTCAAACCTACTACTGTCAGTAATCACTGCCTTTCATTTTCTTAAAATTTATTCGCCGTTATCGTTAATTAACACTTTGTATTAATCGTTAATGTTAAAATTTGTAATAAACGTTCCATCAACGGTGAACAGTTACCACTAGCTATAGGGGGCGATGTAAGCCTTGTTAAAATTAAGTAATTACAACCAAAAAGTTCGTTCTAAGGACTTAGGTTCTAGTTAATTAGATTTTTTTATATCTTAGCTTTCTCACGGTCGACGTCGGCGTATTCAGAGCAATTAGTAGCTACATACCTTCTCACTTATAAATAAATATTTAATAATATAGACTTCACAACCTGTCAGTGACGAATAATGAAACACAATGAAAAGTCTCGCACGTGAAGGTTGTGGACAGACAAAGTTGACAGCGGATTGTACTTGCACTCTACATCGCGTTAAGTAGCTACAGTCGACATAACAAACAACTTGTAATATTAGATAATCCTGTTACCTGAATGAGCGATACACGTCCGTTCCTCATCGTGTTACCATTAGTTAAGTATTAGCGGTTAAATCTGTTTTGTATGTACATTATAATTAGTTTGAATACAACCAGTTACGATACTGCCATCAAATGCCTAAATAGTTTTCAATTAATTTTGTTATAATTTACATACGGTAATTAAGTTAATGACGTTGGTGAAATTATTAGTTAATTGTGATAGAAACAGTGATATGATATCGGAGTAGGCGCTACGCCTCGCCCGCGTGGTAACTCGTGCGAGCGAGCGTCAAGCGCCGGCGCCGCACGCCGCCCGGTGCGCGCGCGCCTTCACTAATATTCGGTCTCACTACGTGAACCCTTCACGTCGATTGGGTAACTATATTTATTTATTCAATTTTATCTAACTTAATTATAATTAATTAGTTATTAACAACACCATCCGAACGACGGTGTTAAATCTAAAGTCTGAGGTAAAGATGCCTTTATAGATTTTTAAACGTGTAATGACGGAAATCGTAAATATAACTATAATCGCGAATCGTGCATCGTTCTACTAATATGTATGTAATTGATAATGTATGTAAGTAATATTGACACTTATTTTGTTAGTATCATAGCGTATTGTTAAGGCAAAACTAACGGCAGTGTATCAAATGGGAATTAGATTTGTAAGAATGTTATTGGCGTTGTACAAAGGATAGTATTGTTAGTAATTAAACAATGAAATTGGCGCATTACTGGCGAGTACCTAATTAGAATAGTACACGACAGCCCGCTGAGGCTATACATTCATGTAACATGTAAATACAAATGATGCTTCGACGTGTAAGGCGGCCTCTCGCTTTCGTTGCACTTCCAAATTATTTGCGATTACTGTGAAATAGGGCTTGTTCGCCTCTTCATCTAATTTAAAGGAACTCGTAGTATAAACTTTTGAATATCAAAATTGACTGACCGATTCATTGGAAGAATTACAAATAATTTGCTGCTCGCTTTCTGCTTGCTATTTTAATTTTTAATGAGTTTGCATAACTTTACTACTGTAAGTCCCGGAGACTTGTCGCCCGGGACCGACGGTTACAACCGGCGTCGAACGATCTTGTGTGTCCGATACCACCGTGTGTTTATTTAATATACTAGCGTGCACTGTGCAGCGTCCCCGAGATGCTCTAACCTGCATATAAAAATACCACCAACTAATTAAGTTCAATCGTCAATTAGCACTGTATCATTACTAACGGCCCACTGTAGGATATGTAAAATCAAGAATATCATCATCATCACAAGACACACAGGCCGGGCCGATGCCGGTTCGTAGATAATACTGCGAAAATATTTTGACTGATATAGTTATGTAATAAACATAATAATGTTAATATATTTATAAGGGTATAACAAAAACTTAATGCATTTCACGTTTCTTTACAGTCCATAAGAAAATAATTAATTACGTGTAAAATATTGCATGTAACATATTGTGACGAAATATTTTCACATTCGTAGTGTAAGGTTTGTTGTGTATAAAAATAGCGTTTCAAGTATTTCGGGTAAAAGAAGGGTTAAAATTTTGTGTACATTAGACATTGTATTAAAATAGTTATGAAATCGAGTGTAACGCCGTAAGAGAATATATATTTGGAAACGTTGACGAGTGTTTGTTGTATGTATTTCATGTCACAGATGGATATTTGAACTCTAAGTACATAGATATATATTCTACGAGTTATACTTCATGTTTTAATCAAATAATAACAGTAATCAATTTCGTTACAGTTTCATGAACAAACACGTTTCGCTTGTCTTTCTAATTTCAATGTTTAGATACAATTTTTGTGTCCACTTTTACAATTTTTCAAAATAGAATATAAATAAACTAATGATAATGGTCGAAGTCACAGATTGTATTAGTTGTAACTGCGAGTGCCTCACTGGTAGACAGTAGACACGGCGGTGTGTAGCGACTACATTTTATTTATAAGAGTTCAATGTGATTGAGTATGCTATATTTCACGTATTTAGTTGGGCTCGCTCAATACCAAGACTTATCGCTTTCAGACCTAGCATACATTAAGTATTATCGATACATTAGGGATCTATGTTTATACGTCACACAACACGTAATCACATTAGTTGCTGATTGCTGTACTGTTCTCGATGGAATAAGGCTGTTGTTAAAATTCGACCAAGTTAAGATTATACAGTGACTGTTAGCAGTACTCAGGAGTTTGTCGTTCGTGTACGTCTCGTTGAGTGGTGCGCCGGCGCCGGCGTAGTCAATCGAATGTGTACTGGTTTGCCAAGAGAAGTTACCGCATAACGTGTTTGTACTTTAATTTGTTTTTTAGTTGTACTCTTGGAAATCAATGGTTAATAATTTAAGAAAATAAATTGTATGTGAAATATATGTAATGATTTTATTTTTCTCCTATTTCTACCTCTAACAATAAACCATGTAAGATAAATACTGGTAAACTGGTTATGGTTTATGAAAATATATCAAACAGTAATAATAATATTATGTACGTACCTACTGTGGGCCAGCATAATTATTTGAGTAACAACGATTTATATAAACTTGTCCTACATTTGCAACATCCTGGCTTATTATGATAAGTAAATAGAGAAAGCTTAAAGCTTTCTAGGTGTCACGTGCCACCTGTAAGCCCAAAACATAATAAATGGCACCTAGAGTTTGTGGACTAGAGAAGTGGGATTCTTGCCTCACTGAACCCGCCTGATGCTCATCATTAACACATATAAAAGGTACTGGGACTTCTACATAAACCAGCTTCGGAGGTGTGCTACACCAGTTGCAACACATTTCTAAAAATAAATATTATATCCCAGATGATAGATATCCCTGAATAGGCTTGCTAGTGAAGCCATTCAAGTTATGTTAGTGCCTTTTCTGAAAGGGAAAAATCAACCAAAGACTTCTCTCATCTTGGGTGAGGCTAGAGAATTGACAGACCCTTACTGACTAAAACCCACCCCGTTCCTACTGCTGCTTTGACCTGGAGCCCCAGTAACCCGTTAAGTTGTCCGGGAGTTATGTTAGTAGGTACCCAGTCTTCGAATTACCTGTTTTAAATTTTTATATTTATAAAAAGGAATCTAGGTCTTAATACTATAGAAAATTAGAAACCTATTCACGTACCCCCGACTCGGCCCTCTAGGTCGTGTTGTTGCTTATCTAAAGCTTATCAGCCAACACAAACAAATCGTAACCATTAATTAAATAAAACAGGTTGCAGTGATAACTTACTGCCTACTACCACATACTTTAAGACCTTATTTATCTCAAGAGCTTTGGAGTTACCTACATAATATTATCTGAAGCTGATAATTTCTCAAAACGCAAAAAAGTGGTTACTTACGTTTGTTGTGTCAAACATTAAATAAAATAATGTTTTGATTTTGACTTAATGCGTTAATCGCTTAATTTGCATTCTGGCAATATGTAAATGCATTTTATAAGATCAGAAAATCAGTTTCTTGGTAACTATCTGTTGTTTTTTTATTTTTCGCAAATAATGTAGATTCTGAGCTTTTGACAATATTTTTTAGTACTCCTTCTGCCCTCTAGCGCCGAGTAGCATAATCAATGGTGAAGATGACAGATTTTATTCATTATTCACTAGATGACGCTAGCAGTAATGTACCGGGACTGTAATAATATTAAAATAACTGGTTTTAAATGAAAATATTTTATTCTTTATTCTCTATTCTGTATTAAATATGATTGCATTTTTTACCAAAACCTAAAACCATTATAGTCTATGGTCGATTTTTAACTCTATGGACCATAAGACATCCAATATGTCTTTCTGTCAAAAATTGTCTGCCGCTTGCCACATGTCAGTCGATAATTATTGTGGTTTTACTATATTTTACTAAAATTTTATCGCAAAACAATCACGTAAAATGGTAAGTTATACTTTTATGAACATAATAAGTTGATATACATATAATCTGCAATATATTCTAATGTAACAATAACAAAACCTGTAAGGAAGCAAGTTAGCATGGTGTCATGAATAATTCCATTTCAGAAACCCCTTATGCTCCAAGGGCACGAGCGTGCCATCACACAGATCAAATATAACCGTGAGGGGGATTTACTGTTCTCCGCGGCTAAAGATGCGAAGCCAAATGTATGGTGGTCTCTGAACGGAGAACGCCTCGGGACTTTCAATGGGCACGGTGGTGTAGTATGGTGCCTAGATGTAGACTGGCAGACCATAAACCTGATAACCGGTGGAGGTGACAGTTCATGCAGGTTTGTAATCGATTCCTATGCTTTGTAGGACTAGTGGTTACAAAATAATATTAATAGGTACATCTTATTGATGTGAGATAATACAACAATAGTGATGGTATTCATTTTACATGTTTTACCAATTTCCTTGTCTAAGACACTATTGTTCATGAGACATAGATTATTGTCAATATGCCTTATATTTTCTTGAATTTTATTTTGTCAGTAACATTATTCATATGACACATTTGAAAAACATTAATTGATGTTTTCATTGCACTATGTGATACAATAATTGCAGATCTTAATTTTTGTTTACTATAAAAACATTAACTAATGAGTTCTATATTGGACACCTAATAATACAACCACTACACTAGTTGGACCTTATTGAAAACCTATCAGACATTTTCATAATTATGGAATTCACACTTTACCATAAGGCAGGTAAATTTCACATAAAAAGAGCATTTCTCAACCCTTAGAGTACCGTCATTATAGTCACAATTAAAGAATAATAGGTTGCAGTCACCGGTGTCCTCCCGGTGTTTGACAGTTTAAACTATACTATCATTATAGTTATGATGATTTACTTGTATTGATTAATTATTTTGCTTACAGACTGTGGGACTTGGAGACTGGCAAAAACATAGCCACAATTAAGACAAACTCCTCTGTGAGGACTTGCAACTTCAGCTATAGTGCCTACCAGGCCGCTTACACTACTGATAAGGCTATGGGACACCCTTGTGAGGTAAATTAGAGTTTATTATTATGAGTTTTCATTATAATGTGTGTTGTATGTGCAGTAATGCGCTTGATCTATTTTGTAAACTTATATTACTACAACATTAAGGAAAAATATTAGAGCAAAATATTTATTCAAATCAACAATGATATATAATGTACTATATTAGATTTATGTACATACTATAATTATACTACAAAGTTTCTAATCCATTGAGTGTCTTATGGGCCATCCTCGGCGGTACATTTGCAGGGAGTCATACATTAAATGGGTCAATATTGTTAAGGCGACTCAGCTGTCGTTCTCTCATTGTTTATACCACCTATATCATCTTCTTTTCAGGTGTTTGTGATTGACACAAGAACTGTTGATGACTCTATCTCCAGCCAGGCTCCTATCTTGAAGTGGGAGATCACAGACTCCAAGGTGACATCCATGGTGTGGGGTATCCTGGATGAGACCCTCATCACTGGTCATGAAGCTGGAGACATCATTCAGTGGGATTTGAGGGTGAGTTGAATATATCAACAAAGGTGCAGTATTGTTTTTATTGTTCCATGATTACATTGGCACGGTTGGTACAGTAACTAGGTAACCAGCTGCTTGAATCTGTATATTGTTAAATGCACCTATAACATAAGAGAACATCCTAGTGTGGGTGGTAGTAACTTGTGTTTACTTTTTATAAAGAGAAAGAGATAGTTATTAGCTGAGAATATCTACTGCTGAAGCCTCCCACTTGATGATGATAATATTTCACACTTTCTACGTTTTGTGTAGAGCATTTGTTTGGTTATTTTTGATTTTGTTTTCTAATAGTTTTAATTATTTCTAGACTGGCAAGAAAATTCACTCAATTAAGGAGCACACGCACCAGATTAACGACATGCAGCTGTCACGAGATGGCACCATGTTCATTACAGCCTCCAAGGATCAGACTGCCAAGCTCTTTGACACAAGCTCCTTGGAACTCCTGAAGGAGTACAAAACCGAGAGGCCTGTGAACTCTGCTGCCCTTAGCCCCATCCTAGATCATGTGGTACTTGGAGGAGGACAAGATGCTATGGAAGTAACCACCACCTCCACCCGTCAGGGTAAATTCGACGCTAGATTCTTCCATTTGGTATTTGAAGAAGAGTTTGGTCGTATCAAGGGACATTTCGGTCCTATTAACAGTTTAGCATTCCACCCTGATGGCAAGAGCTACGCGTCTGGTGGTGAAGATGGTTACGTACGAGTTCAGAGCTTCGATCAGTCTTACTTTGACTATACTTTTGATTACAACAGGGATTGAGTTAATATAAGCAGGAAGGTATTATAATAAAGTTAAAACAATATTGTAAATGTCAATAAAACAATTTGTAATAAATGGTCAAATATTTGTTTTATTTTGAAAATTTTTATCAACCAAATATTAGCTCATCAATGGCTATGCTTTGAGATTGAGACTGGCACATAATCTCCTCTGAGAATGTACAGTGCATAACCAGGGAATTCATTGTTTGAATCAATGGACTCAAATAGAAGCCTGAAACAACGTTTACTACGTAGGTATCGATGGAAAACTAATATTACGTATACAGCATAACAATGATGACTAGCAAAATATAAAAAAACAGGCCGTTAGCTCGTTTGTTAGTTATGCGTATTACGCCGATAAGGACCTTCGTCGAACGGAGGAGTGGATTTTGATCTGTTGAAGCAAGCAGTGTCCGGTTAACCCAGTTTCATGCCTACAAGTCTCGAGCAGCTTTAATTAACCATTTGAAATTGTATACTTTCCTTAATCAAAAATAAATTATTTCGACTGTTCAAGACAAAATAATCACACTTTCATTGATTGATTTTATGACCAATTTAGTATTTTTCCAGCAAATTTTTAATAAATAAGTACGCTGATTGATGCTAAAAAAACGTGACGTCACAATCTCATAAAAAATTAAAGTTTTTGCCAGTTCGAAAAAAGTATTGAAAGTACCCAATTGATTGTATTGATAGCAGCGTGATGTTTTATTGCCTTCCTTGATAAATAGGTAATCCAAGACAAACACATTTTCAAATCGGACCACTAGTTCCTGAAGTCAGCGCGTAGATCAAACAAACTCTTCAGCATTTATATAAATAGTAATAATAAGATTTTGCGCCTATAGACGAGTAGTTCAGGGGTCGGAGCTAAAAGAAAAAAACTTAATATTTTTTTACAATCTATCAATGTATTTTCTTTATATAAAAAGAAAATCATACTTCCATACATTTTCACTTGCGGCCCAGGTTCAGGTCTAGAGACCAGCTGAATGTTTCAGTCTCTCTCTCTAGTCCAGTCAAAATTATCTAGTCGTTTAAAAAAGGCTATTATAACAAATTCAAGTAATTGTATGCAACAATTTATTATATAAAACATTTCATTACATTTGGGGAATACTTTCACTTATGCTTATAAGATATTTCACAGGAAATAAGGCGTAGTATGTTGTGGCGGCACTTCTCTTTCACTATCAGGAACTGCTTGGAACAGTTTAGGGACTCTGTCGTTTACTGTATTGAACTCTAATATGGAGGCGACGTTGCCGCAGCGATAACAGTAGTTGGGCGCGGACCACACTGTCACCAGACGTTTATCAAACATGTATTTGAAACCTGGAAGCAATAAAAAGTTTTGTTAGATTTTGCATTAGAAGACTTATTTACTAACTACATACTACATTTTCTACTAGGGAAAACCCTTCGGATATAATTAAAGTTTTGAAAAAGACAAAATAATAAAATTTAACACCAACCTTCATTTACTAGCTGATGTGCTCTGCAGATTAAATTCAAATTGTTGTAATTCATAAAAAGCTCTGTGACATAACTTCCAAACAACCATCCTGCACCTCTTGGGCTCACAGACCTGTAAACAAGAACATATTCTTTGTAACAAGTTAACAACCATAAAATCCTGTTATATTATCCTTTAATTAGGACACATATTTCCTTTCCCTACCGCTCGTGTCGTATTTCTGCGACAGAGAACAGGCTTAATTTTTTCTTTCTTTTAACGTGATTGCTCCTCCTTATTTGCTGTACATAATTTTTTTTCGATTTGTAGCTGCGCAAAGATGTACATTATGCCACTGTACAATGTTACACCCACTTTTTACTATTTATGTTATGAGTCCCACGTAATAGAGGGTGACCTATTGCCATATACCAGGCACAATTCCAGACTCCGTACTACTACTGTGAATTTTTTGAAAAACCCAGTAATACTTTGCCCGGCGCAGGAATCGAACCCGAAACCCATTACCCGGCAGTCGCACTTGCGACCACTCCGCCAATGAGGCAGTCATTTATATTTAACAAGCATTTATATTTAGGCGCTTAAAAGGATAACTATTATAGTTCTCTGCCCAATCTCAATACGCCTTATTATACATGTCACTGTAACTAAAATGCTTTCATACCACATCTTGACATCAGCTGGATCTGACCACAGAAGATCACAGAAAGCTCCTTTGTGTGGTATTTGTTGATTTCTGTCAATACATCTAATTTGATCTAACATGGAAATCTCTGGGGACAGCCCTCCATGCACACACAGAACTGTCTCATCTATTAGCTGTAACAAATTAATTTAAAATGCAATTAAGAAAAGATTCTATGTCATTATTGTTCAATTTAACAGTGTTAAGTGATTTATGCCATAAAGAGGTGCAAAAATACTTACAGCAGCCACTGTTAGCAAATCAAACACTCTACAGCAATCCTTCCATGCATTAGCATTCCCATATTTGTTGAGACACTCATCGTAGAAGCCATACACCTTTGTAATTTGACAAGTCTCATGATTACCCCTAAGTAAGATTATTCTGAAAGAAAACACCTAAGGTCAATAACCAATCTAACATTAACAAAATCATCAGGGAACAAGTTCCTTGATCTTAGGACTACTTAGAACATAGTAATATTTTTTTAGGCAATCCTTAAAGTACAGAAAAGTCATGGTCTAATATAAAATAATAAATCATTATTACCTGTCCGGATACCTCGCCTTTAGTGCCATAAGTAGTGTGAGTGTTTCTAAGCTGTAGTAGCCGCGGTCCACATAGTCACCCATAAATATATATTTTGTATTGGGCACTTGGCCCCCTATGTGAAATAATTCCTCGAGGTCATAAAACTGAAACAATAGATTCATACAGTTGTAATTACATCTACCTAAATTAAAACATATTTGTCATTTTTATAAAATAATTAAAATACTCTTATCTGAATTTTTAAGTAATAGTTTTATCACAAAATGTTTTTAAATGTAAAGTTATTAGATGCCTTATAAGAAATTTGACAAGTGCAATTGGGTAATGGCATGTAAACAAAGAAATAAAAAGTAGGTAATAAAATTCAGCTATCTAATCAGATTTGAAGTCACTGTAGTGATAGATCATTATAATCTTGTTAGTAATTAGTGTTAGTAAATTTGTGGATATAAAACAAAACTTTTTTCTATTGGTTAGGTCATATACATGATGATCGTAGAAGGAAGGTAATGTAACAGGTTGAGCTAGATGCATAAAGTGTATCGGAATTTGATAAGTTATTTCACTTTACCTGGCCATGTATATCACCGCAGACAGTTACAGGTGTCTGCACCGGTTGTACATTGGGCTCCTCCAACAACAAGTCACAAACAATATTGCAAAGCTCCCGCAAGTCATCTTCAGGTAAATATTTACACCTCTTCGCGATCTCTATCCACTTATCCACGTCACTCATTTTGTGGAATATTACACGAAAAAGGGGTCTTTTATTTTCTTGACTATACACAGCAACGAACGATTTTTGAGATTATATTGTAGGGGTTCGTCCCAAATGTTCAACCACTGTAGTGTAACTATAATCGATTAGTAATAATCAATTTGTTAAATTTATGAAGAAATAGGTGTTGCTACCGGTATTACAATTAATTAATATTCTAGATAAGGTTTATTTTTAGTTAGTTGAACAGATCCAATACAATTTTAATGTAAATAGTAAATAAAATTTGTGTTAAGCCAAATCGATTGAAATAAATGTTTAAGATGAATCGGCATGTAGCACAACTCTACAAAATATTATGTCATTCTTCTTACTCACGTCACTTTTAACATTAGCTAAACATTTACGAAACTAAAAGCTAAACATTTTGTTAGGGAAAATAAACAAGAAATTATCTCTCCTAATTTTATTAAATATAAAAATAATAAAATTGCTCTTAAACAATGTAATATACAGACACATATTAGGCACATACAGCAAATACTAACAAATAATACAACAGAGATGAAAGTAAATTACAATATCTATCTAAGGCAAGGAAGTGCAAGTTACTAGAAATGGATACTAAAAATTTACTGTACAACGGAAGAAAAAAAACTAAAAAAATTAGGGCCAATTTATACAGGTGTCCCAAAACTGAACGATAATCTGAGACCTTGCCTTTAAAAAGATATTTCTTATTTTTTTTCAAATTGAGCGCATTTCAAAAATAATAATTGATACTTTTTGTATTAACATATCGGAGTCTCGAGTGTGTGTAATGAACAAAAGTGATAGAATGAGATAAATAGTGACGCTGACAGTCTGTCTCACTCTAGAGTGAGACAGATTGACATTCGACTTTTAGAATGATCGAGACGGATAGTGACGCTTGAGGGGTCGTTCGTTCACAACATTTAGTGCGCATCGTTTCTTCGTCTAAAACACATCTCTCATATTCGTGTAACTATCGTACAAACGACTTTGGCTTGTGTTACTTTGGACTTGATACTGCATCCGTACTGACACGACTTTGGCTTTTGTTACTTTGGACTTGATACTGCATTCGTACTGACGACATTGGCTTTGCTTTTCTGGACTTTGTGCTGTGAAAATAGTGTGTGAACAACATGCCGGATCTGTACACAGCAGAAGAATATGCAAATATGCATCTTATCTACGGTGAATGCCGTTGTAATGCCTCTGCCGCAGCCAGATTGTATCGCGAGAGTTACCCAAATGTGCACCGTCACCCAGATTATCGTGTATTTCAAAATGTGCATGCGTCATACTCGGAAGGACGATTGCCCAGTGTTCGTACGTCCGGTGGAAGACCGCAAAGAGACTACGACGACATAGTTTTGAATGAAATTCAAAATGACCCCAGCACTTTAGTTCGTGCGATTGAAATAGCAACGGGAGTACCGAAAAGTAACGCTCATCGAATTTTAAAACGATACAAATTACATCCTTATCATGTGCAACGCGTCCAGAGTTTGTTACCACGAGATTACGCACCTAAAATTGATTTCTGCAGGACAATGTTAGCTAAATATCGTGAAGATCCGGAATTCCTAAATAAAATTTTATGGACCGACGAATCAACATTTAAAAGAGACGGGTATTTAAACTTACATAACCTTCATGAATGGCACGTCGAAAATCCGCATTTAATGCGTGAAGACCGATCCCAATACCAATTCAAAGTAAACATTTGGACTGGAATTTTAAACGGACGAATAATTGGACCATGTGAGCTAACTCAAAATTTAGATGGCGGCACCTATTTGCATTTTCTTCAAAACGATTTGTCAAATTTGTTAGAAGACGTACCGCTTAGTATCTACAGAGAAATGTGGTTTCAGCAAGATGGTTGTCCCGCGCACTATGCTCGGGCTGTAAGAGATTATTTGAACGAAGAATATCCTGACAGATGGATCGGACGCAGTGGTTCAATTTTATGGCCTCCTCGTTCCCCCGATCTAAATCCAGTTGATTTTTTTTACTGGGGATGCATAAAAGAAAAAGTCTATTCGAAACCTATACAAAATCTATCAGAACTTCGCCAGAAAATTGATGCAGCGTCAGAAGAAATAAATGCAAGGAATTTTGCACGACTGGTGAAAAGGTCTTTTGTAAGGCGTTGCAGAGCCTGTATTCGTGCCGGAGGAAGACAATTCGAACATTTACTTTAGTTTAAGGAGAATAATTATAAAAAGTTTTACGATGGTTCGTTCATTGTTTTTTAAAAATTATAATTACCTATTATGTTATTTCCAATAAAAATCGGTTATTAACTGACTCAATTACCTCGTTACTAAAAATAATAATTTTATTTCAGACCAGAAACAAAAAATAACAAAAATTCCTAATGTTGAGTTGAACAAAATGAGCTCAATTTGAAAAACTAAGAAATAAAATTTATATAGGCAAGAAAAGTAGCAAGTGTTGCACCATTTTAAAATCTTGATTAAATGCGCCATCTTTTGAAATAACTCGCCAAAGGTAGTGTAGTACATTATTTTTTTTCAATATGACGTGTCAAAGTTAACTAACGATTACTGACTAAAACTTAACTTATTTTATTAAATTAACGATGTTTTTGCATTAATTTGTAGTTGCGATTAACAGCATATTTAATAAAGATCAAAATTAAAAAAATCACTGCGAAATTGTGACATTGGTGATCAGGTGATCACAGGACTTGAAAACGCGACCAAGGGTGTCGAATTTCAACTTTTTATTTAAATTGTCTATTATCGCTGAACTGAGTGATATGGATTTTTTTTATTATTATTATATATAGATATTTATTATATATAGATATTTATATTATATATAGATACATATTATATATAGATATTTATACAAAAAAAAAATAAAAAAAAATCATTATTTTTCCCAGAACTGGTATAGCTTGGTTTTTCATCCGGTCTCAGATTATCGTTCAGTTTTGGGACATCCTGTATAAATTGGCCCTAATTTTTTTTAGTTTTTTTTTCTTCCGTTGTACAGTAAATTTTTAGTATCCATTTCTAGTAACTTGCACTTCCTTGCCTTAGATAGATATTGTAATTTACTTTCATCTCTGTTGTATTATTTGTTAGTATTTGCTGTATGTGCCTAATATGTGTCTGTATATTACATTGTTTAAGAGCAATTTTATTATTTTTATATTTAATAAAATTAGGAGAGAAAATTTCTTGTTTATATTCCCTAACAAAATTCGTAAATGTTTAGCTAATGTTAAAAGTGACGTGAGTAAGAAGAATGACATAATATTTTGTAGAGTTGTGCTACATACCGATTCATCTTAAACATTTATTTCAATCGATTTGGCTTAACACAAATTTTATTTACTATTTACATTAAAATTGTATTGGATCTGTTCAACTAACTAAAAATAAACCTTATTTAGAATATTAATTAATTGTAACCCCGGTAGCAACACCTATTTCTTCATAAATTATAAGTTATATATTGTATTTGTGGGGCCAAATGATAGATTAGAATTTATGTTCAGTTTATTGGGGTCGAATTCATCATCGTCACAACAAGCGAAGGGCCCCGAAGGACCGAAAATTTCTACGACCGAACCGACACACACTCGCTACACGTAGCGTGGCAACCGGCCGCCAGCAACGTTTAGCGGGTTCGATTCTCACACGGAACAAATCTTTGAGTGATTTTTTTTATGGTATAAGCCGGTAACGAGCTGACGGATCACCTGATGGTAAGCAATCGGCGTCGCCCATGGACACCTGGAACACCAGAGGCGTTACAAGTGCGTTACCGGCCTTTTGAAATTAGGAATTTGAGGATTGTTGGGGATTCAGATTTCAGGGACAAATTGTTGTTTCGGGTCTGGGTGGGTGTGATGTATATGTAACTAATATGTTTGCAAATGCACCCACAACACAATACAGAAGAAAATCCTGGTGTAGGGCAACGATATAAAAACGAAGTCTTCCAAAAGGGCCCCGAATGATTGTGTGTCCAAGTGCCACAGCGTAGTCTAAGATGGCCCCCTGGTGCAGTGGGTGTCAAGCACTGATATGATAAGAGTATGGATAAGAAACAACTAGGAAAAAATCGTGCCTACAGAAACTTCACTTGGTCACCTGTAATGGCGGATAGATGGATGGGGATGTAACTTTTAAAACTGTAGAAATATCGATATTTTAGAATTGGTTTTAATTGACTTATCAATAAAATATCATTATTTTATGATTCATCTGGATTTAATTTTTATCTAGCTGCTAAACATTACCAACATATTAGCGAAATATATTTAGTAGTTGCTGCATGCACTGTCACTCCAGTCGATCGTGCCTATACATTCACATTTGGGCTCGCTGCCATCGCAGCGGTAAGTCCCCTCTTTGAGGAGTGGCTTGAGAGACGCTACGGCGTCCTCACCTACCGCCTGACGCAGGTCCTCACCGGACATGGAAGTTTCGGGAGGTACCTGTGTCTGATGGGGCGGGAGGAAACGCCCGGGTGTCATCACTGCGAGGACCGCCCTGAGGACACGGTGGAACACACGGTGGGAGAATGCCCTTCGTGGGCTGAGCACCGCCGTGTCCTCAGGGAAGTGATCGGCGATGGCGACCTCTCGCGTCCGGGCCTAGTGCAGGCCATGATGCGGAGCGAGGGGGACTGGGATGCCGTCTCCTCCTTTTGCGAAGCAGTCATGCTAGCTAAGGAGGAGGCGGGACGCGTGAGGCAGCGAAGCGCTGCCTCCTCGCAACCCAGCCATCGCGAAGGACACACCGGGCGTCGGGGATCGCGAGACGATCTCCGGCCACCGTAAGCGCGGGCCTGCGGACGGCAAGCATGGGTGGCTCCCCGTCCGACCAGAAACAGACCCGAGCGTACGGCGCGTCGCGTTTCGCGCGCGCCTCAAAGAGCCATAAGACCACCACAGATGGGGCCCAATACGGCCGATGCCGATTCGGAGTCGCGGAGAACCTAACGGGTAACCGGGGCTCCGGCTCGACGTGCAGGAGAAGGAACGGGGTGGTTTTTAGTCAGTAAGAGTCTGACACTCCCTCCCGCCTCACCCAGGCGGGAGAAGTCATTCGATGATGGTCCCCCCTTAAAAAAAAAAAAAATACATTCACATTATAACTTTCACGATACTTATATATCGAAATTCATGAAAAGGATTTTCCATCAACTGGTCAATATTTTTAAACTTAAGGTTAAGTAATTTTTGAGGGTTGAAAAATAAAACTGTATCAAAGTATTCATAAAATCAAGATTTATAATATACAATATCTTCGTATTTTTCGTAGTGTTTCCCTGTAATGTAATCTGCAAAACCATCTTTCGAGAAGACTCCAGAACTGGTTCCAAGTTCATTTTCATGCACATATCTGGCTAGAGGCTGCAACATAAATAGTATAATTTAACTTACTTGATCCAATTGAACATAATTTTTCTATAGATTCTATAGGTATTGTACTAAGCTCTGAACGAAAATGTTTGTACATTACAATGATAGTGATAGATAGCGGAGGAAAACAGAAACATATAGGTACAAGAACCCGGTTAGTTATGAACTTAATATAATATAAATGTTAAATAAAATGTTAAGTTTGCACCTCTTCAAAAAATGCTTCCAAAACTAATATAACAAAACACATAATGAATCGTTTACATTATGATTTACCAATAGAGCTTGTAGCGATAGGGCCCCATCAGGTAGATTTACTATTAATTTATTGTTCGGTTAAAACATTAATCTTCAAAATAAAGTTAACAAACAAAGATATGTTTCCTTCTAGTATGTAGAGGTATATTTCCCACATTAATTATTTCCAGCCAAGAACTTCTGCGTGGTTCAAGCACAAACTAAAAAGAAAATTTATAATATTATTAAAATTATCGGCAGAGTTCGACACATTCTAATAAATACTCTAAAAATACCCTAAAGTTATATTTCATTTGTTTGCTTCATTTGAATCCCTCGAGCGGTATTTGATAAAAAAATCAATTTTGACAAAAATGCATTTCCCACAATATTATTCCTTATCTCATATTGTACAAAAATTATTCTCTATTGTATTAATTATTTATTACATTACGTAGGTATTGACGATGGTGGAATTTTGTCGATAAAATGAAATTTTTGACGAGTACATAATGTTTTTTGTATTTTGTCATTATGTCAAATTAATGCACTTTATCATTCAGAATTTAGTATAGTTCTTTGTTCTACTTTTGACGCATTTATTATGTACGATAAAATTATCGATACGGGAACAATCATGACTCTATTTTTTAATAATGAAAATTGTTTTAGACGTATTTCAACTAATATTAATGAAAATAAGCACTGCATTAGTTAGAAAAGTATTGTATTTAGTCAATTTGCAGCAACCACACTTGAATAGTTTGAAAAACAGAGATATTTTAATGAAAAATAACAGTACTTACCGATGTAATGTTACACCTGCCGGTTTAGTAATATTTTTAGTGCTACATCCAATAACACTGCACCCGGGCATAGTTCTTCTCACTAACCAATAATTTCTTTGTTTACCACGCACAAAAACAACAGGAATTCTACAAATTTTCGTAACAAAATATTGTTGACCAATGCTTTGACAGCTGATGTACCACTGACATGCACTGATAACAGGGGACTAAGATGGCCAATTCGGCACAACTAGGTTTTTCTGATGACGTCAAAAAATTATGGCCAGAATGACAATAATGTGTTGTCTCTTTCTGCATAAGCAAAGAGACATAAGTAAAAAAGAAACAACAGTATGTTTATGAATTTACTGTCAAGTTGGATCCCAAATTCTACCCGTAGACAATAGCCAGACATCTATGTTATATTTATAAATCTATGGTGTCAAGACTCGAGTGAATAGGTTGCTTATGGGCAAGCCTGTTCCATCGACAAGATGCATCATAGTTATCTACCAGGTAATGCCTAGAGAAAAAAAAACACGTTTTAACATTCAAGATGTGTTCAAGGATACCGATCTGGGCACTAGGTATTAACGAACATTGACATGTCTTCATTAGCGAGCTATATTTTTGTAGTTCGGTGCGCAGGGGCCGTAACAATCCTGTCTTCACACGTGCACACTGCGATTACCCACCGTACGTTTTATTTTTGCAACAGGTTTTCGAAACCACTCCAGACGCTTACCAAGCTTTTTGGTGTTATAACAATGTCCATACATACATGCAAGTGCAACAGTGATGATTACAGTTCGACAATGAGTACCTTAAAAATATCAAAAATATACAATTCTGGAGTTTCGTTTGGTCCTAGCTAAAATTTTAAAAGCAAAAAGTTTTTATGCAGTTTGAACCTGGCACATTCACAATTTTATTCAATAGCCTTTTTTTGAATTTCGAACACAGAATTTAAAGAAACAAAAGACAATTTGGAGCCTGTTTGTTGATATCAAACAATCGAATACTAAGAAAACTTGGTTTTATTGGCTTACTTGGATTTAATTCTTGAAAAAGTGATTGATATCTTTCGTTTTGCAACAAACATTACTTATTCTTAACATTAAGCTGAGGTTCTATCAATAATGATTACCTATAGATTATAATCTATGGATACTTCACCTGAAGTCACCACCCAAGCTGTGGCACTTATTCTGGCCGGACACAGCCAAAGAAACGTGAGTGCTCAACTTAATTTAAGTCGATCTGCGGTCCGAAATGTTTATCGGAGGTATCTAGAGACCGGCGGATTTGTTCGTCGCCAAGGAAGGCTACGATCTCGGGTCACAACTGAAAGGCAGGATCGATTCATCATGACGACCAGCTTGAGAAATCGTCACCTTACCTCCATTGAGATACAAAACCAACTTCGCGACTTCCACGGAGTATCTGTGAGCGCTCGAACTGTTTGGAGAAGGTTAAAAGAACGCAATATGGTACCACACAAGCCAGCTAATGGGAGCCAAACTAACGCGAGCCCACCGAACAGTGCGCCTTCATTTCGCACGCAGTCATTTAAATTGGACACAGCAAGATTGGAGCCGGTGTACTCTTTTCTGATGAGTCTAAAATTGTGTTAAATGGCAATGAGGCAATGATGGAAGAAAGAAGGCCTACCGACGTAAGGGAGAGCGTTTCGCACAGTGCTGTTTTGAAGAGAGAGTTGCTTATGGCGGTGGCTCATGGACTGCCTTTTTTTATTTATTTTGAGGGAGAAAATCATCCAATGACTTCTCCCGCCCGGGTGAGGCGGGAGGGAGTGTCAGACTTTTACTGACTAAAAACCACCCCGTTCCTACTTCAGCACTTCGAGCCGGAGCCCCGGCAACCCGTTAAGTCTTCCGCGGCTCGGTATCAGCATCAGCCTTGTCAGGCCCCATCTGTGGTGGTCTGATGGCTCTTTGAGGCGCGCGCGGAACGCGACGCGCCGTACGCTCGGGCCTGGTTCTGGTCGGGCGGCGAGTCACCCGTGCTCGCCGTCCGCAGGCCCGTGCTTACGGTGGCCGGAGATCGTCTCGCGATCCCCGACGCCCGGAGTGTCTCTCGCAACGGCCGGGTCGTGAGGAGGTTCGTTCCCTCACGCGTTCCGCCTCCTCCTTAGCTAGCATGACTGCTTCGCAGAAGGAGGAGACGGCATCCCAGTCCCCCTCGCTCCGTACCATGGTCTGAACCAGAGCCGGATGCGAGAGGTCGCCGTTGCCAATCACATTCCTGAGGACACGGCGGTGCTCAGTCCACATAGGACACACCGCCACCGTGTCCTCTGAGCGATCCTCGCAGTGATGACACCCGGGCGTTTCCTCCCGCCCAATCCAAAATAGAAACCTACCGAAACTTCCGTGTCCGGTAAGCACCTGCGTCAGGCGGTAGGTGAGGACGTCGTAGCGTCTCTCAAGCCACTCCTCGAAGAGGGGACTTACTGCTGCAATGACAGCGAGCCCCACGACATGGAGCTACGCCTAACAAATCGGATATGCGCCTTGTTAAAGACAATTGATTTTTGAATAAAAAACATGTTTTATCATATAAAGGTTTAATTTAATAAACCTTTCGCCGTGCCCTCAGGGAAGTGACCAGCGATGGCGACCTCTCGCGTCCAGACCTAGTGCAGGTCATGATGCGGAGCAAGGGGGACTGGGATGCCGTCTCCTCCTTTTCCGAAGCAGTTATGCTAGCTAAGGAGGAGGCGGGACGCGTGAGGCAGCGAAGCGCTGCCTCCTCGCAACCCAGCCATCGCGAAGGACACACCGGGCGTCGGGGATCGCGGGATGACCTACGGCCACCGTAAGCGCGGACCTGCGGACGGCGAACATGGTAGGCTCCCCGTCCGACCAGAAACAGACCCGAGCGTACGGCGCGTCGCGACCCGAGCGTACGGCGCGTCGCGACCCGAGCGTACGGCGCGTCGCGTTCCGCGCGCGCCTCTAAGAGTCATCAGACCACCACAGATGGGGCCCAACAGGGCCGATGCCGATTCGGAGTCGCGGAGAACCTAACGGGTTACCGGGGCTCCGGCTCGACGTGCAGGAGAAGGAACGGGGTGATTTTTAGTCAGTAAGGCGCTGTCTCTACGAGCGAGAGAATCGCGGCGATATTATCGCCGGGCCACGTTTTTCTATACACTCTATGGAACCGTCTCCACACGGCGACATTATCGTCGCGATGCGACGAGTGGCAACGAGCGCGCAAAACGTCATTACACCGTCGCTAGCCCGCCGCGACTAGCAACGCGACCGCCGCGCGCTCGGGTGTGTCGACTTGCTTCTGCGAACGTAATGTAGGGGGTATAGAAATTAGAAAGAGACAGCAACATCAGAGTGAAAGAGATGAATTCCATAATGTTGCCATTTAACAAGTGATTTAATTATTACTAGGTATTAGTTTTACATACACCAAAACAATTGGCTCTGTAATTTATTTTTATCGTAATTATGTGACCATTATTTCATACCTGGCGTTTTGGTATGAATTACAAAATTTTAATTAGAATATGCATTAAAAAACACTAATGGTATTGGAGATACGGTTGCCATTAAAAAAAAAACACCGGTATCTGATTTTTTAACTTTTGACGTTACAAGAAAAATGTCCGCCACCAGCTCCCGCGCAGCATTTTGTCTTGTACTTACTTAAGTTTATTCGTAATTAATAAACTTTTTCCACTTAATTCTACATACATCTTTAACGTTGAGTCGAGATTACTCCTCCGTAACCGTGTTTTAGTGAAATTAGGTGTGTGAGATATAGACTCGGTGTTGAGACAGTGACTCTTTGAATTTGTGTTTAATTGTCATGATGAGTTCGCGTAAAGAAAACTAACTAAAAACTAAAAAACTCATTGGTTCTTATAAAATAATACACAGCTTTGCCTCAATTAATATCAGCGTGACTGTTGTTACAGCTCTTTGTTGTTATCATGTTGTTTATCATAGTAACAATATTTCCTAAAAATGAATCATTGTTCACTATATAATTTCTTTCTAATTAAATCTGTAAAATATTGTTGTACTCAATCTGTAATTGTGCAAGTACTTTATTTTGTATTCAAGTATAAGTAATTGTTGATAAGCCTAATAAATAAAATAATATAGCTGTATCCCGATCAATTAATATTAAACTGTCAAACACCAAGCGGTCACCGGTGACCGCAACCTATTGTTCTATAATTGCAGACACAATTAGACACAAAACCGGTACTCAACGAGTTAAGCCAAATAAACAGAGTGAAATACTTCTGTTTGTTTCATTTATCTCCTCTATATGTAATGATTTGGTCATTTTATACACAACTACACTGTATTTCTCGATATTGGTTATATGTATACTGATCAAGATGTTAAAGGTAATTATCGAGAAATGCACTGTACTTGTGTATGAAATGCTATACAAAGAATAAGTCGATACAAAGAATATACGGCGTGTTTTGAAATTCCCGCCGGAGGTCTACTCCGGTTCTTACCCAAAATGCTCAATTAGAATAATTTGGGAGGTTTAAACACACGGGTTGTTTTAAGACAAATTTTGAAGTAATTTTGAACTTCAAAGGATTAACCTTTTGTTATATTTCTCGATAAGATAGGATGATCATTCTTTTTTTATTTGAAACTACTAACCTTTGACTACAAGAAAATACAAAATCGGCTGCGGAATTTTGCGGATGACAAAACGGGGTATTAATATATGGCAATGTAATTAAATATAGTATTTTATAATAAGAAAAATATGGCAACCCCGCTTATGTCGCTCCTCCTCTTTGGTTGTAGGACGCTGGTTAGAAGTTTTTTTCTTTGTTTTGAGTTCCATTTTGATTATTAAAACATATTTTTCAGTAAACAAAACTGTGTTCTTTATTAAAATCTAACAGGTTATGGGCCCAGGCACATAATCCTGTATATTGCATAAAGAACATAGGAAGTTATACAGTCTCAAGATAACTCACGTACCAAGTACCGGTAAAAGTGAGGTTAAGCCTGAAAAAGTGGAAATACTTGTTTCAATTGAGTGGAGCAAGGCAAGTCGGCGAAATGGAGCTAAACTTAAACTCAAATCACAGTTTAATAAAACTGGAAGGAGCCAGTAATTGGAACATCTGGAAATTTCAAACTACAGTATTGTTGCGTGGTCAAAACTGGTTGGATGTGGTTGAAGGAAAAAGTTTAAAACCCGAAGAAAGTTCTGCACGAGCCGCTTGGGAATTGAAAGATGCAAAGGCACAAACGATGTTGGTTACGAGAATGACTGAGAATGTCATGTTACATATTATTTCATGTTCAACGTCGGCTGAAATGTGGAAGAAATTGCAAAGTATTTATGAACAGAAAACGGAAACAAATATCCATATAATCCAACAACGTTTCTTCCAATTTAAGTATGAAACGGGCACAGAAATGTCTACATTCCTATCTAAAATTCAGGAGATGCAAAATCAGCTCAAACAGATGGGTGAAGAAGTATCGGACAAGTTTGTAATCACAAAAATATTAATGTCTTTGCCAGAGGAATATAAATTTTTCATTTCGGCTTGGGAGTCTGCGCCAGATGATAAACAAACTATAGATAACTTAAACTGTCAAACACCAAGCGGTCACCGGTGACCGCAACCTATTGTTCTATAATTGTGTCTACAAAACCGGTACTCGACGAGTTAATGGCAAGATTACTGATTGAAGAGGAAAGAGTGAAAGAAAAGGGTGAGAATTGTCAACCAACTCCGAGTTCATCTGCATTTGTTGTGAAAAACAAGAAGGAAATAAAGTGCTTCAATTGTAATAAAATGGGACATATCCGTAGTGAGTGTAAAAGTAAGAACTATAGTAATTCTGAAGGTCAAAGCAATAAGTGTTTTTATTGTGGAAAGTTTGGACATAGTAAGGCAAAGTGTTGGTTTAGGAAGAACAAGGAACATAAGAAAAGTAATGCTTTTGTGGTGTTAAATTCATCAGAACAACGAGAAAAATCTCTGTGGTTAGTGGACTCTGGAGCCAGTGAACACATGTGTAATGATCGTTCTTTGTTTTCATCATTTACAAAAACAACGAACGAGTCGGTAATGGTGCAACGATTAGTGTTCTTGGCTACGGACAGATGGCGGTGAAAGTCTTCGACGGCAAAGAGTGGATTGAAACGTCCATAGACAAGGTTTTGTTTGTACCAGAGCTAAAGACGAATCTATTCTCAGTGAACAAAGCGACAGACAGAGGATACGTCATAATGACAGATGACACGACATGTCAATTCTTTAAAAACAACAATGTTTGCGCGGTTGCAAAACGTGTTGGAAGTTCGTATTTTTTGGAGTTTCGGTACAAAAACATAGTGGCTAGTGTAGCTAAAACAGTAAACAATACATTGCAAATGTGGCATGAAAGATTAGCACATCAGAACTTTGATTATGTAAAAAAGGTGCTCGCGAAAAACAATATTGATATGGATCAAACTTCAACTCCAAAATGTGAAAGTTGTTTGGAAGCAAAGATCCATCGATTATCGTTCAATAACAGTGAAAGTATTAGCACTAAAACGTGCGAGTTAATCCATGCGGATACCTGTGGCCCCATGGAGGTAACGTCGGTTGGTGGCTCGCGTTACTTCGTGCTACTGAAAGATGACTTCTCAAATTATAGGTCAATTTATTTCGTCAAAAATAAATACGAGATAAAGAATGTTATTGAAGATTTCTTATGCAAAGCAGAAAACTTGACTGGAAATAAAATCAAAGTTTTTAGATCGGATAATGGTCTGGAATTTATAAATAAGGAAGTCAAGGAAATACTGTCAAAACGTGGGATCGTACATCAAACTAGTGTCCCTTACACTCCCGAACAAAATGGGAAAGCCGAAAGGGAAAATCGGACACTTGTAGAAGCTGAATATGTTGCTATAAGTGTTGCCGCTAGTGAGGCTTGTTGGGTAATTAATTTGTTAAAAGATTTTGGGATTAATAGTGTGTGCCCAGTGGGCATTCATTGTGATAATCAGTCTGCAATTTCTGTTGCTTGCACATGTACTGTTAAGCGTCTAAAGCATATCGATGTAAGGTATCATTTTGTAAGAGAACTTATTAAGAATGGAACATTGTGTTTGAAATATGTTAAAACTAGTGAACAGCCTGCAGATATGCTTACCAAAGGCTTGAACAGGGAGTTGCTAACTCGTTGCTTGGAGAAATGCAGTGTGGGTTCTTATTAAGTTAATATTTGTCATTTAATTACATTGAGAAGGGGTATTAATATATGGCAATGTAATTAAATATAGTATTTTATAATAAGAAAAATATGGCAACCCCGCTTATGTCGCTCCTCCTCTTTGGTTGTAGGACGCTGGTTAGAAGTTTTTTTTTTGTTTTGAGTTCCATTTTGATTATTAAAACATATTTTTCAGTAAACAAAACTGTGTTCTTTATTAAAATCTAACACGGGGGACCTTTTAAACCATTAAGATTAACCATTTTTTTATTAGTTAGGTAATCTTAGCTTTTCTTTGTTTTAGATACTTCAAGCACATCAGATGTGAAAATTGTCACTCGGAAATACTTGTCACTCAGATTATGAAAGAATGAAAGGAGAATGCCCACGGCACTATGGACAAATGTACTGAATTCAACATTGTTGTGTCTCCATGAAATAATCTTTAAAATATTCGATGGCATGTCCAAATACTACCTCAAAAGATTTAACACAAAATACATTGGCATTTTCGAGATATTCACAAAATAAAATTACTATTTTGAGGTTATGTCCGCTCAATAATTAACTGAAAAAAGCTATTTAAAAGGGTTTGAATGGGTTTTTATGGCTTGGTATCTCTGAAGCATACTTATTTGTGTAAAATCTGTAACGTGTTAGCTATGTCAGGTGGCCAGTTACTGGTGGACACAATGTGTCTACCTCACCAAGTCTTATTGATTTAGATTAAGCGCATTTTTAAATATAACGCCCGCGTTTCATTAAATTGCAAAGCATGGAAGGAACCGTTACTAAAATAGTCAATAGCTCAGTGTTATATCTAGGCCCTACTCAAATCATAGCTGTGGTAGGTATCATGACATGGCCTTTATAAATACCTACAGAGCGAAGGAAAACAAACAAAAACAAGTACAATAAATAAAATAATGATTATTTCTTATTATTATTTTATTAGCCGAGTGGTCGCAAGTGCGAATGCCGGGCAAAGGGCCTCGGGTTCGATTCCCGGGTCGGGCAAAATATTACTGGGTTTTGAAAAAATTCTCAGTAGTAGCACGGAGTCTGGAACTGTGCCCAGTATATGGCAATAGGCCCCCTATTACATGGGACTCATAACATAAATAGTGAAAAGTGGGTGTTACATTGTACAGTGGCATAATGTGCACCTCTACCTACCCCTTCGGGGGTAAAAGGCGTGATTTATGTTATGTTATTATTATTTTTTCTTATGAGCAGTTGAGACATTGCATCACAGTCGCACTCGGCATGATCGTAACTCAAAAAGTTCAGTTATTAGTAATAAATAGAGACCGGATAATATGCAACATAAAAAGCTTGAAATATGCATGAAAAATGCCTAAAATATGCACGAAAACTGACAGAATATGCAACATTAAATGAGTTTTTTTTGTTTTGTAAATATAATTTCTTTAGATTTAAGTATTTTGTTAGTAAATACTTGTCTTATTTATGTTTTACTTTATTATGTATGTGTCGGAAGGATGGTGTGGGCGATGTCAAGCGAGAACCCTCTTCGTCATATATATCGGTAGAGGTATGTTTATGCAGTAATAAAACAATTAAATCTTCATAATTAAAGTAACGTTTACTTTCGACAGTGCACAATAAAATTACTCAGCGATTGCGTAACGTGTGAACTGGGCAACGATTGACGAACGACTCCCCGAGCTTGCGCTTGCGCTGCTTTATATATCACTCGGTTGAAGTGACGTCGGCCAGTTGTTTGCCCATTACATTCGCAGTTTACAAACTAATGACGGAGGCGCCGTCACGGCCATACTGACGTACGCTCGTCCTCGAGCGTCTTCCGAGCATCTGGGAACAAGATAACAACCCGTTCGTTCATCCTGGCATTTCTAATCTCTATCTAGTATAACCTTTAACAAAAGCTTTCAATATTGTGCGGGTTCGGTTAACCCTTCAGCTTACCACAACTACTACGTTATCATCACTCATCAGTATTAGAACTGGAGACGATTGTGCTAGGCCGGATAAATATCCCTTTAGCGAATGCTAGACCGGACATCAGTCCCTTTAGCGAATGCTAGACCGGACATCAGTCCCTTTAGCGAATGCTAGACCGGACATCGGTCCCTTTAGCGAATGCTATACCGGACATCAGTCCCTTTAGCGAATGCTAGACCGGACATCAGTCCCTTTAGCGAATGCTAGACCGGACATCAGTCCCTTTAGCGTATGCTAGACCGGACATCAGTCCCTTTAGCGAATGCTAGACCGGACATCAGTCCCTTTAGCAAATGCTAGACCGGACAACAGTCCCTATAGCGAAACATGCTAGACCGGATTGCAATCCTTATGGTCGGATCGCAACCCCTTTAGCTGAGTCATTGGACTGGATTTTCCCTTCAATGACTCTTTCCTAAATTTTTTTGTTACTCTGTTTTTTTTTTTCTTCTTTTTTTTTAATTTTATAAATAAGTAATCAGTTACAACACTCATTCACTCTGGTAAATCTGGTGATGGACTTTCCATATTACTAATAGCGCTCAAGGTACGTGAACTAGCCGATACAGTGCCACTATTAACAGATATAGTGTCGCCATTAACAGATATAGTGTCGCTATTAACAGATATAGTGTCGCTATCGGAAAGTTCATCCTCAGTATCACCAATCACAGCTAGATGTCACACAGTATATTATTACCGCGATCAGTTTCATGGACAAAATCACTCTGGCTATCATCCGCCGTCACGTCATCATCATAACTTTCGGCTATTTCTATAAAACCTAATGGACCGCGGGGTACCTCGCGTAACTTCTCATGGGCGACCTTGTACGTTCGATTAGAACCATTAACGAGTTTCTATTCGTACCTATCGTTTTCTAAAAAATCAGTGATTTTGTAGGGACCTTTATACTTTGGGAATACGTTTACAGTTAAAAGTTTAAAAAGTTACGACGTTTCAGTAGCAAAATCAATAACCAGAAAACTTATAGACAAACTGACGTTTCACAATCTCACAAGAATATTATTCTACCAAGCAACCCAAAGCATTTAAACTTTACAAGTGATCACGGCTGTGCATAGCCCAGTAACTCACAGCTACTCTTTTCTAACGCGAAACTTACAGGACACAAGAGAACGTGAACGAGAGAGACAAGAAACATCTATCTGCGGAGTATCTCTGGAAGATCGAATCAGAGACAAGATAATCTGACAGATAACCAAACATTTAATCTTACAAACTGAAACTGCATAAAAATCAATACGATACTAACTAACGTCACACAGACCAGTTGCCAACCAGGCAATTCACCAATCAGATGCATTGCCACACAGGCGGTTTGCCACACAGGCGCTTTACGACACAGGCCCATCGCTACATGATCCTCATGAATGCGGTCTGGTGTGTGAAGACCCATAGCCACAAGTTCCTCATGGGTGCGGTCAGAGTACGAGTGCGTGAATATGATGTAAGTGTGGGTATGTGAGTTATAGGTGTTGAGTGCAACTCATGACATTGACACTTCATAAAATTCTCGAAGAACCTGGTGATCAGATATTCTCCTCATCCTTAGTCCTCAGATCTACTGTATTTCAATTTCATCTGTTACAATTAAACTGTCAAAAACCAAGCGGCCACCGGCGACCGCAACCCATTGCTCCACAATTGTGTCCATAATAAATGGAACAAAGTCACCTGGTATAATCCCGATGGCAGCAGTGTCCAATTGCAGACATCAACACGCCGCTCACCAAACGCTGCGTTAACGCCGCGTATCTCATGCTGTCACTGGACGCCAATGTACTCCGGCTTGAATTGGGACCACGTCATGTCTTCATTTGCTGCTTCAGATAGCGATTCAGTTCGAAGTAGCTGCCTCAACGTTAGCCACGTTGAATCTTCACTACTGAGTACCTAGCTATGTAGAGGTATAGCTAGGCACTTCCAATCTTGCAGCACTATCTTCTTTGTCGCATTTGCATGTAGGTAGTTCTTCACGAACCGGCTCCGATAATTTTAACATTTTCAATAATCCTGGTCCATCCCACTTCTGATGTCGGAAGGATGGTGGGGGCGATGTCAAGCGAGAACCCTCTTCGTCATATATATCGGTAGAGGTATGTTTATGCAGTAATAAAACAATTAAATCTTCATAATTAAAGTAACGTTTACTTTCGACAGTGCACAATAAAATTACTCAGCGATTGCGTTGCCATTACATTCGCAGTTTACAAAATAATGACGGCGGCGCCGTCATATGTATCTTTTTAATTTATTGTTATTTGATAAAATAAAAAGACTATTAAGTTTTATATTTTTTTCTCGCAAACTCGACAATATAAAACATTTCCGTCGTAAGTAAATGTTCCAGGAAATTCACTTATCCACGAAGACACACTTTTTTTTTCGGGAGGCATTGTACACACACAAAAACTTTTAACTGCAGGTGAATTATCCGAGCACGAGCGTGTCAACAATCAAAGTAATAATAAGTGCGCTACGCTCGAAAAATACCTACCTACTGTAAATTATAGCAATAATATGCATCATCACTAGATATTAGTAAAAATATGCTATTAACCTTGAAAATCGCTTAAATCTGCAAATGCATATGCAAATATGCAAATGCATATTATCCGGTCTCTAGTGATAAACAATACACACGGTGCTGCGGCGTTAAAAGTATGTTTATAATCAATGGATTGACAGGAATTGCGGAGGAACTAAAAGGCTTGACTCGACGCAGAACATACCAAAATCAGCAGAAATAACAGTATTGTATTGCAAAAATATGACAGACGCGCAATAAACGTCAAATAAGGTTCTACCCGTAATGATGAAAGATCGATTTTTTTTCTAGAGGTATTTCCGTAAACCAGCCAGTGGTATTTCACAAATACAACACGGTGCTGATGCCGCCGTTTACAGTAAATGTTGTTACTTTATAATAATAGATTGAACAATCAATACAAAAAATATAATAACTACAATAAAAAAATTACATTTAGGGAACGGAGAGTAAAGTTCCCTAAGATCGAAAAAGGAGGATCGTTCTTCGATAGTCTATGTGCGTAAACTGCCATGCTGTCATTTGACATGTGTCGGCACAGACATACCTTTATATGGCGTACTATAACTTCGGAAACATAAAATTACTAATTAATTATGCAATTCAATTATATATACAATTAATATTAACTATAACTAAATGGAAATATATACAACTTAAAATATAAATAACTATGAACTAAAATATTTACACCTTAAAAAAAAAGTAAAAATAAATAAATACGCTATAATAAGGCATCAAAAAAAAATTTTCCTCATCATTATCGTGAGGTAGGGTGCCCAAAAGACTGGCAGCATTACCACGTTGAATGGCAATGCTTAACCTTTGTCCAAAGTAGAAGCCAGCCCTTCGATCACCTGAAGTGTCAACCATCCTCCTTACAATATCTTTGTAAAGAAGATGTGCACTTGGGCCCCACGGCCCTAAAGTTTCAACCCCAAACGGTTCGAAAGCATAATTGCCAATTAGGCTATCATACTTTCGCCGTTTGAGGTTCTCGGCTCTGGTGTCTGATTACTGATTACTCAATTCATGTATACGCATGTTTTACAAATAAACAATCTTTCTTTCTTTCTTTCTTTCTTTCGGCAGCAGCAGCGGCAGCACCGGCTCGACACGCTGAGTTTGGAAGATGAGATGGCGCCAGAGTATCAACGCAAGTGGTGTCCCATACTAAAGGCCTACTCATCTTCCAAGGGAATAATGACATACCGTCGGGTCTCTTGCCATCGTTGCGTACCAAGCCATTAGGTTCTAAAGTAGCTGGCACGCCAACGGAGACAAGAGCTCGACGAATTATGTCATTAATACTCGCGTGTCGAGCAAAACGTCCCGCACTACGGCTACACGACAAGCCGTGGTGTCCAAGGCTGTTGACATCTTCACCACAACGACAACGATGAGGTGAACAAAATGAAGCCCCAAGCCTTAAACAAATTGCAACGCGGAATGTGGTGTCGTCCAATAAAGTACCTAAGTTGGATGAAGGCAAAGCAAGAAGCCATAACCCTGACTCCCACTCACCCACAGCCAAAAGGCGAGATCGCTCTGCTGCAGTTGAACAAGCGGAGATCAACAGATTTTCGCTCACTTTCCTGCAGAGCGGCTCGTCCCATTGTCTCTGGGAGAGTGATTTGACGGGGGGGTCAATATTTGGGCAAGCGATTTTCCAAGCTTTCACAGCTTCTAAAAATGGTACATCAAAATTAACCAGTGATTGAGAAAGAATTTTCCTGGTTAATTCTTCAGTACCATGGACGGAAGATATGAAAGCTGGTAGGCTTACACTGGAAATTTTACGGACGCCAAGCCCACCCATGCGGACAGGCAGAGTAGCTTGTGTCCAGGCTCGGTCGTCGAGAGCCACATTCAAAATTAAGGATAAAGTTTGTCTAATGCTTCGGTCAATTTTTTCCAAAAGAAGGGGTGCTGACCAGAGATGGTTCGAGCGCAGATAATACATAAATTTGGGACCAAAACAACAAAAACGAATAATAGTATAGGCCGAATGCATTCTAATGTGATACAGTCTTTCTGAAACGACAGAAAAATTTTGAATTTTTTCATCAATAAAACTTTGAAAAGAGTCCTCGAAGACGGGCGCACCTAGGAGGCGAAGCGAACATTTATCGACAACCGAGATATTAGGCTCAAAAGTAGTAAATTTTGATATGATCTGTCTGTCGGTAGAGTCATGTAAAAATATCTCACACTTGGAATAATTTAGGTCAAGGACAAAAGCATGCAGTTCGTTTTTTAAAAATTTGAAATCATTTAAAACTGTATCTGCATCGCCTCCCAGGGTACTGTTACGGGGTGGGTCTAAGTAGGCTTTTAAAAAAAAATACTTTTAATAGAACTGGAAAAATATTTAATTAATAAAAAGGTTTACAAAAAGCCTATGATCCGCGACGACGTTCAAATCCACACTCATGTACTAAGGTATAATTTGTAATTTCTAAGTTATTGCAAAATGATGAGTCAATGGAAAAATGTAAAATAAGTACACGTAATACAGTGGAATACACGTGTTGCAGCGTCAGCTGTTAATGTTATTTAATATATAACAGTACCGTCATCGAGGTACCACACATTAAATTTAGAATTTAGCTGTCGTATAATAGGATTAATGGCCAGGCTAAAAATCACTGGCCCAAGGGGATCGCCTTGTTGACAGCCAACGGCTGATTCCAAAAGGTTGTCCTGATATAATAATTTTGTAGGGTGTCTATAACATTGCCAGAGAAAACTAAAAATTTGGGGTACTTCCTTTTTAACTTCTGTCAACAGAGTATCCCTATTGACCGAATTACCTCTCGCGTCCGGGCCTAGTGCAGGCCATGATGCGGAGCGAGGGGGACTGGGATGCCGTCTCCTCCTTTTGCGAAGCAGTCATGCTAGCTAAGGAGGAGGCGGGACGCGTGAGGCAGCGAAGCGCTGCCTCCTCGCAACCCAGCCATCACGAAGGACACACCGGGCGTCGGGGATCGCGAGACGATCTCCGGCCACCGTAAGCGCGGGCCTGCGGACGGTGAGCATGGGTGGCTCCCCGTCCGACCAGAAACAGACCCGAGCGTACGGCGCGTCGCGTTCCGCGCGCGCCTCAAAGAGCCATCAGACCACCACAGATGGGGCCCAATACGGCCGATGCCGATTCGGAGTCGCGGAGAACCTAACGGGTAACCGGGGCTCCGGCTCGACGTGCAGGAGAAGGAACGGGGTGGTTTTTAGTCAGTAAGAGTCTGACACTCCCTCCCGCCTCACCCAGGCGGGAGAAGTCATTCGATGATTTTCCCCCCTTAAAAAAAAAAAAAAAAATTGACCGAATTAAAAGCATTCTTAATGTCAAAGTTCAGGATGATATCACCTTTCCTGGAATTCAGGTAGGTCGACAACGCATGCACGGCAGCCTCGCACCCCCCTCTAGATCCATACCCGAGTTGAAGGGGCTGGAATTTTTCCGAAAGAAGATTATTATAAAATTTGCAACAAATCTTGGCTGCCATGCGACGATAAGTTGAACAACTTATCGTCGCATGGCCACGGCAATGGGACTAGTTTTCTAATTAATTTTCAAAAAACTATCCCAATGTCAATATCATTCAAAGTCTGTTTAAAAATATATTTTTATTTTAGATGTTTCATGCCGTTAGAGACTTTGAGACACAAGTAATTTATCAAGAGTACCTACTGTCCATGGGCATTCTCCTTTACCGAATGTCCAAAAGGTCATTTATTATTAAACTATGTCAATACAGATGAGGACATAAAAGATATGAAACAAAGATTTTCTTTATTTAAATCAATGTAGAAAGACAAATGGGCCAAATGCCACAGAAAGGAAGAGGTTTTCTTGAAAAACAATGAGTCTTGGATGGTTGGAACATTTCAACTACCCCTAAAATCATCGAATCGGTCGGGCCTTCGAAATCATTTGACGTATTAAGTGAACGAAGCAAGCAAAGCAAATTTTCTTTTCATCATAATTTTGAAATGACTATGGTAGATAGAAAAGTATGCAATGCTGCAACCGGAACAAAGTCTACTAGTTGGTGCTACATATGTGGTGCAACATGGTAAGACTTCAACAACATTGAAGATACAAAGGAAACGTCAAGTTTTACGAGTGTTAATTTTGGGCTTTCTGTATTGCATGCCAGAATTAGATTATTTCAAAGTGTTTTACATTTACCAGTAAAAAAATATAGAGAAAGGAGGAAGAAAAACGACTAGAAAAAACTAAGAAGCACATTCAAACATTCAAACATTTATTATTTTATTTTGTGTGTATTTATTTTGATTGAATAAATTTTTTGCCTTAATTTATAATTGTTTTACCTTAATTTATATTTTTTTACCTTAATTTACTAAATAACTGAACTAAATAAAAACAAATAGTCATAGGAGATATTTAATATCATGTAGACGTGATACGTAAACAAATAATTTTGGCCGCGTAAATGTGGAATACCTATTGACCTATGTGCGTCGCTCTCGTGACGAGCACGCGGCGGGCGCGCTTTCAAACGCAGCGTCATTTCAACATTGCCTCTCGTTAAGGCGCTGTCTCCACGAGCGAGAGAATCGCGACGAGTCCGCCCTTATATCGTCGGATAATCTCCACGGACGAGCGATAATTCCACCGCGTATAGTCGCGAGTCGTTACGGAATCGCGGCGACTCGTAACGGTATCGCCGCGTTTCCTTGACGTCAAACATGATACTTAAAAAGCTTCTAGAAACGTCCAGAAGCTCCATGTCGTATAGTATTCTGAATTCAAACAATACGATCGAAAAAAATGGTAAAATGTATCAAGTTTAAAACTGCATCAACAGTTTTTGTTTAATCTAGCAATCATTTCGGTAGGGGCCATCGAAACCTAAACTCTTAAGGTGGGCCAATAGATGTGTCCAACAGATGTGTAATAAATTATTATCTGTGTTGGCTCATGCCGGTTTTTTTTTATGGGATAAGCCAGTAAACGAGCAGACGGATCACCTGATGGTTAGCAATCGGCGTCGCTCATGGACACCTGGAACACAGAGGCCTAACAAGTGCGTTACCGGCCTTTTGGAGATTTGGAATTTGAGGATTGTTGGGGATTCAGGGATTCAGGTCAAACATTGTGGGTTAATTATCACCGCAACTTAAAATTAGGAGAAGTTTAATGTTCTGATTACTGATATTTACTTAGGTTTGGTAAGTACCTGTATCATAGCATAAAGTAAAAAGCCAATAATTATGCTTACTTAAACAGTTTATTGACGTGAAAACAAACATGCAAGTACATTTTTCGAATGTTATACATTTTGTTATTCAGGTGCTTTTTTGATATGCTGCTGTGAATGGGTTAAAATAATATGATTATAAATGTACTACTTTAACTTAACGCTAAAAGCACATTAGGTATTGAAATACAACAGACATTTTGTAGTCAGGACGGACCTTTTTTATTTGTCAGTGAGTCTAAGAATGCACTAGGCTTCGTATAATATGCACGTGATTCAAACATAAAGTACTCGTGTACTTGCTTTCAGTTAACAACAAAGTAAAGTTATGGTTTGTAGTCATAATACTATAAAGCTATTATTAAAACTAGAACCGGCTGTTTTCTTCAAATTTAACAACTTCATTTTGGATTTCAAAGAAAACGAGTCCGATTAAAAATAATATCACCAAAGTGCAGAGTTGCCAAGGCATTATAAATCACAGAATGCTATTTTTGAGATGCGAACCATACACTGGAAACAGATGTGTCGAATCACAAAATAATAAATAAGTACCTGTGATGGTCCAAAAATAAACTTTATGATAACTACAACAAAGGTTTAATGTGATATCAATCACAATAAAAGCATAAAGTAAAATGATTGTCGACCACCATAATACTAACAGTTTATTCTTACATTGTATATTACTCAACAATATAGTGATACATATAATAAAAAGCATATCTAGCAATTTCGAGTTCCTTTATCTAAGTTTTGAATTTATTAACTTTTACAGGTATAAAAATTACTTAAACCCGAGAGAGTACCAAGTGATCACAGATTTTGAAAAGTCCGCTCATATCTATTAGTACAAAAGTAACCAATATTCTGAAACGGTTTCACCTATTAGCTACATAACATGAAAGCAGATGCGTGCCCGTCTGTTTATTTAATTATTTCTCTCAGGACGTGAGTGACTCATTATATCACATCAAATGTAAATGAGACACATTCCACAAAATAAATACACGAGCACACTCCTGATTTCATTATACTATATTATCAAGATATGCTATAATAATTAATTTCTATGCTAATACACGTTTGCAGGCCAGTACTCTTTGAATAAAATTACAAATGCATAATTACTTTGGCAAATACAAAAACGTTACATACAACCTCACTAGTGACCTGTCAATGGTCTACTAAACAGAAATAAATAAAAATTTGAAACTCAACAACTACTACAAAAGTACTGGCGTTCAAACATTTGTTTACGGGAGGTGCAGTACGACAGTTGTGTGAAATACACTCTTTTATAGATTTTAAATAAAAGACATTTCCCCTTTTTGTCAATGTTTGCCCCCTTCGCGAGTTATTGTTTATTGAACACATAACTGATTAATGAGCGCCAGGTGCCAATTTTTGTTTAACCAAAAAGACCCTGTTACGAATATTTAGGCTATACGTATTAACCCTTTAACCGCCGACAACGTAATATTACTGTTTCCGAAAGCTGTGTCCGAATCGCCACATACGTACAATCACGTTATTTTATTAAAAATCTTATAGTGCACAAACTCCATATAAAATGTGTCAGTTTCAAGATGTAGGGTATAATCTTTATTGTTATGTATATTTCTCAATGTTTTGAGTGTATACTGTGAAATTTGAGGTTTAATTAAATTGTGGTCACCGTCTCCATTATCTGTATCGCCAATCACGTAATTTTACGAGTACTAGGGATGGGGCGAATTCGAAAAATACTTAATAGGTTGTCTAAGAACAAACAAGGCACTATAGATATTACTGTCACTATTTGCAATGAAATTGTATACTTTCATTAGAAAATAACCATACCTAGTGTTACTTTGATGCAAGTATTTGTACTAATTAAAATGTATTTAAGTTTAAAATTATTTAATATTTATAACAATAATATAAAAATTTCATAACGTAGAACCGCACTAGTGCGGACAGTCGCCGGTCGCCATCACCGTAATATTAAGTGCGGCCAAGGAGATTATAACGCTGTATTGTGAGTTGCCTTAGCGCCGTCACCGTAAAATCACGTTAAACATTTATCACTCAATGCAACTAGTGTTGTAACCCCTTTTTTGGGTTTTTGTTATTTCTCAAAAAATAAATCAACACAGCCAAAACCAAATGTGTCCATTATGCAAAGTTAGAAGATGGTGACGCAAAAGTTTTTGATCAGAGACCAAGTGATCCACGAAATGAATACTTTGCATCTTTAAAACCTTTTGAGCTGGAAACCGTACTGTCGGAAATCCGCTCAGAAGTTTACAAGAAAATATTAAATTTAATACGACATGCTCGTGGAGCATCGTCACCGTCGCCAGCAGGAGAACGGACGACGCCGTGCCCATTTCCCGAATACTTACACATTTTCGTATACTTCGTTTGAAGATTGAAAATTTTTAGATTATTTATTAAGTAGGTAAATAAAACATTGATTTTAATATGCATCGATATTAAGTGTTCCCAACACAGTTCCAACTTATACCTAAAGTGACGTGGCGCTGGAGGTAAGTTGAAAGTTCAGAATCTTGGCGGTTAAAGGGTTAAGCTTATCTATATCTAAAGTAACACACTTCGTTATCATATAAAAGGGAAGAATAAATAAATAATGAACATATAAAAGTTCAGTTAAACAATTTGTTCTGCTACCAAACAAAGTTTAGATGACAATTTCTCAAAAATACTTGTATTATGCAGAATGATTATCCTGGTCTAAATATAACGTTAAGCATTAAACTCGCTCCCGTAGTTTGGTGGATGCCAAGTCGCATTTAGTAAACATTAAATTAAGTCTACGCTAACAAGCAACACACGTGTCAATAAGTAAACTTATAAGCTAAACTCGTAAAGCAATAACGTCGATATCATACCACGGTTAACATTAATTTAACTGTTCCCTGGTAATACGATATATCTGTAGCTGTGCGCCAATTAATATGTACTGAGTGTACACTCGTAACTTAAAACTAATTCGAGTGCGCCTACCAATTCATAAGCAGAGATCCAAATCAGGGTTAAAAGAAACAGTTATTTTATACGAAACTGTCTCATAACTACCTTGTAAGCGAATAAAACAAAATTAACACTAAAAAAACATGCAAATATAGTAAAAAAGATCTCTAAACAATCAGAATTACATTCAGATTTCTATTAGAAATATCAGTTCCGTTTATCAATTGTATCAGCCTCGGAACACAAGGTGGTAATGATTTTTGATGGACACAATTTAATTGTAAATACTGAGGTTTTGGTCATTATCGATTGAGACCTTTGAAATTGACAAACTTCGAAGCATTTGTTTTGGGTTTATTTTTAGCAGCAATCACTTGAACTGGCCGAGTACGAAAGCGTCAAGGATTTTGGGAACATACTCGTCGACACCAACAATGTCAAGAACTCCCTCGTGGGTACCATCCGTAGTACACACTTTGTGAGAAGCCAAACTCATCACCACCAACCTGTAACAGAGAATATTATTATAGGAATTTCAATATTATACAACAAATCATAACATTACAACAAATATTTGAATATCTCACAGGAAACTTATATATTATATAATTATGTATGATCTGCAACTTCTGTTCTTTTGTTGTGTGTGTTGTTTTATAAATCTTGACACACATGAATCAAACAACTTTAAATGAATGATTACACAAACAACTTATTCAGACTTTTCTACATAGAGACATTTACAATGAAATGTGTGACGTACTTGGCTTCGGAAATGCCCTCAGAGTTACGGTATCGTTGCAGAGCTCGTACGGGGCAGTGGTCGGATATTTCTTTGGAGGCGGGCGGCGGTGGTCCGTAGCGACCACCCGGGCCACGACCCCCGCGGTTGAAAATGTCCAGTTCCATGTAGCGCGTAGTGCGATCCACCATGTTGATAAATACGTCGTATTTCTTATGGTTATTTATAGCATAGTTGATAGGTGCATCTAGCTGCACACGACCTAAGTTCGCATTCTGTAAAAAAATGGTATCAATTAGACAAAAGTAAACACGAATTAATTTACAATAAGTATATAAATAATTGGGATTAACAACATATTAATATTTTATTATATTGGTGAGAAGATAAACTTACTCTGAACAAGAACTCAGCCTCTTCGATGTTGCTAAAATTGCGTTCAACACTGACTATCTGTATTCCTTCTTCAGTGAAAACGGCCAAATCAACGTGGTTCTCGCGCTTCAGCAGCTGCAGGGCCAGGACAATCGCTGAGAAATAAAAAATATTTTAAATATTGAATTATTTCTCCTTTTATTTTAGGTATATTTCTTGTGTAGGTGGTGTATTAGGTTATTATGCTGGTTATGTTATACATATTGTGTACATACCTGCATGTCCGGGAGTAATATTCATGTTGTAGAAGCATTCTGCCAGCAGATGCTTCTTGCTCTTCTTCTCAGTATCAGCGTCGCCGCCACCAGTCGGTGGCGCTGCCTTCTTACCTTTCTTCGCTGTGGCTGTGAACGTCTTGCAGAAGTGACGACCTGTGCAAAGATTTTTTTTATTCATTACATTATTTGACTTCATTGATTTCAGGATACATTTTCGCGTTAAAGTATATTTTATAAAGGTTACAACTTCGACAAAAATAATAAAAAGCATACAGGAAAACAAATATTAAGGCAAACACTAAACAATACATACCTTTGAACATGTGGTGTCTCATGTCCATCGTTATGAGATATCGAGCATTAGTTGCCGGGGTCAGTACCCAGGTGAGGTCGACCAGCTTGTTGAGAGCTGTCAGCACTGCGGGATTCGGTGGCTGGTCGATGCCTGTACAATGTAAAATTAGAAGTTTTCTGACAACATAGCGGACACTGGTCCCTTATGTTGTAAATACTATACTAAATTACGCCCAAAACCTTCATTAGGATTCAAATTGCATAGCTATTTAGTTGTGAAAGTTTTACAAAGTTCTGTACAGTTGTTTTGAATGTATAGCATTTATACATGTTTCACCAGTAGGTATAGGGATCTGAGCCTGAAGTTTATATGCCATTTATGTGTTGTTTTCTGTTCTAATTACATAGTTATATTATTGTGTAAAGCAGTATGCTTTTGACCTCACCCCAATTTTTGACCTCTCTCGGGTGTCGCTTCGTAGTGGTCCACTCCCACGTCTCCGTCTTGCTGTCAAAGATCTGACGTGTGCGGCGTCTAGCTTCCCTCTCCAATGCTACCTTTGCTTTCTCGTATTTCATAGGCCTGATTGTGATAAATAGGTACAACATTAGATAGTAACATTTTATAATATTACCTTTTTGTTTAAACATGCAACTATGATAAGACATAACTTTTTTATCACAAGATTTGTTTAACAGTCTTTACAACAAATAAATAAATAAATAAACAAATGTGAGAATCCAAAAAGTGGCCAAACTAAATCATTCTCTATAAATTAATCTCTATTTAAAAATATTACTTAACAATAAAATTCGATAAATATTGAGCATGAACCTTTTAAATCATTCGACCAAAGTTGTGACTAAACTCGACAGTGATAGTAACGAGAATATAATGTAACTACTCATCCTTTGTCATAAAAGATAAACTTGATTGAAAACCAAGTATACACATCAAGCTATACAAAACCAGTTTATCATGATCTCAATTTGTACAATTTTTCTGCACATTCAATGATCATTTTATACTGGTTCTGCTCAACTAGATGTGCAGCCGTGTGTAAACAATTTCTTCTTATAAAGTTTCAACTTACTTCGACTTCTTAGCATAATTAGTCATCGTGATATAAACTTCCAATGATGTCACCTTGGACTTCTTGATCTTGTCCTGGTTGCTCAGTAGAGACACCAGGATCGAGGTGGTGGTGGACTCGCTAGACAAGAAGCCCATGTTGTGGATGCGTTGGATGTTCTGGAGTAATTCCTCCAAGCTGAATTGAGGCAGCACTGCATTCCAAACCTATCACAATAGTGAAACAAGTGAATTTATTTCAAACTCAAACTCTTTATTTGCATGTTAAGGTAATACATACAGGTCTTATGAAATAACAGGCACAGCTTAACAGCCTTTTTCAGGCGTTGCAAATTTTAGGGGTGTCATCAGCTTACTATAAATTACATTTTGGTTAACATTTTTTTACATATTTATTTGTTCGGAATATAGGTAAGTACTTAAGGTATATAATATATTAGTGGGTAAGTGCAAAATGTAAGTGGGTATTCTTATTTCTGCAAATAGGTTATAAAGCAGCATTTTTACACGTCAATTTTTCAAGCGAATGATGAGGTCGACATTCAGTAGTTATAGTTTAGCAAATGCTTGAATAAGTATAGCTAGATTGTAGTGATTTAATTGCCTTTAACTCGTCGAGTACCGGTTTTGTAGACACAATTATAGAACAATAGGTTGCGGTCACCGGTGACCGCTTGGTGTTTGACAGTTTAATTAGAGTAGATTGATAGTACTACTCTTTGTGGGTCTAGTGTCAATGCGCAGAGTTAATAGAGCCTGAAATTCGAAGTCGGTTAAGTCGAAACAACATGCTACTGTAAAATACTGCATACCTCCTGGGAAGTCAACAAATGACCAGGCACATGATCAAGTGTGAATTGGTTCCGAGTGGCTATCGCCGCGGCTGCGACTGGATCCTCGCAGTGCCTCATGTCCTCTACTGTCTGGATGTAATCAAAGATTTCTTTTGTCGCCGGTTTGTCTCCGATTAATTGTTTCGCGTGCTTGAGGCCATAGATAGAGTACTTCACAACTGCATCACGAGCTAAAAACAAAGAAGTATGTAAGACATTTTACAAACATACAATGTTAGGTACTTATTGACTTTCAAAATCGATTAGGTATTGTTACTATATTTTGGCTCCATATTCTATTATCATAGTTGTAAAAATAAGTCAATTGCGTGATGGACGAGCAAACGAAGGGTTCCATTCTATTATGTAAAAAAACTTGTTCGTTGTGCTTCCATTTAATAGTTATTTTATTCTGGTTGTATATTAGCAAAAAACATCCTTTGTGACAATTTCCACTACCACGATTCAAGAGATACACCCTAATGACAAATGAACAGGCCGACGGCAGACTTAATAATGGAATCTTAAATGTAAAGGGTTAACTTTATTCAATGCTAGCTATAATTCGTAACGGAACACGTGCACGACTGTACCAAGGTCAAGGTCAGACGCTAGTTCTTTTCTTATTACCCTGGGGAACATAATATCTGATCAATCTCCACTAACTCCATTAGACCTTATTTCCGATTTTTAGAGACTACTTTTCATACAAAATAAAATATACAGGGTGTCGACGTCCTAACGACACCAGATTATAGGGTAAATTAGAATCGCCAACCGTCATCAGAAATATAAAAATACTAAATCAGTTGCTTTTTAAAAGCGCCAAAGGACAATGCCAGGTGCTCAGTACATCTTTGACCCACTATATTAGAAGTCATGTACAAGTATGCAGTATTCAGCATCGTGTAGTGTATTAATTACCGATACCTAAACATTTGTACTGAAACCTGTAAAACTTGCGGTTTTTGTTTAAAACACAAAACAATAATGATAACTAAGGCGAAAACAACGGAAACGCAGAGAACAAATGAAAGATAATATTGACACTGACAGCTGACAACTGACAAGCGCTTCAAAACGCTACGTTACACAAAAAATCATAACTAATGATAGTAATCGTTTCTTTTATATTTTCGTGATTTCATCTGTAATTATTAATAAATAAATAAATGTTATACATAATTATACTTTTGATATAATATTTTATGTATAATGATATCTTTTTTACAGTTACTTACTTTTATATTATCATAATTTCGTAACAACGATGCGTATGATGTAAGGCAAATAGACATTAGACAGGAAGACGCATTGCAAAAAAGTATTTCCGGGATTGAACTTCTTTTTTTATTAGATTGCAAACAGCAAGTTTAAAAATAAAAAGAGATATTGTGAAAGGTTCCTTATTCGTCAAAATTATTTTCATCAATTTACTTTTTTGTAAACGATATTATGACTGGGTCAGGATCTGGAATTGTCATTTCAAGTGTCTCTGGCAAGAAATTCTCGAAATAAAAACATGTTGTCCTACTCAAGAATCAACCAAAGATCCTTTGCTCAGCAGGCACACTTATGGCTATCATATCTTACCATGATCTTCAGCCGCAACCTTGAGATGACATTTTCTTAGGAGAGTCTTGTGAGATCGTCCGTGGCGTGCGCGAACTCTCGTAACATCCTTCGCAAGATCCATCGGATCTTTACGACTGTACCACTCCTTGACAGTCCGGCACCACCCACGGCCATTACCTTTGGACATAATATATAATTAGACAAACCTTAATAATATTATAAACATAAAGGTTCGTGTGTTCGTTTGTTACACGATTACGTCAAAACGACTAAAGGGGTTAGGGTGAAATTTTAAAGTTCAATAGGGATAGATTATGGTCTGGAATAACACATTTATCCCTTATTTTATCATCCTTACTTTCTAATCCCATGCTGCAGTTTATGACAAACTCTACACATAGAAAACTATGATTACATTCCAGTTTTATGTGGATTTTTTAACAGCCATTTTAACCACGGGCGTACAGAAGACCCACGTGAAACAACATTTGCGTTATGTTTCGTCATGTGAGCGACGTTACCGGACACCCAATTACCCCTCCTCTTCCCCAATCTCTGAATCCCCAATAATACTCAAATACCTAATCCCCAAATACCGGTAACGCGCTTGTAACACCCCTGGTGTTTCGGGTATTCATAGGGGACGCCGATTACTTACCATTAGGTAATCCGTCTGCTTGTTTAAAAAACAAAATAACAAATTTTAATATTTAAAATAACTCAGATTGGGCAAAATGTAATGAATTTAAGTTATACTATAGGGTAATAATTATTAAAATATAATTTAGCTATCACAAACCATCTTACCAGTTTTCAACAGCCGTGTGAACTTGGTGAAGAGCATCATTTGTTCTGGAGTGACACATATTTTTATTGCAGCTTTGTAGGCAGCTTCTTTCATGGTATTGTTTCCTATTTGCAGACATTTAGCCAGTGCAAATGCGATGGCATCAAATCGAGTGTATAATCCATCCTGGCTTGCCTAAAAGCAATAAATTTGTTAGCCTCTCAAGTAATGCAGAGTGAAACTCATAAATAATGTATAAAATCCAGACCGACTCATGATCATATAAAAAATATTTGTTGATGTTTTTAGCCTGATTGACAGAAAAACACAATCTTTAAACTATCAAACACCAAGCGGTCACCGGTGCCCGCAACCTATTGTTCTATAATTGTGTCTATAATGACGGTACTCAACGAGTTAAGTAACTAATATGCTTTGTAAGTACAGAGTTAATTTTTTTTTTATAATGAAGGTATTTCTAAAGTTTCATGATTTGAAACTTGTATCCTATCTATTGTCATGATACATATAAGGCCTCTCCGATTTATTAATAAAGGTGGTAACAACAAAGAAAGTAGATTTAAAAAACTAATTTAATGGTATTTATCACTGGGTAGACCGCAGGGGTTAGTACCCCTTGTCTTGGCCAGGTCTCCTTGTGATTGACAACAAAACTTGTTTAAGCATTTAAGTACATTATTTAAGAGAAAATTTGACATAACAATAATAAAAACGGATGAAATTTAAATTCTCAGAATAAAATTATTAAATCAGTAGTTTTATTTTTAATTAACAAATAACTTCCACACACCACCAAAGAAAAATACCACATGGTCTGTGTTCTAACAATGGTATTTTTTTATACCATGTCGCTGGGACAATGGCTCTTTAGATTTTCTTTTACTCTGTTACAAAAATTGTAATTGTTTCCAAGTAAAAAAGATTTAAAGTAACTATAATCAACACTAAACATACCTTGCAAAAATATTACGGTAATGAACTATTGAACTGTCATCAAAATCAACAATGTTAAATTGCACACATAATAACACAAATATTACAAAATTACCTTCTCTGTAATTATAATATTAAAAATTACCTTAAGGATGATGTCAACAGCTTCAGTGTTCCCGGGGTGTATTTCAGCAATCTGCGGGAGAACAGGGAGCTTGTCCTCCTCGAAGTACTTATGAGTGGTCCAGCACCCAGGATAGTACCTAGGAAACTCATTACCCGTGTGGAGGAATCGGGTTAGCCGGTTAGTTAACTCTGGCTCAAGGGTCGGTTCACCCATTATAACTTGTATAGATTAACACTTTATCAAAAGAAGTAATTTTTCAAAATCCAAAATATTGCATGTACTATGCAAAATACTATGTCGTATCAGCGTCCCGATATTAATCGGAATGTACCGAAACTAACTCGCAGTCGAAACCTGAGAAAGATACAGTGACTAAAGGTAAATGCACTGAATGTTGAAACTATTAACTTTTTGTCGGTATTCGAGCGAAACATGTGCCACAATAAATTGAGGATGTGGCTAGAAAAAATGGACAATGGAGGTTGAATCTATACTGGAGCGCAGTAACAACATTTAATTACTAAACAAAATACAAAATATTACAAATACATTAATTGATTTTGTATAAATAATAATGCTAAAGACCTTTAGAGCAAGGAAAAATATAAATTTGTTAAAAATACCTGTCTCTTCCCCTGTGTGTGTTGAAATTGACAAATCAAGTCATTGACACATTTGTTTAGTTTTTATGTACAGTTTTAAACAACAACTTGCAACACAGTCTTTTAAGATTCGTTGTGCTTAGGAATGGGCAACTTTTCGGCTAACTCAAATTAGATAAATGTCGAATAAAAACGTATTTTCCAACACATTTTTGCATATAGCTATGATATGATATAGATAGATATATAACGTACAAACACTTTCATTCATAGCTTACAGTACAGAATCATAGAGAAAGCTATGTTCGATTGGATCAAGTAAGTTAAATTATACTAATCAAAGACTACTATAGTGAACTGATACTATTTATGTTGCAGCCCTTAGTCAGATCTGTGCATGAAAATGAACTTGGAACTAGTTCTGTAGTCTTCTCAACAAGATGGTTTTGCAGATTACATTACAGGGAAACAGTACGAAAAATACGAAGATATTGTATATTAGAAATGTTGATGTTATGAATACTTTGAAACAGTTTTGTTTTTAACCTTCAAAAATTATTTAACCTTAAGTATGTAAATGTTGACCAGTTGATGGAAAATCCTTTACATAAATTACGATAATGTATCTTGAAAGTTATGATATGAAAGTACGAGATCCGGCTGCAGAATCAGTGTACCCATCGAGTGTTTGCTGAAAACCAAATTTTTACACATATTCATGATTAGGAGAATTTATATCCACCAGGTTGCCTATCAAAATGTGGCCGCTAGTATTTTTAATTAAATTATTAATAATTCATAATCCGTAATCCGTAATTAGTGGTGTTACGCGCTAGCTCTCTTTCACTCTACTTTTAATATTTACTATATTTATTAGCCAGCAACCCTTATTGGCGGCCACATTTAATTAAGCAACCGTATATAATAATATACAGAAAAAAATTGCTTTAATTTAATATATAAATTATAAACGTACGTTGTGGGTGTATAAATGTAACAAATTCATACCTGTGTATACCTGGCTGCGAAGAGGTGCGGCCAGGTGCGCAACGGCAACCATAATTTTTCAGAGTCTTTATATATGTTGCCGTAAAGTAGACCACATTTCATTGAAAAAAAAAGTCAATGAAATTTCTTACGGATTATGAATTATTAATAATTTAATTAAAAATACTAGCGGCCACTTTTTGATAGGCAACCTGGCGGATATAAATTCTCCTAATCATGAATATGTGTAAAAATTTGGTTTTCAGCAAACACTCGATGGGTACACTGATTCTGCAGCCGGATCTTAGACACACGATTGACCGGAGCGATAGTGTACGCAGTAATTACTAAATAAATTTCGTTTATATGTTGGTAATGTTTAATAGCTAGATAAAAATCAAATCCAGATGAATCGTAAAATAATGATAATTGACTGCACGGTTGGTGCGGTGGCTGGGCAACCGGCTGCCGTGCAACGTGTCGCGGGTTCGATTCCCGCACGGAACAACTCTTTGTGTGATCCACAAATTGTTGTTCCGGGTCTGGGTGTCATTGTGTTATTGTGTATGTGAACTTGTATGTTTGTAAACGCACCCACGACACAGGAGAAAAGCCTAGTGTGGGGCAACGTTTTTAAAAAAAGAAAAGAAAAGAAAGAAAGAATTATTTTATCGATAAGTCAATTAAAACCACTGATATGATAAAGGTTTAGATATGAAATACCTACGAAAAAAACGTGCCTAGGTACCTAAACTTATTTAGTATTCTGTAATAGCGAATAGAAATAAGTAGGAAAGTGACTTTTGAAACAGTAGAAGTATCGATATTTTGGTATTGATTTTAATATTTAATATTTAACTATTTTTCAATGAAAAATGTTTTAGACATATTTCAACTAAAATTAATGAAAATAAGCACTGCATTTTAACAAGTTAGAAAAGTATTGTATTTAGTCAATGTGCAGCAAGCACAATTGATTAGTCTAAAAAACAGATATTTTAATGAAAAATGGCAGTACTTATCGATATAATGTTACACCTGCCGGTTAAGTGATATTTTTAGTGCTACATCCAATAACACTTCACCTGGGCATAGTTCTTCTCATTAACCGTTAATTTCTTTGTTTACCAAGCACAAAAAGCATGGCGACTATTTTTTAATTTTTTGTCCGTCTTTTACATATTTTAAAAATCTTCGATACGTATTTTTTCTTTTTTCTCGTATCCAAAAAAACATGTAGATATTTTCTGTTAAAATGACGCGTGACGTCACAATTAGGTACGATTTCTCCGTAAGGGTGACGTCAACACCCCCCCCCCTCCCTAACTTTAATGCGGAATAACTACGTATTCTTCTGTTAATTTGATAAAACAAAAAATACGTGTCTGATATTTTCGTGCGATCTTAATGACGGACTAATTACTTTTTTGATTTTTTTACCCTGTCGACACGCCTAAATTCTACGAAATTTTTTGTTACAATAATTGTAAACCAGTGGTTTGTCGCGGAGAACCAGGTTACTGGGGCTCCGGCTCGACGTGCAGGAGAACGGAGGAACGGAGTGGTTTTCAGTCAGTAAGAGTCTGACACTCCCTCCCGCCTCACCCAGGCGGGAGCAGTGATTCGATATTTTCCCTCCATATAAAAAAAAATCAGTGCTTTAACATTTGACGTACCACTGACATGCACTGATAACATAACTAAGATAGCCAGTATACTATAGTAGTCTTTGAAGTTTTGAACTAAGACAAGACGGCCAATTCGGCACGACTAGATATTTTTGATGACGTTACAAAATTATTGCTAGAATGACAATAATGTGTTGTCTCTTTCTGCTCGGGCAAAGAGACCTATGTAAAAAGAAAGTCAAGCATTTATTTCGATTATTTGCTACTTTTGAAACGTCGACAAATACAAAATAAATAATAGTCAGTCAGTCAGTCAGTCCGTCAGTAAAGCTAGGTGAAGCTAGGTGCTCATTCCAAAATGTAGATTTGAATGGAGAAGAATGAGCAACAAACTCAATTCGTTACTATTTTTAAAATATTTTATTCTACAATGTCTCTGGTACATATTCCAATACTGTGCGTATATGTGAGAACAATGCAAAGACACGCTTGACGCAATATTTATAGATAATAATTACAAACCTTACTAAAATAATATAAATAAAAAAATCTTATAGTCTAACACTGCTCGTTGGCCGAGTAGTCGCAAGTGCGACTGCCGGGCAAGGGGTCTCGGGTTCGATTCCCGGGTCGGGCAAAGTATTACTGGGTTTTTTAAAATTCTCAGTAGTAGCACGGAGTCTGGAAATGTGCCCGGTATATGGCAATAGGCTCACCCCCTATTACATGGGACTCATAACAACTAGTGAAAAGTGGGTGTTACATTGTACTGTGGTAGAATGTGCACCTCTGCCTACCCCTTCGGGGATAAAAGGCGTGATGTTATGTATGTATGTACTTATAGTCTAACATGGTGCTCACAAATGCATACTGGCAATCCATAAAAATAGTGTTTCTATACAAGAAAAACTTTGTTTCAATAAAGAAAGAAATGCTTGATGCCATAAGGAAACTTGATTGTCTACATTAGAATGAAAGTATTAAATGACTAAATTTTATAAAATTTTAATAATTTAATACTTTCTGTCTTTCTGTCTGTCTACACTACAGACGGACCGCAGAGTTTCTTATTCCGTAGTGATCTAATTTCAGCAAGTGTCTCGTGGTCAACGCAATCAAATGCTTTTGAGAGGTCACAAAAGACACCAATAGCATCCTGTGCTTCCAACCAAGCACCAAATATTTCCTTAATCAAAGAGTCACCGGCGTGCTACGACTTTTAGTGAAACCGTATTGTTGTTGGTGAAAGATAATGTCTATTAAAATGATGCATCCAAGACACCATCAACTTTTCAAAGACTTTGTTGAGAACCGGCAAAACAGACTGGCCTATAGTTGTTAGGTTCTTTAGTGTGACCACTTATAAATAGTGGGATAACTTTACTATAATTCATTAGGTCAGTGAAACCACTGTCATCTATAAATTTTATTGAAAATCACTGCCAGTTAGGGCGCTACAGTTTGAATCAGTGACTTGCAAATTTTTACCGACATTCCCCAAAGATCCTCCGTTGATTTGGTCTTAATTTCTTTAAAAACTTTTATAATTCCTAGAGGATTCGTATATCGAAAACTAAAGTCGTGTTGACATGATTCTATGTTGTTCATAAGCAAAGTTACAGAGAGGTTTGCTGATGAATTTAAATGTTCAGTTGTTTTGATAGGAATGTTGGTAAAAAAAATTCAATCTCCTGGGTTACATCTACGTTTGATGAAATCTGTCCCCTTTCGATATTTAAATTAAGATCTGAGTTTCTTAATCTTTTCCTACCAGTTTTGTTGTGTATAACTTTCCAAGTAGTTTTTATCTTTTCCTCAGATGATCTTATTTTATTACTAATATAAAGACGTTTCGCGACTTTGCATATTATTCTGAAGGTTTTTGAATAAGATGTTACATACTAGTGAAATTGACGGTCGTTTTTGTACGGTTTCATTCCATAAAGTTCGGAAAGTCTGTCCCTACTCTTACGAATACCTACAATTGCCCAATCGCTAAATACAAATTTGGTATGAATATCTTTTATTGGCAGAATATTATTCAATTCCTTGTTTAACATCTCAAAGAAATCGTTGTAGAATTTATTCAGATTACTAGTATCAAATTATTTCATACATAATTTAGTAGCTAAAGAATTGATTAATTTCTCCAGAAACAACAGTATGTTTATGATTTTACCGTTCTAGTGGATCTAGACCGACATCTATGTTATATATCTATTATTAAAACCAATACCTAAATATCAATACTTCTATTGTTTCAAAAGTCACATCCCTAGTTCTATACGCCATTACAGAATAAGAAGTCATAGGGACTTTCGTTGGTAGTGGTGAAGGTTACGCACGTGCTTTTGTCATTCCTACGTTTGTTTTCAATTTAAGTGATCCAATTCATAGTGATCGGAATTGAAATCTTTTAAATTTTGTGTTGTCGTGTTGGTTAAGTGTGTGTGTGTAAGTTTTTAACAGGTATTGGTGTGTTTCTAAGAGAAAATTTATCTATTCCTCTGCCCACATCTCTTTAACCAGAAATGGATGAGGCGAAGCCACCAGACCCTCCCGATCCCGATAAATCCCCGGAATATGAGACGGAAACCATTCTAACAATCACTCTTCCTCCCGACACCCCGGATATCGAATTAATAGATTCAGAAGTTCCAAAATCCCGAAAACGACCTGCACGCTCCCCCCCAATCAACCAGAACAACCCTCCGAAATTGGCTAAAAGTATAAACGATCGACAATGTTATACGGCCAGGGATAATCCCCCGTACGTAGTTTATGTGTCTCTTAAGGACTCCCAGACGTCTGGCACTACTCTCCACCCAGCTAAGTTTGGAATGTTTTTAATGAAACTCAATATTAATAATGTTAAAATCGGTGGTGTCAAACGGCTGGGGAGGAATAGAGTTTCGGTTGAGTTTGTGACGCACCAGGATGCAAATAGCTTCCTAGTAAACGGTATGGTAGCTCAAAGCTATGTGACATCGATACCACAATTTAACATCACACGAATGGGCATTGTTAGGGACGTCCCTGTCGAATGGACAGAGGACGAAATTATTAGCAATATCAGGGTTCCCGCCGGGTGTGGGGCTGTAATAAAGGCTAGGAGAATGAACCGCAGAGTCTCAGCCACAAATGGTACCGAATGGAAGCCTACTCAAACTGTAGTGCTTACTTTTGATGGCCAAACACTACCTAAAAAAGTGTTTTGTTTTTACTCAGCGCTCCCGGTAGAACTATACTCATACCCTACCATACAGTGTTATCACTGTTGCCGTTTTGGGCATACCCGCACTCTTTGCCGCTCCAAGCCACGCTGTTTCAAGTGTGGCCAGGATCATCCAGGGGATGGATGCCAGATTCCAGCTGAGACTGCCACCTGTGTCAATTGCAGTGGCACTCATTTTGCTAATGATAAAGCTTGTCCTGAATTGGGTCACCAGAAGAGCATCAAAGCTCTGTTGGCTGAAAAATCAATTTCATATGCGGAAGCAAGCCAGGTTTTCCCTACTGTAAAAAGGTCTTATGCTGAGGTCTCAAGATCAGTGAACCTCATTGATCCATCTCCTCTTAAAAAACCATCCCAACAAAGAGTCTCCTATAAAAAAACTATACACCTTAAACCTAAATCACATGCTCCCCTATCATATCATAGCTATGATAAGAAGGCTCATCAGGCCCTTATCCAAAACCACTGTTACTCCCCATCCAAAAACGGTTGCGCTTTCCCTGTGGAATCCAGAACCAACATTCGTAGCTCCAAGTACATTCTTAATATAGTTTCTGATATGCTCATGGCAGTACTATCAAACCCTGCCCAAACTGTACCGGACCACGTCGCACACAAGCTTTCAACAATTCTTGATGATATCTGTAAAATTCCTACCTCTGACACTGCTTCAGTGGAACGTGAGGAGTACTCTTCCCAGGAAGAGTGACTTACTCCACTTGATGAATAAATTTAAACCATCGATTTGTGGCATTACTGAGACATGGCTTCGACCGAATATAAATTTCGGGATCCCGTGTTTCAGCGTTGACAGACATGACAGATCTGATGGTTATGGAGGGTGTGCTTTGTTAATTAATAACAAAGTACCCTTCTCCCAGATCCCTCTACCCTTCGTTGGCGATGACATAAATGTTGTCGCTGTTAAGGCTGAGGACATAAACATATTTATATTTTACATTGCTCACCCTCATGTTGACTACCTTATTTTGATTAAAAATTTACTTACCTTAGTAAGTGGCTCATTACTTGTTATGGGTGACTTTAACTCCCACCACTATAGATGGGGTTCAGATTTTTGTGATAATATGGGTAATGAGCTAGTTGAGATGCTGGACGAACTCGAGCTGTGTGTCATTAATGATGGCAGCCCTACTCGTAGGTCTGCATTTGATTTGGTCAAAGAAACAGCTGTGTGGACTTGACCTTTTGCTCGCCTGTTATGGCTAGCGTGCTAAATTGGAGTTGTTTAAATTTAACCTATGGTAGTGATCACTACCCCATCATAATTAAACACCTGTCAAAATCCATCCCAGATAAACCCCTTCCCCCCCCTATTAAGATATCGTTTAGATTCTGCAGACTGGGATCTTTATTCAAAATTATTAGACCTCCGCATCTCTCTCCTTCCACCAATCAACAACGAGAATTCTTTGGAATGTTTCTCCAAATTTTCGGACTTGATAGCTACCACTGCCGAAGATTGCTTTCCGGTGAAAATCCCACCGAAAGGCAAAATCCCTTCTCCACCGTGGTGGGATAGTGAATGCACTGCCATGATAAGAGCTAGGAATGCGGCTGAAAAGTCATATAACCAAGATATGAACCTGGAAAACCTCCTAAATTTCAAGCGAATTTTGGCTAAGCCAAGGAAATTGTTCAAGAAAAAGAAGAGACAAGGGTGGCAGAGATATTGTGGTTCACTAAGCCCATCGACACCAATATCCAAAGTTTGGCAGAGAGTTAAAAACTTTAGGAACTCCACCAAACCTCCCACTATCTCTACCCTACCCGAATCTCTGAGTAACAGTTTTTTCAACAACATTGCCCCAACGTATGTTCCTACTGCAGATGAATGCTGCCTGAGATCCCATGAGATCGAGCGATCCGAGTCTCATGACCCGCTCGATTTGGAGTTCTCACCTGAAGAGCTTCAAACGGTACTCAATCATGTGAAGGACTCGGCACCAGGGATTGATGGGTTCCCCTACTCATTCCTAACTAAAGCGGGAACTAAAGCGAAGCAATACTACCTTGACTTGGTCAATTTTTGCTTTATTTCAGGCTATATTCCTCCTACCTGGAAGGTTCAGGTTATTATGCCGCTGTTAAAAGCTGGCAAGGATCCTGGGGACCATTTGTCGTACAGTCCTATTGCCCTATCGTCCATACTTATTAAAACTTTTGAACACCTCATCAAAAACCGCCTTGAATGGTTGGTTGAGAGCCAGGGGCTGCTTCCGGCGACTCAGTTCGGCTTCAGGAAAGGTCTGGGTACGGCTGACAGTGTGGGTACCCTCACGTCAGCCATCCGACTGGCCCTTAGCAGGCAGGAGTCGTTGGTCGCAGTCTTCTTGGACATCTCAGCGGCCTATGATTCTGTCCTCTTACCCCTTCTCAGGCAGAAACTGCAACAGCTGAGAATCCCGAGTAGGATCTGCCGAATCATAGCCTACATCCTTTCCGATCGTACCCTCCAATTGAGAACTCCTGAGGATAACCCAGTACGGAGGTCCTCCTGGAAAGGTTTACCTCAGGGGTCAGTCCTTAGCCCCATCCTTTATAACATTTATACATACGACCTTCCCTCCTGTCTAAATTTTAACTGTAATGTCCTTCAGTATGCTGACGATATCACACTAATGGTTACTAACAGCTCCATAACAGACGCCGCCCACTCCATCAACGTCTCTTTGGCCTCATTAAACCAATGGCTTCTTAATCACGGGTTATCTTTAAGCGCCCCAAAAAGCTCAGCTGTCATTTTTACACGCAAACGACGCACTCCGGATCTTCGTATAGAGATAGACGGTCAGGATATCCCGATCAAAAGCAGTGCTAGATTCTTGGGGGTTTATCTCGATTCAAAGATGTCTGGGGCGGATCACATAAACACTGTGGTCGCAAGGTGTGAACGCTCAGTATCGATACTCAGAGCTCTGGCCGGGGTATGGTGGGGTGCTCACCCCTACTCATTGAAGCCCATCTACAATGCATTGGTCAGAAGTGTAATGGACTACTGTTGCTTCCTTATTGTTCCTTGCAATAAGGGTGCATTAAAAAAACTAGACTCCATTCAGGCCAAATGCCTTAGAATAATTATCGGAGCTATGAAATCATCCCCCATAAATGCTCTTCAGGTTGAATGTGTAGAGCCTCCCCTCAACCTTCGAAGACAATACCAGGCAGACCGCTTCATCTCAAAAGTCCTCTCCCTCTCATCACACCCCCTTCTTCCTATCCTAGAACAAATCCACTGTTCCTATATGTCCTCTTCGTACTGGAACAATAACCTGTCCCTCCCGTGATTGTCAGTACAGCGAGCTTAAAAACCTCTCTGCACCCATCAGGCAATATCCTGTACTCCCGGTTTTCTCTTCCGTATATGAGGTTATCCACTTCAGGCCAAAGATAATTCTAGGACTCGGCATTTCGAAATCCTCCGTGGATGCTGCGGGCGAGTTTGGGCGCGCTTTGAACAATTACTGGAGGGGCTGGAATATTTTCTTCACCGACGCGTCTAAATTATCCCGAAATGGAAGTACAGGAGTAGCAGCGTACTTCCAAAATTCGAAGATCGCCATGCTCTTCAAGTGTCCCCCGGAAGCATCTGTCTTCACGGGAGAATGTGTCGGCATTTTGGAATCAATAAAATTTATTAGAGCGCACAACCTTCAAAATTCTGTTATTTTTTCCGACTCCCGAAGTAGCCTACAGTCTTTCAACCAAGACCAGCTCCATTCCCGAACTCATAGCAGTTTGGTTGTTGAAATAAAGGCGCTTCTTTTTTCTTGTTTCAAAGATGGCATAAATATCGAGATCACTGGTCACTCTGGCATATGTGGTAACGAGTGTGCGGATTCATTGGCCAAATTTGCGGCCTCGAATGAGGTCGAACGCCAACACTACGTTGTGTACGGGTATGATATACGTGCCGACACAAAACACAGGCTGTTTGACTCATGGGCTGCAGTGTGGGTAGAAACTTCCAAACGGAAAGGTGCCTACTATGCAGTTGTTCAGCCCGACATCCGGCGGAAACCTTGGTTTTCCAAGTACCCTAAGCTTCCCCGTCATAATATTTCATCCTTGTGAAGGCTCAGACTCGGCCATTGTAGTAGTCCGGTCTTCCTCAACAAGATCCGTGTCCGCCACAGCTCGCTGTGCGAATGCGGCCTTGATGAGGGAACCTTAGATCACATATTTTTTTCGTGTCCTTTAAATTCCCAATCCTTTGACCTCTACCAAAAACTTCCCAGTATCCAAATCCCACTCCCAATCAGTTTCCACCTCCTTTTAACTCACTTTTCCCACAAAGTAATTATTTGTATATGTAAATTTATGAATGGAAATGAGATCAAAATGTGACGGTGTCCAATGATGTATATTAATATCTGTCTATATTGTGTATGTCCCCCAACTATTTTTTACACCACTGTATATATTATACAATAAAATAGTTGATAATGTTTCAGCTACTAACAACTAAAAACTACCACAAAGTTAAGTTCGACGGTCCAATAATTTTGCCGTCACCACTCGACACTGGCAGTATAGTCGACAACACCATTGTGGAGACTCGGTTGCCAAAGAAGAAAAAAAAAAAAAGAAAGTAATAAGAAGTGAAGTTTAGGTAGGACGTTTTTTTCGTAAGTATTTCATATCTTTACCTTTATCATATCAGTGCACAGTAAGCAAGGGATAAGAAAAATCCGAAAGAAGTTTTGTCCATGGTGCTGTCAACCCTGTTGTTTTTGTCATTGTCAATGTCAAACTCAGCAGTCAAAACACGAGAAATTTGAGTCGAATTTGTTATTGTTGATATTAATTTTAATTTTTAAATGGTTGCATAGATTGTTTCGTATTAAGTATTTAAAATTAAAATTGAAATACAAACTAAAGTAACTGTGTAAACCAAAGCAGTAACGGTTGTCTCTTTATTCTTAATACTCAACTGCATAATACGCCTTCAAGAGTCTACATGAGCTTGCATTTGGAAGAAGCCAACGAAACACAACAACTTATGCAGAATGAGGTGGAAGAAGATGAGCAGAAAGTGCATCATGCGGCAACATCACCTGTTACAAGCAATAAATTATCAAGTGGCGCTGCCAGTCTGACATCAAAGAATCTGGCCCAGACTGTGTCTGGTGTAGGCAACAGTAGTGTAAATGAATCGACAAAGATATCATACGTCAGTGAGAAACAAAATCGAATAAATCGAGACAATAACTTAATGCGATCCACTAACAAACCAAAGATTATTCCAAAAGAAACACCAGATGTCAAAAATATGGAAAAGACCCTGTTAGAATTGTTAGATGACTTCCACACTGGTAAGCTGAGTGCATTTGGTACAGGTTGTAGTATGGAACAAATGATAAATATAAGAGATCAACAGGAGCACTTGGCACGGTTACATTTTCGTTTATGTGCTGATGTTGAGAAGCCTACTGAGGATAGTTTTGAAAACTCGGCATCTCGGGATAAAATGGCTCAGCTAGTACAGAGTCTTGAACAACTTTCTGCATCTATTGAACACTTACATTCTGATGTTAATGGCACTGAGAAACCAACATGAAAATTTTGTACCTATAGCTTATTTTGGATCTTAGTATAATGTTTATAAATTTAAGTCAATAATGTAATTATATAATTATGTATAATTATTATTTTTATATTGTAATGTATATTAATTATGTATCTTCAGATACTTTTATGTTATCAAATAATATTTTAATATTTTTAAATGTTTATTATGTGGTCTAGAAAGCCTGCAATTTGCATATGTATAGTTGACCTTGGTGTGAAGTTCATCAATTTATTGACGCTCATGAGTTGCTGTTTATGGATTTGTTTGAGATGTAATCTTGATTCAGAATGTCAAAATGTATCATTTTTATTTTATTTCATTAATCCAAATTGGGTATTGGGTTTAGCAATATTTGAGCTGAATGATTTTTAGATCACCTTTCATTCTTCTAAAGAAATAATAATAGTTACTTATGTATTTAAATAAAGAAGTATAATAAAAATAGTAATTTATCATTTTATTTCAACTTTATAGGTGTTTATCATAATGGCAAAAATTGTTTTTTTATCTACTTAAGAGCTAGAGAAAGATTGCATATAAGCTATACAATAAAAAAGTGACCGCAACCTATTGTTCTATAATTGTGTCTATAATGACGGTACTCGACGAGTTAAAAAGAGCAAAAGAAACTGAATAATAAAAATAAAAGGAATTTAGATACATATCACATTTTTAATTTGTAGAACAATATTGGATAAATGTTTCAATTAATATAAAAAAATATTAGATCATATTCTAAAATCAAGTTAAAACTAAAAGATATAAAATTAATTTAACATTTTCGCATTATCTTGTTCAGGAATATTATTTAAATCAAAATATTATAATACAATGACAATAAAAACCTACATACTACCTACATAAACATACATATTTTTTATAACAATATTATGATTATCATTTTATAAAGAGTGATTGACATAATCATTCTTTATATATAGCAAGAATCTGTCGCTTTATACTATTTTTTAACAGGCACTATTGTTAAGTTTACATAGCAGGTAGGTACTTTGATAATTTTTATTTATAAATTGGCTTTAATATTATTATATTCATTGAGTAAAACTAAATGATTACTGAGGTAATGCTAATCAAAGAGAATAAACACCATAAGCATTCTTTTGATTGTAAATACTGTTTCTTCATACTATTTTTCACAATAATAATCCCTCTTTTACAATAATTAAATCAATAATCAAAGAAAAACAATATATTAGCATGTTCAACATGCTATTGTAGTTGATTTGAAGCCATTCATAAATTTTAATGAATGAAAAACAGATGGGCCCAACCAATAATAAAAATGTCAAATTTTCGTCAGAACAAGACAAACAAGACACATAAGTGATCAGTTCTTATATGTATTACTTCAAATATCATTAACCAGGTACTTATACTGCAGGCACTTGTAGATTAAATGTCACAAATCTCTTGGCGATCATGTGACCATGGTATCATTTGGTAATAAATGCAATTTGTGTGGAATAGAACATTTGAATTATAACTAAAAAGCTCACATTCATACACATATACGAGTCACATACTCATCACATTTTATATTTACAATTTTAAAACTTCACAAGTTTTAAACAATATTATATCATTATATCAAAGTGTTGTATCACCTATAAGTGTAAATGTTGATGGCACTATTAATTAATTAATTAATAATATGTGACTAGTGAGATAGAGTCTAAGCTTGACAACCTTACACCAGCTATATTTGGTAAGTATCTGAAATAAGATTTGTATAACAAAACAATATACACATATTTATAAATACAATAGATGGTATCCTCCATTTGGACCTTTCAGAGCTTTCCGACAAGTAGGACATTTTTTTCCATTTTGTCTAATAGCTGTTTTTATACAATCCACACAGAAAACATGACCACATAATGTGGAAGCAATTCCATTAGAGGTGAGCGAGTCCAAACAAATAGGACAATCTCCTAAACTTCTTTTTGGTTCTGGTGATGGTTGTTGAGGGGTACTGGTGGTTTGCTGAGGTGGAGTGCTTACTGCTTCAGGAGCTCTTTGCCTGCTTTCTTGAATTAGTAAATTGTTGGTTGCTGTACCACTATCAACAATATTTACTGTTCCTATTTGATTGCTGTTATTAGAACTTGGTACTGTATTTATAAATGATTCAAATATTCTTTCCAATTGTTGAGTGTTATTAGGCCTTACAGTTTTTCCTTTTCGTGTTCGTTGTCTAAAGAAGTCATCAAGTATGTTTCTAAATACTGATTCCTGTGGTTGTGGAACTTCTTGAATAATTTCAACTGGTTCTGACAATGTTTGTTGAGTTTGCTCATTCTGTTGCAGCCTTGTTGATTGAATTTGACTGTCTTCAGTTACTGTTTGAGGACTCTGGGAGTCTACTATGACAACACTTTCATTTTGATTAGTGTGTGAATTTGATTGATGATTATTTGTAGAATCAGTGACAGTAGTTGTCATTGACATTCTAGTATTCCTATAATCGTCCGGAACTTCAATTACTGTAGTTATTTGGTTTAATTCTGTTTTATTTTTCCATTTACTAAGTATAGATTTATTTTCGTTTAGTATATCATCTATATTTATAACATCATATGGTTCATCATCATTAAGTGGATATGGTTCGTTGATACAACTGTATTCATCTTCAATAATTATAGTTTCTCTTGAATCCTCATTTACGGTTTCACTTGTAATAATTATACAATCATCATCATTGGTCAAATTACTCACTGTTTGTTCATCTTTAGGAACTTTGATAGCCTGTGGCTCTAGTATTTGAATTAAATCAGAATCTTCAACTTTGTTTTTAATCTTATTTTGTGAAAAAGTATCACTATTTTCATCAATTACAATAGTGTCATATGGTATATCTATAATTTCTACTTCATTTTGAGAAGATTGTTGTGCTGGAGTAGTTTCCTCTAATTTTACATTGCTATTTTCAGTGGCTTTTTCTGTTAGTGGGGATGATTGTTCCATTGCATCAATTGCCTTCAAACTTTCATTAAATAACTCATCATTTTTTATAAAAGTTTCCCTGTCTTTGGAAGTACTTGGAAGCGGTGAAAATGGCCGAGGTTTCAGAGATTGATATGGTGTATATGGTGTTACATCATATTCTATTGTTTTATTACTATCGGAACTACAATCACTAACATTACCCGATTCATTCTCAGTCAGCTTTTTTGAAATTTCATCACTGAGAGCATTGAAAGTGGATTTTGAGTAACTTTTAATCATCGACTTTTTAGCTTTCTTGCTTTTTGGTTCCTCTTCTTCTGGATCGGCACCTGAAGAAGTTATACCATAATCTTTATCACCTTTACAAAAATTTGTGCTTGCTTTACTTGGTACTTGCGGGCGTTCTTTGCAACCAACAATATATGGAAGTTCAGGTTTCTTTCTTTTTTTTGGTGGTATTATAGCGGGTGGTGGTGGTGAATCTATTGGTTCCAAGGGTAATAAAATAGGGTAATCTTCAAGCAGTTGACAGGGATCAGAGATATTGTCTATTAATTTCTCCATTTTCTCTGATATTTTTTTTATAGTTGAAGGGGATATTTGGATTGTTTTGTTGTCACAATTTGATAAAAGCTTATCTGGTGTAGGGGATGTACATGAATTTTGTTTTGGATTTGTCGTATTATTATTTCGATTGTCAGTATCATTATCATCATCATCCTCATAAAATTTCTTCAGTTGGGATAAGGAAGGTAAAGGCTTACCATTGGGGCAAATCCGTTCATGTTTAGATTGCCTTCTTGCACGGGTTTTATTCTTCTTCATTAACAACAGTTTAGATTTAGCAATTCCACCATCTGGTGTACTTTTATTAGCTGTACCTTTTTCATTTTTGGGAACGTTTTCTTTCTGTTCTGATGATGTTTGTCTTAAAGATTTGTTAGGTACCTTACGCTGTTTTTTACTTTTCTTACTTTCAGAGTTGTCCATGTTTACATATGGACTGAGAATATGTTTGCGTCCTTATGGCAATTTTCAACACAATGCACTTCACAAAAACTTAAGTCTCGTATTAGTTTAACGATAAAGTGATAACAGCGCAGATTCAAAATAAATTGTGTAAATTGTAATATGAAACTGTCAAACTGTCAAGCAAGCGAGAAGTTTTTTTTTTTTTTTTTTTTTCCTCTTTGGCAAACGAGTCTCCAAAATGATCTTGTCGACTATACTGCCAGTGTCCAGTGGTGACGGTAGTTTAATGAACCGTCGAAATTAACTTTGTGGTAGTTTTTAGTTGTTAGTAGCTGAAAGGACAAAACATTTGGGTTAGTGACATATAATTATTATCAACTATTTTACTGTATATATACAGAGGTGTAGAAAACAGTTGAGGGGACATACACAATACAGACAGATAAGTATGTACATCATTTACATTATTGAACACCGTCATATCTTAATCTCATTTTCATTGATGAATTTACTTAAACAATGGATTAGTTTATGGGAAAAGTGAGTAAAAAGGAGGTGGAAATTGATTGGAAGCGGGATTTGGATACTGGGGAGTTTTTGATAAAGGTCAAAGGATTGGGAGTTTAAGGGGCACGAAAAAAACATATGATCTAAAGTTCCCTCGTCAAGGCCGCATTCGCACAGTGAGCTGTCGCGGACGCGGATCTTGCTGAGGAAAACCGGACTACTACAGTGGCCGAGTCTGAGCCTACACAAGGATGAAATAGTGTGACGGGTAAGCTTAGGGTACTTGGAAAACCAAGGCTTCCGTCGGATGCCAGGCTGGACACCAGCATAGTAGGATCCTTTATGCTTGGAAGATTCTACCCACACTGCAGTCCATGACTCAAACAGCTTGTGTTTGGTATCGGCACGTATGTCATACCCGTACACAACGTAGTGTTGACGTTCGACATCGTTAGAGGCCGCAAATTTGGCCAACGAATCCGCACACTCGTTACCACGTATGCCAGAGTGGCCAGGGATCCAAGCGATCTCGATATTTATGCCATCATTGTAACAGGAAAAAAGAAGCGCCTTTATCTCTACAACCAAACTGCTATGGGTTCGGGTATGGAGCTGGTCTTGGTTGAGAGATTGTAGGCAACTTCGGGAGTCAGAGAAAATAATGGAATTCTTAAGGTTGTGCGCTCTAATAAATTTGACTGATTCCAGAATGCCAATGCATTCTCCCGTGAAGACAGATGTTTCCGGGGGGCACTTGGAAAGAAGGGCGATCTTCGAATTTTGGAAGTATGCTGCTACTCCTGTACATCCGTTTCGGGATAGTTTAGACGCGTCCGTGAAGAAAACATTCCAGCCCTTCCAGAATCTGCTCAAAGCGCGTCCAAACTCGCCCGCAGCATCCACCGAGTATTTCGAGATGCCAAGTCCTAGAATCAGCTTTGGCCTGAAGTGAATAACCTCATATATGGAAGAGAAAACCGGGAGTACAGGATATTGACTGATAGGTGCAGAGAGGTTTTTAAGTTCTCTGTACCTGACGATCACGGGAGGGACGGGTTTATTATTCCAATAGGAAGAGGAGCTAAAAGAACAGTGGATTTGTTCCAGGATAGGAAGCAGAGGATGTGATGAGAGGGAGAGAACTTTTGAAATGAAACGGTCTGCCAGGTATTGTCTTCGAAGGTTGAGGGGAGGCTCTACACATTCAACCTGAAGAGCATTTATGGGGGATGATTTCATAGCTCCGATAATTATTCTAAGGCATTTGGCCTGAATGGAGTCTAGTTTTTTTAATGCACCCTTATTGCAAGGAACAATAAGGAAGCAACAATAGTCCATTACGCTTCTGACCAATGCATTGTAGATGAGCTTCAATGAGTAAGAGTGGGCACCCCACCAAACCCCGGCCAAGGCTCTGAGTAAGGATACTGAGCGTTCACACCTTCCAACCACGGTGTTTATGTGGTCCACCCCAGACATCTTTGAGTCGAGATAAACTCCCAAAAATCTAACACTGCTTTTGATCGGGATAGCCTGACCGTCTATCTCTATACAAACATCCGGAGTGCGTCGTTTGCGTGTAAAAATGATAGCTGAGCTTTTTGGGGCGCTTAAAGATAACCCGTGATTAAGTAGCCATTGGTGTAATGAGGCCAAAGAGACATTGATGGAGTGAGCAGCGTCTGTTATAGAGCTGTTGGTAACCATTAGTGCGATATCGTCGGCATACTGAAGGACATTACAGTTAAAATTTAAACAGGAGGGGAGGTCATATGTATAAATATTATAAAGGATGGGACTAAGGACTGACCCCTGAGGTAAACCTTTCCAGGAGGACCTCTGTACTGGGTTATCCTCAGGAGTTCTCAATTGGAGGGTACGATCGGAAAGGATGCAGCCTATTATTCGGCAGATTCTACTCGGGATTCTCAGCTGTTGCAGTTTCTGCCTGAGAAGGGGTAAGAGGACAGAATCATAGGCCGCTGAGATGTCCAAGAAAACCGCGACCAGCGACTCCTGCCTGCTAAGGGCCAGTCGGATGGCTGACGTGAGAGTACCTACACTGTCAGCCGTACCCAGACCTTTCCTGAAGCCGAACTGAGTCGCCGGAAGCAGCCTCTGGCTTTCTACCAACCATTCAAGGCGGTTTTTGATGAGGTGTTCAAATGATTTAATGAGTATGGACGATAAGGCAATAGGTCTGTACGACGAATGGTCACCAGGATCTTTGCCAGGTTTTAACAGCGGCATAATAACCTGAACCTTCCATGTAGGAGGAATATAGCCTGACGCAAAGCAAAAATTGACTAAGTCAAGGTAGTACTGTTTCGTTTTTGTTCCTGCCTTAGTTAAGAAGGAGTAGGGGAACCCATCAATTCCTGGTGCCGAGTCCTTTACACGATTGAGCACAGTTTGGAGTTCTTCAAATGAAAACTCCAAATCGAGCGTATCATGAATCTCGTGTCTCTCGATCTCATAAGAACTCAGGCAGCATTCATCTGCACTAGGAACGTATGTTGGGGCAATACTATTAAGAAAATTGTTATTCAGAGATTCGGGTAAAGTGGAGATAGAGGGAGGTTTGGTGGAGTTCCTAAAATTTTTTACTCTCTGCCAAACTGTGGATATTGGTGTGGATGGGCTTAGGGAACCACAAAATCTCTGCCACCCTTGTCTTTTCTTTTTTTTGAACAATTTTCTTGACTTAGCCAAAATTCGCTTGAAACTTAGGAGATTTTCCAGGTTCATACCTTGGTTATATGTCTTTTCAGCTTCATTCCTAGCTCTTATCATGGCAGTGCATTCACTATCCCACCATGGAGGGGAAGGAATTTTGCCTTTTGGTGTGCTTTTCACCGGAAAGCAGTCTTCACCTGTAGAAGCTATCAGGTCCGAAAATTTAGAAAAGCACTCCAAAGCATTCTCGGTATTTACTGGTGGAAGGAAAGAAATACGGTGGTCTAATAGTTTTGAAAAAAGATCCCAGTCTGCTGAATTTAAACGATATTTTAGTAGGGGGGAAGGGGTTTATCTGGAATGGATTTTGAAGGATTTTTAATTATGATGGGATAGTGGTCACTACCATAGGACAAATTTAAACAACTCCAGTTTAGCATGCCAGCCATAGCAGGCGAGCAGAAGGTCAAGTCAACACAGCTGTTTCTTTGACCAAATGCAGACCTACGAGTAGGGCTGCCATCATTAATGACACACAAGTCGAGCTCGTCCAGCATCTCCACTAATTCATTACCCATTAGATCGCATATATCTGAACCCCATCTATAATGGTGGCAGTTGAAGTCACCCATTACAAGCAATGGGCCACTTACCACGGATAGCAAATTTTTAATTAACCTAATGTGATCAACATGAGGCTGTGCAATATAAAATACAAATATATTTATGTCCTCAGCCTTAACAGCGACAACATTGATGTCATCGCCAACGAAGGGTAGAGGGATCTGGGTGAAGGGCACTTTGTTATTAACTAACAAAGCACAACCTCCATAACCATCAGATCTGTCATGTCTGACAACACTGAAACACGGGATCCCGAAATTAATATTGGGTCGAAGCCATGTCTCAGCAATGCCACAAATCGATGGTTTAAATTTATTAATCAAGTGGAGTAAGTCACTCTTCCTGGGAAGAGTACTCCTCACGTTCCACTGAAGCAGTGTTAGAGGTAGGAATTTTACAAATATAGTCTAAGATTGTAGAAAGCTTGTGTGCCACGTGGTCAGGTACATTTTGGGCAGGGTTTGATAGAACTGCCATGAGCATATCAGAAACTATATTTAGTATGTGTTTGGAGCTACGAATGTTGGTTCCGGATTCCATAGGGAAAGCGCAACCATTTTTGGATGGGGAGTAAGAGTAGTCCTGGATAAGGGCCTGATGGGCCTTCTTATCATAGCTGGGGGAAGGGGAGCATGTGACTTAGGTTTGAGATGAACTGTTTTTTTATAGGACACTCTTTGTTGGGATGGTGATTTATTAGGAGACGAATCTATAAGGTTGACTGATCTTGAAACCTCAGCATAAGACCTTTTAACCATAGGGAAAACCTGGCTTGCTTCCATATACGAAATAGATTTCTCTGCCATCAAAGCTTTGATGCTCTTCTGGCGTCCTAATTCAGGGCAAGCTTTGTCATTGGCAAAGTGGTTGCCATTACAATTGATACAATGGGCAGTATCGGCTGAAGTCTGGCATCCATCACCTGGATGGTCCTGCCCACACCTGAAACAACGCGGCTTCGAGCGGCAGAGAGTGCGAGTGTGTCCAAAACGACAACAGTGATAACATTGTATGGTGGGATATGCATACAGTTCTACCGGAAGTGCTGAGTAAAAGCAAAATACCTTTTTGGGTAGGGTTTGACCATCAAAGGTAAGCACTACAGTTTGGGTAGGTTTCCATTCGGTTCCGTTGATTGAAGTGATTCTACGATTCATCCTCCTTGCCTTTATCACTGCCCCACAGCCGGTGGGAACCTTGATATTTCCAATGATCTCGTCCTCTGTCCATTCAACAGGGACGTCCCTCACAATACCCATTCGTGTTACATTGAATTGAGGGATTGAGGTAACATAGCTTTGAGCAACCATACCATTGACCAAGAAACTATTTGCATCCTGGTGCGACACAAACTCAACTGAAACTCGGTTCCTTCCCAGCCGTTTAACACCACCGCTCTTAACATTGTTAATGTTTTGTTTCATCAGAAACATTCCGAACTTAACCGGGTGTAGTGTGGTGCCAGACGTCTGAGAGTCCTTAAGGGACACATATACTACATAAGGAGGGTTATCCCTGGCCGTATAACACTGTCTACCATATACACTTTTCGCCAGTTTTGGAGGGTTATTCATGGAGATAGGAGGGGAGCCTGCATGTCGTTTCCGACTGTTGGTGGGTTCTAAGTCCATTCTTTCAAAATTTGGTGTATTGGGAGGAAGGGTAATGGTCACAATTGTTTCTGTTTCGTATTCCGGCGACTTATCGGGAGGATCGGGTGGCTTCTCTTCTTCCATTTTGGGGATAAAAAGTAGGAAGAGGAAACAAGTGGAAAAACTTACTTAAAACTACCAATACCGAGATAAAACTTACGGACACAGTTAATTAGACAACACGACAACACAGAACTTAAAAGATTTCAGTTCACACTGAGGGGGATCACTAAAATAGTCAACAAACGTAGGAAAACGACAAAAGCACGTGCGTAACCTTCACCGCTACCAACGAAAAAAAAAACAAAAAACAAGCGAGAAGTTGTCCTGCGTCACATGTGCGTGCGGATTCACATAGATAATAAGTCAGTGTTGCTATCAAGAGCATAATTAAATTCTTATTTTTGGCAGTATTAATTTTTTTTACCTGCTTACGGCGAAGTTAACGGGTGGGTTATGTTTGTTTACAATTTACGTACACATTTGTGTTTTATAACGTTATCCAGTGGCAGAATTGTTTGATTCTGGCCTGAAAAAGTTTTGGACCAGAATTTTCCAAAGGGTAATACGGAGGCATTTTTTTTTTATTTTTAAGGGGGGAAAATCATCGAATGACTGCTCCCGCCTGGGTGAGCGGGAGTGTCAGACTCTTACTGACTAAAAATCACCCCGTTCCTTCTCCTGCACGTCGAGTCGGAGCCCCGGTTACCCGTTAGTAACGTACATACATTACATACTAACAGCCAGCCAACTCAGCCTTTGTATTACTCGGTACTCCATACCATACTCTACCTCTGGTCAAATTTAATCTCCGTCCCTTCAGGGGTTTTGATATGATTGAGTAACAAACTTACACACAAACACTGAAACTAACATATTTTCGCATTAATGATATCGGTTGAAGCTAATTTCAAACATGCATCGGCCCTACAGTTACTCCGTAAAGTTCACTGCGGGCAACCTAACATTTGACAAACTTATATTTACGTTTAGTGTAGTAATTGTGTAGGGATGGAGCCGCATAATTCAGTTTCTTTTTTCGTGCATGTACTTTTTCCCATGTGAAATTATGATTATGATGCCCAGGACATTAAATTATAATCATACCAAGTTTCATCGTGACTTCGAACCGGAGCCCCTGCAACCCGTTAAGTCCTCAGCGGCTCCGTATCCGCATCCGCCCTATTGGACCCGACCTCCTCAGACGGCTCCTTGAGGCGCGTGCGCAACGCGAACGCTCTTAACGTGACACACCGTACGCTCGGGTCTAGTTCTAGTCAGGCGGCGAGTTACCCGTGCTCGCCGTCCGCAGGCGTGTGCTTACGGTGCCGGTGGACGGAGATCGTCTCGCGATCCCCGACACCCGGAGTATCTTTCGCGACGGCTGGGGCGTGAGGATGTTCGTTCCCTCACGCATCCGGCGTCCTCCTTTGCTAGCATGACTGCTTCGCAGAAGGAGGGGACGGCATCCCAGTCCCCCTCCGTACCTGAACCGTCTGAAACAGAGCTGCACGCGAGAGTTCGCTCTCGCCGAATAACTAGAGGTAGAAAGTTTAGAACTGCTAAGCGATCGGAAGTTACACATATTATTGTGAGTCAACCATAAAAGATAGAAATATCACTTTTTAATATATATTTTTTTCAGCAGAACATTTTCGTCATCCACGTTTTCTGTGTTGCTTTGGAATCTTAAAAAATGGAGTAACTTCTACCGTTTTCCAACATCTCCCTTCAGTGCTCTGCTTCTATTGATTGTAGCGTAATGAAAAGTATACCTGCTATAACCAGCTCAGGGATGTTATTATGAAAACCTCTGAGTTTCGGCATTTCTTCTCAGAGTTGTCAGTTAGGAATAGTCGACTTCATCGTTCGCTTGATAAAATTGACGTGTAAAAGACCTGCCTTATAGCCTATTTGCAGAAATAAATTCACTTGTTTCACAAAAATAATTTTTGGTTTCTATAACAGTTATACAGACAGACAGGCAAAATTACTGATTGTATTTTTGGTATCAGTATCGATCCCTAATCATCCCCTGATAGTTATTTTGGAAATTAATATATTTCATGTACAGAATTGACCTCTGTACAGATTTATTATAGAGGTAAGTATAGAAGTTAGATAGATAAAAATATTAAAGATGATGATGAAATCTACACTTCGAAATAATGAATTTGAGCTTTAGTAAATGATTTTAGTGGTTTAACTTATCTGAAAAGTCAATCTGAAAAATATGTATCAGAATTTTAAAAGTAAGCGTCAAACTAACCAAATCAATTGTCCTATACATAAGCGCAATGATTTACAATAAAAGTGTATTCGGCATAGGACCACGAATTTATAATCATATTGGAGATTATTATTAAGAAACGTACCTATTTAAACGCAAAATTAAAGATTTAATGCTAAACAAGGCCTATTATAGTGTTTGTGAGTACCTACAAGATAAATCCATATAGCAAATAATTAACGCACACCTACTATGTAGGTAATATAATAGGTATACTTAGTATTGATTATGAGAAATAATATTGACATAAATGTAAGGTGACTGTAGACTGATAATTGTAGTGTTTATTGACTTCTCTGTTTGACATTATTAATTGTAGTATATATTATTGTTATTATTGTTGCTTTCATTAATAAAATTGAATCTGACATTTTGTTAATTGCATGCCGACAGGCGAAACATAGCGCATTGTTATTATTATGTATGCTTCATCCTGTATTATATAGGTACTTATTACCTATGTTTGCAAGGAATAACTATGACTTTCACTTTGAAAAGCTACACTGTCTAGCTATAGCTATTATCAATATTAAAATCATGCGCCCAAGTCTACAGGTAAAAATAAATATAAAGTATAAATATTGATATTGGTTTTAGGTATTAATTTTAGACATTAGCTCTAGGTACGTAGCCTAACCATGTACCTAGTAATGAAATGTGTTTGTCTGCTTACCTAGTTGGTTTAGAGATACAATTGGGTAAAAATAAAATGTCCTAAAACATTAGTCAACCTACAACGTCAAGCAAATATACCTAGCGCACACTAGTAGCACACCTAATTATGCTACGTCATGGAGTAATGAACATCATGAATATTATTTTCTTGTTTAGCCCATGGAACACGATTAGGTACCTACCTAAAGGCTAATAAAATAAGTACTTACCTCTATATGAAACGAATACTTTACTAACGCGAAGGCCTTAGTTATTTGAAATTAATTTGTTATGAGTCGGTGACAAATCACGCAAGAGCCTAAACAGGACACGTAACAACTAGAGGTATGTTAGTAGATACAGGCATTAGCAATGATGACAATAGATTTTCAACTTTATAGTAAAACTAGCGGACCCAACAGACGTTGTCCTGCATATCCACTTGAATGTATAAACAAAACATCATTCAAATTAGTTCAGCTGTGTAGGATAAATAACCTAAACATCGACTGCAGCGCCATTTGCCGGGCTGATTTGTGAATCTAAACCATTCCCAAATCCCCTTGAACACACACAAAAAATTTCATCACAATCGGTCCAGTCGTTTGAGAGAAGTTCAGTGACATACACACTCACAGAATAATTATATATATAAAGAAGATAACTTAAGTTAAAGATTTATTAGTATACATATTTGACTGAGCTCCACTAGGGAGCTTAATTTGCGATGTATTTTATTTTGTTTAGCCGTGCCCATTACCTAATAGTTTAACATAAAACCACGATGGTTTTAATTATACATGTAATTTAATTATATATGTATAGCTGACATAGCTACTACTAATAGTTTATAAGGAAATTTCAAATAAAGTAAGTGTTGTTTTTGTTGCGTCGCGTCGTTAACATCAGTTTTCCTTCAGCCAAACTCGGTATAAAAAGGTACCTAGGTGTTGTCAAATTTTAAGAACAGTGCTAAGTTTTTATTATATGTTCAACTGAATTTTGTACGATTGTCGTCTTATTTATCTATTTTTTCCCACTTCCTGTTAAAATTTTGTGATTTTTGCTTTGTGGAAGGGTAGTTATATAGGTAGGTACCTACAGGTACAGGTGTACGTTTGTGTTATACACCTAAGGTTTTTGCAACTAAGGCTTGGGATGTGTGGGTCAAAGCTCCAGGGAGATTGGAGAGATTAAAACTTTGTTTTGAGGTATGTCAGGGTGTCTATTATCCTCAAACTCCTTTTAAATAAGTTTACAGTAATTGCTGTCCTGCCCCCTTCGCTTTATTCGTTGTGTACCTATGGTTTTAAGAGATTTGTGGTAAGTGACAGTTCCCGTCATCGCTCGTCGCTTCCAACCGGCCTATCTGGAAGTCATTGGGGGAGGCTGAGGTAGACGAGACTTCCCAATACCCAAATCATCTAATTGCGCCATCGCTTTCTGTACGATGAGCATTACCATCAAGTGGCCCATAAACTTCATAGTGAAAGATAGTATGAAAGTACTATCTTTAGTACTAACTAAAGAACTAAAATAGTTAAATTGGAGCTAAGGATTAAAATGTGACAAGATAATAACTTTCATCAATTTAGTCTTTTGCTTTTATTTTTCAGGATCAGCCCTGCGCGTTTTACAGAATGTGATAAACAGGACCAATTATGAAATTAGTCTTCTAGATGTCCATAGAATTAGAATACTAAAGTTGGTTGCGTAGCGTGCCTTTGAAGGAAAGTTATCTTAAGTTTAACAAAGGAAAACTTATCATTGTTGGTACCTTGTGAAATAACACATGAGTAAGCGTTGGTTACCTAGCTAGTTTATAGTCAAATTTATCGGCTAAATACAGAATTAATTGTTATTTGAAAGTGGTTTATCCTTTTTACAATAATTTGTCATATTTAATCCAAGAGCTGTTACAACTACGCTTACCATAATAAATAGGAGCACAGACCATTAATCTTCGTTGGTAGCAGTATTACACTGACACACGTATACTTGATTTCATGTTAATCATGGGAAACTTGTGGCTCATGGAAAGTTGGTCGGCAGCGTATACAAGAAGCTTACATAAGCGAAGTTAGGAACCAGTGCGGCAGTGTGATGAGGCAGAGGCGCCGCGCTACGGTCAGTCGCGTTCTGCGTCGCTGGCGGTTCGCGCGTCTCGCTCCTAACGCAGTATAAACCCACCGCCCCCGCACACAACACGAAAATCTAAAACAAATACTAAGAAAATATCAATAAAAAATAACATAAAACTCGTGGTAACTATAACTTTTCTATGAAATCATTATCTTTTTCACTAGTTTGTCGACTACACATGACACATCGTCCATCATTGTAACTCTATTGGAAAAGTTTTGAATATTGCATGAAGCGCGAAAGGCGGTCGTGGGAAATGTTCTGTTTCTTGATTTTGTACTAAGTTTTTAAGTAACTACTCGAGTTAATCTACTGATATGCTCTATTTCTGAGGTCACATGTTTATTTCATTTTCATATGTTCATACATTGTTCTGCGTTAACATTTTTGTGAACAGTTAGAGAAAGCTTTCGAATAATGAAACATTAATTTCTGTTGCAATTTTATTTGATTAAACTTATAAAAAAATTCATTTTCTCTTTGGAATCTGTGTTCAAGGTTAAGCTATACTTCAATAACACCTTTAGAAGTCAGCCAAAAACATCAATTTTTGAATCAGGTATGAGATGGCGCATAAAACCTTTATTAAAACGAACATGAATAAATTTTCGTTCTTGACGATTTTTTGTACAAAGCTACATTCATATGCGTATACAATGTATTTTATACAATGTATCATAAATTAGAAATGAGACAGACTAAAGTAGATTTTAAATAAATATCATTATGTAATGAAAGAGTTGATGAAAGCAGCGTAATTTCATTTTGTGTGATGTTCTGTTGTCCGTACAATTGAGTACAGTACTATGACAATATACTAAATGGGTTAGTATTATTAATAGTTCTGCTAGCCTAGTACTGCCTATCGTTTGGATAGTGAAACTACAGATAGTGCCTGATAAAATGTCTGATAAAGAACTTGGTCGAGTGTTCAACTATTTTTTAGGTATTATTAGAAATGTGAAACGAAACGAAAGAATTCAACGTTTAATATCTTATTTTTTATTAAGGAATATTTTCTCATATGCGTTATATTTTTGAGTAACTTCTACTTTTTTATCATAATTTTTAATTGCAGTTATTTTTAGTTCAAATCTATTTGTCCAAGTAACGTTTTTAGTATTTTTATAGATAGATATGTATAAATATAAATAGGCTAGCTGTTACCGTTGAAAATCGACGTCTGAATCATGAATGAAGCGTATCTATCATTTATTCAATTTAAAATTCTACGTAGCACCCGCTACGGCGTAGCTGCGACGTAGCAAAAGATCAATGTTAACAAATTGAATAAATGATTGACTGACGTGATTGACTTATTGTTTTCTACTTCGGTCACCAAGTAAAGACGTCACCTAACAATATTTTAAATATTAAACATTTGACAAATAAAGATGTCACCTAATAATATCTTAAATAGTAAACAGCTATATAGATTTGTTCAAAATAATTCTGAGTATATGTATACTCATTGACACACTCAGATGACAAAATTTAGAAGTTATATTTATAAAAGTACTGAAAATAAATGTACAAGCATAAAAAATGGACAACAGCACGTATCATTAAAAAAAACTAGAATAATCAAGTTACCATAATATTAAACGAATTTCATAGTCTGCTACGCAGCGTAGCCACTCGTAGCCGTAGCAATAAAGTGCTACAACATGCTTGGAACATAAAAATAATTTGGACGTAGGCTGCTTTTTATCTGTTTTTATGGGCTTCTTTCGTACTGAAATGTGGCATACGTATCGCGAGTGAGTACGTGACGAGCCGACTAAGAGCCTTTGATAAAGCCCTGAAACAAATTACACCTGTTCTAATAATGAATACGATGTGTCAACGTTTGCTTTAAATTAGATTTGATTTAGTGATCGAGATTAGATTTCGCAGCTTGTTTATCGTCTGTTATTTTATCACGTGTTTTATTATCAGTGCACAATACCACAAAATAATTTTTGTAGCTAATAACAGAAAGGGTCCTTCAGAGAAAAGGGTGTGATTCCATACAAATGTCAAAATAATTACTCATCGTCACCGTCGACACGTATCGTATACAACGTTTATGAAGTTAATTATGTTGGTTCCATTTATATCATCATACAAATATGTATACGTATAATATTAATAAATACAACTTTTATAATTTTCTTTATTTTGATGTTTGTCCGTCAATCACGCTGAAACTACTGAACAGATTTTGATGAAAATAAAATAAAGTAAAATCCTTATCCTTACTATATATAGAGCTTTATAATATTATAAATTGGAAAGTGAGTTTGTTTGTTTGTTCCGCTTTCACGCCGTAATTACTAGACCGATTGCTTTGAATTTTTACAGACGTAAAGTTAGAAGTCCGCATTAAATAATAGGGTACTTTTATCCCGGAAAAATGTGATATTCCCGAGGGAAAACAAAAGTATTGGTATAGATGGCGCTGTGTGTATCTGTATTGGTATATGTCACATAGGCTACTTTTTATCCTTTTGTGACGCGAGCGAAGCCGCGGTTAAAGCTAGTTTTATATATGGAATAAATAAAAAAAGCCTTTGGTAAAAACTAATATGTCATAACTACACTTTCATTTATCGGATTTGAAGCAGATTAATATATTCCTCATCACATTTTACTTAAAACATTTTGATATGATTGATATGATTTCGAGTATATGGACTATGTATATATTATATAATATGATACGTGTCTGTCAAAGGAAGCCTTGGGATGTTTCAGTTGCTCACGAGTATAATGTTACATGATTACAAGCCTGCTTTGACATTAACTGTGACGGTATCATTTTCTACGTTCACAAATTTTCCCTTTGTGCAGAGAAAAAATTGCTCACTCCAAATGACTTACAAATATGTATTCGTATTTGATGAATTGTATTCATTAAAGTATTCATCAGCATTCTGATTCGGATAACTGTCATTAAATTTTTAAGGATTTTTTTTTTAAGGACGAAAATCATCGAATGACTTCTCCCGCCTGGGTGAGGCGGGAGGAGTGTCAGATTCTTACTGACTAAAAACCACCCCGTTCCTTCGCCTGCACGTCGAGCCGGGGCCCCGGTTACCAGTTAGGTTCTCCGCATCCCAGTCCCCCTCGCTCCGCATCATGGCCTGTACTAGGCCCGGACGCGAGAGGGCGCCATCGCCGATCAGTTCCCTGAGGGCATGGCGGTGCTCAGCCCACGCAGGGCATTCCGCTACAGTGTGTTCCACCGTGTCCTCAGGGTGGTCCTCGCAGTGACGACACCCAGACGTTTCCTCCCGCCCTATCAGACACAGTTACCTCCCGAAACTCCCATGTCCGGTGAGGACCTGCGTCAGGCGGTAGGTGAGGACGCCGTAGCGTCTCTCAAGCCACTCCTCAAAGAGGGGACTTACCGCTGCGATGGCAGCGAGCCCAGCCCTCGGTTGCGACAGTCGTTGCTGCCATTCCGCCATGAGATCGCGCCGGAGCTAAATTTTTAAGGCTAAGGACTCACTTTGCGATTTCCCCCGCGCCCGCCGCGTTTGGGGGCCCCCAGCCTTTGTACAATACAGATAATAATATGTATGTGAAAAATTTGCGATTGTTTGCGGCTCCCGCTGCACCGGCGGGCGCGGCCGCAGTCCCGCAGCCGTGGCGGGTTGCACTCGCGCGCTCTGCGATCGGTTGGTGGGCGATGGCAATGGGATCATTACTGATTGTTTAACCGCCCGTCTGTCTTGCGATAACCAACCGCCAATTTTGCAGACGCGGTCGCTCCGAGACCGCAGAAAGCTGCGGTCTCGTGAGTTTTGAAAATTCCGCCTCCATTCCGCCACCGCGGCGGGCACGAGAGAAAATCGAGCCCTTAGCCTTAGAATTTCGTTCGTTTTAGGACCAAACACGTGTTTTATTTACATTTTGATATTACTAATTTATAAGCTTTTCGACGTTCGTAAAACGCATTTTTGTAACGTGGAACTTGACTATGTATGATAGTTCTGACGTTAAATATTAGTACTCTCAAGACTCTCTCTGATGTAACTAAAAATCAATGTCGAAAATGTATTTAATTTTTTATACCAACATGACAACCAGAAACGAAAATCGGATGTTGAGATACGTTTCCTCTCCGATTCATTTCCTTTTTCCGATTGAGATAAAACAAATTCTGTTTTTTATTCTGCGTCGCGTCGCGTCGCGGGAAACCTAATTAAAAGACCAAACAGCGACAAGACAAACTGACAGGTAGCGGTTCCCTTGTTACAGCCCCGACGCCTTTCATTTTGGATGTAATATTTAGGACAAAGTTCCACAATACCTCAATATTAATTAATTAATTTTCCAAGTTACCACGAATTTATAATAACGTCTGGTTTCAGTGTGATAGTACGAGATACGGATAAAATGTAATGTGCTAGTGAGATTGATTGTGGAGATGGAGAGACGTGCGGACGAGGGCCGACTTCGAGCAGCCGCGTCTCAAGACCAAGGTATGTATAGTAGGTACACTGTGTCACCATGACGGTTGTTACCTACGTGATATAGTTTTTTATTCAAAAAGGTAGGTTGTATAATTAAGGCGGATTTAAATAAAATTTCAAATTATCTTGCATAGCATGCAAATAAGAGTATGTCTACCGATTAGGTTTCATATGTGTATATGCATAATTATGTGCTATTGATAAACAGATGTAAGTTATTATAAATTTTACTTACTCAAAAGTGTATAAAAGTGTGCTTCGTCTGTATTGGCAATGTGCAGAGACAAATTAGGCAAATCGACATTATAAAGTACGTGTCGCCACGCCATGAACTACATGCTTTTATAACTCAACTTTGTTGGCTTTATAAATGTCTTTAACCTTGCCAAATTTTACTTCAATGGAGACAATAGTTGGAGTTTGAGTGTCGTAGTAAAACTGACTTATAAAATACTGGCCAAAGTATCTATTTATTTACCTTTTGGTAAGTTATTATAAGTTTCTGGATAGGATAGAACTAAATCTGACAGCTATTATGTGTTAAATTTTTCTACTGCACATCTTAATGAATCTGATGAAATGGTGTTCTCCACATTTAGTTATTTCAAAAATAGACAAGTAAACAATATTACTACGCTTTGTATCAAGGCCTCATTAGAAACAATAAGGTCAACACGGTACCAAAAATATAATCCAAATAGGTCTTACTTGATCGTATTTAGCCTAGACTTGCAGTGCGATGTAGCCTTGACTGACATAATAGGAAGTCTACGCTCAATATAGGTCAATGCTAGAAACAGTCGGAGCAGAATAAACAATAACAACGTTCAACTTTACTCATTCCAAAAATGCAGTAATGTTATAAGTACCTATTATGTGATGTTGTGGAGGCCCGAGGTTTAAGAAACGGGCTCTTCTCATCCACGAGAGCGTGGGTTCGAAACCTACCAATAGCAAGTACCAATGTGACTTTTTTCGAGTTATATGTACTTTCTAAGATTATCTAGATACCACTGAACGGTGGAGGAAACATCGTGAGAAAACCTGGTCTTATCATTTCTAAATTTAAGTTTGAAATTGCCAACCCGCATTGAGCAAGAGTGCTGATTAATGCTGAAGCTTTCTCCATGCAAGAAGAGACTATTGGTCAGCAGTGGCCACTTATAGGCTGTTGATGAGGATGATGAATACCCATTGCTTTTATTTGATGAAGGAAGTATTAGGTTTTAAGAATATTATCGGTCTGTAATTTGTAGACGGTCATTTTGCTACTATGGCGAAGTTAATAATTTGAATTGCCCTTGTAACACTTTATTCATTTCATTATTTTCAGCCGCTTTAGACGAAATTAAATGGTAATTAAACGCCAGTCCAATAAGCGAATAGAAAACGTACCTAATGTTTGGTATAATTTGTCGAATGCCAGTGTCAATATTATGTACATCGAGTTTTGTTTTCATTCGTTTGATAAGTGCTATTCAAATGCGTCGTCGGAAATGAGTCTTATGTCGTATGCACTTAGAAACAAAACAAAAAGGCACACAGTCTAGAAAGGTAGGTAGGTATAGGTAACGTCTAATACGAACATTGAATTCCAGTTTTCATTTTAACTTTTTCCGTTCGCTTCGTTCCTGAGTAATGCTGTTCCATGCCAATGGCGTAGAAATCGCACGGCGAGAAATAAAATCGCGTTGAAAATAAAGCAATATACTTTGTGAGAAAAATCTGTGTTTAGGTCTTTTTTATATTTTATTTACGTCCGCTCGTTCTAGTGTTGAGTTCTGCAGCTGGATTTGAATGAAGCTAGTCATTAAGAGAAGTTTCTATTTTCTTATATAGAGGTAAAGCGAGGATTGTCTTTCTCGATGTGAGAGTTGACTGAAGGACTACTTAGTTGAGAGAGTCTGGGCAGCAGCGTTCTCGAATCAATCTGAACCGTTTAAAATGCTCTCTTCAATATGCTATACGTGAAATTTGAGTAGATACTCTTATGTAAATACTCATAACTCTAGATACTTGTATTCTCTAATTTTATTATGTAGTTTTCTCTAATTTTATACTCTTGCCGTGGAATGTCTCGACCTCTTGATATAAAAACTATCGCCAGTTGTCATTAATGTTGGAAACAAGAATTGTTTTACATTATAAGACCGGTTTTAATAAAAAGAGTTCCGTGACTAAAAGTGGCATGTGTATATTTATGTTCTTAATTGTTCAAAATGAAATGCACAGTGGTATATTTCGTATTTGAAGAAACCCGCCACGAAAGCGTAATTACAGTATAATATTTATAAATAAATAGTGTACAAACATATGCAGATGATTCCCAATACCCAATACCCTTATCAATTCACATTATTTAATAATAATATAAATCCTTTTTTCATAATCAGCTATGAATCATTTGTGAATTCAGTTTTGAACTGTTTGTGTATTATCATGGCCGACACTTATCCATAAAATTACTCAAGTTGTGGAGAAACGATCAGTACACGAAAAACGTATTGTTAATTTTTGTTTTTAAATATTTGACAGCCAATATAATGTTGTCTAGATATGACTCTATTTTTTATAACACTGTGATTTGTCGACGTCATACATATTAATTGTGTTTACCTATATGAACTTTTCTGCTTAATTAATTATTCGAGGAAGAGAACAAATAGTCCCCTGTATCAAACTGAGTAATTTACTTAATGCCAAAATGTATTTCAAAAAAGTATTATTGAAGATAGTCGAACGAGATTGTTGTAAATAGCTAGAATTTAATTACAAAAAGCTAAACTGTAGCCTCAACAGTCGGACATTTACATGGAGCTTCGTACTCCCCCCTTTGTGAAAACAACTACAACGAACTGTACACTGATTAATGGAGAGCCTTTAGACAAAGCAAACGGTAATTTTGGTTGAATAGCTATTACCGACTAATTCTTTGTTCTCGGGATTTATACATACAACACGTACCTAATGAAAGAGAGTTCTGTTTATTTAGTCAATGTAGAGGTACACTGTATACCTCTATATAGATGTATTATGTACGGTTGTTTTGTTGTTGTGTTTCGAAGCTGAAACATCCAATTTCGGCTAATAAAACATTTTAAGGCTTTTCAAAGTAGCTGTACTTATGTTGGGTATGCACACAGTTGCATTCTAATTCTAGCAGGCTTTACCCTTCCCTGGGTAATAACGTTTGCAACTTATCTTAATTTTAAAGCCAGCTTACATCTTGTGCACTAGCGTGGTAATATAACCTGACTTGACAGGTACGTAATGTACGTCTTGGCACCACTTGTACGACAAAACCCACCTTTACCGATAAGAAAATAAGGCCACTTTTAGTCTGATAGTAGTGGTTAAATGGTCTACCAGTATGTACAGATATACACATTAGTTCACCACTGGACATTATTGTGGTTTATGCCCGCTGGTGATAAATGAAGGCACTTCAAATTGAGTTTTATTTAAGTTGAGTATCATTTAAATTCATTGCTATTAATTATTAACTATGACACGATATTGTTAGATGGTCGTAGTTTTGTTAAATAAACATTACTACATTATTTAGATCACAACTAAATAAGACTATTTTCGTATATGATCTCTCAAAGGTACTATGTATCAGTCTAAAGGAATAGAGAAACATCGCAAATCTACAGGCCATTTCGATCACTACACACGTTGGCGTAACTGGATAACTTAATAGTTATAACGACCAAGAAAGTTGGCGTCAATCACAAATTGTATAGCAATCGAAAATACCTACTGGTCAATCAATAGCTGTATAGGTATAGGTATATAACGCCATTCCACACTCACCTTTACTTACTTTACTCAAGGTAGCTTTTACGATAATGTACTCAAGAGCTAAAAAAAGGCTCCCCTTCACGATACGATGAAAGCCGATCGAGTGTCTTTTTGATTACTTCGTCCATCAATCGTGTTCATTTTTTCTATTTGTCATGGACGATAAAATCGAATGGTGTTTTTCACAGTTTCTGAACAGTATTTTGAAAGGAAACTTAGTATATAATTGTGGTAATATTTCACAATCAATCAATTACTCTTTATTGTATTAAATCTATAAAGTTTAATCTACAGGATAGACCCGTCAGTAGAGTATCATTAAGCATTGAGTAGTATAATTTTTGAACAAGATTGTACCAAAATTACTATGACTGTGACTCTGTTTAAGCACTTTAAGACTAACTCCAACATTACTATACTACACTTCAGTATGAAATATACGACTGAAATCGCAAAGCGTAACCGGTACACAAGTGCGAAAGCATTAGAAAAATACTGACGTAATCCAAACACTATATCGTACACTGGACATTAAACTTTTACCACAACTGTTTCTTAATTGAATTTACTCACTTTTATTCGCCAAGACATCATAAAAAACTCAGGACCTCTCGCGTCTTGAGTGCTATTTTCCACGTAGAATGTTAAAAGAAGGTTAAGTAACTAAGTAAGCTAGTGCAGCGATAAAAGTAAACGATTAAGATTGCTTTTGAGAGCTGTTTGTGAGAACAAGTCTGTCTAATTGTGGCAGTTGCTTGTTGCTTCATTATGTCACTGTATGCTGGATTAGCTTTAACTTAGACTTTGTTTAGAATGATAGACTTAGAATTGGTGTGCTTGAAGTAAACATTTTGTCTTCAATACACACTGAATGCATGTAAGCGCCGCTGCACTGTTGAGATTAGAGGTAAATGTACTGTAATTTCGGAATCGACCTAACGTTCAATCAAACCAAATCAAAAATCATTTTGTTATTAACTTTGTCGTAGTTACGAAAACTAACTATACTGTATTGGCGATAGACCCGACATAAGACCTATAAAATAGTTGTCTATTAGGGAACGAACTAACAAAAAATTAACGTCATCAATAATTAATCGATATCTAGCGGTGTAGTAGACAATTAAAACAAAATGACTAAATCAAATATTAACAGAAGTGACGTCATATACTACCTGGCTTCTGCACATAAAAGTGTTGACCTTAGAACAAGGCCAAAAAGTTTGAAAACATAGAGGTATAATTTAAAATCCCTGTGTCATCTTATTTCAAGTGCAAGAGGTCAACCTTAGCCGCTTCTCGTTGGACGCCGGCCAACCGTTCAGAAACTAAATATTGCGAGTTTTTGCTACAATCTTCTGTCTATTTTTTTGAGCCGTGCTGTTTGTTGCATAAGGTGTGCACCTGTTATTATTGTCCACTAGTTGACTTGGAAAACTTCATTAAACTACCACGAAATAACATTCTCACCTTTTAAACCTTCCCTGGACTTCCACGAACATTTGAAGACCAAAATTAGCTAAATCGGTTCAACCATTATCAAATTTTAGCGAGACTAACTAACGGAAATTCATTTTTATTTATATAAATAGATATGTACCTATATAGAAGACAAATAATATTATGTTTATAATAAATAAAAGACTGCCTCGTTGGCCGAGTGGTCGCAAGTGCGACTGCCGGGCAAGGGGTCTTGGGGTCGATTCCCGGGTCGGACAAAGTACTACTGGGTTTTTAAAAAAAATCTCAGTAGTAGCACGGTGTCTGGAAATGTGCCCGGTATATGGCAATAGGCTCACCCGATATTAGGTAATATAAATAGTAAAAGGTATAATATAAAAACTATTTCGGAATAGCAGTCATAGTTCATAGATGGATGATATAAGCCTTTTCGTATAGGATAGTCGTTAAAAAGTGGTGTGATGAATAAGTGAACATGACAAAATTCACAAGGGTAACATATCCGACCCAACTAGAGTATGCCCAATCGATACTTGCCGCATATCCGCTGACTTTATGAAGATTAAACTTTGACTTGTCGGGTCAGACTCGGTCGGTCGCTTATATTAAACTGTTGGCTAATATTTAATAACTTAATACCTGTATCTAAAAGTTACGAGAAAGTTTGAACTTTGTGTTGTTCTACGAGCATTTATTGGTTTCATAGCGATAACTTTGTGAACTTCAATTTACAGAAAATTGGGGTTACATTACTTTAAATTAATTGCTGAAACTTCATAGACTCCATACCCGCATCGATATCCAATCATAATAAAGCTTAAAATAGATGTCTGTGAAGTCGTCATCATTATTATGAATGGTTTTTGCTTCAAATACTGCTACAGGAATTTGGATCCGCATCGCTATCCAATAAATTTCGGCGACCTTCACTTGTCGGACAATCTTACACTACCTACGCTCGATGCTCTGTCTTCTCGTACACGGTCAGAACTTCAAAACTTTTCGGTCCTTTTGCCCATCCGTTTTGAGAACAATGTGCCAAAATGAAAATTTTGTTTGCTTTACTACAACTGATCGAAGGGTCAAAGCTCGTGGGATATGGTTTTCGCTTACACGCTAGTTTTCTTAAGCTTGTAATTAGTAAATCTCTATGATATTATTTTGTAAATGTGATTAACAAAATAGAAACTCGTACTTGAACTCGTGTCAGCCAACTAAAACACACAAAGCTATTACATATCAAGTCTAAAAGGATTTGACACGACACAGCGCGCGTTACTCCACTAAACACTTATCTAATGAATTCTATTCAAATATTCGTTCTGAGTCTAAGCTGTCCATCTACAAGTCAAAAAGAATAATTGAACAGTAATTAAACTCCCATTCAAAGATTAACAGCCTCGTTCAACTGCCTCATCATTTTTCACTAGACTTGAAATAATATTGTGAAAAGCGAGCCGACGGTTTAACAATTATTCCGCCTTCGTTTATCCGGGTTACATTCATCACTTTATTTATTCATGTCTCGTTAAAGTTTATTTTTCAATTTCCTTTACGAGAAAATACAAATTTGTTTATATCATGCAATTTGTTTGTAGAATGTGAGTCTACGCTATTGACACGGGTGCCATTACAGGGAGCGAGAATCCTTGAATTAATTTGCATTGAGTCATATTGTAAATATGGACGGAATACGGGATTAAAATGTTCCTACATTTAAAGCAAATTGTGAGTAGTTTGAGAACTTGCGAACTTTTAGTTCTACATTTAATGTTGGCATTAGTAGTAACTAATTGAAGTAAGCTTATGCAGCTAGCGTAGTAAGATTCTCCTGAATACCTCTTAGAATTTATAACCATCTGGGAGCGTTTCTCAGTAGTACATTCTTATTTGCATTCGTTACTCACTATTTAAATAATGATTATTAAGACTACTTACTTACAACTCTAAAATCATATTATTTAATTAAGAATTGAGCATTCAATCAGTCAGTCTTTGCGATTAAATGTAGATGAGATATGATTCATAAATAGGTGAGAAGTTGTAAGGAATAATAATATTCAAATCTTCTCCATTCAATCATTTCAATCTTTGCTTAAGAATTGAAGTTCAATAAAAGAACAAGGAATGTCGGTCATACATACCGACGAAGATAAAATGGTATTATAAACCAAAGTTCAGTTAAGACTCCATTTTGTCTGTGCAAAGCTGTAGCGGGCAGCCATTGTTAAATATTCTCATTGTCTTGGACGAGTGTAATACTGAATACTGCGCTAGATAGGTACATTACCCTCTTAGAAAGTAGTTGTAGACCGCTGGAAATAAAATTGTTTAAAACTCTGAATTGTATGATGTTGAAATTAAGATTAAGATCATACCTTAACTGTTTCAACTTGCTTAGCAAAGAGAAAATATCTATATAGATATAGAGTGAACTTTGAGTTATTAAAATGAAAAGTAAATCAGAGATTTGGTAAACATTGTACCTACCAATGAAGAGCTAGGCGTTTGTCCGGTAGATAATTGGAGATTCCTTAGTATAGAGGTAAGTACCTAACGTTATATATTCATTTAGATTTGATACGTAAAATTAAATAACTGCGTAGTTTTTGTTTTGTAAGTCATAACGTAAATACTCGGGTTGTCGATTTGGCTATTTAGGTTAACAAAAGAACGAACGAACTTACCTACTGGCACTGGACATGTCAGGCAGGTGCTTGTCAGGGCCTCGAATTTACACCTTTTGCTTCGGGGTAACTTTAATCAGAAAACGATTGGGACGACTGTTGACCTCGTCATTTGAATGGCTGCCATTTGTCGGTATTGGGTCTCTTTCATGAACCCTTACTTTTTATTGTAGATGAGACAGCATCTTTAGAAAGACTTTAAGCTTTTTCACACACCTTTCATCTTACCTCTATATAACCGTTTAGTTATTTCAGCAAAGTTTAATTACCAATGACCTGATAACAATAGGAACAAATGGCTAACCTATAAAATAAAAAAAAGGAATTTTTGAAATCGGTCCAGGGGCGTCTCCATGAAATCGAGTAACAAACATAAAAAAACATACAGTCGAATTGAGAACCTCCTCCTTTTTTGAAGTCGGTTGAAAATACTTCAAAGGCAATCTTAGGATACGTTTACAGTTATGATTCTCGATGTGACTTATGTTTAAAGTTCGGTTACTGGTTTTGATATCTTATAAAATACAGTCATAAATTCTGAAAGAAACCGTGTCCTTAGTCTGTTAATAGTCTTTCTGTATCACTTTGTATACCGCGTTACTATCAATAAGATTCCCAGCTGTTCATAAATTGCTCGGATGCTGGAGTGAGATGAAGGAAGGAGCGGTGCTATATAATAGGGCAAATCTTGCTGCCTCTCAACAGTATTTAATTAATTTTAGGGCCAAGAACGACGTCTGTGGGTCTGACACCCTTCTAAATAAGGACTGAATTAGGTCATCAATTTTTTTATAAACACGAAGATTTTCTTTTTTGTTTTCTTTGTAAGTAATTATTTTTCTATTATTGTATTGTTATCTATAACTTAGATAATAGATGGTAATAGATAATAATAGTAATAGACGGTAGGGAGGCCTTTGCCCTGCAGGGGGACGATAATGGCTGAAAAAAAATCTATATCTTATTCGATATTTGTATGTCGATCTTCTCACACAGTCACCTTGGGTTGTTGTAAGATATATAATATGTTTGTAACGTATATTCTTGTCTCCAAACAGATATAACGCATCAACAATTTCGCCTTTTTGAAAGAGATCGTATTCAAAGATATTCTTTTACAATAGTCTTCAGTTAAAAGCGAACTTTAATTTTTTGTTTAATATTATTCACTTTAATTGCGACATTTATTTTATAAGACAGACACAAAGCTGACGTAATATTAACAATGATTTTCTTATTAATTTCTTACCTTTCTAAACCTGGAAATAGAATATATATATTTTGCTTAGTGTTACATACAATACAACAATTGCAGGTCATCACAACAAGGTATCACATAGAAAGGATAAAAATCACAATTTGCAATAAAGAAACAATGTATCTATTCAGAAGTCGAGCAGTATTTTGACGTTTGTACGCTTTTTACACTTGAGATGTAAACTTATTTCTAGGTATATCTTACACAATGTAGATACAGGTTTACGATCATTGTATAAAAGGTAAAAATAAAATCGTTTCAGGAAACGTTCTTCCTATATTGTTTGATGAATGTGTGCGTTTATGTAACGCACTTGACTTCCGAATACCCCCTAGTATTTTTTCTTTTTTACCTGGTTTTATGAATGACTGGCTTTTATTCGCGGTTTCATCCATGTGGTTAAACCTCTATGCAGAAAAATGTGTGTATGTCGTGGTGCCCGGAGGTTTAGGTTCGAAACCTGCCAACGGCAAGTATCAATGTGAATTTTTCCGAGCTATATGTACTTTCTACGAGTCTCTAGACACCACTGACAAACGGTGAAGGAAAATATCGTGAGGAAACCTGGGCTTATAATTTGTAATCGCCATCCCGCATTGAGAAAGCGTGGTGATTAATGCTCAAACCTTCTACGAGTGAGAAGAGGTTTTGCTCAGCAGTGCATTTACCTATAGGCTGTTGATGATGCAAAAAAGTGGTACGAAAAACACCCCGAAAGATGTACACGATAGACAAACACACTTTTGCATTTAAAATATTAAATAGTAATATGACCCATTATTACGACTCACTTATAAAAGTTTTTATTGCTGGTATAGTACCTGTAAAATTAATTTAAAACTGTATTTTATTTATTTTACATTCTCAACGGACAACTGCAACATTTCTCCTGTTTATTTTATGCATATAACGAAAGCACTTTTTCAAAGTATATTTCTCATTTTTTGCCCGTTTTTCTTTGTGTCGCCGGTGTGCACGTAAAGTCAGTTACCACTTCAGATGTTCTTGGAAACTCGGCCAAGGTTAAGATGTTCGATTACAGTTTCCTTCCATTCCTTTTATATTTTTTTAAAAGAGTTTATAAAACCACGTGGTTTTAGATACTATACGTAAGGACACTTATTCTTACTTGGTACTAGGTATATTTAAGGGAGAATGGTATGAACTGGTGACTGAATTTGATTTCGAAAGATTGTATCGTAAACGAAGTATATGTGAATCATGACCTATATTAAACGTTAATACAATACGAAGGTACTATTTGTTTTTAAAAACCAAAAGCAATACGATTGATATTCCAAATATTATTTTAACCTTTAAACGATTTATTTCGTCTCCAAATATTTATTTCTTATTGGTTCATTTAGTTTCTCGAAAGTTCGATCGTTTTATATGTAAATAGAACCTTTTTATCACAGAATATAGTTGTTCAAAGGTGTAATAATCTACGTCCGGTAGCATTACAACGTTCGGATTTCCATTTGCATTTTTATGAAGGGAAGTTCCACAAGTATTTTAAGTAAGTACTTATTGAACATTCTTTGGGCAGAGTTTCATACAATTTTCGGTATAAGATATTTCAGTGATGCGTTATTCGCCTTCTGCGTTCCTCGGTATGTGTATCCTTGTATTTTAATAAGTTCTATTTGCTTATATCTTCCCGTTTAATCCACGTGTTTTTCTTCCTTTCGTCGATATTCCTGTTATTATATTTTTTATTAGAATATAAGAAAATTCGTAGTTACCTTTTTCATAAGGCAATGTTGTGGTTACTAAGGCTCGTGGAAAAAGTTTTTTGTAGATATATTTCTCGTCATACTGGGAGCTTATGATGAAATGCTTATAAAATGATTGCTTATGCTGAGCTGGGATTGCGTTGAGTGTAAAAGCAGTCGCATCGTTTTAATTGCGTCTACATTTCTGTGTAATGTATTATAATTTTATCTGAATCATTAAAAATATTATAGTGTCAAAATGTCTCAAATCATTATAGTCTCAAAATGTATGATATTTTATATGACTTTCGAATATCAATGATCTTAATTGCTGCTCATATTTAACAAAAAACTAATATAAATTATTTCCCTGTAAAAACTTTACTTACTTGTATGTTGGAGGATGGTGTGGGCGATGTCAAGCGAGAGCCCTCTTCGTCATAGATATTGGTAGAGGTATGTTTATGCAGCAATAAAACAATTAAATCTTCGTAAATAAAGTAACGTTTACTTTCGACAGTGCACCTTTACTTGTTCGCATTTTAATTAAGTCGGCATTTCCTACGGACTATTCTGAGAAGAAACGCCGAAACAAACTCATAGATCTCAGTCACTTTCAAAGTTTACAAATGGTCAAAATACATCAAAGTTTAGTCCACTTACATTGTAATAATATTCACCGTTATAATCTCAAACAATATAATGTCATTTTAATTAAGTCGGCATTTCCTACGGACTATTCTGAGAAGAAACGCCGAAACAAACTCATAGGTCTCAGTCCCTTTCAAAGTTTACAAATGGTCAAAATACATCAAAGTTTAGTCCACTTACATTGTAATAATATTCTCCGTTATAATCTCAAACAATATAATGTCATTTTAATTAAGTCGGCATTTCCTACGGACTATTCTGAGAAGAAACGCCGAAGCAAACTTAGAGGTCTCAGTCCCTTTCAAAGTTTACAAATGGTCAAAATACATCAAATGTAAACTGTAATAATATTCACTGTTATAATCTCAAACGATACAATGTCAATGACAATTTCACAGCACTGATTCTAATGATTGCAATCATTATTCGGCCGACAGTATTCTTAGTGCGTCGTTGTTCGTTCGGAGTCCCAGCCAAGAGTGCCTGCTGTTGTGCGATGTTGAAAGTCACTCAATCTCCCCCACTCTTAGGCGGACATGACGTCACAATTAACTCTTGAAGCGCGCCATCTTTATTCATTTTGTTGTTATTCCTTCGTTTTGTAGTAAATCGAAATCCCGTACTAATGACCGTTCCGACATGTATAATGTTGGATGAATTTTGTGTGAAGCACTATGATTGGTTGTTTGTCTTTACTTCATCCAATCACGATTGTTGACATTGGATTTTGATGCAAAATAAATTGAACTTCTTACATAAACTGAAGAGAAGGTTATATCAGACTGTTCATCCGTCTGTTGTTTTGTGATCTACATACTATCCAACAAGCTGTAGGCGATTTTAATCAAAATTATGACGTCACTCCTTTTTATTCCCCAAAAGAGTAGGCATTTTTTATTGAATGTAGCACCCAATTTTCCCCAGTTATACTATACATTTAATCCTTAGACAATACCAAAATTTATTGAATATTTCGGAAGTCAAACACCTCAATAATACTTTATCCAATTCCAGGTAGGAAACCATTGGAAACCGACACCCTTGTCTCAGCAGACTCAACCACTAGACTACAGCAAATCCGTGAATTATTTAACTAGTAAAGTATTAGGATTTCTAAAAGCTTACGTGTTAGTTTACAAGTGGTTAAATTGATTCAGTAAATATTTCGTGACCATAACATTCGAGGTTTCGGAATGATAAGTATCATCTACTTAGGTACATGATAATAATGAAGTCTGCTTGGAAGTTTGTGTTGTGTGGTATTTGATCACGCAACCAACAGAGTCTATACAAATTTTCAGGATTGTGTCGCAGAATTTTAGGATAAGAAAGGAGTATATTTCATTCATGACACATGTGCTCGAGTATCCAGTAGCAGCACGACAATTGCTGCGTCGCATGTCGCGGAATGCATGCATGACTCGAAACTAGTCGAGTCCCTCGTCAAACAGTTACTTTTTTAATCCATAAACATAATAATTAATTGAGTCTATTTCATTATTTACCTATACGAGTACAGACTTATGCGTCATTAAATATGTAATTATAATTTATGTACTAAGATTATTGTCTAACTCGGCTTTTGATACTCAGGTATTCCGTAATACTAATACCTATTCAAATATTACTTCAGATCAGCAAGTCAACATAGTTCGAGTACCATTTGCTTTAAGTTTAATCAAATAATAGTCAAATTTATCTTTGATGTTGGTATTTATGTACATGCCAGCCAAGTTCGTCACTCAGGAGTTTTGATTAAACTGTGAATTGTTTAATTAAAATAACAAAATGACTGTAGTAACATGTTGTTTGGTATGAGCAGGCTGTTCAAGTTAACTCAGTAAAAATAGTTCGTTGTTTGATAATGTTGGGTTGAGTAGTGTAAATATAGAGTAGTGTAGTGAACAAAAGTAGGATTCATTTGTCATCCCTTTCGTGAGTGGCCCAGTTCTGACTAAAACTACTTTAAGACGGATGCTGAACCTTGAATATACTAAACTTTAACGTACAGCTTTACCTAGTAGGGCAAAACCTTTTATGTAGACGCAATGAGGACTTTTTTAATGAAATTAATCTTTGTAAATAATTACGTTTTAAATTTTAAATCTTTAATGCGATATTTAAAAAAGGTAAAACTTAATTGTGAAAATTTAAGATACTTGTCTTCACTATTAACAAAATCATCAATTTTCACTCATGCAAAAATATAATGTATAAGTGAATTTCGTTAAGTAACATAGCTTCGTATAAACTCGTCCATAGTTTCTATTCGAACATGGCCCCCGAACTTTTCGACACTAACACAATAACCGTGACATATGAGTTTCGGTATGTCGTTTTCCAACGTTTTCGTTAAAGTAATTCGGTTATAACTTTTGAAGGCTCTAAATACGTCAATTTTAGTTGATTTAGGACGATTGAGGTTATGTTTACACTACACTTGACAGCTCCTGTCAATATGAAAGTGACGAGTCTATGTATCGATTTCGTAATATGAAACTTAAAGTAGTTATTGGATATACATACCTCTATAGTGTGGGAGCATGTGAACTGTCTTGTGAGAGGGGCTGTTGAAGTTTAGGTAACGCATAATTGTTTGTTTTTTTATCAAAAGAAATCTGAATAATTTATTGTTTTAGTAATTATAACAAAGAACATAATTTTAGTTACATTAAGAAAATGGTGGCCATAATTTCTTGACCTCGGCTTTTCACAGAATTTCCTAAATGAGATGTGTAGTTTTGACACGTACGTACCTACTAGAATACTTAGAATATTAGCGATGCCAACAGATAATATATCTCTGTCAGCGCCGGTACCTGTGACGTCATGGCACCATAAATCGCTTTATACCCGTCATCAACAATGGAACAGGAAGGTAGGGACGTCTCCAGTGAAATTCTTCACTTCCATTAGTCTGTCATACGGCAGAATCTGCCCTCGGGACTTGAATAATCTTCTATCATAATAATAATACGATGAATAAACATTTATTCTTATTTATTATTTGAAAGACGCGGGAAATGCGTAGGTATTGTGATTCATATTCATTGTTTTAGGAAAGAAACATCTAAGCAATACAATATTGGTGGATACAGATGGGCACAGCGAAATTAATACTAGCGACACTCAGTTTAAAATTCTTTAAAACTACGTTTAAAAAACCAATTTCGATCCCCTCTGATTTAATTTGATTGATATTAATAATATAATAATAATAATAATAATAGATAGTCGCCGGTTTGTGTGTCCATTACATTTATATTAAAGTTGTCTAAAGGGCCTCTGCGCAGTTGGCTTCGGCCCCTCGTACGCCTCCCAAATGACCGGGACCCTGTGGTCCCGTGAATGGTAAAGACATACAATAATAATAATAACTTTATTCACCAAAAATAAAAGAAGTTACACAGTTTAAAACACATGAGTCAGTAACAGATTTCATATATGTATACAGTTATTGTGTTCTTGCTGTAGCTTCTGTTGCTGAACTAGGTTCATGACCTGTGTTTCAGCAATCAGTGCCTCTACCCTTGGAGATTATATAAGATAATTGTACACAGAACATAAATAGGTTGGTTCCCACTAGATCCATTTAATTTATTTTAACAGACTGCGCAAGTATTTTTATAAATGTTTTATTTTATTTTGGAGTCAGTAAAAGATTTTCTGTCTCTTCATAGGACAATTTACAAAGCCAGTTGAACAATGATTTTTTGAGAGTATACCGATCCATTGGGTATATCGATAGTATTCTGTTTATTTTGTTGTACATAAGTGGTCCAAGAATAGGATAAAATCGACGAAAAAAATTTGTTTTTGCAGTCAGTGTCCTGCCGCACACAGCATAAGCTGTTAATCATAATGATAATCATAACGTGTTGTTGCATAGTGAGATTAAGTATAAATAGCTGACGTACCGACAAGACTTCACAGTACTCATATAGTTGTTTCGTAGGGAAGCGGAAAGGCTTAAAGGTGCACAACTTAAGTATAGTTCTCTGAGCCACCTCTAGTTGTTTTATAGTGATCTTGGGTGCACCACCCCATACAATACGTGATTAGTGATTGACAAAGAGCAAAATAGATTTGCTTAAGCAAGTGAGGTTCGACTACATGCCTAAGAGTTTTAAAAACATATATCAGTTTGCGTATCCTTTTACTTAGTGTGTGTATAATATGTGTTTTGAAGTTAAAGCATTCGTCTATTAAGACCCCAAGATATTTTATTGTTTTGACACGCTCTAGTACCTGGCAATGACACTGCGACACATTTGTTGATTTGCGTTGACAGCGGTTGTGTGCCATTAGATTTAAAGCGACATTGGGTGCACGAATTGAGAAACATATGTACTTAGTCTTCTCTGTATTTAATGTGAGAGTATTATTATGAAGCCAGTCCTTAACCATGCAAAACCCCTTCTGTGCTAGTTTATAGGCCTCATCCCACGTAGTACTAGTAAAGATCCAAACTGTATCGTCTGCATATGAAATAATTTTTCCCGGAAAATCCTTGAGGCGCAGAAGGTCATTTATGTATATAAGAAACAAGGTGGGCCCCAGGACGCTACCCTGAGGCACACCGTACGTCACAGGCAAATCATCACTCGAATGTTCACCAAATTGTGTTCTATCAGACAAATAATCAGATAGTAAGGATAGTTGCTTGTCTCTGATGCCCATTTTCTTCAATTTTTTTAGCAGTCTTGGAATTGAGACCGTATCAAAGGCCTTCGATAAGTCCAAAAATACTGAGACACATTTTTTACCTTGATCCATATTTCTTGTAATATACTCCGTAAGAGCACTCACGGCATCATCAGTATCTTTGCCCCGACGAAAACCATATTGTTGATCAGATAGAAGACTATTGTTTTCAAGATAGTTTACGATCCTATTATTTATAATTTTTTCTAACACCTTTGAGAGTCAAGTCAAAGTCAAAGTCAAAATCATTTATTTCAATTAGACCAGGATGGCACTTTTGAACGATAGACTTGGTAAAATCGATATGGGCCTAAACAAACAGTCTAAACAGTCTCTATAAAAACTGACCTTTAAAAACTGGAGTTATTCTAGATCTTTTTAAGTTTCTGGGGAAAACATCTTTCTCCAGACATTTGTTAAAGACGTACGTAAGATGTGGCACTAAGACATTTTTGCATTCGTTTAAAAGCCCTGTTGAGATGTTATCCCACCCCACTGAACTACTATTTTTAAGGTTTAAAATTATTTGTTCGACTTCTTCCTCATCAGTGTCCAAGAGAACAAAAGAGTTCGCACTGCCATTGCCATTAGTCTCAATATCCAGACTACAATTAGATGAAACAATTTTCTCCGCTAGTGATTTACCAACATTAACAAAATATTTATTAACTTCATTTACCGCCTGTTGTGGAGACTGTGATACATTAAGCAGCTCTTTGGGATAGGATAAATCTTTTTTTATATTACTAATATTTTTTATTGTGTCCCATATTTTTTTATTGTCCTTTCCTGCTTTTAGAATTAATTGCTTTTCATAATCTCGCTTTACTTTTTTTAGAATTTTACAACAGAAGTTTCTATATCATGTATAGGTCGTTTTGAGGATCATATTATCAGGACTAGATTTAGATCGTAACAGTCCTTGTGTTATCCACGGTTTTATAGTCCTCTTGCGGCGCGACAGGGTACTGGTACTTGAATTATTGTTTATAGCTATTATGATATTATGAATGATATAACTGATTGTTTCATTACAGTTGTCAATTTGGTAGATTTTATCAAAATTTATGTTATTTACATCATTAATTAGATTAGCTTTATTAATTTTTGTGTATGTAAAAGATGCAGTATTGCGACTTTGATTCTCCAATAGGCACCAAATTACTGATTTGTGGTCAGTGAGAGTAGATTGTGGTACTATAACCCATGATGGTACTTTACATTTCAACATGACATGGTCAATACAAGTTCCACTTAAGTCACGAGTTACAAAATTATGAGCTGGCAATACACCATGATAGGCCAATAATACCAGGTATTGATCCTATATCTCAGAGCTATCAGAAGTTATGTTTATGTTGATATCTCCTATGATTGCAATATTTCTAAATCCCAATAAACTCTTCAAATATTCATGAAGCGACGATAAAAAAGGGCTTAAGTCGCAATATGAAGGTGACCGATATATCGCCAATATTGCTGTATCTTGTTTTCCTATCTTATTAACCAGACAATTACAATCCTGAATATGAGGTTCTTCAATAGTAAAATCCAACTCTTCCTTCACATATACAACTACACCATCATTTTTAATAGGGCTAAGCGAGGTTGCATAATAATGGTATCCATCTAGAGATGGAATCACCGAGACACAGGACAGCCAACATTCGGTAAGGATAAGTATGTCACATTCTACTTGTAAAGATGCCAAAAGAACTTGAAAACCAGAGAAGTTACTATATATGCTACGAATATTTTGTGCTAGGACAGACAAGGACGAGCACGGGGGGAATATTTTACAGCATTCCACAACCTCATATTGATACTAAAATCTTCTTCTAAGTACCATGTAACCGAACAATCTTTTGAAAATCGCATCAAAATCGATCTAGCCAATTGGGAGATAATCGCGCACAAACATACATACATACAGGTCAAACTGAGAACGTCCTTGTCTTAAGTCGGTTAAAAACAAAAAATTTCCTAAAAAAAAACAAAAGAAAATCACACTTTTTTAAACATCCAATATTTTTCTTTACGATGCAGTACCTACTAAAGTAAACAAACATTAAAATTTCAAGAATTGTAGTTGTGAAAACATTTTTGCCTTTAAGCCTCGTACTGTTTATTAAAACGCGGTACAAAGTTCTTTATGAATATAAAATGAGATATGAGAACTCGAGGACATGTGTACCATTCTCTGTTCGTTATTCTCTCTTGTATCGCATTCCCGGTGTTATTAACACATGGTTTCAAATGTACGACTGTATAGAACATAGAACAACTTTGTTCGTGAACAATTTTTTATTCCATTTTCGCATGCTATTATAATGGACGCGTCGGACTATTGGTAATAAATAAGAGGTCCTAAATTATATGATAATTGTAATTTTTGAGTTGATAAAGTTTTGCTGTAAAGCTATGAGCAGAAGTTTCCAGAACCATGGCAGAATTTTGAAATGGAATAAAATAAGAAAGTCTACCATAGATATAATTTTATTATTTCTGTGAAGTCTAGTTACCGGCTCAGAGATGAATCTTACTGGACAATCTGTTATGTGACTTACCTACATTTATTTTTTTTACTATTTTTTTTTCAGCCGTGACCATCCCACTGTAGGGCAAAAGCCTTACCCTACATAACATAACAAGATTTAATTCCTAAAAGAAGTTATGATAAGAAATAAGTAACTATTGTTTTATAGTATTAGAAAAGTTATTTAATTCAAATGAAGTGGTCAAAAGGTTATCGTTTGTAGTTTTTTCTGTTCTATGGAATTCCTTTGTGTCAATACGTTTATGATAACCTAGTTTATCTGGTTTGACCATTCATAATTTTTTTATATGTGTAGATTTGTTTCGAAGTGGTGTTTGTTTGGTTACTGATCGTAATGGTGTGGGATATTAATATATGTGACAGGTAGAATTTGAAATGAAATGATTACGTTTATACAAGTTTACATTAATATTTTTGCTTAGTAATTTATACATATATGAAGATATCTTAGAAATGATAAAATAGAATTCATCTTACAAGCAAAATCCCACTAGGAAACTTTTTGTATTCATACCTAATATATTTCTTATCAAAGTACAATAACATTATATTAGAAAATAATTGGGATACGTGATACAAATATTTTGATAGTAGAATTATAACAATAACTACATTACATACGTACAATGACAAATGAGAAAACTCACAAGATGTGATCCACGTGTAAATCACAGATATCATTTTGACATTGTCGAAAAATAGATCTTATTATATAACTGTCATAGTTCAATTTTACCTAATTTTATGTATATACCTCTATATATGTCATACACCACATACCAGAAATTTCCATTACCTACTGTATCTTATAAATACGTAGTAGAATGTAATTTTTCGTGGTGAATAAGATGCATCTTCATATAAAGCGGTTTTATTTTAGCGCTGCCATTAATATTGCGGACCATTTTATGGCCAGAAATGTAATCTCAGTCATAAAGTTGTATATTTTCTTGCTCATAGATACATTGTGTAGCTTCTTTGTTTGCTGAAAGACGAACACAAGAAGATCCTCCTTATAACGAAAATGTATAAGTATCTAAAACTATTTTCGTTAGACACAAGAATAACTGCCTAAATGAAAACTTGTGAACAATACAAATCAAGGTCAATTCAAATAGAATTATACTTATCAGTTACTTAAAACTAAACTAAACACAAGTAGGTACGTTGAGATGAATAATTAAGTTGATTTTAGTATCAAAAGTTCACATGAATTCGCTCAATAATAAAAAGTTCAAAATATAGTTTCATGTTGCATCATACAAAGCGACAACCGCTTCGTTGGCAAATGCTTTTGAAATGACACCTGTCGGAAACAGAGCCTCACTGAATTTGAGCATTCAACTATTTATTTCACTTGAGACGATAAACGTCTGAATATTGAAATGCTACTAAATAAGTTGTACTTGAATCGCGTTATATCTGTTTTTTTTATTAACGTACTTGTATTGACAGAAATATCTTTGTATACGTATATTCACTAGCAGTAAGAATATGAGTAATTTGTTGATTGGAGAAAAGAAAACATATGACAATTAACTGTTTAATAAAAAGAAAAGCCATTATAATCTTCATTGACGTAAGTACAATTTAATGAAAACATTTTCCTTAACCCAGAAAACTCAGATTTAATCATGCAAATTTCCCAGTTCTCTTACTTTTTCTTTGACCAATGGGCCATTCACTGACAGAAGTAATTAGAAAAAAACTGATATAGGTCAAGACCATTATGAGGTTGAATTTGAATCCAAATGACGTCCCAGGGCTCAGGGTTACCACGGAATAAAGATACCGGAGAATATATAGCAAATCAACATAAGATTATGCAAGGCCCTTAAAATCCCCCGTTGAAATTCTCGATTTTGCATCTCGATACAGGAGAGTTGGAAGCGAGATTTCTCTTGAGATTTGCGTCGAGATAAATGGCGGATAATATTCTAATGTTATAAGTCTGACGGTATACCTTGTTTATTTATTGCTTGGAGCTTGTAATGCTCCTTTGGTCATTAGGATAATGCCTGCTGGATATAAATGTTTTGTCTGACATATTATTTAGGTGATATGAAGGTCTTGAGTTCAGCTTTTGGCTTATGGCTCAGTGGTAATACTTGTTATGTAATTTTTCCACAATAATCAAGTTGTTATAGAAGTCATAGCATTTCTATAAGTAGACATTTTAAGATATTTTAAAAGGTTTAACAGTATCACAATTGAAAAGAATAATATCAATATTCTTCTCGGTTGTCATTCAGCATTATGAGGAAGTTTGAGCAACCAGCAGCCGTCGATATAATTTATTTGTTGTCGATCCGATTGGTATGTACGTATGTACGATAACAATAAGAAATTCAGCAAGCAGATTCATCGGAATCGAGTTTGTGATGTTCAATTTTTGCAAATTCGTTATTTTCGCCAGAAAACTTGTTTACCAGGTACACCGTCAGCAGGTATTGGTAGCCATTTTTTCACAACTGGGCCGTGTAGTCATCAATTTGGCGCCAAACGAGCTCCACATGAATTTATGTTAGCGTTGATGAATCTGAATTGACGATTTTAAAACTACAACTCACCATGGAAGATAGATTAAAAAGCAATTCACCTAAAATAGTTAGAATGTGATTTGGAAAACCATCTCATTTGAACTGGACTTTTAAAACTACATATTTTTTTATATGGAAATGGTCCTTGAAACGAACACGCAATTATTTGTAACAAATAAAATTAAGTAACAACCAAAGCAATTTATTTATTTTAATTTGTGTTACGCCTCTGATATGAGTGGGAGCATACAACTCGTAATTAGTTTTTCAGAAAGATACCAAATATAAAATATTTTGTACTAAATTAAATATCTGTGTAATAACAAATTTAATCAGTACCGTAACTACACATTTTTGTTCGAGACTGAACTAATTTAAGTTGAAAATATAATATCTAAATGAAAGTGAAATGAAAACAAAAATGGCAGCCTCATCTCTTTGTACACAAACATTTATTTTTGGGAATTATTAAGTTTCACAATGAGTATTTGAGTAATCTTGTTAAGTTTGTTTGAACGTGTTTTTACTTTGTTAGTTCTTAGCTTCTTAATTTTCTTAATTTTGAATTACGTAAATTTAATCAACGAGAAACTTGGTAAATGTTTGTTTTATTTCTCAAGCAAGTAATATGTAAGAAACTTAAGTTTCTAAATTACTCGTACCACAAATAAAATCATGGTAAAATGTTATGTAGGTACTTGTAAATAGTGTTGATAAATAAAATATGATCCTTCACACTTTACAAAGAGATCAATTTAGGAACAAATGTTTCATGATAATGTAAGTATACCTTCGTATTAAAGTTTTATTTTCATGTCTCGATCTGAAAATTGTTGGCAACATTTCAAAGGGAATTTCGAGGCGGGCAACTTTTTTCCGCTGCGGTTTTTGCCCATTCGTATTAACATTTCGTGCTCAAATGTAGTAAAGTGAGGTGAGCATGAGAAATATGTATGTAGATTATTTTTATGGACTCTTCACTTCTTCATGTTTTGGTAAATCCTTTTAATGAACATACTTTTATGTAATAATCAGCGTAAACTATAATATAATACCTACCTACTTATTATGATAAAAAAGTTTTCATATCATTAACACAGGTATGTGCTTGTCGTTTTTGTGTAACCTTGGTTTTAAATTACCATTCAATTAATAGAAAAATGTACTAAAACGCATTTAATATATCAGTAGAAAATATCTAAAAGAAGGATAGACATGATATGCTGGTTGTTTTTATCTAAACGTCTTGATAGATTGCCATTTAATAAAATAGAAAAAATAAATAAAAAAGAAATTCCAATGGCATCTATTATTTTTTTTGGAGTAAACAGCCAATATTAGCAAATTAATTAAACATAAAAATATAATGAGCCTTTTTTGTGGATATGTGAGAATTTGTTTTTTGTGTGCAGGTCATAACTTGTATACGATGCGAACTATATGAAGACCTAAAAAATCCACATAGCGAACTTCTTAAGCATTTTGCAGCTTCAATGAATTTCGATACAAGCAAAAACTTGATAATATCATACTGAAAATGAAATAGTGGTCAATGCTCTTTTGTTCGTATTTTCAGGCCAACAGCAGTAGGCATTTTCTACGGCACAGATGATACAGCGAAGTTAATATAGAAAAAAAAATAATGCTCTATACTTGTACTACGTATTTTTTACCCTTGCAATATTTTCCATATCATTACATGTAAATGAGATATCATATATGTATGTATGTATGATCATGAATTACATTTGGTTACTGTAGATATATGTATTTTGACAACGTTGTCTCCTTCTTCGACTTTTGGACTGCATCTTTGATGGAGCACAAACTCGAGTGCTATAATTCAGTAAATAAGATTGAAATTCGATTTTTTACCTGAATAAACAGTTAGATATACCAATTTTCAACAACTTTTACACAAGTGTGTACAAATTTATATTAAACGAAGTCACAGAACCTTGTATGTTTATATAAGCCAAGTTTGGAAGTAGAAGTTCATTGAACCGTGTACAGATAATGTACAACCAGTGCCATAAATTGATTTACCTCTATATAAAGGCTATAAAGGTCGAATGACTTAGCACTGCTAAAGATAAGTAATATTTTGTTAGGTACCTATTCTTTAACAATCATGAAAATACACTTGAATAAAGATAACTTATTGTTACTTCTTCTCTTTATCATTATTAGCAGACGGATCACCTAATGGTAAGCAGTCGCCGCCCATGGACACCCGGAACACCAGAGGCATTACAAGTGCATAACCGGTCTTTTGGGAATTGGGATTTAATGATTGTGGGAGGTTCGAGGATTGGGGAAACTGAGGAGACTAAAAGGGGGGGGTGAATTGAACCTCCGGTAACTTTACTCACACGCTTGCGTTGAACCGATGTGAAACAACGCTTGCGTTGTTTCACGTCGGTTTTCTGTTAGGCCGTGGTATCACTCCGGTCGAGCCAGCCCATTCGCATAACAGGCCAAATCTTATATCCATTACGTGGAAAGAGTGACAGTAAAGCCATATAATAACGACTTTAATTAACAGTATCAGACGACGTTAATTTTAATACAACGCTCTCATTAGCGCCCACGAACCTGATTACACCAATAAGTACAACAAAAAGATACATACACGGTAGAATGGAAACCACCCTTCACTGCTGAAAAAGTGGTTACTTTGTGTATAATTTGCATTTAAATACGTACAGTAAATGGGTCAAATTGCCTCATTGGCCTAGAAAGAATATTCACTTAAAATGAATTTCATATTCGGATACCCGAATTTTTAATCTTTGACTATAATTTAATCAGACTTATAAAATAATTGGCGAAAGGGTTTCATTATGTCTCAGCCTAACCTTTCAATAATGTTAAAGCACGTTACGTTCATGATAATTTGGGCACTGATTACAACGAACCCGTTCATTCTTATTCAGCCTTTTAACCGTTATACTTTTAATTTAAAAATAAGGTGAACAAATAGGTCCCTTCGTTGGTAAGATGTAGAAGATTTCTCGAGGAAAATTCAGTATGTTTTCTTTCCTTTGTTATATTATAGTTGGCTACTGAGATTAGCTTTGAATTTGTAACTTAGTATTGTATTTTGGGCCGTCTGATTTGTTGTTATTTACTTCGCTCCGTTTGCGGTTTGTCCGTGTTACCGGGGATAGCAAATATCAGCTGTAAATCCAGGAAAACCCTCGGTTTATGTGTTTCCGAATTTGTTCTAAATCCTATCAGTATTGTGTACATACCTATAAACATTAAGCAATCAGGCCTCACAAGATAGTACTTAAGTAACGCTAGTATGTAACTAAAGTTTCATAATGAGTGTACCTATTAATATATTTTTTAAACTGAAAGAATTGATTAAAAAATATATGTTATTTTCCGTTTAAGGTAATTTTATCCTTTGTGAATTTAAATTACCTCCATAACTTAACTTATCTCTACAAAACCATGAACCGTTGAACAAAAATAAAAAATTCTACAGCACGGATTTATCAAAAAACACTTAAACAGTATTCACACGATTGGACGTGATATGGCGTATAAATAATCGCATTTAGTCTGTGTACCATGGGACATAAAGGGTGTTCTAATATCGTTTTTATACACACGGATGACTGTGGCCAGAATAAACCAGTTTTTGGACCTAATTGTCTCAACTGCGGCCACGGCTAACTGATTTACATGCAAATTGAAACGGGTCAATATTAGCAGAGTCGATTTAATTCCTCGGTCCCTCCCAGTACCATCAAATATTGCCGATTTTGCTCTTTTTTCTCTAATAATAACAGAACCGCGATTATTGCGAAATTGTACTCGATTTTTAAATAAATTCAATTGTTTGGTTTGTTGTGTTGTGTTTACATTCAGTTATTAATGAAGACTATAATGCTAGAATGTACCGCTGTAAAGAACTTTGCCGCTATTTTCCTGGAAGCCGCCATCTTCCATGCTTTTCTCTTTGAGAAAAGAAAGACTGAACTATTTTATGAACTAATATGTAGAGTTAATTAGGAATCCTATTAGTAGGAATGTGAAAGTAATGTTAGCATTATGAATGTGAAAGTTTGTGAGGATGAAAAAGAGAATGTGTATGTTTGTTACTCTTTTACGCAAAAACGGCTGAAGGGATCGGTATGATATTTGGAACAGTGTTAGATTATGGTTTGGAATGACACATAGACTGCTTTTTATCCCACGGGAAAATGATCGATTTGGAGTGGAAAAGGCACAGGTACATACGTACCTAAGTAACAATGCTCGTATAATGCATTCTATTTTACTCCATTGGCTATCTCGTTCAGTCCGAGCTACAACTTGCCAAACAATGGACTACCAAGAATTTTTAAAACCACATGTCCCAATAATCCCTCGAGATTTATTTAAGGAAGATACAATTCATTATAAAATTCTTTTTTATAGGTAAACATTGATCAACCTCATTCGCTAACTGACAAACAAGGTAAATATTTTACATGTGAACAAGCGACATACAGAACTCGATCTGTTGCTACTGATTATACAGTACATTTCAGTGCTTTGCCAATTGAATTCAAGGACACTGCTTCGAACAGAAAGCCCTCTGCGGTTACTGTGTGCACGAGACTTACAATGTTTGTTAAGGTACGGCGGCAGTAGCAGCAGAACAATCCATACTCCAATCTGTCTTCGTTCATTGGATTTTCGACTTTATGTCAATACCATAAAGTTGAAAATGTAATAGAGAAATTGGACAGAAAGGGATAGGTTGAACTACTGGCCACCGTATTACGTACGTACGAAGATGTTGTTAGACTACAAAAAATACATGTCCATATCGGTATTGTCTATTGTTTTGTATGTTTGTTTGTTGTTGTAGATTTTTTTGTATAAAAGTCTTCTATTCTGTGTGTGTGTTTGTGTGAGAGAGAGAAAGAGAGCGAGATAGAGAGTTTGTTAGTTTGTTTGTCTGGATGAATTATATTAGCTACGCAGTTTCATGAGAAAAATCACACAAAAGGTATCACACATACCTATCAAAATATTTAAACCTTGTTTTGGTCGAAATCTTAAGACATACATAACACAGAATACAATGGAGAATAATGTATGACAATAAGTACACAATTAAGTGTGGTGTGTTTAAGTATGGGAGAGCCATGCTTCGGCACGAATGGGCCGGCTCGACCGGAGTGATAACACGGCCTCATAGAAAACCGACGTGACGCAACGATTGCGTTGTGTTTCGTCGTGTGTCCCCAATCTCCCCAATTCCTGAATCCCCAACGATCCTCAAACTCCTAATCCCCAAAAGGCCGGTAACGCACTTGTAACGCCTCTGGTGTTCCAGGTGTTCATGGGCGACGCCGACTGCTTACCATCAGGTGATCCGTCTGCTATTTTACCGGCTTATGCCATAAAAAAAAATAAGATTGATCTAATTGCGTGCAGCAGTTCTACGGTGACGATTGTTGTTAGACTATGAGCAACAATAATATATAATATATATATATATATAAGGGGTTAAGGTAATTTTCATATGATCATATAATTTGACCACGAGTAAACAAAGCGATGCGGCTGTTTCAATATATCTTACATTTGTTGTGACACATAAATTTGATAACCGCATAGGTTTATGTGACTGGATTGAGATATAAATTAGTAAATAAATAGACACTGAATGAGCTTTTACTAATATTTTTCACTTATAATTTAGTATAGTTGAAATAGTCACTGAACTAGGATATATTGTGACTATTATTAATTCATCACCGTAGCCTTAGTACAGAAGAACCTAACGGGTTACCGGGGCTCCGGCTCGACGTGCAGGAGAAGGAACGGGTTGGTTTTTAGTCAGTAAGAGTCTGACACTCCCTTCCGCCTCACCCAGGCGGGAGAAGTCGTTCGATGATTTTCCCCCCTTAAAAAAAAGTACATACATGTACAATTGTACATGTAGGAAAAAGTTTAATTTCTTCTCACAATGTCATGATAATTTTGGTAATAACCACCGTAAAAAGAACCATTGTACGTACTACTACAGTGATTATTGCCTAACTTCGGGAGAAAAACAATAGGCAGTGTGATTACACTGTCTATTGTTTTCTTTGTGTGTGTGATCACACATCAACAACCTATAAGAGGCCACTGCTGACCTCTGAAGGCCTCTTTTCACAAGGAGAAGGTTTGAGTATTAATCACCACGCTTGATTTATGCGAAATTATAACTCCAGGATTGCTCACGATATTTTTCTTCACCGTTTGTTAGTTAAGTCTGAATTATCTTTAAAAGTACATAATATTATAACTTGGAAAAAGTCACATTGGTACTTGCTGTTGGTAGGATTCGAACCTCACCGGGCCACCACGACCAGACAGACGTAAAATCAGCTAAAATTCACATTGAAAATATATCTCAGTCCGAAGACATGAGTTTAAATAAAAATCTCTCCAGTGCGCTGAGATGAAGACAAAATCAATAAGCGCCGTTCACTTCAAGCGTATGTGTACAATGTATATATATGGTGTGTTCCTAAATTGCTTTCTCACGTGACCATTTCCAAATAAATAATTTTTAAAATTTAGACAATGTATTTGCACCTTTTGCACTGTTATAATGTGTTCAGTTTGTTAGTTTTCATTTAGGTTTTTTATATATTTATACCTCAGCTCCTCTTCTAGCAGTAGTCCTCTAATATGTAAATACAGTTTAGATTTTTTGATATTATTGGACTTATCAATAATTACATATTTAACAACACTGAAACAAGAAACAGCTGAAAATATGAATCACAGAATACTATGTTTAATCATTAATTTAAATGTTTTTCAACAGGTTTTGTAACACACTGTAAGTACCCGTCATTGTTATGCCGATGACGACAAATCCATTCCACTTTTTCCGTTTTATTTACCCAATATCCCATCACGTTGAAGGACTTACTGATTGCATGTTTCCCAAGCAAAATTCGCTAACTTCCATGGATTTACTTCAAAAGTTACGACTCAGTACAAGTGGATTTTCTTTGTAAATTCGTGTCGTTGACGTAAGGAATTTTGCTTTGTAGTATCTAGCTATTCAAGTTATACGGGTCATATCTATTAAGATACGAATTTTGATATCGTACTCTCCTATTGTTGTAAGTAGGTCGATATTTCAACGGGTTTCCGCTACTCAACTGACCTCTTTGTTTCGAGACAGTAAAATGCTGTTTGAGAGTCTCAGTAACATTTTTCTTAAGAACTCTTATTGTTTTTTGCAGGTAAATAAACGTAGCATGGCTATGTTTTACTGTTCTAAGAATTTAAATGTACGAGGTACTGCTTTCAGAAACAGACTTATTTTCTTTGTTTTTTGTACGTCGACCACAAAATTACTAAGGTAATGAGGTTTTGTTATAGTGTCATATTAACATTCTTATGCTTGTGAACTACTTAAAATGAAAGAATGCCGCATTGGCAATATGAAGAATAGGGTAGTTTCCTAAATTGTATTTTAATGCCCGTCTGGTAGATTATTTTAAGACATTAGACACGTAAGTTTTCTTTTCTCACAAAATTAAATGCTTTCGACGATATGTTGATTTGAAATTTCGTATGACGTCACAGCGTGCTACAAGATATAGCGCGTTGAGAAGTAACCTCCCACTCCTAAATTTAACGCCATTTTATTTAACTATTGTAACTTTATACGAGAAAATAAAAAAATACGTGTCTAATACACTTAACATAACATCACGCCTTTTTATCCCCGAAGGGGTAGGCAGAGGTGCACATTACGGCACTTAATGCCACTGTACAATGTATCGTACGTGTCTAATACTTTTTCATTACCTAACTGACGGACTAATTAGATTTTAAGAAACTATCCTATTGTTATAATAAGAGTTTATTACCATATTACGTAGGTACACGTACTTTTTTATGTTTGATGAGCCGACGCGACGTGTGATCACTACTGCACACAGTCGAATTTTATTCGTTCGTTACCAAATTCAACGTGTAAAAATATTAAGTCAGCATGAATATTCCATCAGAGACTTCGGAGTGCTCCTCCCTACAAGGCACTCACAATGACCTAAGAACAAATAAAAAACATCTCGTCTAAAAGTCTGACAATATCAAATGAATGCAAGCGATAAATAGTTGGTACAATAAGTTGGTGATCGACGGGAGCGCACATATTGGCTTCGTGATAAATGTCTTTCTGATCTCACCGAGATAAAGACTAATGGTGGAAGCAATTATGTGCCCTGAATAGGACGAACGACATTTTCGGTAACATTGGAATGTATAATTTAACTTCATTATGCGCATAATAGATTTTTCGTTACCTTTTCATACAATTTTCGCGGCATCTGGATAAATTATGGGCTCATTTACTAGTAATTGACACCGGACGGATGATTTGTCGTGTGCTGTCATTTTCAGTTTCTCTTTGAATAGGACTATAATTTCATGGTATTGAACTTGTGCGGAGAGCGCTTAGCCCTCGCATTAATCAACGCGGCCAGATAAGCCGTTCCGAAACAACTTTACGTCATGGATAAAGGTTTTGGGCGACATGTTTTTAAGCCGTTTTTATGACGGTCAGTGTCGGGTCACGATAAGACTCACAGACACACTTCTATAGTCTTGCCGTGCCTTTCAAAATTGACGTCCGAGTAAGGGATACCGCCTTTCCTTTTAAGCACCGAACATAAAAATATTGAAATCCGACTCATGGTAAGGGTTACATATTGCTGAAACCATAAAATATAATGTGTTCACTGAATGGCTTCTGTTTAATTTCGATATAATTTGAAAATGGAGAGTTGAAGTTATCGCTTAAGTATGGCGCGTAAAATAAGGTTCCGGTTCGTTTTGAATGGGGAATGAAGTGTGATTGGGTTCAGCTATAATATAATTGGGGCTGTGCCAGGAAAATGGCAAAAGGTTTTTCCTTGAAAATTGATACCATAATCTTCTTTAAAGAGTCATTTTGGGAAAATAATAAATTTAAAAACATCGCATATTGTATCCAACAATAAGGTTCAAAAGTCAAGAAGAAGGCCACATTTTTATCATTGACCATTATTTTTATTCTTTTAATTTTTTACGGTTACGTTTTATTTACTAAAGCTCCAATCAAATCGAATACCATCTCTTTTACAGCGGACATTAAACAACAACATTAAAAAGTAGTAACCTTATTCTTTAAAAACGGTAGAGAGAGCTATTACGTGGTTCGTTTTATTATAAAAAAAAATCTTTGTTTATGCTATCATGTTTTTTAGTAAAAAAAGTAGAAAGGAAAAAATTGGGTTATTCGGTGCTACAGTAAAGTTGATTGTTTTCTTTTAATATTTTACGACCTCAATGTCGCAGTCCGGCGCCATCTTGGAATCATATTGTGTGAAGGGTTGATGATGGTCGGTTAAATGTTGTAATTTCTTTAGAGGGTTTGAGTAAAGTTGCGCATTGTGTTCGAAATTCAAATTTGATATATTTGTTTTGACAGGGTGGCGTCGATTGTGACAATGAACTCATTTGAAAATAGATCGTTTTAATGTGGGTGGACAAAATGTTTGCAAACAAAGTTTACCCGCATACAATTTAATTAATTATTCGGTTGGTTGAGTTGAGCTGTGCATTGTCTTTTATTCAGTTCATAAATTTTGGTGCTACCTACTTAATTGTAGCAGTGGTCAAGTGGTGCAAGATTATCAACTAAGTGAGAACCTATTTTTTCCGACTGGACATTGACAAGTTGATCTATTAAAAAACTAGTGTTTAATAGTGGAAAGCAATCGAAGTAGTAGTTGAAAAATAGGGCATCCAGATCAGAGATCTGGATGCCCTATTTTCCACATTTTAATCTTCAACTAACATATTATTTTAATCTGTTTCTTGATCATAATATTCAGCGGTTAAATTAAATTAAACTTCATTTAAACTCAAACAAAAAACCAGACCCGAACTAATATCAACTTGTCTGTGTGTGAATTGAACCCACGAACGACACTTCGTCTTTGTGGTTGAAGAACGTGTCATAATATTGCACTCAGTTGTGACCAGGGTCTTAACCATTAAGCCAAACATGTCGTCGAATATGTAACAAAATAGCGAACCGCTTCATGCACTTTGTTTACATTAATGAGATGTATATTGTGTGACATCATTCATTCGATGCGCTTCCATATATGCAACATGAAAGATTTCTCACTAACACAATTCTTGATGATGTTTTGCCACTTATTGACATAATCCCTCCCTTTCACAGCGTTCAAATAAAAACACTGTGGAAAATTTATAGCATGCTGCATCCAAGGATCATCATAAATTTCCCAATCTTCTATAACACCTCCACATGAAAAACATGCTGCTTTATCATATGGATTATTTCCGTAATAAAAGAATCCAGCATCAGCCATTTCCATCACTAATCTTCTCTTTGAATTATTCGTCCCCCAGTAATAATTAAAGGATAATTCACGTGTTTTGTATGCATTATACATATCATATCGAGGTTTATATTCAGTTTGAAACATATTTTATTTATTTAGTACTAGTTCTTGATGCTAATAATAATAAACATAAAATGACATTGCTTTAATGCTGCAAGCAATTTATAAACGTGATTGTACAGGATTGGGAGAGATAGTAAACATATTATAAAAAATTAAACAAGTTTTTTTTTATTTCATAAAAATTTTATTATCACGGCACCATTTATTTAAACACAATAATTATATTTTTTAAAGCACATACAGAGTTATGATAAATACAATTATACAAATCTTGCGAATTTTTATATTGATCATATAGAGGTAAATGTACTAAACTAGAACAACCCTTATCTTCTAAATTAAATATATTACTATTACTATCTTCTAAAATATGCTTTAACCATAAAACTTTTTCTGAACCTTTAACATAAACACATTTATCTCTTAATATATCTTCAGTTAAAACTAGTAATCTGTCTGTGATCAAAATTGAATGTGATCTTGTATACGGTTCATACTGCAATGGATTACCAACACATTTTATTCATGAATTTGTATCAGATACTGCTCTAAGATGACTTATAACCATGAGGTTAAATAGAGATACCACAAAACGTTATTTACTTTCCAGTGAACAAAAATATAATTTCATCCATATCTGTTAAAATTGTTGATCAATTTGGTCACTGTATTAACTTCGAAGAAGAATATATTCAGTTACGTCTGCACTTAAGAAAAACAAAATGATTGTATATTATAAAAGCACTCCAGTAAAAATAAATCGGTTTATTTCTTCTGCGACCGCTAAGGCGCAAAGACGTAATACAAATATTAAGAAACTGACTAAAGCAAATAAAGATTTTCTTAAAGCTCTGGGTTTTAAAGTATGAATATGCTACAGATTACTGAATTACCGCATTTCGACAGTTCGATTGAAAGTTATGAAATCCATTCATACAATCCCTACAATAACAGCTTTAGAGAAAACGATGAACTCAGAATCCCCATACATCAGCAAGATATATACGTGCTACCATCAGCCAGTTCAATTTACATCGAAGGACAGGCAAGGCTGTTCGGTAAAGATGGGAATCCGATCAAGAAAACTGTTACGTTCACTAATAACCCTGTTATGTCTTTGTTTCAAGACATCAGATACGAAATGAATGGTATCGAAATAGACCGTATTAAAAATTCAGGAATTACGTCAACAATAAAATCATACATTTCATTAAATGAAGCAGAAAATAAAGTTGCAGCCTTATGGGGTTGGAACTTAGCGGGATTCCAAAATGACGGACATTTTAGTGCTGTGATACCATTGAATAAGATTTTAGGGTTTGCAGAAGATTACAATAAAATTGTGATAAATTGTAAACACGAACTTATTTTGAGTAGAAGCAACTGTAACTTAAATAGTGTTATTCTCACTGATGATGTTGTTAATTTTCAAATAGATATACAAAGAGTCCAATGGAGGGTGCCACATATAAAAGTGTCAGATCGAGAACGACTAACACTTTTAAAACATTTAGAAAGAGATAAACCTATTCAGATGGCTTTTAGAAATTGGGATTTATATGAGTATCCCTTGCTACCTAAAACTACAAAGCATTCTTGGTCAGTTAAAACAGCTTCACAATTGGAAAAGCCTAGATATGTTATATTTTGCTTGCAAACTAATAGGAGAAATAATAGGACTAAAAACAGTTCACTATTCGATCATTGTGAAGTGACCAACGTAACACTCTTTTTGAATTCGCAATATTATCCCTACGAACCTTTGAGTTTAAAGTTTTCTGAGAACAAGTACAGTATATTATATGAAATGTATGTGAAATTCCGTCAGTCGTATTACAACAGTCCTGTTGACCCATTGCTAGATCTAACAGATTTTAAAGAAAAGGCTCCCCTTTTCATCTTAGATTGCTCAAGACAAAACGATAGTTTAAAAACCGGTCCAGTGGACGTGCGGTTAGAAGTTGAATGTTCCACACCAATACCAGATAAGACAACTGCGTATTGTTTGATTATTAACGATCGACTTGTGGAATACAAACCTCTCAGCAACATTGTGCGCAGATTATCATGATTGCTGTTGTTGATATTCAAGGATTTAGAACAGAAGCAGATGAATTTATATTAAAAGAAATCGCTATATTGTGTAACAAAAAACTACAAGTGTTTTTAGTTAAGCCACCATTTCCATTTAAAAATGTAACGGAATCTGAAAAGAAGGTAGTTCTTTGGATTCAACGTAACAAAAAGATATACTGGAGTGAAGGATTTGTACCTACCTTATTCCAATTACCAGACTTTGGTCTCCGATATATTAAGAGATAAACGTGTTTATGTTAAAGTTCAGAAAAAGTTTTATGGTTAAAGCATATTTTAGAAAATAGTAATACATACATACATAACATCACGCCTTTTATCCCCGAAGGGGTAGGCAGAAGTGCACATTCTACCACAGTACAATGTAACACCCACTTTTCACTAGTTGTTATGAGTCCCATGTAATAGGGGGTGAGCCTATTGCCATATACCGGGCATATTTCCAGACTCCGTGCTACTACTGAGAATTTTAAAAAACCCAGTAATACTTTGCCCGACCCGGGAATCGAACCCGAGATCTCTGATCTGGATGCCCTGTTTTTCAACTACTAATCGAATTCGAAATGGTTAAATTAAGATTCTTATTATGTGATTCATTGTTTTACTTTTAGAATTTTCTATTAATTGTGTTAACAAACACAAAAATCGTGTTTGAATAACTGGAAGTAGCCTGCCAGTGAAAAAAATACAGTTGAAAAATGTGAAACAAACCTTACATTGATTTGGTATTTTTAAACTATAGTTATTACTACATACATTGGCTACAATCTGTATCAGAATAAATTACATAGACATGAGTGTCAGCATGTACAGTTCACATTATTCTGATCGAAATCGTGTTTGAACTATCGAATTTACAAAATTCAACAGCACGGCGCCTCGACACATTCGTTACCAATGTTGCCAGTGCAAATATTTTCTTTTATGAATATGAAAACTGAATGGCAATATTGATACGTGTCCAAAGGCCGCTCAATAGGTTTATTTATGACCTGGCTATTGCCCGTGGCGTAGTTTGTGTGGAAATAAATTTATTATGTTTTATGATACCTGGTGTACAGTGTAACGCTCGAAGTCATGCGCTATCCAATAGTCTCATATTTAGTAGGTACGATTAATAAAAGAAATAGGTAATGTTGCACCCTGCTTAGATTTTTCTTGTGTCGCAGGTGTGTGTTATATTTATTTATTTTTTTATTTTCTACAATCTGTCTCCTTCGTAGGACATTCAGAAGTATGTCGGTTTGTGCTAACGCAGACTTGTTCCGTGTGATAAGTGGATACACGACACCAGGCCATGCACTGTATGCCAAATGTATTATTGACATTAGTTTTAAGTAAAATGGCATTAAGCGCCGTATTGCGTACCTCTGCCTACCCTTTTGAGGGTAAAAGGCGTGATGCTATGCCAAGTAAAATAAATGGTGCTGCCTCGTTGGCCGAGTGGCCGCTAGTGCGACTTTCTGGCAAGGGGTCTTGGGTTCGATTCCTGAGTCGGGCAAAGTATTACTGGGTTTTTAAAATAAAACACAATAATAACACAATAGCACGAAGTCTGCAAATGTGCCTGGTATAGGCAAAAGGCTCACCCCTATTAGATACATGGGATTCATAACATAAAAGTAGAAAAGTAGGTGTTACCTCTATATTGTACAGTGGCATTAAGTGCCGTAATTTGCACTTCTACCCCTTCGAGGATAAAAGGTGTGATGTTAGTTTAAAATAAATGGTAGTAATTAAAACGTAGTTAAACAAGTTCATATTACTTATACCTCAGCTTGTAATCGTTGAAAAACGGATCTGTCTTGTCTTTATACATAATATTTTACAGGTTATCCTAGTTTGAGTTCCTGACTTCCATCATTGCATTGACAATTAAATAAATTACGCAAAGTCCTATGTAGAATCAAAGTCTCTCACAAGAAAATGTCAATATTATAAGATTGATATTAAGGTCTACATCCCTTTGTATTATGAATAAAATTTATTATTATTATTATGTGTGTCTTTACCATTCACGGGGCCACAGGGTCCCGGTCATTTGGGAGGCGTACGAGGGGCCGAAGTCAACTGCGCAGAGGCCCTTTAGACAACTTTAATCTAAATGTAATGGACACGCAAACCGGCGGCGACTATCCCTGTATGCACTATGGAAATGCGCCCAAGGACAATCCCCGGTTAGTGTACAACTATTATGGATAATGGAAAAAAACGAAAATTAAATTGGGAACTATGGATGACTATGGTACCTGCCGAGCAGCCGAGACAATGTAATTATTAGATACACATAAAAATTACAGGCGGAGACTCGCTAACTCACCGACCGGGCCTTGGGAATGGTTACTAGTAGATATAGCAACAGAGGGACAACGAGAATGTGTATACGTACATTACGTAGGTACCTATTATATTAATTTCGAATCTCATTAGATTATTTCAAGCAGAAGAGCTGTTAAAATTTAAATTAAATTAATGTAGTGAATACGACATTAACCGCTAAATACTTGACTTAAATTATTTGAAGAGTGAATCGCGACATTATTTCTTTGTTTTCGGTAAGCCACAAATGTAATAATTTCTTGTCTTTATATGTTTTAATACTATTCGTATACATACCTTCCTATGTTACAATCCATTTTATATGTAGGTACGAATGTACTTAATGAGGACTTTGAATATATGTAGCATGATTATGATTTCGTGGTACTAACGAAATGAAAAAATGGGGAGTTTTTTAAGCCAATAAACGAGCAGACGGATCACCTGATGATAAGCAATCGGTGTCGCCCATGGCCACCTGGAATACTAGAGGCGTTACAAGTGGGTGCTTGCTAACTAGTAAAATTCAATACTTTTTTCGAACAGTCAAAAACTCCAGTTTTCTATGAATTTTGTACAAGATTGTGTATTGTGATGTCACTTTTTTTTAGCTTTAAACAGCATACTTATTTTAGCTGAAAAAATATTAAAACTAAGTTAGTCATAAAATCAATTAGGTAAGTAATGAAAGTGAAAGATTTTTTAAATATTTTATTGTATTGAACAGTCGTAATAATTTATTTTTGATGAAGGCCAGGTACCCAAGTGCGATACCAGCCTTTTGGGAATTAGGAATTTGAGGGTTGTTAGGGAGTCAGGGATTGGGAAGATCAGGGAGGGAGGGTAATGTGCCTCCGGTAACCTCTCTGTTGTTTCACGTCGGTTTTCTGCAAGGCGGTGGTATCACTCTGGTCGAGCCGGCTCATTCGTGCCGAAGCATGGCTCAAGTTCAAGTGTGGGAGACTTGAACTATATAGGTACGATTATTTATTTATGTAACTATCTATAAAATAAAAATTTAGTTAATCGCATTTTTATCACTTGAGGTAATAAAACGCTTTATAACTGCCGACTTTGGTAGTTGTTCACTGTTATCGGCAATGCCAATATGTGAAAATGTAACACCAATTTAACAAAATAAAATATTGAATAAAAATTCACGTAAAACTCGTCGAGTGGCCCACTTTTTTGTGTTTTATTGGATAAAAGAGTCCCACAAGAGCCGTTTGTTTTTTGAATATGGCAACGGCATGTACCTAACCGTGTGTCAATTGTATTTAAATGGATATATTTTTACTTCAAATTATTTAACCAACTTTTACCTTTTCCAATACATTTTGTGAGTACTTGTTTTTTACATACGAGTGTAACAATCGCCTTTATTTATCATCATCGTTATATTCTTGGGGCCTCAAGATATTCACTGCTGAACATAGACGTCCCTACGACTTCCTGATTGGTCGGCTAGAAGTGCTCTTTAGTACCTACGTTGGAAACTGTATGTTATATTTAAGAAGAATTTTTTTTAATAGGGGAAAATCATCGAATGACTGCTCCCGCCTGCGTGAGGCGGGAGGGAGTGTCAGACTCTTATTGACTAAAAACCACCCCGTTCCTTCTCCTGCACGTCGAGCAGGAGCCTCGGGTACCCGTTAGGTTCTCCGCGACGCTTAAGAAGGCTACACAGTAATTCTTATTGTGTTTGATAGTTAAGAAACCTCATCTATATCTATTATATAAAAGTTGTCATCTATTATAGTCTAGGGAACATTATATCACAGTTATGGGACAACAAATGACAATACATAGAAGTCTAATGTTTTGAGTCAAAGCTCTAAGTACATAGTAAGGAACAATTATGAGTTATGAACTAACATTGACTTACTTGGAGTACGTAGTATGTAATATATAACTTATATTGTTAACCTTGGGTCGTACTTACCAATTTATTTGACAACAAAGCTGAGCATATGAATAAATCATTAGGTATGTTATTTTGACATTAATTTTAATTCGTAATTAAACACTCGACGAGTTAAAATATAAACATTTTATAATGGCCATTTTAACGTCTGCTATCCGTGATAATGAGGAAGCCTTTCCGATTGGTTATGCTTCAAAATATATAGGAACAGAAATAAAACCATAAAATTGTAACCTTAATAAAAAAAGGAGCATAATGTACTCTTAAACGGTACTTAATTAACCTTAATGACGCGATTGAGCCCTCAAGATTTGCGTGCAGACAACAGGGAGCCTCGTTACCTTGATTATTCTACGACACGCGTAATACATTGTTTTTACATACATAACATAACATAACATCACGCCTTTTATCCTCGAAGGGGTAGGCAGAGGTGCGCATTATACGACTGTACAATGTAACACCCACTTTTCACTATTTATGTTATGAGTCCCATGTAATATTGTTTTTAAAGCCGCTTTAAAAGCGGAATTAACATGCGCTTTAAAGCGCTTCGCTTTAAGCGACCCGGAAAAAGGTCCTTAGATATAAATGGAGGTGTGCGAAGTAATTACTGCGTTCCTTTGATACGTTTCTAATTATGTGGGTAAATATAGCGGAGATGATGGTGTTGCATATTTTTAAATAATAAGGTGTTTTTTTAGGGGATAAGCCGGTAAACGAGCAAACTAATCACCTGATGGTAAGCAATCGGCGTCGCCCATGAACACCTGGAACGCCAGAGGCTCTAAAAGTGCGTTACTGGCCTTTTGACGATTGTTGGGGATTCAGGGATTGAAGAGACTAAGGAGGGGTGTAATTAGGCCTCCGATAACCTCACTCACATGACGAAACACAGCACAAACGTTGCTTTACGTCGTTCGTGGTTAAATTTGTGCTGTTTGTTTGTTTTAGTACATACACGAAATTTAGAGTGAGGTGTAGCTAATGTTCGATTTCAAGGGCTAGTGAAACATGGATCGTTTAAGTTTTAGTTGCGAGTTATATCATTATGTTTATGATTGGTGGGAAGCACTACATCACCACATTTTTGTTCGTCCATTTTCCAAAGTGAAAAAGTTCAGACGGATTAGAGAACACATCGTAAGCACAATCATGAACAGTGAATTGATGGAAAATGGTTGCCGTTGTCGAGATCTTCAGTGCTTACTAAGAGGATTAGGTACAGACATCGTATCCACACTATTCTGAGTCACTATTATTTTTTTATTTAAGACTTAGTACAATAACAAATGTACAGGCGGACTTAATGCCTTGGGCATTGTCTCACAGTCGACCTTAAGGTGGTGCAGAGATGAAAGTGGCAGGTGACTAAGCAAATGTCACCTGCCACTTTCACTACTCTTAGCACTCAGGAAAGCTCACTTAAATTCCGGTCTCATTCCACTTTTTAATGTAAAATGGACCTTTTGATACACCTACATAAATGTTAATTCACCTTAATTTTTATTTTTCACAAAGGCAGGAAATTAATTTCTTTCGTGTAGAGTAGAGAGTAGGTTCGTATGGAATTAATTTCCTTTAGGTTATTGAAGTTTCCCTGCTTTTTTATTTATTATCTTTAAGGAAGTCTTGAGATCGTACGTACTATGTTAATTTTTGAAAAGCAAGTACTTGTAATGTTAATTTGTTCTGTTTATCAAAATGTTTCATAGGGCGATATCGATTTTATACCTGTTTCATAAAATGCGTTTAACCAATGAACTGCTTAATATCCGATAAATAATACCTCTAGTTAACTAGATTTTCTAAGTTTTACCATTAAGCTGGGGGTTTCGTCATCACCAATTTTAATTCAAAAACAGTTTGAAACGTAGCACAATGATTACAAAGTTGCATGTGGTGTGCAATGAGATACATTAACCGATAGCCAGGTGAACCGCACACATTAAACTTTGCGGGTAAACAGGTATTTATTTGAACCTATATTATTAACTATATCGCAGGGCAGTAACGTTTACCTTTAGTCTTCATATGAAGTATTTATTCAGGTCTTTTGGTTGAATAAATACGTAAATTTTTATGTAAGTATATATTGAATATTAACTAAAAAAATATTAGTTTGTGCCAGGTGCTAGTTTTCACTAGATGTTATAAAAATTAGACTCGTTGCACTTATCTTTATCTTAGGTAATCTTATCTCCAGGGAGCTACTATGTAGAAAATAAAATTGGTTTTTTTTTTTTTTTAAGGGGGGAAAATCATCGAATGACTGCTCCCGCCTGTGTGAGGCGGGAGGGAGTGTCAGACTCATACTGACTAAAAACCACCCCGTTCCTTCTCCTGCACGTCGAGCCGGAGCCCCGGTTACCCGTTAGGTTCTCCGCAACTCCGAATCGGCATCGGCCCTATTGGGCCCCATCTGTGGTGGTCTGATGGCTCTTTGAGGCGCGCACGGAACGCGACGCGCCGTACGCTCGGGTAAATAAAATTGTTTATCGTGAAGAGGACGTTCCGAAATTGATAGAAACTAATTTTGTAATAACTTTACAAAAGTAATATCAAAACTATCATAGATTCTATCTTGCTAATACATTTTGCAACCACTTAAGTATTCGAATCTACTTTAACAACATTATATTCAAATGCGGAAAGAGCTTCTTAAAAGGGTTTTACTTCCCTGTGTAAGGGAAGTATCACGTAGAACATACAAAATAATCCTCTTAATTTCAAATTCCTTAATTAGATAAGACCCTTAGAAACTCATACGAGAACAAGTGGTAATTTATGCAGCTTGTGTAAATATCTTACTTCTTAAATAAATACGCGATATGAAAATTAAACGATATACACGTAATTATATTGTAAACATAATCATTTTCTTCACATAAACTTAGTGTCTTATGTATTAGATTTTAGAAGATGCTAAGATTAGAGAAGAGAATATAACTATAAGGCTATGGACTTAACGTACTGTATTGAACAAATCTGAGTAACATTGGCGTATTTCTAACTAGTGTAACATTTTTAGTAAGGAAATATTATCTAAAGAATCTCTAAAATATTTTGGCAATAGTTTTTATTCAATTCCGCATACTGCAGTGTTTAGCCTGAGGTATGTCCCCTGATCTTATCAAAACTGAAATTGTATGGAAAGTGACAGGAAAAGGGACGGTAAAGGAATAACTATAAAACATTTATGTTTAAAGTTTCCTACACCTGTTTCACTTGGTGAATAATTCCTCAAATGACATTATCTTGCCATCACGGATCACTTTCTATTGTATTAAATGGTAGCGTGGTTCCTGGAGATCTTCTCCGTTATTATATATCTACTTTAAAGTTATAGATAAGCGAGGAGTTATTTAATACTTTAATTTTCCAAAACAGTCAAAATTTTTATCATACCCATATGAATTTGAAATATTAACATTTAATGAAATCACTATGCTATACTCCGATGCCCTCACAGGATAGAAGTTACGAATTCAAAATTAGGAAACTGTCGTAGGTACCTATAACTATCGTAGCTAATAATAAAAATATGATTTGCCAATAACCTCATTGCTAAAAGCCTCGACCAACATCTGAGTAGACTAGCGTTAGATGGTTGGGTCAAGTGCCTAATGCAGAAAGCAGTACTTCTGCACACGGCGCGTGTTGTCCGGAAATTCCTTTCTCTGGAGCCCTGACCACCGGTAGCTTGGATTTCGTCCGTTACTGGTGGGCCTGGTGGGCTTGGGTGCTTTTTATATTTTTAATTTTTTTTATATAGAATCAAATATTTAAAAATATATAAGTAAAGTATAGAAATAAATAAAGGGAAAAATAAAATATTTAAAAAGTTTCATCGTTAAATAGACACCAAGAACCTAATGGTTTTCTGAATCGCCTTCAACTCGGCAAAATACTCCAGCAATGGACGTTGACCTTGTTGAAATCCCAAAAGTTTAGAATATAAATGGTTTGTATTAAGTTTTTCGATCCAAAGGGAAGTTCAACGACTCGATTAGTTCCAAGACAATGAAATAAAATGGTTATGGATTATGTTAAATCTATAGAACGAGGAAGATTAGCTTTTATTATGATATTGTGAGACTTATAAGGCCAGCATTAAGTTGATATTGTTCAATAACTGGAATGATATTTTTTTTCTATCTGTATTAATAAGAAGGTACGAAATTGCCTTATTTGTGAATGGGCGCAAACATAACATTTATATGAGGTCCTTGACCTCATTTTGAAAAAACAAATTTCATTCTATAGTTCTCAATGGTACTAATGATGAATGATAATGGTAATACATAAAATAAGAGAAAAAATGACGCCCTTTTTACACAATATAGGTATTATTTTCCAAAGAAAAGAGAAATATAGACTTACACATGGATGACTATAAATTATTGTATTTTAATTGCTACTAATTTAGTACTAATAAATTATTGTTAAAATATGTTTGCAGATTGAAACGATTCCAAAAAATTGGAGATCTATCATCCACCATCATAATAACCCTAGCTTAATTCAGCAACGAGGGCAATACAATATTTCATTTTAAAATCTAACTATTAAGGTCTAGATTTATTCGACTAGAAACGTAAGTATGACTTACGGCTTTCTATGTACATATCTCTACACATAAAATGCCGGATCGAATTGGTTTTAAAATATTCGTACAAGTTTTATTTATTTAGGACCCTGTCTGCTGGGGTTTACGACTGCCTTCTGCTGACTTGGAGAAAAGAGTAAAAAAATATTCGTTTGAGAAAATTGCGAGTGTTTTTATATTGAGTAAAAAGTAGCTGGCAAAAAAAACATAGCCGAAGAATTTGGCAAGTATTTTTATTTTCTGCTATTCTTCTTTTATCATTAATCCCCATCTACACATCTGCAAAAATATTATAAGTATCATAAGCCCTGTAATGGTTTGACTACAATTAGCCAGCAAAAAGACCTACCACGAACTCTGTGCAAAATCACGTTAGTTCACAAAACCCCTCAAAAAACAAATTCATTCGTCACAATAAGTTGCCATGTTGTAGATAGAACACAGAAACTGAGAGAACGGGACAACTATTGAAATGCACTCGCAAAAGTAACTCGTATTTATTTCAATTTGTCGTTGTAAGTTGTAACAACAATTTTCCAGTACAAATTCCTTGACTTTATATCAATTGTCGTTGCATTTACAATAAATATCTAGCACGGAGCTTGTAACACGGATGTTCTAAAAATACGGACGGAGCAGACAAGTCACATTGATGTAAGGGGGAGTTCACACGCGAGGTTCATTCTTCACGTCAACAAGACAGCCACTACTTATCCTCAGCCTAGGTTACCGTTTAGCATATGCTAAGGCGCGGCTGTTTTACGATGTTTACTGAAATTGTGGTTCGGTATTATATAAAAAACTATATTATACCTATTTGTAAAAAATACAGCAGGTAATTAATAAGTGTGATTTATTTTATTATGACGTCACTACTGTTTGTTTATTAACGGTAAGTGGTAATATAATGCGAATGGAGGACTCTGTGGTGGTTTTTGTGCCTAAAGACCAAGGTGCTTACTCTTGAAACCAATGAATGAATGAATGAATGAATGAATGAATGTCATTTATTTCTCAGTACATGATGCACACAGATCTTAAAATTAACAAAGTTCCACACATACTACCGTTACCGGTGTAGAAATATAAAATTGTAATAACAGTATTAATTTATGTCTAATTAAAGAACAATTATATTAAAATTAGTATTATTATTATTGATAACAATTCAAATAAATTAAAACAGGTAAAGTCAGAAAATAAATTAGGAATGTCAATAAAATTGAGATGTCATGAAGAAATAATGTATCAGATATTGTAGTCAAATTTTAATGTACTAAAAAGTCAATAAATTAATTGTCATAGCAAAACAGGAAGTCAGGTGAGAAATTTATAATTAATTTTGGTCAAAAAACATGGAGGCACTGATTAGCACGATGATACAATGATTTAAAAAGCTGCATACCTACAGCTGCTGTTACTTAGGAAGTCTCGGGTAGAATAAAAACTCTCCTGAACCAACCACTTTTGTAAGGCACGACAAAACGGTTTATATGGCAGCTCGCTAATTCCTCGGGGTAGACAGTTAAATATGAGCGGCGCCATATATGCACAACTTTTCCTATAAAGCTCTAGTTTAGGGATGGGCATTTTCAGGGGCAGCTGAGTGATCAAGCTTCTGTTAGCATTATCGTTAGCAACGAACAAATAACTATGATATTTCACAAACTTAGCCACTTCGTAAATATAAATGCTAGGAACAGTCAACAATCCTTTAGATTTAAATACGGGTTTGCAAAAATCCGACCATCCCATGCCTAACATTGCACGAACGCACTTTTTTTGGGCCACAAAGACCCTCATGATTTCAGAGGAGTTTCCCCATATGACGATACCATAACGTATTATAGAACAAAAATATATGCATGATACACCATAATGGAACTTTGAATTGATGTTACGTCTTTTATTTTCCGAAGTGCAAAGACAAACTTGTTAATTTTCTTGCATAAGTTGTTAATATTTTCCTTCCACGTGAAATGAGAGTCAAGAGTTACATCCAAAAATTTGGCATTATGAATCTGCTGAATAAGCGTATTATTATAACTTAAATTTAGTTCGATAGTTTTACTTTTAAATGTTTTAAAATTAATAATTTTAGTTTTTTCTATATTTATTTTTACTTTGTTAATACTAAGCCACCTAATAACATCATTTAAGGTTTTATTTATTTCAGCTTCATATGTAGCCCTATTTTTGCAATCCAAAATAATTGTTGTCAATCTCAATGTAAATGCAATTTCTATCCCATAAAATCTCAATAATTATTCAATGTCAAAACTATACAACCCCTATCGTAGCTGTTAAAGTAGCATTCGAAGTAGGGAATATAAAGCCAAACTCAATACCATTCAGTTCCTTCAATATCCACGCAATACAGATGCAACGGGCGCTAGTATTGCAACTGAAGATTACTAAATTTCACAATACCCATGTCGATCGATCGGAATTGGATTCAAGAGTAAGCCCCCAGGTCTAAAATTTGATACTAAAAGTGTTTGTAAAGCGACTACCACACTTTTGGGCTATTGTTCTACAAAACTACTTACACCAAAAAGACTTGCGAACTAAATGCAACCAGTAACAATACCAGTGGTTTTGTTAGTACAGAAACTTTTATTGTTTAAAAATTTTTGTCGCTTTGTATATGTATATACAATTTTTTTTGTGTGGTGTTTCTGCCATAGTTATGTAGGTACTAGAGAAACTCACTGAGTTTATTAACCTTACAAAAATATCCTCTCACCCCCTATACATGGGACTCATAACATAAATAGTGAAAAGTGGGTGTCACATTGTACAGTGGCACTAAGTGCCGTAATGTGCACCTCTGCCTAGCCCTTCGGGGATAAAAGGCGTGATTTTATGTACAAAAACAAAAAGAGTAACCTATGGAGTTTCTTGGTCGTTCTTATCTATAGGAATCTACTGAAGCATGGCTCTCCCACACTTATATAATTGTATAAAATATTATTACAATTAGATATAGATTTTTGCAAGGAGCAGATGGCATCACCGCTCTAGTGGAAAAAGTCTTGTCAGTATAGTGCGTGTGTATTAGCTCACACCTTGGATTGAGATAATGTCTAATACATACATTTTAATATAATTCTACCCATACTTTGATCAGATCATGATATCACCATATCCACCACCTACATCATAATAAGTATGCACTTTTAACCAGTTAATATTCACTGTAAAAGTAAACCTATTCTGACTATGTACGATACATATTTAATCAACTTCAAATTGCTCACATGCTGAAATGACAGCTTTTCAAGGCGCTGACAATAGAGGTCAGCTGGCTGCAGCTCACACAAACGATTTGACGAAACTGTCAATGACAATAAAAACAAAATAGTACGATCATTTCTTCGTTCTTCGAACGTGGATCAAGCAGCCGTTTATAGTGGGAATGGGCTTATGCTCGCTGAAATGAAAACCTGGATTTAGAACACTGGAAAACAAACATCGTTTGTTGTCAATTTTATACTATTCAATAAAAAAACAATGTCGAAGGTAAATTCATCGGTGCATCGGTTTAATGTGTTAAAATTCACCCAGTTTTCGGTTGTACTACTACTTAATTTTATTAGTCTCGGGTATGTATAGAGATTCGAACTAACTTAGTTCTCATATAAGCAATATTATTTTGTTTTCATCCACTATATCAACAAGCATTCATACAAAACAATAATAACAACAATATTTATCGTTTTACTGCAGGGAAATAGACAAAATGTCTTTGCTATTCCACAGCATTTCAATAATGAAAAGCCGCGTATTCCCGGACGCATTCACGTTTATGATAACAAAAGGAAAAAATGGAAGCATTTCCTAGGCGCTAGGGAAATTAAAAATCGCATTGAACAACCGAGAAGCGAGGGTTTGTGCTGATCATAACTGTTTGTCTGTCTGTATGTGGAGTTATAAAGTTTACTGTGTGGTTTCAAATGTGCAGTTTGCCTAACTGCATTCAGATAATGGTTTTGGTTGAATTTATTGGGTAATGTTTAACGAATTATGTTATGAATTGCTTTTTGTCACGGTAGTTTGGATTTTGGATCTAAAGTTTATTTGAATGATGGATTAGTCTCATATGGATAGCAAAAAATTAGGTAGTTCCCTATCATTACAGGGAATAATGTTACATTTGATACTCATTTGGTTAAAAATTCTTGCTAAGTACCTATCATACAAACTACCGCTTCTAGCACAGAAGTTAAAATTGATTGTTGTTGAATGTTTCGAGAAAACACACTGTTGACTACAAAGAAAAACATATTATAAATAGCTTGCCATCCGACCACTGTGGACTAATGGTTGCGTATAGCTCTTATTTACCTATCCTAAAAATTCAAATAAGATATAGACAAATCACGTTTAAAAATCTGGAGAAATTGAGCAATTCTTTAGCTACTAAATTATGTATGAAAGTATTTGATACTAGTAATCTGAATAAATTCTACAATGATTTCTTTGAGATGTTAAACAAGGAATTTAACAATATTTTGCCAATAAAAAATAAAGATATTCATACCAAATTTGTATTAGCGATTGGGCAACTGTAGGTATTCGTAAGAGTAGGGACAGACTTTTTGAACTTTATGGAATGAAACCGTACAAAAATGACCCCCAATTTCACCAGTATGTAACATCTTATTCAAAAACCTTTAGAATAGTATGCAGAGTCGCGAAACGTCTTTATATTAGTAATAAAATACCTCTAAAATCGTCTGATGATAAGATAAAAACTACTTGGAAAGTTATACACAACGAGACTGGTAGGAAAAGATTAAGAAACTCAGAATTTAATTTAAATACCGAAAGGGGACAGATTTCATCAAACGTAGATGTAGCCCAGGAGTTTGAACATTTTTTTACTAATATTCCTATTAAAACATTTAAAGTCATCAGCAAACTCCTGTACTCTCTGTAACTTTGCTTAAGAACAACATAGAGGTAGAATCATGTCAATACGACTTTAGTTTTCGATATACGAATCCTCTAGAAATTATAAAAGTTTTTAAAGAAATCAAGACCAAATCAACGGAGGATCTTTGGGGCTTATCGGTAATGGTTTTGCAAGTCACTTATCCAAACTGTAGCGCCATATCTGGCTGTGATTTTCAATAAATGTATAGATGACGGTGTTTTCCCAGACCTAATGAAATATAGTAAGGTTATCCCACTATTTAAAAGTGGTGACACTAAAGAAGAAAGAAAGAAAGAAAGAAAAACCATTTATTTTGCTACGACACAAAGAACCTAACAACTATAGGCCAGTGTCTGTTTTACCGGTTCTCAGCAAAGTCTTTGAAAAGTTGATGCTGTCTCGGATGCTTCATCATTTTAATAAACATTCCATCTTTCACCAACAACAATACGGTTTCACTAAAGGTCGTTGCACAGGATGCTATTGGTGTATTTTGTGACCTCTCAAAAGCATTTGATTGCGTTGACCACGAAACACTTTTGCTGAAATTAGATCACTACGGGATAAGAAACTCTGCGCTCCGTCTTATGAAATCTTATTTAGAAGAAATACAGTTAAAGGTTCATGTTAACGGTATTAACTCACAGGGCTCTGGGATGAATAGATGAATATGGGCGTTCCTCAAGGTTCAATATTAGGTCCCTTTCTCTTTTTAGTCTATATAAATGATTTGCCATTTATATTTAAAAATGAACCAAGAATGGTGCTTTTTGCAGATGATACATCATTAATTTTTAAAGTAGATCGACGTACAAATAATCTTGACGACGTAAACAGCTCCATTCTTCAAGTGCATAATTGGTTTACCATTAATAATCTAGCATTTAATGAAAAAAAAACAAAATGTATTAAATTCAGTTTACCAAACATGCGTAGTAACGATTGTGATATTGTTTTGAACGGTCAAAAGTTAGAATTTGTCGACGAGACAGTATTTTTAGGCATTACGTTAGACAATAGGCTACAATGGGGTCCGCATATAAAGGCGCTTTCGGGGAGATTGAGCTCAGCTGCTTTTGCAGTTAGACAGATTAGACAGCTCACGGACGTAGATACAGCTAGGCTTGTCTATTTTAGTTATTTCCACAGCATTATGTCGTACGGCATTTTGTTGTGGGGTCGAGCTGCAGAAATACCTCTAGAATCAATATTTATTCTGCAAAAGCGGGCTATCCGAGCAATATATAACTTACGCCGTTGCGAATCGTTGAGAGAATTGTTTAAAACGATAAATATTTTAACGGTGCCCTTTCAATATATATATGAAAATATAATGTATGTAAGGAAAAATAGGCAATTGTTTGAAAAAAGAAGCGATAGACACAATTTTAATACTAGAGGCAAAAATAAGTTAGCTATACCGCAATTCAGACTGTCCAAAGTACAGAAATCCTTTATGGGGTTAGGTATTAAATGCTATAATAAAATACCAAATAGCATACTAGATCTCAATGAAAGTAAATTTAAAACATATATTGAGCGCGAATTATGTAATCAAGCTTACTGTGTAGTAAGCACTGACAGATTATCTTGAAGATAAGAATGCTTGGCAGCATGTTGGTTCGGCTCCACTGGACAATACTCAAATGTAGTCAGTAGTTAAATTCCAATAGTAGGTAATATAATACATAATTTAATACTTTGATTCTAATGTAGACAATCTAGTTTCCTTATGGCATCGAGCATTTCTTTCTTTATTGAAACAAAGAGTTTCCTTTTTCTTGTATAGAAGCACTATTTCTATGGATTGTCAGTATGCATATGTGAGCACCATATTAGACTTAAGATTTTTATTTATTTTTTATTTTAGTAAGTTATTAGTATAATGCGTCAAGCGTGTCTTTGCATTGTTCTTACATATGCGTACAGTATTGAAACATGTATCAGAGACATTGTAGAACATACTTTTTTAAAAGAGTAACGAATGGAGTTTCTTGCTCGTTCTTCTCCATTCGAAGCTACGTTTTGGAATGAGCACCTAGCTTCACCTAGCTTCACTGACGGACTGACTGACAGACTATTATTTATTTTGTATTTGTTGACGTTTCAAAAGTACCAAACTATGGTTTAATTGAAATAAATGCTTTGACTTTGACTTTGACTTTGAAAATACAAACGTAAATCCACATTTAATTAAAATTCGGGAAATATTCCTACGTAATTCAAATTCGAGTGTGTTTTTCATACAAATATAAACCGGATTTTTTTCAACCGAAATTCCTAAAACCTTACCGTTGTCAACAATGCTCCACAATTGTGACACATGTCTTAGTCTTGCGTGTCCCATTTTTTTCTTTTTCTGGTGACGTAGAGCGAAAAAAACTATGGTAGGTATAACCTATTATTTAAGAGACGAAAAACTATTCATTATGTAAAGTAATATGATAATGTATCAATGTTTGTCAACCAATATGGGATGAATGGTGAATGAATGACATGTATGGCTCCAGCGATTCCTTGGTATACCATTGCTAACTCGCGACAGTAAGATTTACTATTCTGTAGTGTAATGTTCTCAGAGTTCAATTTTGCAACACTTTTTTCGAGGTCTCGAATAGTTATCGTGTACCATGACCAGGTAAAAGCAAAAAGTAGACCGTCACTTTACGGACTCGAGTTAAATGAATAGGACGAAACCAGCAGGCAAGGGGCAGCCGGCGCAATAGAGCTTTCGAACTAAGTTATCGATTGCTGGCTCTCGACCTTACAGATTACAATGGTCACAAACAACTTGTCATTTTACTACCAATGATAAATTTATAAAAGAATTTGTTAAGAAGTACGAATTAATTTGTAATCTAAGTCAGAGTAGACGTGTTGCTGTGTAATAAATACTTCATATTTTTCGCGGTTACGTTTTGAATGACTCTTATATAATTACATCCTATATACTCAAAAATTCCTAATGATAGTTTGTTCATTCTCACACCTATCTCTTGTAATTGGCGGTGCATAATAATATATGAAAGAAAAATAACTTTTTTACCCAGGAATTGAACCTAAGCCTGAGCTCAGTAAATATATTTGTCACAAGTCTGTTGACTATAAGAGTTTTATTCAAAGAAATAAGGTATTTGATATTCTTTTGATTGGAACCAATATTGTTACGTATCAAAGACTTGAGTAATCTCCTTATCCTAACGGGCAGAAGGAATGGAACGAATGAGATAAGAATTGTTATTTAATTCTTTGTATCGGTACGTTTTCATGTGATTTTCACGAAGCCATTGATTTCTCAGAATTATCGGTTAGCGAAAAAATAAATTAGAATGTTTTTTTGGTTATTTTTTAAGGAAAAATTTTATTTTTAATCTTTACGTTTTTATTTAATGCGAAATCTTCTTGATAAAGGCGTTTCTTTTAAAATGTTATGATGTTTTTGAATACTTAATGAACTGCTACAAATAGTCAGAATTTTAATTAGATTCCAGATTTGACAATAGCTCTTGTCATTTTGTGAAATAATAATACCACATAAAATAGTGTAGTGATGAACACAAAAATCTATAAACAATCAGTGTGTGTGTTTTATAATAAATGTTACAGAAAGTGACAGGATAGCGATAGCGATGACGGCGACAATTCATAAAATAACTTATTACCATAATAAATCTATCTGTTTTATTTGTCATGTTCCTTCATGATTACATTTTTTTATTTATGTCACACACAATTATAAAAGAAAGGTCTTAGATCGTTAATTAATCGTCAAAAATAAATTATCGGTTCAGAAATATTTAATTTCCTTATATACTTAGTTAACGGGAGTAAAATTATAAACGAGAAGAATCGATCCAGAAATATTGCATTTCCATATCGAATAATTTCAGAACGTCACTATTTAGTACTTGTCATAACGTTGCAACACTGAAATTGTCAAATCTGGAATCGAATTAAAATTCCGAGTATACGTGGAAAGGTCTCATTATGAAATGACACTCACACTTGATCTACCATTTTTGCTTCTTTTAACTTTTGGTTTTCTAGAAACCCCCAATTGGGCTGATTTTCGCAAATCCAGAGAAGTGTTAGTTCGTAAAGCAATAAGGCAAGAAAATCTCAATTAGGATTAGTGAGGTTTGTAAGTTTCTACAGACATATTGGAAGAAAGGACGCAAATGGCACAAATCCCGGTCAGTGTTGGACAAGGATCCGTTCGGAGAAATATTGCGAACAAAATGGCGGATATCCGAATGATCGTTTGAAATATTGACATGGAACAAGAATTGTTAGTAAGTCTTTCATGTTATATTCTTATATAAGCTTTTATTAGGAAAAAAGTTAAAAGTTATTCCTAAATATCCGTGAAAAGAAAGGGAAAACGTTTCGTGAATCTCAGTTAACTTGTATTCAGTGACTACGTAATTGTTTAACTATAAATACCATGAACTCTAACGACTTTCTATTTGAACGCAAAACGTTTGCCTAGATATTTATAGAGAACATTCACACTGTTAATATTTGTTAGAAATTTAGCCCCAAGCGTCCAGGTCACTGCGACAAAATGTTTTTGCTAAAAAGCATCTTCATTCCTTTTAGTGTCCATTCCGCAAGTCTTTCATGTGACAGTGATATCCAAACACCGGCCATATATTAAGTTTCAGAACACATGTTACACAGTTACATACGCATAAAAGCGTTCCCTATTCTCAAAGGGACTCGTGTTGAAATTAGTCTGTCTGTGTGTGGCTGAAAGAGCGGTATTTAACTCAAGCGACCGGAAGGCACCATCCGGCGCGGTTGAAGTAGGTACGTTCCACTCCGGCCCGGATGATACCTCCCTGTGATACGTGAGAATGGGAGAACACATTGTCACGTCACGTAATGGTGAATGCGGGCAACGTCATTTGAATATGGACAGAACGTGATCTGTGCAAAAAAGTGGGGATTTTTATGATGATTCCCATTTTTTCGGTTTGTGCTACATAGGGCTGTGAGGTTGGGGTTCAGTTATGTGCTGGTCTATTTTATTAAAAGTCTAGACCTCCTTTGCGAATAACTTCGTGCTTTACTTCGAGATATCGAAGCACCAGCTGTGTTTTATTTTCTTAAAGGATTAGGGTTCCTTCACAGTGACCTATGTAACATTCCTTTATTTCAAAAAATATTACAGTCATATGGTAAACATGCCTAAAGGCGTTCTCGAAAAATTGGTCAAAAAATGTTCACGGAATTTATTCCATTTTTAGCCTATACCATTGTAAACATGTCATTTGTAAACATAAAAACTCTTGTAACCACTATGCTTGCAAACGATAATACGACGATAGAATCACCCTAAAGAAAATGGGAAAATTCTGAACGTTACACAATTGGAAAAAATATTATATCTACACAATACAAAAGCTTTATTAGGCTTGATCTTCGTCTGAATTTTCTGTAACTTTATTATTGCTTTGTTAAGTAGCTTTGACGTGTGAGACTGCCTGATTACATGGCTACAGAAACAAACGATTGTGTTTAAAAATAAAACTTTGTTATTTTTATAATGACGTGTTTTATTTTACAAAAAATAAAAATACCATAAGTACATTTCTCCCATCAGATCACCCTGTGAATGGTACCAAAAACATATATTTTATGGTCCAAAACTCTTTTCAGATGCATTAACATCCATTGACGGTATTGTACGTGTGCACGGTGATTGCAATGGATATAAAACTGCATCGAATAGTGTTTCTAGTTTCACCGTACGTTGCTCGTGTGATATAGTGTCGGGCGTGTTCATAGAGAAAGTTCGTGTTATTTGTTGAACTTTTGTTTTAACTTAATTTTAGTAACTGGGGCCTTCAGTGCCCATGATCATATTAATACTTTCAAGGTCCATTGTTCTGTAAGCATTTATTTTGGTCTTTTATGAAAGCAATTCGTTTTGTTTAGAGTTACGACTTATTGAGTTGCATGAAATGTACTTTTCTCATTATGTGCGTTTTCTCAATAAGATGTATGAAATATTATCTTTGGATCAAATTTTACAAACATTCATTTTTGTCTAGATTTAAAACGTATATGACATCCGTAGTCATTTTAATCATGTAAATAAGTTTGAAAAAATAAATTGTTATAAAATATGAGAACTAAGTCACTCTATTTCTAAACAGGTTACAAACAACTGGTACATGAAGGAACAAACCTAAGTGCGGGCACAAGTGGTGAGTGTGATCTCGTATTGTGTTGCAAAAGAAAGGAGCCACTGACACCGATGCCTGTTGGCGGACTTAAATTCATCCGGCCCATTGTGCCCACAGCGGCGTAACAGGAAGCCAAGAAAACAGAATTGTATGTGAGACATGGGAATATATACACTGAATGTACGCCTTCTATGCTTTGATTTTATCACTAGACTATTGTTACGTGGGTGCCAAGTGTTATGTATAAGTTCCTATACGTGTGTAGTGTTATGGTGTTTCAGAACCATTTTCGCTATCGAAATTGTGATGTTATATGAATAAAACATGAAGGTTTTCATGGTTTTTTGTTCCCAAAGGGTAGACGGAGCTGAACGTGCTTAATGTAACTTCCTTCTTTTCGGTGGTAATGTTATGAGTACATATGAATGGCTAGTTTGTGTTAGAAGTAATAATATAATGTCGATATGGAAGCGCAATACTGATTTATTGAAGTAGTTTTGCGATTAAAAAGTATCAGGTAAACAAAAAAAAATACCTACGTAAGTACTATCTACATAAGGTATTTTTTTTTTTTTTTAAGGGGGGAAAATCATCGAATGACTGCTCCCGCCTGGGTGAGGCGGGAGGGAGTGTCAGACTCTTACTGACTAAAAACCACCCCGTTCCTTCTCCTGCACGTCGAGCCGGAGCCCCGGTTACCCGTTAGGTTCTCCGCGACTCCGAATCGGCATCGACCCTATTGGGCCCCATCTGTGGTGGTCTGATGGCTCTTTGAGGCGCGCGCGGAACGCGACGCGCCGTACGCTCGGGTCTGTTTCTGGTCGGACGGGGAGCCACCCATGCTCGCCGTCCGCAGGCCCACGCTTACGGTGGCCGGAGATCGTCCCGCGATCCCCGACGCCCGGTGTGTCCTTCGCGATGGCTGGGTTGCGAGGAGGCAGCGCTTCGCTGCCTCACGCGTCCCGCCTCCTCCTTAGCTAGCATGACTGCTTCGCAAAAGGAGGAGACGGCATCCCAATCCCCCTCGCTCCGCATCATGGCCTGCACTAGGCCCGGACGCGAGAGGTCGCCATCGCCGATCACTTCCCTGAGGACACGGCGGTGCTCAGCCCACGCAGGGCATTCCGCAACAGTATGTTCCACCGTGTCCTCAGGGCGGTCCTCGCAGTGATGACACCCGGACGTTTCCTCCCGCCCCATCAGACACAGGTACCTCCCGAAACTCCCATGTCCGGTGAGGACCTGCGTCAGGCGGTAGGTTAGGACGCCGTAGCGTCTCTCAAGCCACTCCTCAAAGAGGGGACTTACCGCTGCGATGGCAGCGAGCCCAGCCCTCGGTTGCGACAGTCGTTGCTGCCATTCCGCCATGAGATCGCGCCGAAGCTCATCCCGCCACGCACTTATCTGGCGCGGCAGCGGAGTTTCGCCCCGGCGACGCGCCTCCGCGCGCATGCTATACACGCGCGCGAGCACCTTCGCCTCCAGATCCCACGGCGGTAATCTACATAAGGTATATGACGGCGCCGCCGTCATTTAATTGTTTTATTACTGCATAAACATACCTCTACCGATATATATGACGAAGAGGGTTCTCGCTTGACATCGCCCACACCATCCTTCCGACATATATATTACCGGTTTTCGAATCTACATACAAATTGAGTTGCATTCTCGTGGTCGTAAACTAAACCATTCGAAGTAGGATCGTTTACACACATAGTTAATCAAGCTACTTCAGGTACACTAGTTACGGTACACGCTAGGTAACAGTGGCTACAATAATAAAAATATTTAATATTATTCATTTATCGTTTAATTTCTCAATTGTTTTACGAGATTAAATAAAGGAAATGTTTAAATAGATGATGAATATTTGAACAACTTTATTGTCGTGTTGTGGCCCGGACGCCCAATTCTCATTCATGAGGGTACTGTGATGGTTTCGAAACCTACCAACGGCCAGTACCAATGTACTTTTTCTTAGTTATATGTGCCTACTTTCTAAGATTATTCAGACATCACTGACAAACGATGAAGGAAAACATCGTGAGGAAACCTGGGCTTATAATTTCATTCTTTAAGTTTGAAATCGCCAACCCGTATTGAGCAAGCGAGGTGATCAATGCTCAAAACCTCGTGTGAGAAGAGGCTTTGCTCAGCAGTGGGCATTTATAAGCTGTTGATGTGTGATGTGTATGGACAACATTTATAATCATTAATGGAGGCTAGAATCTTGTTAGGATTATGATAAAGCAGGTGAATCCTGAACCCTGCTCAGGGTCATATATCGTGTGTTTATTAACATGTTTACTTTCATAACCGCTCCAGGGAACAAAATACGTAATGATGGAAAAAACAAACCTGGACAAAAGTGGACCCATTTCAGAGAAAAACACGCACGATTGTTATGTCATGTATAATGAACAAAAAAACACATTCAAACTAACAAGAACCAAGAACTGACCTTAAATATTGGATGAGCAAACGAAACAAATGTTTGATATTTTTAAAACGCGACCGGATACGTTACGTTCGTAAATGAAACATATTTCACGAATAATTAGCTCTCATTCCGTACGGTTGACGCTCCCATTTTACACAAAAAAATATGGACGAAATATTTTTCAAAGAAAAAACGTATATTGGACATTGTAATATATTTTTTCAGCCTTGTGTTCATTAGTGAAATTAATTATGAGAATATGTCTCTCGGCGTTGTTAGGTTTGTGGATGACGCCGTTTTATGTTATTTTGTACCCGTGACTTTGCTTGTGTTTTCTATATCCCTATTAGACTTAGCTTCATTAATTTCATTTTAAGTTGAATTCTATGAATAGTCTAAATTTTGCGCTTCATGTTAGTTATATTGTGATGGTTTAACTTTTTTTCTTATTTAACTAAATAAAAAGACCTGAAATAAAAGATTTCTTTGATCACGATTCAGTTACAACACAGTTACTGACTGAAACAGGCTGCAAGCCGTTGAATTTAAAAACAAAAATTCCATTACTACACATTTTATAACGCACCGTTGGGACTTTAAAATGGACTCGGCCACTCGTAATTTTCAAGGAATAACAGTAATAGAAATATATTTAATGTTTAATTTCATGTTGAGTGCATTTAAATATCAATCTTCTTTTCATTTTCCATTCAAATTATTTGGAGGGCCAACCTTTAGGGGACACGATGAAACATCTTGAGTTTAAAAGGTTTGTATCTTCGTTATGCTGTTTTTCGGTCCATTAGATTTAATGAATGTATTTATATATACCAATTATAGAAAAGTGTATTTATATTTTTTATTAATTTAGACTCTGACTGATCTGAAGTTATGCATGGTCATAGATTACAAAATATTTGCGTCAAATTGAAAACCTAGAGAAGAAGAGAAAGAAGGAAATTCTTTTATCAGTTAATATATTGAAAAGGTTATCACGGCTAAATCTATCAATACGCCATTTCTGCGATGGTCTTTTATGAGACCTTGGTATCAATCACTGCGTTCTTTGACCAAACCAACCCATTTATGCCGAAAACCTAAATCTAGACAAATTTAATATTAGATTATAAATATCTCCATTTTATCAAGCCACCATTCCCAGCCACGGCTGATCGTGCTAATAACAGCACTGTAAAGGATTATCAAAGTACTTGAATAGAGATTAATATAGCTTAAACAACAAGAGTAATCAATTAAATTGCCTTGGCATCGAGAACTTGGCACAACATACTGTATTAACACTAATCTTTACGTTAAGTTCAAACTGAAATGCAATGCTACATGCTGGCAAGAAGTAAATTGAACTGTGGTATGAATTTGGAAGGGAAAATAACCCTTCATTTTTATTTTTTTCCTTATATTTATTTAAAACTGTTGGGTTCGTCGAGTTTATGTATACAGTATACAATACCTACTTATATTATAGATTTAGCTGACTAAGCGAATTTGTAGTATGGTTTTTATTATAATATCCTGAAGTTCCTTCATATTTGTAGAAGCATAATGTACCTTATGTATACACCGTTAAATTTTAGTCGTTTTAATCCCATGGACCTATGGTTTAACTAACAGAATACTACTCATTACAAGCTTGTACTGCGGTGTAACATAAAAAAAAAAAATTAGCAAATGATAAGATTATACTCGCAAAATGTATGAAACCAAAAGTTGCGCCACGAGATAGTTACCTACGTCGTCGTCGGTCGTTACGTATCGTCGACGGTCGGGCAGTGTAGGTACCTACACGGCGGCTATTGACTCGATCAACTGATGTTTGCGAGTCCACGTTGACCAGCGACCGCGTCAATGTTGTTAGGTTGTTACTGATAGGAATGCTGCCTACTAACGGTTCGCATTATTTATTCACTCATGCGAGAATTGATTCGAGTTATAAAAAAAAGTACTTTATTTTTTAATTTTATCTTTACAAATCGATAGTGTTTCATGGACCAGTTCGAACCTCCAAGGGGATTCAAATTTAACGGTGTATTAATAGGTAACATAAGTGGTCTAGTAAACAAGCAAAAATTCTCACCTGCAACAAGTCTTACAAGTATAATATAATGTCCTAAAAATAGCAAAACATACTGTCACCCGACTGACCACAGACAATAAATTACCTTAACTAAGCTCTGCGGACGGCCTTGCTCTAAAACTGTTCATAACGGCGCCAATGAAATTCTATGAAATGTAAAAAATTAAAAACTATTCCGAAAGAGCTATTCTGTGGCCTTTGGCCGGAATATTAAAGCGAAGTCGAAGTTTAATTAAAACAAGTTTAATAGTTTTAGGAAAAGCCAACCAATATGTAGTTACTAGTTAGGTAATTTGATTCTGTGAGCAGTGTGGCGCTACATTTTACAAGCAGTCAATAAATAAATAAACAGGTTTTGATACCGGCATTTCATTGAACCGTTTGAAAGTGGAGTTTCTACCAAAAGAAGAGGAGACGAAATGTAATAAGTAGAAATAAAAGTTTTATTTGATGAAATTTAAAGTAAATTGTAACTTTGAATTTACCTTACATTGCACTTACGTAAAACATCTGTAAGTTGTAAACAAAGTGATATTTCAAATGAAAGTGGGCAGGTTGTACCGAGGATCGCTCTCCACCTGTCACCTGCGCTATGAGCCGACAGACGTGGATAAATCGAGTGCCAACCCCGTCACGATAATGCTTTACGATAATCTTTAGTTACCTTCTACGGCTTTGTTGTGAAATTCGATGTTATTACACTGTAGTTTGAACATTTGAGGTATAGCTAATGTATTTAAAAATTATGTAAATACTTTTACAATCAAGCTTAAATATCGATGATGAGCCAATATGATAAGGTAGAATTAACTCATCTTGGAGATCAGAATGAGCTCCTGGTAAAAAGACCTGGATTTGACAGACCACACCGGTATTATATGGTTTCCGATTTCATTTCAAAAAGCATAATTTTTAGTTTGTCTGCTAAACATGAGACGTGATGTCATGTCATATTACAATTTCATGAAATAAGGTTTACTTACAATTTCACGTCCTATCCCATGTACACTCGTTTTATGTGTACATATCCGCCTATTACCCTGTTCAAGTTATGCATGAGGTGACCGTTTCCTCAGAAAATAAAACGAATTTCCTAGAAACACAATTTTATTGTACATCATCATCATCAACAGCCTATAAATGCCCACTGCTGAGCAAAGCCTCTTCTCACACGGAGAAGGTTAGAGCGTTAATCACCACGCTTGCTCAATGCGGGTTGGCGATTTCAAACTTATAATTAGAAATTATAAGTCCAGGTTTCCTCACGATGTTTTTCCTTCACCGTTTGTCAGTGGTGTCTAAATAATCTTAGAAAGTACATATAACTCGGAAAAAGTCACATTGGTACTTGCCGTTGGTAGGTTTCGAACCCGTTTGAGGGTGCCCTCATGCATGAGAAGCGAGCGTCTTAAACCTCCGGGCCACCACGACACTATTATTGTACGATTGGCTTCGAAAAGCTCCAGCTAGTTTATATTTTAGCTGGAAGTTATTTCATTCAAAGTACTTATGTACGTTATTGATAAGAGTGTTGCTGAATGCAATTGCAGTTTGTTTAATACTACCTCTAGGAACGCCTTTTTATTACAGTGTGTGACTGATGATATAACCAGTGAGGGTTCACTAACAATATACATTTGCATTCCAGTGAGGAATTGATTACCAAGTAACAAGTAATATTTTTAAATGGTTGTATAGTATTTTAGTACTTTTTATGATAGAAATTTGGCCATGTTATCTCTTAGAGTATTTCGTTGGTTAAATACCCTATGTGTTATCTAAATAAAATATCGGAGATTCTCCCCAAAACCTAGGTGTCTTTTCTCATAGTCCAAATAATATTCATGATAATAATGTCGAATTATGTTTTGTGTTACATACACACATTGAAAGATTAGACTGGTTAAAAAAGACATTAGATAATAATTGTCGATATCAAAGTTCCTATGACATCGTTATCGTTTGTTGTCGTCTAATTCAAGAGCGACGCTTATCATTATTTAATTAAAACTTAGATTAGTATAATTTAAAGGAGCTGCTGACCTTTCAGTGGTTTAATCGCTCTTTACTCACGCACAAAATGAATTCATTACTATTCTACATTAGTATTAAAATCTAGTTTAGAATAATTTTGTGGCACAGCAAAACGATTCTTATTAAATGTGAAACAGTTCTTTTTTAATTAATTATAGCTTCTATTATTCTTAAATTAAGATAGGAAGAATCCTATCCTATTAATAGAAAATAGAGAGAAGTCTAATCTCTATTAATACTTTATTTTGATTATTTTACCTTGATTTTTTTTATACCGCCACGGTGGTTAGGAAAGCACTCGGCCCATCTGATGGTAAGTGGTTACCGTGGCATATGAACGCTTGCAACACATGGAGCATAAATGCGCCTTGCCGACTCTTTATAAACCTGTTTACTCCTTTCTTGAAGAACCCCATATTGTAACCCACCGGGAAAACCTTGGCAGGGAATTCATTCTAAAATCGGAGAGTCCGTGGGAGGAAATTCCTCTGAAACCGAACTGTACGGGACCATTTGGGCTCCAATATGTGAGCGGTATTATTATGTGAGTGATTAACCCCTGGTATACCGGTAGATATACACAAGATACAATGTGTTTTCTATTGTATCTCACATGCCAACAGATAAGAAGTTAGTAAACGTTTATACTAATATTTTCTACTGTTTTTTATTGTGGTAGGTACGTATCTAGACTACGTCGTGACAATTCTTGACTCCTATCAACCGTAGGCTTTATGTTGAACTGCTAAGGTTTCTGTTACATTAAACCAATACACAGAAAATGTTTCAATTTTGCTTCGTAGACTAATAATATAAAACAGTGTGAAACTTCACACTCCTACTTAAACTTACAGCAAAAACAGTTAAAATGGTTATGGCCCTTTAATGAATAAACGTTATAACAATCACAATAAAAAGCTAAAGTCATTAAAATTCGAGGCTGTCAGTAAAACGCCATTAAATCGTTACCTGAGTTACAATTCTGCCGTTTTATTTCCTTCTTAGTTCCCCAAAGGGTCATAAAGTCGTAACTGAAATAAAGTTTTGTACAAATCAAATCATTTCGTTTGAAATAAACCTTGGAAAATATTAGTGGAAAATAAGTTGGCATCTTGACACACAATAAGATCGTGTTACGTCCCTTCTTTGTTAAATATTCTTTTGTGAGTACAAAGGTACAAGTACGCACAGATTTAATATCATCAATCGTTTCATATCAATAGTTGGCTCAAATAATATTTTCCGTTATATCGAATATTAAAAACTTTTTGCTTGACTGTCTGGATTTGTGTACTTCAAACGTGTAGCCAATTTTTGTTTGAACTTTTGACTTTCTCAGCGATGGCGAATCCATCACGAATTATTAAAAAAAAAAAACAAAAAGAAGTTTCGAATACAAACTTTTTAGCCAAGTCGTTAATTCACGATGATGTCCCTACTTTTTAATACCAGCATAAAATGTTATGCGTTATCACTTTCGTACTTTTAGGTTCTCTTTAGAATAAAATCTTGATGACTGAAGTTCAACAAAGGTCCTCCAACTTACCTAATTCGTTACACCTCTGAGCACAATATCATCAATCACAAAGACCTAAAGGAAATTCAAATTATTATTAGAAACACGCAGAAAGGCAGTTTTCTTATACTCAGTGAGTAAATGAGAAAAGTTTTTGTATCACACGGAACGGGTGCAGTAGTTGAATCAGTTTTAAAATTGACAACTGTTTAATGTATGCTGTAGGGAAGTTATTGGGAAATAAGATTAGTTCCCGTAATAAATGGACTGTCGTTTGTTTTGGAAAAGTAGTCTTAGCAAAATTCGTACTATATATTTATTTTTTCTCGTTGAGTACCGTCATTATAGAGACAATTAAAGAATAATACGTTGCGGTCACCGGTGACCGCTTGGTGTTTAACTCGTCGAGTATCGGTTTTGTAGACACAATTATAGAACAATAGGTTGCGGTCACCGGTGACCGCTTGATGTTTGACAGTTTAAGAGATTGATCAAAAAAAATTACTATCATAGAATTTTACCAATTTGAGTTAATCATTTAGTTAATCGTTCAATATGTAAAGACGGCTGTCTTTAGCTGAAATTAAGGCTTACACCGCGCCGCGCGCCACTTCATAGCGTTAACGTTAACTTAACTTCATATACGGCCACGGAAGAATATTTAACCATTTTTGTATGAAAAATCCCTTCACAGCTGGTCCCCAATAGCAAGTTATATAATAGATAGTGTAGGCGACACACGTAGCTTCCTACTTAATTAAGAGACGGAGTATCAACAGGACAGCATTTGGCAAACCGCCAAACTCGTTCCCCACTATCTACGAACCACTGTACCACTGTAGAGGCATTTTAAGTTATTTTTCACGAAGGTTGCAAAGCCTTTTGTTTTGTACGTGACACGGTTTTTTCGTGAAATCAATATTTGTTTTTTTACGTAATTTACGACGCCCACAGGCTGTCTGTAATATTATGATTTAGGCTCGAATATTCAAATACTATGTAAATTCGAGTTCATCTTAATATCGCGCAATATCTGCCATTTAGAAACCCTTTGTTTCATTTCATGTATATAATATAGGTTTGATTCATTTCTGTTACTAGATAAAATGCCGGCGCTATGCAACATATACATACCTATATAAATATAGGTCCTATTTTTTTTAAGGGGGAAAATCATCGAATTACTGCTCCCGCCTGGGTGAGGCGGGAGGGAGTGTCAGGCTCTTACTGACTAAACACCACCCCGTTCCTTCTCCTGTACGTCGAGCCGGAGCCCCGGTAACCCGTTAGGTTCTCGGCGACAAATATAGGTCCTATCAGGTCTAAACGTTGACAAAAAAAAGATAGATTTTAAAATTTTAACTCGTCGAGCACCGTCATTATAGACACAATTAAAGAACAATAGTTTGCGGTCACCGGTGACCGCTTGGTGTTTGACAGTTTAATCGTTTTTTGTCTACATATTATTCACATAACATCACTAACGAATTATAAAAATTCATTTATTACAAAAAGGAACCTTTAATTCCTATTTTCTATGAAAATAAAATATGTTTTTTACTATCACATGTCGGGAGCGTTCCGTTTACATTCTGTATACTACATATGTATATCTTATCAAAGAAGGCTATATCACTCGTAAGTTACGAAAATACCAAAGATGAATAGTGACGTTGAGTACCTAAGCCCTTTGATGCGTAGAATTTGGGTTGTGTGAATAATAGGCTGTTCACACACAGTTTATAATCTGCTTGTCGCTTTGTACGTGGTAATACAGAGAGGAACAAACAAGGAATGATCATACAAATTCTTGTACATCAAAATGAGTTTCATAACAGCATTATTAAATAGCTAGAACGCGTAGTATCGCATTTTCAGGAGCAGTTTTTGCTTTGTTCGGTTTCGTGGGACGATTACAAGGCGTATGATATATTGTAATTGTTTTTGTTCTACGTCCCTTGAACCTGGAGCTCGTAAACCTCTGTAATTAGTGCCGTTAACGTTTTGCTCGAGGTTTTTGTTAATAAAATTACTTAAAATTCTCGCGGACATATTTTGTACCGCATCATTAATTTCCTAAGTTTAGTGTAACTGAATTAGTATGATTACTGTATAAACTTTCTTTTTGTTATTGTTACAGGTAAGAAGAAACGTCCTGGAGAAAAGTCCGACTATTCACCTAGTGCTAAATAAAATTACATTAATATGGTTAAATGGTACCTAAAGGTTTCGTGTTGTAATTTTTGTAATCTGGCTTTTATCCAACTAAATTAGACTTGATATATGCATATTGGGTTGTAACAGACCTACGTTGATATTTTATTAGAGGTACTTACAAGACATCGCCACCTGTAACGAGGTGAAAAATATAGTAAGTTTTATTCAAATACAACAAAGAATTTGGTGATTGTAGATAGAAACATGTAATATATTATCATTTTTCTGCATTCCGAGCATCGATAATAATCAAATCAACATTGATCAAATGCACAATCAACCAGTAGAACCACATTCTAACTGAAAAGTGTATAAAAAGAAACAGCAACAAACATGTTTTCGCTTGCACGACAAAAAAACAAGCTATAAGCGCAGTCCGTAAGCTCATTTTACTGGCGCGGCGCGACGTCACAGCACCGCTCACCGCTCGGGTGACATTCAAATACAAGTACGTACATAAGTACGTAAGTACCTACGTCCCGGTCCCAGTGGAGATACCGCGCTAATGCACGGTTATGCTGCTGTGGATTTAGACGATATAAGCGTATACTTTAATAGAACTGCGGCTTCGCTTGCGTAAAATATTGGTTCTAAAAAGGGAAATTTCTCCCTTGGCTTCGTGTTTGTATACGTCTTCTAAGCCCTTATTAAATTTTGTTTTTCGTTTTAAGTCTTTTTGGTGTAGTCGATTCTCCTGAAAAACTATTTGAGTTTGCATAGATAGAGAGATATTGATTCTTTATCATCATTCATCATTAGATGCCCCCTCGATTGCTGAATATGAGTCTGCGTCTGTTTTTTTTTTATTTTATGTAATAGGAGGCAAACGAGCAGATGGATCACCTGACACAACACCAGAGGAGTTACAGGTGCGTTGCCGGCCTTTTAAAACTGAATACGCTCTTTTTTAAGTTTTGAAGGCCGTATTGGTTCGGAAATAGCGCCGACGACAGATCATTCCACAGTTTTACTGTACGAGGCAGAAAGCTACGCGAGAAGCCAACAGTTGTGGCCTGCCAACCATCGAATGCTTCAGTTTGATCCTTAATTCTTAGATGGTGTATGTATAACGTTTAACAGGTTCACCTAGTTCCACATACTGTCCTAAATAATAAACTTCGTTCTCTCATCATAGTAAGCTCCCAGAAACCATCTTGTACCTAAATGTATTCCCATAAAGTCATTTTGGGACTCAGGGATTCATTCTGGATAGTACTAGGGCTTCATAACAAAAAGAACATCACATAAAATAAAATAGTAGAAGCCGACGGCTCATAATGTTTCTACATTTATTCGTATAGCGCCTAATGTCTCATTTGCACTGAATCTCGGCTCGTTTATTTATGAAATTGGATTAGAATTCTTGATTCAATTTCAAGGGGCGTGTTTAAAATTTTTTCTTCATACACTTTTAACAATTTTTATGATTTACTTATGAATTTGTTGGAGCGTGTCTCATCTTGTTCAATTACTCCGAGGATCATCATACTGTAATTTCCTCTTCATAAATTTCTTTTTAAAGACTATATAACGAAATGATTTTTGGAAAGTAATTTGTTATTTCACAGATGAAAAATCTGATTACCTATTTTTTTTAAATGTTATTAAAAATATTATCTTGTATTTTCTAAGTTTCTACAATTCAGGGATTAAAGCTTGATCATAGTTATAAAATAATATTTTGTATTTTGTACACTTCAATTATTAAATCTCGTTCAAAAGAGAGGGTCTCTCTACTTAGAAAAAAAAGAGAAGCCTCTTGAAACAACGACTGTGACACCTGGCTACTATAGATTTACACGCAGAATACACACACATGTACACAAAGGACATCTTTCGCGTGACATATGGCCCGTCACTATACACTTCATACATTACCTACATTACGATGCTGCAAGCACACGCATATAAATACACCACTGACATTTCGGTGTTTCATGACATTACGTCCGCCTTTCTTTAACGTCTTTGGATTAATAGACTAACCAAAGACTAACAAATTAGTCATAAAGTAGAGAGGTATTTAGTATGAAAAGTGCCCCTAAAGTAACATTGTGTCAGGCGTTGCTCTAGTCTCGTAATTTATCTCAAAAGTACGACACGATGATCGTTTAATTCTATTTTGTTTTAATGAGACTTCATTGTTCTAAGTCTTAAACCAGAGTAGTTGTCTAGTTGCAACACTTTTGCCTCGCTAAATTCATAGGAAGGTACAGTCGAGGAGGAATAAATTGTATCTGTTTAATTACCATTATTTTTTCCTCTCTCTCTCTCTCTGTTGTTAGTTTATTCTCCGTACCTCAGTTTTCGCAGATTTTCTACTTAAACCCTAAGGTTGACTGGTAGAGAATGCCATATGGCATTAAGTTCACCTTATGTACCATAAACAAATTATGTACATTAAAGAATAAATAAATAAAAATAAATCTGTGTAGGTAAATAATGAGAAAATTTTAATTTCAATCTGATATGTTTAGATTGTATCTTCAGGCTTGATATAAAACTGGCTCGCAATCGTGAATGATCAAGAGAAAAATTAAAAATATCCGTTTTAAGTAAATTAAAGTTTTAAGAAGAAAAAAAAGTACAGCAATTTTCTATAATTTATTAATATGCAAGGAACAAATTAAGTCACGTAAGCAGAAAGTGTTATGAATAAAAATATTCACTTGTACAATGTCAATAAATGTTTTTGCTTGAATACGAAACTCTTTATTGCAACTGTACCTATACCTAGGTGAGTTTCTGAAGTTTCAAACACAATTTTGCACTTTCAAAGTAACTTTGCAGTTGGGATTGCTGGGGCACTTGGCCATCGATTTAAACGACCTCTTACGGACAGCATTATGGAACTTTGGTAGCGATATCGTGCGAATGCAAGTCGTTTCAATTTTACTCTTGTGATGTTATTACGAGAAAATATTGAGAGCCAAAGAAATTTTAAGACTAAACTTTTTGATGCTATGGTGGATAGAATTTGCTCTAATAAGTCCTCCTTCAATGAATCCTTATTCTTACTTTTTGGTTGAAAATGGTCAAAAAATCTGTATCAGATATCACATTTCACATTCAACAATCGAAAATCCTGCTAAAATCCCTGTTTCTAATGGAACGAGTGTACTTTATATGAAATGTGTTCCTCTATGCATTGTGATCCATTTGTCCCAGCGTCCAAAGCCTGGGATTACTCGAGTTTTGATTGCACAATGTAAAATATGAGGGGGATAACAATGAACCAGCATTTTTAGCATACGAACGCAGATATATTAATTCTTGCCTGAACTGTTTGTCTGTTTGGTACATACCTCGCATCGTTGCCCTCTTTGATTTCGTTTTGCAAAGGAAACATATTTCGTTCATGTTATATTCATACTTTGAGGTCAATCGCTGATCAAAACGGCGGTTTGGTTCGGTGAAATCGCAAGTAATATTGGCTGATTGCTCTGATAAAATGGTTGTACTAGCCTTCAAAGCGTGGCTACTTAAACTATGAATGATATATCGATTAAAGCATTATTTATGCTTGCTGTTACAAAGTATATATTACTATTACACGATTGCGTGGGGATGAAGTGGCATTCCAAGTTTGTTGTAAAATTAACATTGACTTTTTTATGCTGTATCCTTATGGGTTTCCCGTTTCAATACGTAGAACGTCTCCAGGTTTGTACTATGAGAAACTATCTACATAATTTCCGACACTATACTTAAAAAATCAATTGTCCACATGTCTAAGACTTTCAGATGCTAGACCTAAGACTATTACATTAAATATTAACCTCAATACCGATTTATAGTACCAATACTTCATCCATTACTAAATGCGAGCAGGCAGGCAATTATTTTTTTCGTGGTATGCCATACGGGTCCGTTTCAATGACCTGTCATTATTATTTTGACAGATGGGCTGAGTTCAAGTATTTATTTCGGAGAAATGTAGGTGCTACTTAAAATAACATTTATCTGACGTGATTTATTGTTAATTTGACAGCTTCTTATTAATTAATTTGTTATCATTAATTTTCTAATAGGTGAAAGGTTTATACTACTCGAGTCTTGATCAAATTCGGCTTATAGGCGCTGAAATATACGTGAAGAGCCACCACCACAGATGGAGCCAAATAGAGTTGATGCCGATACGAAGCCGCGGAGAACGTAACAGGTTACCGGGCCTCCGCCTCGAAGAACAGGAGTAGGAACAGAATGGTTTTTAGGCATTAACCGTCTGCCACTCCCTCTCGCCTCACCCGAGCGGGAAAAGGCATTCAAAGATTTTGCCACTTTTAAAAAAAAGGCGCTAAAATATTACTGGCACTGACCCTTCGCAGTTCCCAAGGACATTCTTGCTCAAACCACATCAAACTTTATGCCTTTTAACTATCTGTACTGTTTTAATGTATAAAGGCGAAGTGGTGTCCATATCTCGGAAATATTTTAATATTATTCGCCTCAAGCGTGGTGTTCAAGGTATTAAGATCATTTATTTCTTTTTCATAAAAGTATTGATGTCGTAATGTAATATCAATATGAAAGAAAATTCTTTCGTTTCTGAACCAAATTGGTTTGTTTTGTCTGTCCGGCGACGTATTGAGTGATTGTTTTTCTCAAGGTTTTAGTGATGTGATAGGTTGATTAGTTTGTGTAATTATTGACAATAAAACTATGTGAACATCTTTATATACATTATTTTCTGTTTAATATAATATGTACTTAATGAACTCGTCGAGTACCGTCAATATAGACGCAATTATAGAACAATAGGTTGCGGTCACCGGTGACCGCTTGGTGTTTGACAGTTTAAAAAGGTCAAAAAGGGTTTAAATCCCCAAATCACTTAGTAATTAATATCTACCTCATTATGAAATCAAAGTTATAGTGATATTTTCTACAGATATCTATCAATCTTATTTTCTATCGTTTACTGCTAGATAGAAACATAACTGGGACATCAATATAACAATTAAATATCTCCAACAAATATTTTCACTAGACATCAAGGGGGAAAAGTCGAGGAATTTCCCGAGTCGACAAACTTTATTTGTCACGGAAGTGGCCCAAAATATATTGCGTTAGTGCTGAGTTCCCACTTTTATGGGACTTTTCGGTAAAATGGAATGATAACTAAATGTCGTATACGGGTTCAATATCATCTTTGCGACAAATAAGCACACTTTTATTACTTTTCTCATCATTTCATTGCCACGGGTACTGGAAGATATCTTGATGTATTATATTTTTTTTCGTGGTTTGTGAAGTATTCTTGACGATGGCACAATATAATTGTGTAGATATATTGGTTTGATATGCCATGGAATACATATTACAATCGAAAATACATGCAAAACGAAGCATAAGTAATAAGTATAAATAGTAGTTCTTTGTACTCCCTCCCGGTCTTTTCCCAACTCGGTTCATACGGTTGAAATATTGACTGCACCGACTGCACGATTGTGTCTGTGAACTTGTATCAATGCTTATTTTTTTAGTCTCAATGTGTACTTTGTAAGCTATCAATATTTTTCAGAAAAGAACTGCAGGTGGTAGACTGTAATAACTATAATACATATAACGCCTCAAAGAGCTACTATTTAATATTAACAAACATACAAAACATACTCAGTTTGTAATTAATTGTAGAAACAGTATCACAAATAGCAATTTGTTGGCAATAAACTGTTACTTAGAACAGGCGGTCGCTATAAAATATGGAGAACATTACAGTAGAAGGTTGGTTAACATTATTTTATCTTGTGCCTAAATAATGACCGCCTAAGGCTTTGACCTCAACGAATTTATGTAGGTACTGACATGTCAAACATAACTATTATTATAGTTAATTAAAGTGTATTATTTTCTATTCCCAGTAGATTTTATAAAAGGCGGAACACAAAACGTATAGCTATACCTACCCACTTTTCGTCAGTATTGTATTTCGTGGAATATTGTTGTAACCACATAACATAGGGTCATGAATTTTAATCTCTTTAATAAGGAGAGAAAATCTTCTATTGGCTTCTCCCGTCTTGGGTGAGACTGTCCTGCTCTTCGAGCCGGAGTCGTGGCAACCCGTTAATTTTAACCCATGAAGGTGGACTAGGTAGGTAGAAGAAAGAACATATTTAACGTAGGTATAATCCATTTTTCAATAGTTATGTTATCTGTGCCATTTTAAGGTAATCCAATTGCTATACACCCGATACTCCTATTATGCTAGCTCTATTTTAATAATACACGTATATTTACTTATCTTGCTGTAATCCATTTTGCTTAGGTATAGACCAGAAGTCAGTACAAGTCTAGTACCAACGGATTAATCAGGTAGATTTGAAATTAAGGTCACGTATCTCGACTGTTACCGAATAGGTGGCTGCCTAGCCAACTTGAATTTTAAACAGCTCCAGATTAGGTTCATTCTCAAAAAACTATTTGTTTATATTGGACTATAAAAAGTCATTGTTATGCCGTATTTTTGGATAAAGATCTCTAAGTAACTATATCGTGATCGAAATTTTATTTAATTCTAACTTTTTACATGTTACTGCAATATTAGTTCATGGAGAAATCAGAAAAGCGACGTATTAAATTTATTTTTCTACTGTTAATAATGAACATTTATATATATATTTTTTAGTCATCCATTTAACTTGTCAGTCCGCGTCCTCCGGAACGTAAATAAGATTATGCTGGATTTTAATTAATATGGACGTAAAACGGTAATCCTTTAAAAAGGCGACCAATCTTTTCATGCGAAATGAGCAGCGGCAAAAGTTAGTTACAAAATAAATGAAATTGCTGCTATTTTGTCGTAACAAAAAAATACAGCTTCTGGCAACCAAATACATATTATTTTTTAAAACAAGCTAAGTAGGTTCCATCTGATTATTAATGCAGACATTTCATGATGAAACTTACTTAGAAATGTACATAATAATTGTTATGTTTGTAATTTTCAACAAAACATTTTATTTTCTTTCGCCTTTTTGAAGTTCCTAAGTTTTAATTTATTTATAAAGACTTCATACTTTGAAAATATGCTTGTTGGTAGTTATTTAATAGAATATTAATGGGGTATGGAGGGAAGCGCATCCTCCATTTTAAAATTCAGTACGTACCCGCTACTTCAATATGAATGAAATCAGAGGACTTCTAAATGTATTCATACTCGCACTTTACTGGGGAGTACAGTTTGTATCTAACAAGAAAAAAAGAATAACACTTGTTTGAATTTGGAGTACATTTCTTTTTTCAGTAATCTGTGATTAAGGCTTCCAGTCTCGATACATTTTCGAGTCCCGGGAAAAAAAAATCGAGACTGGGTCCGGTCCCGGGAGTCCCGGGAAAAACGAGACTTTCGAGAAATAAGTTTCATACTCAAGGTTTATACAATTAGGCAAATAAAACAATATGTTTCAATTATGCACTTTATTAATCAACTATTACAAAAAAAAAAACAAATGTATTATATAAAATTAACATTTTTCATTTTTAAAATATGCACACAGAAAGCAAAGAGCATTCAATGACTTTTCAGATAAAGAGGATCTGATTTTGTTACAAAAGTACCCTGCATTTGAAAAAGCTCTCTCTGCTTCGACACTAGTAGGGGGGATGGATAGTAAATAATTATAGCACTGATTTAAATGCTTACCTCTGTCACCACCGTTCTCAAAGAGAGCTTTTTCTACATGCAAAGTCGTTTGCAAGTCATGGGTGCTAGTTTGTGTTTCTATTTTTTGAGGCTTTAGCAAGTTTTCAAGCTCACACGCTAGCTGTTCTTTAGCAGTTAAACAGGTGAGCTCAGCAGTTGCAATATCATTAAAATCATTGGCATTAGAATTCTCTGAATAATTACTGTCAATTGATTTTTCAGTTGTAACTTTATTCAATCTTTCGTATAATTGTTTTAATGATAGTGTAACCTCGTCGTTGTTTAAAGTGTTGAATGCCCTTGGATCTAGCTTATTTTCGAAATATTTGGAAGGATTGTGTAGGTATTGCAAAATACTCGCCTCAATTAGCCTGTTTTCCTTAATACGTGTACACAGCGAATTGGCAAGGCTTACGCTTAATGAAGTTTGTAGTGAATTTAATTTTTGGAGGCAGAAATTTAATGCTGTATCTACTGTTAATAGATTTGCATCTCGCCTACACAACGCTTCTAATGTGACTTTTAAGATATTAAGTGAATCTGAAATTGCCTCGAGTGTACTATATTCTGATTCGGTGAACTCAATTCCAGACCCTATATCAATCAAAGCCTTTCGAACGCATATTTTTAACTTAAGAAAACGTTCAAGCATTTCTGCTAAACTGGACCATCTCGTCTTGCAATCTATTATTAGTTTTAGTTCTCTGTGGAAGTCTTCCTCCACGTATTTATTCAGTATAGTTTGTTTTGTGGGCGATTTCCTGAACAACTTTGCTACTTTTCGCACTTTATTGATCACATGTTCATAAATTACTTCTTCATATCTTCGCAGCTTGCTACTCTCAATTATGTTAAAAGTTCCGTTTTCGTCCTTTTCGTCATCATTTTCATCGTCATCGCTAACATCGTCAATATTTTGCGTTTCGTCATTTTGTACTGTAAGAGTTTTTGTTTTTTTGTATAATACATCTAGTATCGCTAATTGGATACCATGGGCTAGACATTTTTGGTGATACGCCTTAACCGACTTTCCCACTTTTTTCATTACACTACAACCATCTGTAGTTAGACTAATAACGTCAGTGTCTAAATGAACATTAAATTCCGACAATCGGTTTTTTAATAAATCAACACAAATGACAGCAGGCATACTTCCAGTTATTTTAACAAGACCTAGGTTTTTGTAATTAGCTCCATCAAAATAGGGTGAGTGAATGTTAACGTTCATATATCTTTTATTTTGGGTTGACGTCCATTCGTCCAGGGTGCAGCTAAATTTAATACCGGATAACTTCAATTTGTTTATTTCATTTATCATTCGAGATTTAATGTAGTCGGCTTGTTTAATAACCATTTTAGATATCGAAGTCACAGAGGATGGTAATGAATATTGTGATTTTTTGAACAGCTCCCGTAAATCTTTAGATTCGACGAAAGTTCGAAATGGTATTCCATCTAGTGCAGCCATTCTCGAAACTTTTACTTCAATTCCGTCAACTTTTTGAAAGAAATCTGTCAGTTTACATTTTTTTCGGGTGGTTCACCTTCAGTTGTGGTTTTGTTGGTAGGAGTTATGTGAGACATACAATCAGATGTGGAAGCTGCAGGTCGTTCTTCGTCCTTTAATAATATTAAATTATGAATACTTTTAAGATGTTTATGAAGACCACTCGTGTTGCCTCCTAACGTCTTAAATATTTTGTAGCAAGTTTTGCATTTTGCAGTAGCATTATCTTTAGCTCGCAAAAAATAACACCAAACCGAAGACTTATCATGCATTTTGGCCAGTACATCACAATAAAGCATGCTGTTATCTAAAACAATGAAAAAGTAACCATCACCACCCAGAAACACGTTAGCACAAACCATGTTATAATATTTTTTTATACAGGTAGATTTTATAGTCACCAACAAAAAAATATATTCCTATATTATGTACGTTTTAGTTTTATCAGCACTTGTTACTAAAATATGGAGTTATAGCCTCTCAAATTATACTTACACTACGCGAAATAGCTTTTGATTACGTGCTGTATGCGATAAGTCTAGTCCAGTTTTAATTGATAACAACAAAAATACTTTACGTATAATATTTTAGGTAAGAAATTCGATAAAACTACTCTCACAAGTGGGGCGCATCTCGAACCTACGTCCTCACCATTAGGTTACAGTGATATTTTTTTTATTAATTGTTTATGTTTAAAAAAACGAACATACTCGTATGCTTAAACATGCAAAAATATCATCAAAGGTAAATCATAATATCTTGTAAATTTTATTTACTCATTTACTCGTACCTTCCTATTTTATTGTAAAATGGTGTCATTAGATGATAGTGTTTATAAAATCAACCTGTATAATTATGTTTTAAGTTCATAACACGATAACATAACTTCAAAATTATTAGGTATACATATCTTGTTCAAACCTTCATTTTATTTTAAGCATTTTATCCCAACTAAATAACAATCACTATTATTATTAAAATTTTAAATCATTACATTCAATCGATTAAAAATTCATTTGCAATAAAATCGCTGTTAATAGTATGAAATTGAATCGATAACGCATAATCGGTAATATATTTGGGTTTTACAAAAAAAAGTTGTCCGAAAAAAAGGGTTGAATAAGATAATATCATTATACTTATAACAAGAATCTAACAGCATGTTAAAACAAGCGCACATCATGGTTAGTAATATTAATTGGGTATATTATAGCAATTCATTCAATTCGTTGCATAGCGCCATCAAGCTAACACAACAAACCAAAACATTTACAAAATATGACGAAAATAGTTAAACTAAAATGATTTTGTTTGTGACGTATACTTTTAACATGAATAAGACAAATACCTTTCAATTTCTCTGCTAAGGAACACATTGTTGCCAAGCTATATAATTCACACTTTTTATAAAGATACAATAAGCGTTTTATTGTGATGTGAACGTATGTTGTTTGAGGTTAAGTTGCAAGCTCCACAGATTATCCTAACTTTCACTTTACAGTGTTGCCACGTCACTTAATTAAAATAATAATGGTAGTTTAGTAGATTTTTTTAGTAGATTGGTATTTTTTGATTTTTTGTAGATTATTTAACTAACTCTCGAAAGTCTCGAAATTCTCGAAAATTGGAGCTGAGGTCTCGAGTCTCGAAAACATGAAAAAATCGTCGAGACTCTCGGGATTTTCGAGACCGAGACTCCCGGGATGGAAGCCCTATCTGTGATTGCATTAATATAAAACCCTCGTGTGTGAGACGGAACATTGGGGCGAGTTTTAGTCAGTAAGAGTCTGACAATCTCTTTCGTCCTGCCCAGGCGAGGGGGCTCTTTGTGGATTTTCGAACTAGAGGTCAAAAAAAAAAAGATTCAAATGTACAGAATGGCTGTACCAAATTATATCCAAATGTCCAATTACGTTGTAGAATATTGTGTTGTGTGGTTAATACCTACTTAGGTTAGTTCATGAAGCAGTGTTCGGTTACCAACTCAGTTAATCTATAGATTGGCAAGGTATAATGGTCGTCATGCGATCCAATGAATAACCATATTATATACTAGTTAACATCGGCTGATTTTAGTCTCACGCTGGTGGCACGCGAACCGTCTGCGTTGCTGACGTGTCATCCAAAAACGCTTCCTAGAAGTTCGTATATCTCGGCCACCAGCGCTGACGGTGCGAGTGCCGTCCGCGTCAGACTAAATTAGTAATATACACAAGAGTAAATCTTATTCAATGTATAATTGTTACTTCTACATTCACTACATTAGACATAGATGAATAATATAATACTCGGCTAATCAAGCAAGCATGCCAACGCTATCACATACGTTCGTAACACATTACTATAAAGCTAATAACATTTCACGCACATCAAAGCAGTATAAATTAACGGACAAAATGGCGACCAAACACAAATACAGAACAGTGCCTAATAACTGGAATTAGTCCTAAACAATCTGGTCAATAACTAAGCATTTCACTGTACATAATGAACGCAGAAACTAAATTAATCTCCTACTTACCGTTGTTTTAGCGACAATGTTGGCAACATTTATGTTTTTGGGGTTGCCAACGGTATTTATATAAGGTTGAACTTTGCAATTACTGTTTCCGTTACAAAAGTCGTGATGTGCCTGGAGCGTGAACTAGAGTGTAGGTGTATCTTTGCCAATGTTCGTTAAATTTTTATCTCATAACTAATTTTTCCCTGCGGCGGTGCTCAGGTTAATTTTTCTGGCTTTTGTGCCAAATGTTGTACTCAAAAATTGCTGTTGTACCCGTTAAGTAACTACTAAATAAAGTTAAATAGTTATCTAGAAAGTAAAATGATTATGAGTTATGTACCTATTTCAAATTTAGCGATTGGGTACAGCACTCATTTTGATATATAAACACAAGCAGCAAATTCTTCAAAAACATTAATCAACTTTCAGAAGGAAATACGCACAACATACGTAGTTAAACGTCTCCTTTGAGTGATCCTTGTCTAAGATCTGAGGCGTGAAGGATATTGGCTCAAGTAATTAACAAGGCAATCATTACATTAACGTGATGCGGGTGCCAACAGCCTCTGAGGCTATCCATCTGTCTGTCAAGGCTTTAGGCTATGTCTTCTAGACATTTCTTTAGTTGAAAATTAGAATTTGGGTCTAGAAAGTAATTACAGATGACAGTAATTGTTGAAAAGTGGACTGTTTTTCCTTATGAAGGTCGTTTGTTTGTGAAGTAGGTTAAGTTAACAAAGTATTTTTAAAGTAAAGTATTTTTTTTTGTATTTTTTAGGTAAAGTGTTTTTATTTAAAGTCTAACGTAACCTAACCAGCCCACGATTGACACCTTCTGCTTTGAAAACGACTCAATTTCATTGTCGGGTGGCTGTGACAACGTTGAAAATAGAAGCAACTGGCTCAGACTTAACTAGATTTGAATTCTACTAATTCACACAAAACCTTATTGAGACTTACAATTACAATAAATACTTTTGTCAATTAGCATAACTACGATATTTCATCGCCTAGTCGTTCTTAATTTTATCAAGTTTCACCAGATGTAGCTTAAAGAAATGGTTAGAAAATATTATTATTTCCTACTTAAACCAACTTTAGTAGTAAACAGAGCTATTTAAATACTTAAGCTGGCTGATTAGAATTCTTTCTGAGTCACTGTATCCTTTGCAAGCTATTGGAATCTCTACAACTGTTACATATCTCTCGTTTACTCTCAATGGTAAGAAAAGAGACAGACGCTTTCTAAATCTTTGAATAATCTTGCTCAGGGGATCAGTTACGGGTTCGATAGTAAATATCGAGCTGTTGTCGGTGGATTTGCACGTTACATTGGTTTGAAAAAAAAACAATGAAAATAAAGATTCAGAAGAGAAATATGTACCATCTGTCAGACATTTTTTATCATTGGAATCTAGTGATTGTAAGTATCTGATCACATAAGACATAAAAGTATTCATTAATCCAACGATACTCATCCAATGCAGTTCCTGGCAATATTCATAAGTATAAACAAAACAAATTATACAACTCAACACACAGTTTTATGCACTTAGTGTCCTTGCTATCTAAATGAAACTAGCACACACGTTGCCACCTTCCCATCCTCGGATGCAACACAAACAAAAACAATCAAATCTTTGTTTGAATAGAATTACCGAAGTGTTTACCCAAGAATGAATATAAAATGGAGGACAAAGCGAAAACAGCGCTTGAATAAACATTAGCGTGGAATATCTACGCTTTATGAAGCGGATGGGGAGGACACATATAATTTTATTGTGTGTATGTTATAGACCACAGAGCTAATATAGCATTGTTATTACCTCTATTCAGAGATGGATTGTGTGAAAAATGTTTAATACCCGTATTATGAAGTGTGTGTAGAAAACCCTTTCAATTATATTAAATAGTTTGTATAAGGTCTGAATATACAGTATTCTTGTTCGTAATCATTTAGTCATTTACTTTATATTCATAATTTGCTCATTATTACTAAGGTACGCAAAGAGATATTTGAAGTGGGTTTGTCAATATTCTACAGCTATTAAATGTACACTACAACACAGTGTGTTGGTACCATCTTGTAAGTCTAGAAAAAAAAAACCATTAAGTAGTTGAGTACAAAAGGAAAATCTGCAATCGTAATACCTATCACCACTCATTAAAATTCAACCCTGTTACCTAATATATAAAAGCTATTTTTTCCTTTACCTGCTAAATGTTCGTAAATTTTATATATTAAGCTCCATTGACCTCTGGGCAGAGTATATAGGCGAAGCTCGTAAATTATTACTGCTGAATATGTATTTGTGCTCTTAAGTAGATGATATGGAGCTAGCCTGGTCAGGCTCGCATTTAATTATTAGTTTAATTTATTAAGGGCAAAGCTTTGTTCTCGTATTTTATGTTAGTGGTCACTTTCGTAATCGTTTTGTGGGAAAAGTTGGATTTGATAATTGTTATATGAGAGGGGTTTGCGGGTCGTCGCCAATTGGTTAAATGACAACCTCCTTACTTTAAACGTTGCAAAAACCAAAGCTATCTGTTTTAGCGTCTCAGCGAGAACGGCTCCTGGAGATTTAGTTACCATCAGGCTTCACTCGTGCCAGAACCGCGTCAATTGTGCGTGTCCAGTAGTTGAGAACACTCAGCATATAAAATACTTGGGTGTCTATTTGGACGAGCGATTGTCATGGTCCATGCATATAGATGCGTTGACTTCAAAGGTTAGGAAACTTTTGTACGTGTTCAAGAGGTTGACTAAAGTAGCTCCAGCTAAGATTATTAAAACTATTTACTATGCACTCTGTCAATCTATACTTGGATACTGCATTATATCATGGGGTGCGGCTGCAAAGGTGTATCTACTAAAGGCCGAAAGAGCACAACGTGCGTTACTGAAGTGCGCACACGGTCTTCCATACAGATATGGCACTGATCTCTTGTATCAAGAGACTAAAATACTCCGGGTAAGGCAGTTGTATATTCTATCTGTCGCATTACGTTTCCATAAAAATAGCCTTAGTAAGGCAGTTATGACGCGATCTCAACGACTGCTTAAGTGGCAAACAATTAAATGCAACAAATCGTTTGGTAGAAAGTCCTTTCTCTTCATGGGACCTTTCATATATAGAAAAATACAATCTAAACTAAAAATCGCTACACTACTACGGAAAACCTGCAAGAAAAAAATCACAATTTGGTTATTGAATCTTAGCTATTCTAGTACTGAGGCTATACTCAATATCCCACAGTAGAACAGTTATCACTGGTATTACATCTCATCCGACATATCCCAACTATAAACACGCGCGCATAAACACACCACACACACACACACACCACACACACACACACACCACACACACACACACACACACATACATACATACATACACACACCCACACACACACACACACGCACACACACATACTTATACATAGATACACAAACCTAAAAATCACACATACATTCATACACTTCCATAACTAGTATTATATAAAGAATACTGTAAATTTATCGTTTTCATTTAATTTCCTTTTTTTTTTTATAATTCTTTTTTATTTTGTCTCTCATTTGTATTATAACGTTTTGCGGACTGAAAGAGACTGGGCCTCACGACACAGGGAATCCTAGTGTGGGGTCCAGAGCCATATAAATATGTAATGTGAAGCTTTTTGTCAATAAAAATATTTTTTATTTATTTTTTTTTTTTATATTTGAACTAGCTTCTGCCTGCGACTTCGTATGTGCAATCCCGTTTTTTCGTGATTTTCGGTAAAAATTAAATAAAAGATTTGATAAAATGTCCGTCTCCTAGTTATAAACTACCTCCTCTCCAATCATCATCCAAATCGATTCAGACGTTCTTTAGTTATAAATAGAGTAACTAACACGACTTTCTTTTAAATATAGAAAGAAGATAGATATATAGATTGGATATGAATAATGAGTTTTGAAGCATATAAAAACTACTATCTTATATAGATAGTATAGTAGAAGAATATCCTTGGCTTTGTTTTTATATTAACTATCGTGAGACATACTTAATTAACTAAATATCGCGGGTTATTCACGTAAACATATGCCTTCTGCAGTAGGACATCGCAGCGACTGCGCACGCTGCTCATGAGGAAGAACCCCTCTGTGGTTTGAAACTAGTAGAGCTTTTGTCAGTATATTCAGTGAGTAACCCGCGATTTTTAGTTAATACATAGCTTTGATAATTATTTATTTTTGAATGAACATTTGTTGAACCATGCATGGTTGCAAGGACAAATGTCATTCAATGTCAAGGACATCTAGATGTGGTTAACTGGTTGGTGATAGATAAAATCCATCGTTTTCCAACTTCCTATTACATTTTCTACATATGGACTACTAGATCTCCAGTTAGTTTAAGAAAATACCACTAAATACCCAACATTTGTCCTAATAAACCCCAAAACGGTTTTATTGGAGCCATTTACAAGTAAGTGCTCCTAATATGTATTGTGGTTGGGTCTAGACATGTATTTGTCACTATTTACTTTATTATAGCTATTTATTGTCCGCCTTAAGGCCTCAAACACTTGGTATGTACATGTTCTTCATGGTTAAATTGTCCAGAATAAATGCAACTCATAAATTGTTAGCTATACATGGGGTCAAAGGTCAACTTACACTAGTGGTCAAATGTAGACGTACAGTTATCTCATGGACTACAAATATCATCTTTATTGTCTTAGAAATAAAGATCAAAGTGTTACAATGGAATACATTTAACCAAATTATTAGGAAATCTTCAATAAGATTTTGTTCGTAAATTAATTATTTGGTGTATTATATATTTCTTTGTCAGTCTAGCCTAAGGCTTCTATTATTATTTGTGAGGAAAATTATTATGTAAAATTTATTAGACATTTAAATTGAAAAGGGAATGGCATGGTAGTTAGGTATGATATTGTTCTTTATTTTTATAGGAAAAGGCGAACATTACAGTAAAGAAAAACATAATGATAATTTTAGTTAACCAAAATAACTTATACCACTTAATACCTACTGGCCGCAGAGTTAAACAAAATCTAAATGATTATTGATAGGTACATGATTTATGGAAACTGGTATCTACTGAAAAGTCAAAAAATTGTAAATCCATGTTACATGTACCGAAATAACATTTTGAATCGAAGCCGCGTAGCCGCGTAGTCAGTTGACTCACGTTACTACAATATTGCGTAGCTCGTAGCCCGTAGCGCCGTGCTACGAATGTGTAAACTCCGGGTTTGTTCACAAAGAATCAATATAATAATGTTTATTTGGTATAAAAAGCCAGATTACAAAATAAATCTTACTATCTAAGGAAAGTCGTAAGTTTATAATAAAACCTGAACTAGGTACAAGCCTGACAAAGATTTAATCAACTTAATGTCACTTTTTTTTCGTCCTTAATAGACTTCATTCTGTTTAAAGTAATATTTATTACTACATACATATTTACAACTTAAAATTAAAACAAACTAGTGAATAAAGAAAAAGTAAAAAAAATAAAAAAATAAAAAACAATATTTAGGCCTTGTTTAGGCGTCAAAGTACTCGTCCGCATCACTATCACCGGAGAACGTTCCCAGAAGTCTGGCAGCATTGCCACGTTCAATGGCAATTTTCTGTCCAAAGAAATAGCCAATAGCCCTCTGGTTTTGTGTAACTGGATGTAGTTTTTAAATCATAAGCTTTGAATGAAGAAAACAATATAATTCTTTGTTTAATTTTAATGTGGTTATTTTGTTTATTTCAATAAAAAACTTAAATTACAACTACCTATTACTTAAATAAAATTAAAACGAAATATTACTAAATTAAATATATACAACTTAAGATTAAAATTAATTATAGGAAAAACAAACTATTTATAAAGCATCGAAAAACCCGTCCGCATCGACGTCAGTGGGAAAAGTACCCAGAAGGCTGGCAGCATTGCCACGTTGTATGGCAATGCTTAACCTCTGACCGAGAAAAAGACCAGCCCTTTGGTCACGAGATGTGTCGACCAGGCGTTTTGAAATTTTTTTGAACAATTTATGCGCACTCGGACCCCACGGACCGAGTGTCTCAACCCCAAACGGCTCAAAGATATAACTACCAGCAAGCATACTTGCGCCGCTTGAGGTTTTCTGCAGAGGCAGCAGCCGAACCAGCACAACTCGCCGTTACTGGAAGATGAGAAGGTGCAAGGGTGTAATGTGGTACAATACTAAATTAAGTAAAATCGCGGGACACTCACGTGAATTTATCACGGCCACGGCGACGTGACTGCGCACGCTGCTCATGAGGAAGAACCCCTCTGTGGTTCGAAACTAATAGAGCCTTTCTCAGTATATTCACGTGAGTACCTCGCGATTTTACTTAATTTAGTATGTCTCACGATAGTTGGTACAATACTACTAAACGCCTAACTTTCTCCCATTCTAAGGTACAAGATAATTTGTAAGTAAATTGTACTGCAGCGTCTCTAATAAAGAACTTAGATACTGTTAGGTCTCTTTGAGACTTTGAGCTGACAGTGATGAGCTATGCATTTAAATTACCAATCTTATTTCCTAGGCTATACATACTAAATTACAACTAGTTGTAGCTATAGGGAATTTAAGCTACGTACAAGATATGTAAGTACATTTGTATGTTTATATGCATTATTCACGAATGTCAATACGCTTGACAATTTGACTTATGACTAATGAATGTGATTTGTACCGTGGTAATTGAATATCAATTTTTCAGTAGTAGGTGTAGTATGTAAGGTATTGCAGTATTTCTATTATTTGTTTACTTACATAATACACGAGTCGACCAAAGTGCCATTCAGAAGCTTGTGAAAATCCTCACTGGTAGCACCGAGTCTGAAATTGACCCTGAGTTTCATTTTCATATAAAAAGATAAAACACGAGTAAAATATATCAAATATGTAACAAATTATTAAAACCATATTATTTTATAGTAAAGTAATAAAGAGAATGGATGTAAACGGCTACTAAATTTAATTTCCCATCACGATGATGGCGTTTCTCGCAAAACGAATTTGGTCCTTTGTGTACAAATTGCTCGAGGCGTTTAAGATGCGGTAGTAACATACTTACGGTCCCTAAAATTCCATCTTTGCCCTTTCCATAGGCGTCTAAAAATAGCCTTTTATATCATATTCAATGATAAAAAATAAACTGCTTCCTACGTCGATTTATCGCTTGCGATTATAGAATAGTTATTGGATTTGATTTTTCCTTGATGACGGTGTTTATTTCGTTTTCGAAATCTAAAAAAATCTTTGTTTTAGTAAAAAACTTTATGACTATTCATCGTCTATCTATGATATACATTTCAGAAAAAAACTTAAAGCAATCTTCCAAAATATACGCGCCATCATAGTCTTGTTATGCAATTTAGATAATAGATTTTAATGCCCCTTGGGTTATAGGACAACATAAAGTGTCAGCTGTTAGCCTTCCCACACTCGATGTGACAGCGGGAAGTGTGTCCTACATATTATATGTGAATTGTGTCATTGTGTGCCATGCATCATTTGAGTGTTGTCACAAGGCGAGATTGTTGCAAGTGTTTTGTTTGAAAATAAATTGAAACAAAATGTGGTCACTAGTAAAATGTTGTTCTGCCATAATTCAAAGAGTTTATTAAAATCTGTAACTTTAGTAAGGACGCTGTAAGTACTGTTAATAGTTGATATTTGTCAAGTACAAAGGAGATAAAAGGCTTTAATTATGGTAAACTTTCGAGAGAAAGTTTAGCAAGCACTGTGCTTGTCCTCAAACAGATTTTAGTAAAGCTAATTTCCACATAAAATAACATTGCATTTTTCATTTAAACTGTCAAACACCAAGCGGTCACCGGTGACCGCAACCTATTGTTCTATAATTGTGTCTATAATGACGGTACTTGACGAATTAATTCTGCTTATTGCAGTTTTCATGCTTGATTGAAAACCTTTGTTTTTTCTGGAGAAACGAGAAGGAATTTTATTTTTCAGCCCCATTTATTCAAAATAAAATTTACACCGAACTTAATGGTATTATAAAAGAGAAAAGGTTTTCACATTTAAGGTTATTAAACCCCTCACAAAACGAAATATAAAACACAATTCATGTTTAAAATTTCTTGAAAACTTTAGCAAAGCAAAATGACAATTTGCTGTTCTCACAACGGAATAAGCGAGTTGTTTTGAAGTATTAATTTGAATGAATAGAAGAACTTTTGTTAAGGAGATGCATTTTTGATTAAGTAAAGTGCTTTTGACGACTAAAATGTTTATAATTCTGTGTAGTTTTGCCCTTTCTATCCTGAAATGTATTCTAATACTATAAAAATTAATTGGTTTATAGTTAGTCATATTTTGTAGATAATTCATACCATACATTCCATATAATTTTGTATTTATTCAGGCTAAGTTTGGAAATGGATATAAATATATTTTTTATCCTTACACATATACATACACACACCTTACACATACTTACACATACCGATTACACAGAATTAATTTTCTTTGGTGCTGCGAAAAGTTTGATTTCGATTTTACGTTTAAAAAATATTTGACCATTTCAGTATTGTTGCATTCGTATTTTATTTTGTAATGTATTATTCGAAGTCCAGACACTCAGATTATTTAAATCTGTTTGAACAAAAAGTATCACAAAACCTTTTAATTCGAAAATTTTTGTAGTTGTTGTCATTAACATTTTACTGTCATTAACCATAGTTTTTACGCGTACTTTAATTTACATGCTCGATTTTGTAAATGGTAAAAATACAATATTTTACCAAGCGTATTATTTTATCAAACTTTTCATAAAACTTCTAAATAACTGGATTCAGATAAACTTACCACACATTAAATAGCTGTGTCGACCCAACTTTCAATTTAATTGAAATGTCGCGTTGTACAAACGCATAGTACGTCTTATTCCGCCACGCATACGCAATTTGTTAGAGGAATTCCTTGAATAACTTCCGCGCGTTCTCGTTGCGACAGGACGCGATAAGACTCCGTAATCAGAGGATTTAATATCTACTCACAGGAGTTTTTTTTCCATTCTATAGGCAAACAATATTCCTTTGAGATCTTGAGTTTTGAAACTGGAGTCATTTATCTGGAGTGAGACAAGAATATCTTAGTCGATTTGACCTCAACCGGAACTTTATCATAATACTGGTTGAATATATTATAGGCCCTAAAACAATAGTGAAGACAAATATGTAGACAAAATCGAAAGTTGTTTCACAAAGTCGTGAGCAAAAGTTAACATGCATTTGCATAATGTTAACTTTGTTAATAGATTACCTCTATAATAAGAATTATGTTTATTTCAGAAAAAAATACAATTTTGTTGTGTCCTGGACTTTACAGTAGTATCCCTTGTGTCGTGAGGTCCAGACTCCTTAACAAACAGCACAAAAACACAAAGCTACATTATAATTGTGTATTATATATGTGTGTGACTGTATCTTAGAATAGATTTGAAATAGCCAAAAGTACCTATATTGAATGACGACTATGACTTCATTATAAAGATAATAAAATATAGTGAAATTCGCCTAAATAGGCGTGGAGTTTAATGTGCATAGGTATTTCATACTTAGATATTTTGTCATTATTTTTCTATTAGATGTTTTGTTCTAGATAGACTATTATTCACAGCTATTTTAATGTGAAAAGTACAAAACATAATAGCTGTTGACTAACGAGTCAATTTCCCTAGTAAAAGTTCAATTTTGTTATTTAAATTCAAACGTTTTTGGTGCGAGTTACTTCACAAATTGTTATTAATTATAATTAACAAAGTTTTCGTGTGTTTCAAACGTAAAGTAGCGTTACCTTCAAACTTGTTTTGGACCTGTGACCGCTTTATAAATAAGCGTTCATCTGAATTAATTTGGCAATTATTTTTAATTGAAAAAAAAGTGTAGTTTTTATTTCTGGTTAATGTGAACCTTAGTAGCACATTACTAAAGGTTATTTTTAGTTTAGAGATACGGTATCCATGGTTGATAAAAATTCTTAGACATGAAAATTAGCACCACTGTCACACAGTATTTGAATTAGTTACTTTTTATACATTTATAAAGTTTGCAATATGAGTGAATAGGGAAAGCCATAAAGATTTTTTATATGAAAAAGCATTGTTAAAGGTAAAATTCATCCATATTTTTTCCTTTGGTCCATCACCTTAAAAGGAGAATAATCATTCACCTTTGAATTCAGGCGTTTTCTATTGAAATTTTATCTTGACAAAACATAGGTGACTGGTGTCCACTGACCTTCACCTGAAAGCCGTTGTGGGACTCTTTTCTGGATCGAAAATCTTTTATTGTTGGTTTACCGGAGATCCAAGTATTAAAAAGATATTTTCATTGAGTGATGTCACATCATTCTTATTTTGTGTGACCAATACATTACTCTTTGGGACAATCTCCTTTGTCGATTACATAGTTACATCGTGAAAAGTTATTGCTGAATAAGTGTAATTTCATCTCTTTTCGATCAACTTAGGGCCGATTTTTCAATGCTCAGTTAAATTTTATGAGACGAACGGTCCTTAGTAGAGTAATATCTTTGAATGTAGAGGTAGTGAAAAGAGTAATTCATTTTAAAACTTTTTTGAATAATTTTAGGGTATGTATTTTGTCATCTGTCCTTTTCGTGAAAGGCATATAAATTTAAATAAAAATCTTATACTAAATACGATGAAATCAAAACTGAAAATAACTATGAACTAAAATATTTACATCTTAAAAAAGGTAATAATAAATAAATAAGGCATCAAAAAAAAAATTTTCCTCATCATTATCGTGAGGTAGGGTGCCCAAAAGACTGGCAGCATTACCACGTTGAATGGCAATGCTTAACCTTTGTCCAAGGTAGAAGCCAGTCCTTCGATCACCTGAAGTGTCAACCATCCTCTTTACAATATCTTTGTAAAGAAGATGTGCACTTGGGCCCCACGGCCCTAAAGTTTCAACCCCAAACGGTTCGAAAGCATAATTGCCAATCAGGCTATCATACTTTCGCCGTTTGACGTTCTCGGCAGCAGCAGCAGCAGCACCGGCTCGACACGCTGAGTTTGGAAGATGGGATGGCGCCAGAGTATCAACGCAAGTGGCGTCCCATACTAAAGGCCTACCCATCTTCCAAGGGAATAATGACATACCGTCGGGTCTCTTGCCATCGTTGTTTTTATTTATATTTTAAGTTGTATATATTTTCATTTAGTTATAGTTAATATTAATTGTATATATAGATTCGAAATGATGTCTATGGGCAGAATTTAAACTGAAAATCAGGTAACATTTTGTACATAAAAAAATATAGCAAAATATTTGAATAACCAAGGAATAGGAGGAGTTGTTGAAAAAAATGCAGCACCACGTATTTCAGTGCGTATTCTGATTCTATATTTTTCAACAATCAATTTTTAAACAACTACGAAGTGCAAACTAAATTCTGTATTCACATAACAGATGCAACGAAGAAAAGAGTGCAAAAGTCATGCCATGATTTTTGGACCATTTTTATACATAGTTACCTATAGTTTACTTTGACTTTGGCTATTATAGATCAGTTTTTAACAATTGTAGTTGTTATTAAGCTGTATCTATGTTCACACAGCTTGTTGTTCCTGTGTACACACATACAATATCCCAAGCCATTATCGACAGAGAATTGTTTAATGGCCGGCACTGATTGGCTGATTCAGCTCTTAGCCAGTTCCAATATTTAAGCTTTGCACACTTTGTTGTTTTGTTTTGATAAGGTATATAATAAATCTTTATTGTGCCCTTTGATGCGAGCCAACAAACCTAAATAACCATTGTAATGTTACTGTAGGTGACTCGAGTCTCGACCTAAACTAACAATAATTGAAGTGTTACTGCCATTTGTATTTTAAAGCTTTTATTTCCAATTCAATTGCTGACTAGAAACTGTTTTGCTACGTGTTGTTGTGCACAAAGTTATAATTAAAAAGGTTTTTACAAAAGGTCGTTTCGATTCGCAATTGTTTTTTGCAGACATTGAAAATAATAGGGTGTTGTGAAAACGTGGCGACACAGTCTGTTTTTATTTCATTTACATATCGGTTTTAAACGAGCGAATGGAATACAATCGTCGATTAGGTACCTACATTTTTATAAAAACTAACTTTGTCATTGATTCTAATCGAAAATGAATTTCGAAGCAGTAGAATATTTTAGCCATATATTTGAATGAATCGAAATACTTATTTCGACAATCACGCCAAAAACATCGATTGACAGTAATAAATTATATTTGTGTATAAGTGGTGTTGATGATAATTATATAAAAAACACCTTTTTACGTTAATAATCGTAACAATAGAAAACAATCCAACATATATATTTTAGCACTAAATTTTACAATAGTGCACCTATCTTTTGTAGCATTAAATGCTAAACCGTTGGCAACAAACAAAAGCCCGCGAAAATATATCGCACATGCGCCACAGAACACGAATCGTGATATTTTATAAATGAACGAATGTACGAGGTAGAGGAGGCGTGAACGATTAATACTCTTCGTTCCGTTCACTGGTCCAAACGAACCTAATGAATATAAACAATAAAATGGCAATAGATGAGTGAACTTAATTGAACAGCTATTGTTTTCAGAATTGGCTTCTATTTCCTTACAAAAGGCCTAGTATGTATTAGATTAAGAGTAGTAATTTGAAGCTCATAGAGCGTAAGGAAGGTTTTAACTTCATAATCATTATTCTTCGAAGGAAAAGTAGAGTAACATATATTTTTAAGCATATTCCCGTCCCTGGAATGCGTCGAACTTAATCGTTTCGATGTAAAAATGTGTTTCGATTCTTGGTAAAATGATAGAGATGGCACAATATTTAAGTAAAAATTAAAGCAAGCAACCTTTCAGTATTTTGACATAAAAAAAATATTTCTCTTAATCTAGTTTAAGTCTAGTACATCAGGAGAAAGGCAATGCTTTGAGTCCAGCCGTTTTCAAAGCCGAAAACTCAATTAATAGTGAAATTGGCTGAACAGTTCCTGAATACGTGTCGTGTAGGACCGGGTCAAGGATTATGTTCGTCCCACTATGCGGTAGTCAAATAGTTTTGAATATCGAACATAGAGAATAGAGAGATTTATATAGATTTATTTTTTGTAGTTTTCGTATTTAATGATTCACAGTTTTTTCATTTGTAGCTTTTGTTTTAACGGGTTGGAGTTTTGTGGGCTGGATAAATAGACGGGATACGTAGGTAAATGGAATGGATTTTTATAAAATAACTATTTTTTCTAATTCTAATACATTTTAATAATCTAGAAGGAACGATAAATGGTTAACTTGTTAAAGAGATCAAGCAAAATATTTGATTCATTCTATGTTCTCAGTAATTACTCAGTACTCGAATTTTATATGCAGGTATGTGGTTATTGCATTATTTACATTCAACCATAGAAGTAGTCAAAATATTCCAGAGCATACCTAACACTTAATTTGTGTGGTTTCTTGTACTTTGTATACAACTTTTGGTAGGTAATTGCTAGAAGAGTTTCTTGCGAGGAAGGAAGAAAGGCATACATGTGAAACATACTTGTAATTTCATGCTTTGTTTTAAATATGTGTATTTCCTAAAAATATCTATAAAGATCATTAAGCATTGTGATCTGAGAGGACACCCTTAACTATGACTGTAATCCGCACATACTTTTTAAATCTGACTCGAATTTTAAACAGACTAGTTCAAGCCGTTGAATATAAAAGGCGCACATAATGTCAATTAGAAATGATTGAACCACCAAAATTAGGTCCAACCAACCAATCATTAGGTTATTTCTGTGTGCGTGTGTAAAAAATGACAGATGTCCTTCGTGGCAATGTGTGTATGTTCTGCATGTAAGTCAACTAGAAACTGGGTGCCACAATCGATGTTTCAAGAGATTGTGTCCACCTTTTGTTAATGTCCTCGGTTTAAGCTTATTAGTTTAAGCTACGCTTACACTTTTCGACTACAGAGGTTGGACACAAACTTTTAGATCAAGACTTTTTTATCTATATATATAAAATTCAAACGTGATTGACTGACTGACTGATTGACTGACTGACATAGTGATCAACGCACAGCCCAAACCGCTGGACAGATTGGGCTAAAATTTGGCATACAGATAGATGTTATGACGTAGGCATTCGCTTAGAAAGGATTTTGATAATTTCCACCCCTAAGGGGGTAAAAAAGGGGATGAAAGTTTGTATGAAACTTTGTCAGTTTTAAACCGATCGGGTTGTAATTTGGCATGCAGATAGATGTTATGACGTAAGCATCCGATGTGAAAGGATTTTGATAATTTCCACCCCCAATGGGGGTAAAATAGGGGATGAAAGTTTGTATGAGACTTTGTCAGTTTTAAACCGATCGGGTTGTAATTTGGCATGCAGATAGATGTTATGACGTAAGCATCCGATATGAAAGGATTTTGATAATTTCCACCCCCAAGTGGGTAAAATAGGGGATGAAAGTTTATATGAGCCTTTGTCAGTTTTAAACCGATCGGGTTGTAATTTGGCATGCAGATAGATGTTATGACGTAGGCGTCCGCTGTGAAAGGATTTTGATAATTTCCACCCCCAAGTGGGTAAAATAGGGGATGAAAGTTTATATGAGCCTTTGTCAGTTTTAAACCGATCAGGTTGAAATTCGGCATGCAGATGGATATTATGACGTAAACGTCCCTTTAGAAAGGTTTTTGAACATTCTCACCCCAAAGTATGATACTTTGCCAGTTTTAAATTGATCGGGCTGAGACTTTGCATGCATAAAGTTACTATGACATAGGTATCTCTTTAGAAAGGATTTTGATAAATTCCACCCCTAAGGGCATAAAATAGGGAATGAGAGTTTGTATAAATCTTCTTAGCCGTTGAATTTAGAATCATTGAATCTTTTTGAATTACATTCGGTAAAACGATGATTTGGGACCTGGGTAACGTATGATAGTTTTTTCACAGATGTCTCACGAGAACGGGAACTATGCGTCAATGCCCCAGGACTGTCTAAATCTTAACCACTGAACTTATTCTAGAGAGATTCGGTACAACAATAGCCGATAGAATAGTTTTTATTACTCAAACCTTACATTATCGGGCACTGTACTGGTAAGATCCCTGCGGAATTATTTATTTATTGAAACTACGATAAATCATTTCAAAATAGGTAAATCTTACTTGGGCACTGAATTGATTCTGGTTAATTCTGTCAGAAGTCATTAATCTACGCGGACGAAGTCGCGGGCAACAGCTATCTACACATATAATAAATCGTAGAAAAGTCAAAACTGTACATTGAATATTTTTTAAAAGAATATTTGAAGCGTGATCTCTAATCGATACCGAAGCCAATAATGTGGTTTTTAGAATTTTTGTCTGTTTCTCTGTATGTATGGCCGTGATGATCTCAAAAAGTACTGCACTACTATTTCAAATTTTGCATGAATATTACTAACAAGTCTGGTAAACATATAGGCTACATATTATCACGCTATCATCTACGGGACTGAATCAATTCTGACGACATCCATTACCGTAGAACATCCCTTGATAAAAACTAATTCAAAAGCCTAAATTCTGCCAGAATGATATAATGACTTATTCTACGCGGACGAAGTCGCGGGCAACAGCTAGTTATTAATAAAACTCTTTAGTAAACCTATCTACTTTGTCGCAGGAACTTCACCTTCGTGGGAGCAGTTCGTGAGAGAGTCATTAGTGCAGGCGGCTTGGCCTGTGGCGTTGGTCGCCCCACCCCGCCGAGCCCTAACTGTAGACCACCAGTGAGTACAATTCTTTATATTACCAAAGTATTTGTACGACCGTCTGTTGATATTGATTTCAGGGTTGAATGCTTGAATTAAGTAATAGGACATTTTTGTCTCATTGGTACGAAATCATATTGATGTATTTTTTTATGAAAATAATAAAAAGAAAATTGAAGGTTTATCACAGCATAATTTTAGTAAAAATTTACTAAAGTTTACTTTTAGATAAATTTGCTAAAGTCGAGTCTTTTATGTTGAAATTATAAAATAGTAAACAAGTTTTAACATTTAGATACATTCTATAGCTGTAAAATTTTGATCGTCCATCAAGGAAGATCACAGACAAAGGAAATATCAAGTAGTCATCATATCTATTATTAAATATCTACTTCGTGAATGCCCCAAAAAGTACTCGTTCGTTAATAAGTCGTGCGTTATGATTTTCTCCGTATTTACTGAACAGTACTTAAGCCACGAAACTCTTTTCAAAAAGTAATTCGGAAATGAAGCGTGACAAACATATAGATTGATATCTGAGTTTTTCGATAAACGTATCGATTTGCCACAGCCGTGAGCTGGTTGAAATTCCCAAAGAATATTATTATATAGCACTTAGGTAGGTAGGTACATATATTTCGAGTGAAGCGAGAAACGAGAAATATCGAATTCAATTCGTATTCCGATACTTTGACGACGCAATTTGTGTATATTGTACTGGTTTTTTGGAATAATATTTTTCAGTTGAATTTGTAGAATCGTACTTTAATATCGCCTGAAAATACGAAGATTTTATTTGGTATGTTTCTTGTGAAGTTTCGTTGCTACGTGTAGAGAAACATTTTAATTCTCAAAACTATGTACCTATATGATGTGAATGGATAAAATTGACATAGCAAAGAAAATTTCCAGTAATACCTACAATATATTCAATAGTCAAATAAAGCTTTGATATCAGACAAAGGAGATTATTATTATTAGCACTAATTAGGTTCAGGAGGCGTTTTAAACTTATATTGCGTAATCCATAGCCGTAAAAAGTGTAAGAAAAATTTTGACACACCAAGACAATCCCTACACATTTTGTACCGAGATTAAAACGTCGCACTTCATAAGAAATTCGAAAACTCGAAGGGACGAGGGTATGAATGAATTATGAAACTGGGTCCGCTATACAATTCAACATGAAACATACCGTTACCTCTAGAATACTCCACAATAAAGCTACAAGAAATTATGCGAAGAAAATTAATCCTTTACCAAGTAAAGGTAGGTAGCAGCAATAAGGAAATTAATTTGTTTCAAATTTTCCCGTTGAATTCATTATGTTTTAGGCTTACCTTAAGCAGGTACATGAAAAAGTATTTACTTTGTAAAATGTTGCCTATCTTGACTGGTTTAATCCTAATGCCAGCTTTTCTCGGGTTTTCACCTCGTTGCGTCACGCTTACAGATTTATTTTGTGGATATTATTAAAAGTTACTTTTTCTTTTACGTAATACAGTTTGTAGGTACCTTACTAAAAATGTTTGTAATAAAATTATGCCTGAGTATGTTATATGCAATTTTAAGTGTGGGAGAGCCATGCTTCGGCACGAATGGGCCGGCTCGACCGGAGTGATACCACGGCCTCACAAAAGACCGACGCGAAACAACGCTTGCGTTGTGTTTCGTCGTGTGAGTGCGGTTACCGGAGCTCCCCCCCTCCCCAATCTCCCCAATCCCCAACTATCCTCAAACTCCTAATCCCCAAAAGGCCGGTAACGCACTTGTAACGCCCCTGGTGTTCCAGGTGTCCATGGGTGATGCCGATTGCTTACATCAGGTGATCCGTCTGCTCGTTTACCGCCTTATGCCATAAAAAAACTAAGTATAGTTATGGTTATAGATAGACAAAGCAAGTGACACATACATAGAAATTATGTCGCGGAATGCTGCTCATGAATATGAGCTTTCACAGCCTTCACAGCCTAACATGGCTTGAAACTCGTCATTTTTCTGGATCTCAAATAATTACGTGAGTACGCCGAAAAACATAATAACCAGCAAAGCACGTGTTGATAGTAATAACTTTTCTTTCATTTCCTACCTTCTTCGAATAACACAGGTCATCATGTTGTTATGTAACCACTTTGACATTCAAAAACATTGAATGGAAAGTTTAGATAAAAAGTAAAGTTGTTTACGTACATTGTACTATATACCTGAAACAAAACACAAGCTACATAGGTACAGCATCACAATAATTCATGAAGTTAGATCAAAAAACTTCTTCAATACGTTACTAAGTAAAATATGGGCAACTATGAACAAGTCTGAAAGTTTTATCAAAGTCTGAATATAGTTAGGAAAAACAGTGCGGTACTGAACGGGTTTATTCGATTTTCTTATAAATGTAGTCACTCTTGATCGGGGTAAAGGTACATATCTGTACCTCTAGTTGAAAGGCAATTTAAGCAAAGTATTTTCTGAAATAAAGTGTCTTTGTACCTGTAAATATAGAAGTTTGACATTATATTCGTATGATAACTTACTCTGTTTGTCCTTAATTCTATAAATGTTGATTAATCTTTGCAATTGTAATGTTTAATTTTAACAAATTGTTAATAATAATTACTTAGTTAGAGGAAAACGGACACGCTATAAAATCAAACTAAGTATTGACCACGAGATAGGCACTGGTGTATCATTATAATCGATATACGTATAATACTCATTGGACTGCCTCGTTGGCCTGGTGGTCGTAAGTGCGACTGCCAGGCAATGGGTCTCGGGTTCAATTCCCTGGTTGGGCGAAGTATTACCAGCTTATTTAAAAATTCTCAGTAGTAGCACTGAGTCTGTAGTTGTGCCTGGTATTTGGCAATAGGCTCACCTCCTATTACATGGTACTAATAACATATATAATGAAAAGTGGGTGTTACATTGTAAAGTGACATTAAGTGCTGTAGGTAATATGCACCTCTGCCTACCCATTCGGGGATAGGATAAAAAGCGTGATGTTATGTTATGTTACTCATTTTTTACACTTAATGATAAAGTAAATATACAACATGTAACTTAAATAACGCACATCCTGAAAATAGTTTGTTCAGAATCGTTGACTGAATCGATTTATATAATTTTTAGTATAGGTAACTTTTATCCCAAAAATAATTAAAACTACGGAAATTATTGTCATATTAACCCTGTATTGTTAAAACAAATCGAAATGGACCGTAAGTCAAAGAGACTAAGACTTTTTAAATCGCAGTTTTATTTGTATTCATACCAATTCTATCATTTAATACAAAATAAAGAAAAATAAACCTTATGCCTAGAGACTAGTAAGCATGCAAAATTACATAATATTCTAATTGGGGTGTTTGAGGGTGTGCGTTAATTACGTTACATGTTGTATATATAAATACTTAGTATTATTTTACAAATAAGAGATACCTATAAATGAGTATTGTAATGTAAACTACCTAAATGCATTCACATATTCACGAGCCTTGTTTCACACGTTATTCATAACAAATTCACACGTATTTCGGTTGAAATTCATGAAAATTAATAACCTTATGTACGTAGCCTTCAAGCGGGCAAAGTATTTATTTTCAACAAAGTTAGAATTTATTACGCTGGCCACCTGAACCGTACGAATAGTTAGAGGTCTGCTTACCCCAAGGGAGAACGCAAAATACAGCTGTTTTGACCTAATTACACATAATACCTGGTCGGAATTATAAAACAAATATTTGTTTGTTGGAATGTTACCTTCTATTGTGTTGAAGGGTTTGTTGTACTTGCCTACATCCATCTGAAATTAAAGTTAAATTATAAAGTTAAGTAAATACTAACTATAGACATAACATAACATAACATAACATAACATAACATCACGCCTTTTTATCCCCGAAGGGGTAGGCAGAGGTGCACATTACGGCACTTAATGCCACTGTACAATGTAACACCCACTTTTCACTATTTATCTTATGAGTCCCATGTAATAGGGGGTGAGCCTATTGCCATATACCGGGCACATTTCCAGACTCCGTGCTACTACTGAGGTTTTTACAAACCCAGTAATACTTTGCCCGACCCGGGAATCGAACCCGAGACCCCTTGCCCGGCAGTCGCACTTGCGACCACTCGGCCAATGAGGCAGTCTATAGACTAACTATAGACTTACCTGTTAATCCTTACTAACTGCGTAGGCAGTTCCAGACTGAATATAATCCTACATCATTTTGCCTGCGGTTCTAAATCATTGCAAACTCTCATTAGACTAAATACATACGTAAATCTGTACAATTTTTTTTTAAACATAATGGAATCAGTTCCACGGTATGTATCCACGTTGCGTAGCTGCCAGTCGTCCAGCCACAATACTTTGCGTAAAATTGAATCTATCGCGCGAATACTGAAAGACTACTAAATTTTAAGTCGTGCTTAAATTTCGTGCCATCTCTGTCATTTTACAAAAAAATTGTAGAGACAGCACTATACTTAAGCGTGACTTTAAATTGAGTGGCGTTTGAGTATCTCAGCTTATATATACTATTTTGGCAACATAATAATCTAATAGACAATGTGTGAGTGACCTGTGACGTTCTCAAATCTCCAGGGGTGTAGAAACTCCATGAATTTCATAGTAGGCTTTGATGAAACTTCTCTTTGAGGACAATTCTTCTTTTTATTATATTATTCACATGGGGTTTGTTTGTGAATAGTCCTCAATTTAGGGGTAATTGAATAGAAAATTGAAAACTAAATACATTAACAGTATTTGTTACTGTGTGTGTGTGTGTTTATTTAAATACCTAGATAGTGCTCGAGAGAGTAGCCTATGAGCTGGTATTGTTAAGTAACGGGTTTAGATTTCAATTTCGGAGTAAGTTAATTATTGTCACATTTATTTTAACACCTTAAAGACCTAGTAATACTCGACTAAATAGACAGTCATACGAGTGAATAACCTAGGTAAGTTGAATGAACTAACTAACAATTGGCAAATTACACCAATCGATAGGAAAGGATCCTGAACGACCCTTCTCCTATGCAAACTTGTATAAGAAAGGTCGCGAGAGCCTTTGAATAATTTATGAAGATAGAAAATGTTTTAAGTAGGTAACTTGTTAGACACTACCTGCTATTTAGCAATTATACTTACTTTTCTTGAAAGAATCATTTCGATCCCCCTCGTCGCGCACCTGACGGACATTGGGCCGGACCTGTCGGACGGCCAGTTCGGCTTCCGCAGAGGGCGCTCCACGGTGGACGCCATCATGCGCGTTAGGGACCGGACGACAGGGACTGCAGTGTCCAGGGGTAAGGTCGTAGTGGCGGTGTCTCTGGACATCGCCAACGCCTTCAACTCCCTGCCCTGGAGCTGCATCCTGGAGGCACTCCGATATCATCGGGTGCCTACCTACCTCCGTCGTGTAATCGAGGCATACCTGACGGACAGGTCCGCCATTTACCCCGGTCACCGGGGCGAGTGGAACCGGCGAGAGATGTCACGCGGTGTTCCACAGGGTTCGGTTCTGGGGCCGCTCCTGTGGAACATCGGATATGACTGGGTGCTGCGCACCGACCTCCCGAACGCCGTTAGCACAATATGCTACGCCGACGACACGCTGGTGCTAGCGCACGGGAGGTCGAACCAGGCGGCGGCCGACTTAATGGCGACAGCGGTTGCGACAGTCGTTGAGAGAATCCGGCAGTTGGGACTCGAGGTGGCGCTCCACAAGTCCGAGGCCATGTGTTTTCATGGCCGCGGGAACGCGCCACCTCCGGGTGGGTCCCAAATAACGGCGGGAGGAGTTACCATCGACGTCGAAACGACGATGGTAACTCCTCCCTCTCTTTGGGGAGTGGCTTGAGAGACGCTACAGCGTCCTCACCTACCGCCTGACGCAGGTCCTCACCGGACATGGGAGTTTCGGGAGGTACCTGTGTCTGATGGGGCGGGAGGAAACGTCTGGGTGTCATCACTGCGAGGACCGCCCTGAGGACACGGTGGAATATACTGTCGCGGAATGCCCTGCGTGGGCTGAGCACCACCGTGCCCTCAGGGAAGTGATCGGCGATGGCGACCTCTCGCGTCCGGGCCTAGTGCAGGCCATGATGCGGAGCGAGGGGGACTGGGATGCCGTCTCCTCCTTTTGCGAAGCAGTCATGCTAGCTAAGGAGGAGGCGGGACGCGTGAGACAGCGAAGCGCTGCCTCCTCGCAACCCAGCCATCGCGAAGGACACACCGGGCGTCGGGGATCGCGGGACGATCTCCGGCCACCGTAAGCGCGGGCCTGCGGACGGCGAGCATGGGTGGCTCCCCGTCCGACCAGAAACAGACCCGAGCGTACGGCGCGTCGCGTTTCGCGCGCGCCTCAAAGAGCCATCAGACCACCACAGATGGGGCCCAATACGGCCGATGCCGATTCGGAGTCGCGGAGAACCTAACGGGTAACCGGGGCTCCGGCTCGACGTGCAGGAGAAGGAACGGGGTGGTTTTTAGTCAGTAAGAGTCTGACACTCCCTTCCGCCTCACCCAGTCGGGAGCAGTCATTCGATGATTTTCCCCCCTTAAAAAAAAAAAAACTTACTTTTCTTAAATGAATTCCTGGTTGTTCGATATTTATACATTATTAATTAATTGAACTGCGGGCGCTATGAAGAAATAAATTAATGGACGATAATTATAAGAAATAACGATATACCATCGTAGTGTCATCACTACGATGGTATATCGTTAATTCTTTAGCATCATTACACGGTCATAAGATCTTAAGTGTTAAAAAGTTCGTGGCAACTGGGACAATAAACCGCTTAGTTAGTTCCGAAATAACAACAGACGAAAATTTCTCAAAAGCATAATTTATTCAAATTCACAAAGAAACGTTCCATCGAGTTGCAACTACACTATGTTTCATGTTAATCCCCAATTCATTCACTGTAGCAGACATTGTTGTCGACAATTTACTATGCAGACGAACGGACGGAAAATTAGTGTGGACATGCAGTCACGAACAGTACGGAAATTAGGTGTCTTATGGACAGGGGCGGCACTGATGACATTAGGCCACAGAGGGCCACAATGGCCATAGAGTGGGCGGCGTATGTACACACAAGGACGTTGCTCAGGGATCCTGAGCATGGCCGCTGTGGCTAACCGACGTCATACATACATACATATACTACCGGATTGAATGTGGATAACGACGTTATTGCACCATTTCATAGTTGCAAAGTCGAGTACGACTTTTCTTACTAGATTGCAGATCAAATTGTATGTCTGAAATCCGTAATGGCTTTTAGCTACAATGATGATCGGGGAGCGGAGAGGCTGTATTTGAAGACTTAAGTGACGTATGAGGTAATCCATTTCTACCACTTCAACGTTCTGATTTCCAAATAAATCACAAATAAGGTATTCTTAATCTGATTTGTCTTAATCGGGCGTGGAACGTGATAAATTATTGTGACGTGTCTTATTAATATTTATGCGGAGAAAATAGGGTTAACTTAAACAGAATTAACTTCATACTTCTGTGAGGATCGCACAAAGAAGTCATTAAGTTTAGGGGACGTCTAAGGCAGAACAATATGACGAATGACGTCACGTGTTGCCACTCAGTAGCTGAATTCTAGTATATACGTCATCGGTATTGTCCCAGCCTTAAAATTATCCACGACACTTGTAATTATATACCTCACTGTTCATAATTCTATTAAAACCTAACTAAAAGAAAGGTCAAACCTTTCACAAAAGGACATAAAAAGTATCAATTTAGCATAAAATATTTATTGCAGGAACAACTATTTAATTAACCAGTCTACGAACACTTGATACGGTAACCAACTTATTGTGGGAAATTTAAAAGTTATTAGACAGCTGTATCAATTGTATTTATCTGGATAATACACGCGAAAGTTTGATAGAATTGAATAGATGTTTTTTAGGTACGATTTATGAAAAACCCTTTTTAAATGGGTCTCGTCGAAATTCAGCACACAAAATTAAATAGTCCATGACCAGAATGATTAGATTAAGTAACATCGGGGGTTACTCACGTAAACTGAGAAAAGCTCTACTAGTTTCGAAACATAGAGGGGTTCTTCCTTAAGAGGAACGTGCGCGGTCGCGGCAACGTCGCGCAGCTCACTCAACTCACATTATAAAAACAGAATGATTAGAGTCCATTTCATCACATTTTACCAACAGAGTGCTAATGGCATTAAAAAACCTTAAATGATAAACAGTCTTATTAAACAAAGATTTCAGTTTAGATAAAAAACTTTTTTTGTAAACATATTCAAATATGGAAGTCTAAAAAAACTTGAAAAGCAAGAAAAACTTTGTTGCGAAAACAAGCGAAGCTGGCCCGTTTCAAACAATTACGTTGGCATAATAAAAACTTGTTAGAACCAACTTTTTTCTGACATCTGTACTTTGGGATGCTAATAGATTTCGAAAGTATCAAGTTAGGTAGGTACTCGTACAAATTCGGGATCAGTTGAATGGTTAAGTTGGTAGTGTATTAGGGATCCAATTTTGAAGTAACCACTGCTTGGGAAATGTTAGAAAGGTTTTTGAACTTGTGCTGTTAAAAACCACAAGTCGAACCGACCTTCAGTTAATAAAGATGTTTCGGAAATTTGATACTTTTGGTTTTTGTATATTCACTTAGGAGGCCAGTAAATTAATTTGACTTATAAAACCTATTTATCGCAAATATGTCAATTTACCTAAGATGAAATTTTTGTAACCTTTCCGATAGTGACTTTCAAACGATTTTAATCGTTGTTTTGTCGTAATCAAAGTTTCTAATTTTCATTTACGGATCACCTAATCCGCTTACAGAAAGTCAGATTAATTCTACTTTCAGAGAACATTTTCGTACGAAATTATTATGATTAAATTTTATTCAAAAAGTTTTCTTACCTCATTCTTCTTCATTTCTTTGTTATTTATAGAAACTAAGTAAATGGTCTGACTTGTAAATTAGTTTTTGTGTTCCGTGTTTAAGAAAAATACTTTAGTAATCTTTATGAGTGATTGTTTCCTTGTAAATGTAAAAAGGGAATTTTTACCTTGCTTATCAGTAATGTTACGTCGCCATTAATATTTTGAAACACGAAAGAACTAGAGAAATCACTTAATGTTTAACAAACGGTATCGTGACGAAAGAACGTAACCGCAGTTTCTATATTTTCCGTTTTCTTCATAACTTTTCCGTTTGAAGTAACTTAGTAATTTCCGTTGTAATATACGAAGGATGTGGCTGTGTACTTGCTTCTGAGCAATATTTAATAACGTGATATGTGTTATGGCCTTGTCGAGATGGTTTTAATAATGTATCTCTTACAAAACTCCATATTGTTGTCTTATATTGTTGTTTTTTTACTTTTAACTCTACAGTAATGGACACTTAGGGAGGAAGTAGAAGCGCAGATATTTAACGTGACGCTCATTTTAAATTTAATATATTTTTTTTTTATTATTAAAACCATTTATTGATGACACATGAACTGCGGAATTGGCAGACTTAATGCCATAGGCATTCTCTGTCAGTCAACCATTGGGTTGTGCAGAACGAAAAAGCGATAGGTGCAAAGTTAATTAACAGACATTATCGAAATACAAAATACACCTACTCTGTCTGCATGTCTGCTCTTATTTTTATACCCTCAAATTTACATTTACTCACACAGAAATTAAGTCAATTTTCCCTTATAACTGAAACACTTACATTGACGGTATTAGCTACAGTCACGAAAGTAAAGAGAAACCGGCGCAGTAGTAAAAAAGAATGTATGGAAGTGCCTTTGTGTGAAGTCCTTAATCCAAGCTCCTATTGTATGAAACCTGTTCGATGGCTATATATTGAAGTAAAAGTGCCCGCTATTGTTTTGTGGATAATCCACAGTGAGCTCGTAAAGTGTGGAATAAAACTACCGAACGCCAGGAAACGTAAAAGCGAGGATTAATTGCAAATTGCTACCTGTAGTTAATCTGTTTCAGCCTGATTTTCGGCCTAGAGCACTTTAATTAAAATAAATTTTTGTTTTATTTGTACTTTAATTATTATTTTACAGAACGAACTCGAGTTAGAGATTACGTACCTGTTTTACTTAGAACCATTAAATATTTGTTACCAGTGTGTGGTAGAGCCATGCTTCGACACGAATGGGCCGGCTCGCCCGGAGTGATACCACAGCCTCACAGAAAACAGACGTGAAACGACGGTTGCGTTGTGTTTCGTCGTGTGAGTGAGGTTACCGGAGGCCCAATTACCCCCTTCCCCAGTCTCCCCAATCCCCGAATCACCCACAATCTTCAAACTTCTAATTCTCAAAAGGCCGGTAACGCACTTGTAACGCCTCGGGTGTCCGTGGTCGACGCGGTTGCTTACTATCAGGTGATCTGTCTGTCCGTTTACCGGCTTATAACATAACACATAACATAACATCACGCCTTTTATCCCCGAAGGGGTAGGCAGAGGTGTACATTATGCCACAGTACAATGTAACACCCACTTTTCACTATTTATGTTATGAGTCCCATGTAATAGGGGGTGAGCCTATTGCCATATACCGGGCACAATTCCACGCTCCGTGCTACTACTGGGATTTTTTGAAAAACCCAGTAATACTTTGCCCGACCCGGGAATCGAACCCGAGACCCCTTGCCCGGCAGTCGCACTTGCGACCACTCGGACAATGAGGCAGTCAGTTTACCAGCTTAACTCATAAAAATAACAGAATTTTCGATTTTTTTATGTAATCCAAGAGGGATGCGAAGAGATGAAGACCGTAGTGGCATGCTATTGGCTTCTAATTGCTCACCACTGAGCTCGATCTTTGGGAATTGTGGAATTGCTGTGCATAGAACTTTACCTGTATCCTGCAATGAATGGAAACGATGATGATGACGAAGATGAAAATAAATATTATTTAAATAGCATATGAATTTTAGAACTTAAGTTCTTTTATGTTCATATTTCCAAAATAAAGGTAGCCTTTGTTACTCCTTAGTACATCAACTGCCTACCAATAAAAGTCCAGCCATTCCAGAGATTAGCCAGTACAAACAGACAGACAGACATAATTGTAAAATACTTATGTTATTTTGGTATGTGCATCGTATATGTACATTCATATGCATGTACTAAAAAGCGGTTAATTTAATATTACAAAAATGCAATCCAATTTTCATCAACAGCCTATAAATGCCCACTGCTGAGCAAAGCCTCTTCTCACACGGAGAAGGTTAGAGCGTTAATCACCACGCTTGCTCAATGCGGGTTGGCGATTTCGAACTTATAATTAGAAATTATAAGTCCAGGTTTCCTCACGATGTTTTTCCTTCACCGTTTGTCAGTGGTGTCTAAATAATCTTAGAAAGTACATATAACTCGGAAAAAGTCACATTGGTACTTGCCGTTGGTAGGTTTCGAACCCGCACCCTCATGCATGAGAAGCGAGCGTCTAAACCTCCAGGCCACCACGACACTATTCAAATCCAATTTTATTTATCTATATACCTCTAGATGTATAGATTGGTATCTACCTTTCTAAGCTGTTATTAAAATTAGTTTCAATTTACAAATTATAATTATGACCATTTACCGAACTTTAATTAAAATAAATGTTTGTTATCCCTCGAGAGCTATAAATAAAACTGATGCTTTGTGTATTTACCTCTACATTTGTTTACAATTATTGTAGGTATTCCTATTATCTATGTTAACAATACATTAGGGATTTAGTTTCGGAACAAGGTCTAGCTAAAATTGTATTTATCTAACAGCTAGTATTAAAATTTATTGTTGTTTGTTTTTAGTAGGAGGTAGTTAAAGTTAGTTTTGTTACCTCTATTTTACACTCAATTTGAGCATGGAGTTTGCATTTAACGAAATCAGCCAGGTATAACGGTGATGTGCCTAACTTTTATGATAGCTTTGTAAGGGTGCGTCCACACCTGGCTAATGTTCCGCGAATGCGCAGCTCGCGAGCCGATTGGGAGCTGCTGAAACTCACATGAGTTACAGACGCGCACCAAACCATTGCCTTAACTGCACGTGCGCAGCTTGCGGAGAGCTCGCAAACGGCTCGCAATCTGCACATCTGCGGCACATTCGCCATATATGGATGTACCCTAATAAAAGTGATTTATACTGTTTAAAAAATTTATTATTATTCCCTAAACCAAGTGGCATTTAAACACTAGTTAAATGCGTGGAACGTTGATGTATGGAATTGATAAACTGACATACAATAATGTCAAAATTTATATCAATAATTTATATTTTAGTTCAAGGGCAAGCTAAACCTGTAAACGGTTCAGCTATTTCATTGTAGTATTACTGAAATTTGTATCCTATATAATGAGGCAGATGTTTTTCTCTTAGAAAAAAGGTTCTACTTATAAAATAAAGATTACAAAAACCTATACATTGATGTTTCATTTTATTCTATTTGACTAACAAATTCACCAATTATCTAGGTGGAAATTTCTACGCTGATAGTCTGCTGTAGACCCCATAAACATACCTACATACCATCACAGTATTAATATTTTTCCTACTGAGAATTCCCAAATATTTATTTATTTTATTAACACTTCTGTATAACAAGCAAACGATGGCGGACTTAATGCCGGGTGGCATTCTCTAACAGTCAACCATGGGGTGATGCAGAGATGTGCAACAGTAGGTGTAATAGGTATAATGTATTGTATGTAAATATGCGTATTGTTTATGTAAATATACAATTGTAGGTGTAATGAAGAGCAATTCTCTCATGGAGAGTCACAGTTAATTTAAGTCAGCTCCAATTAGTTAATTATTGTGAGAGCAGGCATAATGTTTGTGTTTACGTATGTGTTGCTAATTTGAGAAACTGTATACAGAATGCTGACTGGGTCTTTGTACAGCCAATTTAGTATACAGACATTTAGTATATATTTATATATATATATATACAACATAACATAACATAACATCACGACTTTTATCCCCGAAGGGGTAGGCAGAGGTGCACATTATGCCACTGTACAATGTAACACCCACTTTTCACTATTTATGTTACGAGTCCCATGTAATAGGGGGTGAGCCTATTGCCATATACCGGGCACATTTCCAGACTCCGTGCTATTACTAAGAATTTTTAAAACCCAGTAATACTTTGCCCGACCCGGGATTCGAACCCGAGACACCTTGCCCGGCAGTCGCACTTGCGACCACTCGGCCAACGAGGCAGTCGTTATTATATACGTATAATAAATATATTTTATAAAAAAAAAAAAAAAAATATATATAAGTATATAATACAAAATATTATTCTAAGTACCTAATTGTTCAAAGTCAAAGTCAAAGCATTTATTTCAATTAAACCATAATTTGGTACTTTTGAAACATTAATTAGTAATATTCGTTTTGTCAAAATTTTTGTAAGCACAGTTTGAAACAAATTATAAATTTTACAACTGTTTTTATTCTACTTCCTACTTAATAATATTATAAATGCAAAAGTTTGTGAAGATGTATGTGTGAGTGTGTATATTTGCTCCTCTTCTATGCTAAAACGGCTCAAGATAGCGAGATGAAATTTGGAACAGGGATAGTGTTATGGTCTGGAACAACACATAGACCAATTTTTATCCCACGGGAATGCAGACGAAGCCGCTGGCAGAACTCAGAAGCTAGTGCTTACATAAATTATTATTGTTATTAATAAAGGTTCTTATTAGAGAATACAATCGTTAGGAGCTCGGTTTACTAACTAGTTCTATTCTAATTCTGAGATGTAGTTTCTAAGTACATGTTCAACTTTCAAAGTATGTGCGGTTTGTAAGTATACAAGTTTGAACAAACTATGCTAATATTGTTGTACCTACAGTAACTAAAATAACACGCATATAAATGTGTGTTATTTTAATTTATTAGTGCTCGTTGCCTCGTTGGCCGAGTGGTCGCAAGTGCGACTGCCGAGCAAGGGGTCTCGGGTGCGATTCCCGGGTCGGGCAAAGTATTACTGGGTTTTTAAAAAAAAACTCAGTAGTAGCACGGTGTCTGGAATTGTGCCCGGTATATGGCAATAGGCTCACCCCCTATTACATGGGACTCGTAACATAAATAGTGAAAAGTGGGTGTTACATTGTACAGTGGCATAATGTGCACCTCTGCCTACCCCTTCGGGATAAAAGGCGTGATGTTATGTTATGTTATGTTTTAATTTATTACCAACCTAATCATCATAATAATCATCATAAAATTAGGTTGCTAAAAACTGCTATAGAGGTATAATTCTACATTTTACAAGAACCGCTATGGAGTGGAGTTCTATGCCCGAGTCTGTTTTCTTAAGCATAAGTTTTATTGTCTTTAGGTCCCAAGTAAATAAGTTACACATAGGAGGTGTGCGCGTATCACTTTCTACCAGGCAAAATAGTGACTAAGGGGTACTAATTATAAAAAACTAGCGACCCGCCCTGGCTTAGCACAGGTGCAATGCTTACGTAAAAATACCTACTACAGCATGTCCTGATACACAACAATCACAGCTTTTTTGTCATTAGACAATTATGGTGGACAATACCGTAGTACATTACCTCTATTTTGGTCTATCTCGTCTCGTAGGATTCAGTCTGCGTTTGCTATACAAGCGCAAAAAACGTGCGTATTTATGTGATCACATTAGAAACCTCTCAATTTAGCAGTGATTCTCTACTATACCTCTATTATGTTTGTAAGTATTATACATATAAACCTTCCTCAAGAATCACTCTATACAAGGTGTTGTTTTGAAGCTGCGTCATTTTCTAGGAGGTAACTCGGCTATCGATTCTGAGTCCAAATCAATAAAAAAAATGGTAGGTAAATATTTTTCATTTTTCTGTAAATTACGGAAATCCGTAAGTGTGAACTACACGCCGCCGTCTTGTAACTAGATTTATAATGCGGCATAACACACACAAACTCAAACACGTAATTAATATTATTCCTAATTCCATAAAATTCCAATAAGAAGCATTGCTGTCGCTTTTTCTTAAATACTGTCCAACTTAACGATTTATTATAGGCGTATTTTTAACTATTGGCCCGAAATTTTCTCTTACATTGAACCTATATGACGTCTGTGACACGCCCCCGAGAAATGACACGGCTTAAAAACTACACTTGTATGTTAAAAATAATCACATCAAAATCCGTTGCGTATTTTTAAAGATCGAAGCTTACATAGGGACAGACAGGCAGACAACTTTGTTTTATACTAGAGGTATATGATGAAGTGAAGCATAGGTAATAAAATAGTCCATTATTGGCTATAAGTACTAGATAAAAATATGCACGTTAAAATTTTATAAAAATAAAACATAGTATATACAAAAGTAAACACTATTAATGAAACGTGAGCTTCATATTTTAGTAAGTGCTCTTAATATAGGGGCACTTTGGACCGTTAACCCTGTAATGCTCGTGACATTTTAGGCTTCAATTTTATTCCTATCGGGGACATTTTCACTGAAATGTTTGCGAGCCTGGATTATCTAGTCTAGGTACCTAAGTGCTTCTAGGTAGTATCGACATGTGTGGATTTCACGGTGTAATTAAGTCGATTGGGAATTTTTTTTAGAAGATGGTATATAGACCCTTTAATCTGCATTACATAAAACCAGATGGACTCTACATCTTGATAATTATTATCATGTAAAATCGAAAAGATTGCTTTTGAAATGTTATTTTTTTAAAAACAAATTCTATCTGCTTTATATAGACTGGAAATAAATAAAGAAAAAACATGTACTCGGCACATTACATGCACAGAGATGTAAACAAAAAATAAAATTATAAAAAACAGACATGACAAAATTAAAATAATAATACATAGTAAAAATAACAGATATAATATAACAGTAAAAAAAGATACTATATTAAACAGGAGAACATAAAAATTGTCTCCGAGCATACCCATGCCTACACATCAGCGTATATTGAGCGTGATTGATAACACTCAAATCAGGTTTTCGGGTGGCACCCTGCAGTGACTCATTAAACTGAAAAACTGTAAAAGCTTTAAAATACAAATATGTAAAATTCGACTAAAAACAACCACCATATTATAAATTACTAAGATATTATTAAGTATCAGTTTAATACAATCGTATTTTCGCACAGGAAGGGTACGAATATTTATGTGGGTCGCTCTTTTATGGCCGAAGGACAATCTTAATGCCTTTAAGTGATGTAAGCTCAAATTTTCAGGTATAAGGAAGGGATTTCAGGGACCTTTCAGGCCGTAAAAACACAAATTACAAGATAGCTCCTGATCATTAGTAGATAGACCAGTTTTTATTGCGGCATAAAATTACATAATATAAGTTATAGAAACAAATACTTTATGTGCATGTATACATACTTATATATGTATGTATGTATACTTTACATACATACATGTATTGTAAGTATTATGTACATTTGGCTTTGACTGCCTCGTTGGCCGAGTGGGCGTAAGTGCGACTGCTGGCCAAGAGGTCTCGGGTTCGATTCCCGGGTCAGGCAAACTATGTGCCAATGTCAGGCAAACTATGTGGAAATGTGCCCGGTATATGGCAATAGGCTCACCCCCTATTATTTTTTTTATTTATTTTTTATTTAAAATGCTTCATGCACAAAATGTACAAAAAGGTGGACTTAATGCCGCAGGCATTTTCTACCAGTCTGACCTTTGGGTGATGCAGAGAAGAGTAAATGGTAGGTGCAAGAGGCAAGCAGTGATTTTATTTAACAATGAAAGATAAACTAATATATTTCGGAGATATACATACATATTTACATCCCGCAATCGATTGGACGTCCCATGAAGGCGAAAGTGCATTTAATCTGGCGTCCACCGGCTTTTGGTCTATGCAACTTAGGTCCTTTTGGTCCTGGCTACACGTAGGTTAAAAATCGACAGAGGCCAAAAAATCGGTCCAATGGCTGTAACAATATTTTGAAAAGTTCACAAAGAAATCTCAGCGCAGGTAGGGCGCTGCTGTTGCGCGTATATTCACAGCTGTATATTTTTGGGATTTTCTGACTATAAGTCCACGTATTTGACGTCCTCAAAAAAACAACAGCGACGTTGCCAGCTCGCTCATTAAATCTGTCTCAATAGATCATAATATTATCTACCGCATTCGAAACAATATTCACCGTCGTAGATTTCGGATGTGTTGCGTATGATTTGGATTCCGATTTTATTCAATTAGTTTTATTTGTAATCCTGTTCTCAATTTGTCAATGATCAGTGAAATATAATAGATGAGGGTATAAATTAATTCCTTAAAAGGATCTTAGAAATAAGTACTAAAGTGACAAAATTATATGTCTTACCACAAAAAAGGTTAACCAGAGTTTAACTTGTATTAAACGTGTATTTAGATAGTATAGTCTCCGTATAAATTTTGATGTAATTTTATTAACTTTATCAATTTATGTGGTTAGAAGGTGCATCTAACACTGAATAATTAATTAATTTCGTATTACTGATCAAGTCAATCAACGTTTGTCTTCTTTCTTCTAGTCCTCGACGTGTTATAAAGATCCAATTATTATCCAATTAATTATAAATGTTTTTGATTATAAAACATAAACACTTGAATAAAAGTAATATCCATATTTAACATAACATTACATCACGTCTTTTTCCCCGAAGAATTAAGCAGAGGTGCACAATACCGCACTTAATGCCACTGTACAATGTAATATCCACATTTTTACTATTTATGTTATGAGTCCCATGTATTAGGGGGTGAGCTTATTGCCATATACCGGGCACATTTCCAGACTTTTGAAAAAACCCAGTAATACTTTGCCCAACCCGGGAATGAAACCCAAGACTCTTTGCCAGGCATTCGCACTTGCGACTACTCGGCCAACGAGGCAGTATAATGATATCCATGTTCTTTGTTTTTATTTGCTTACTTAGGATTGGTAACCTCGTATCAATCAGCTGCCAATTTAATATTTGAAACAATTACAGCTGGTTTCAAAGCTAGGGGATTGGGCAGCGCTGCTGAAGCGCGGGCTTCAACAATAAAGGTAGTACCCAATAGAGGAGATAATCGCGTGGCCATAACTAGAACTATTAAATTAGGAATCTTGCCTTTAATGAAATTGGAATTCAATACAATATTTGCGTACAAAAATCAGATTAGGCGCGGTCTTCAGTTAATTAAGGTTTACATTAAAATAAAAGCGGATGTCATAGATCATAATTTTTAGCGATAAAGTCCTCTACTGGGTACTACCTCTATGGCTGCGCTAGACCCTAGAGCTCCTATACATCTTCAACCGCGAGGCACTTCAGCAGCGAAACTAGCCTAAATGAAAGAAGTTTTGAACTTAAATACTTAATAAAAATATTCTAGTAATAATAGTTAAACGTTGACGTTCAATAGCTATACACGAACGCCCAATAGCTATATACGGACGCCCAATAGCTATATACGGACGCCCAATAGCTATATATGGACGTTCTACAGCAATATACTGACGATCAATAGCTAGGTGATTTTCATGATTGGGTTCGCTGTCATTGCAGCGGTAAGTCCCCTCTTTGAGGAGTTGCTTGAGAGACGCTACGGCGTCCTCACCTACCGTCTGACGCAGGTGCTTACCGGACACGGAAGTTTCGGGAGGTTTCGGATTGGGCGGGAGGAAACGCCCGGGTGTCATCACTGCGAGGTACGCCCGGAGGACACGGCGGAGCATACGGTGGTGGTGTGTCCTGCGTGGACTGAGCACCGCCGTGTCCTCAGGAATGTGATCGGCGACGGCGACCTCTCGCATCCGGCTCTGGTTCAGACCATGGTACGGAGCGAGGGGGACTGGGGTGCCGTCTCCTTCTTCTGCGAAGCAGTCATGCTAGCTAAGGAGGAGGCGGAGCGCGTGAGGGAAAGAACCTTTTCACGACCCAACCGCCGCGAGAGACACTCCGGGCGTCGGGGATCGCGAGACGATCTCCGGCCACCGTAAGCACGGGCCTGCGGACGGCGAGCACGGGTGACTCACCGCCCGACCAGAACCAAGCCCGAGCGTACGGCGCGTCGCGTTCCGCGCGCGCCTAAAGGAGCCATCAGACTACCACAGATGGAGCCTAACAGGGCTGATGCCGATACGGAGCCGCGGAAGACTTAACGGGGCTCCGGCTTGAAGTGCAGGAGTAGGAACTGGGTGGTTTTAGTCAGTAAGAGTCCGACACTCCCTCCCGCCTCACCCGGGCGGGAAAAGTCATTGGATGATTTTCCCCCCTCAAAAAAAGGTGATTTTCATGATACCTTTTTTTTGAGGGAATGAGGGAGAAAAATAATCCAATGACTTTTCCGTCCGGGTGAGGCGAGAGGGAGTTTCATACTCGTACTGACTAAAAACCACCCTGTTTCTACTCCTACACTTCGAGCCGGAGCCTCGGTAAACCGTTAAGTGGCTCCGTGGCTCCGTATCGGCATCAGCTCTATTGGGGCCCCATCTGCGGTAGTCTGACGGCTCCTTGAGGCACATGTGGAACGCGACGTGCCATACGCTCGGGTCTGGTTCTGGTCGGGCGGCGAGTCACCCGTGCTCGCCGACCGCAGGCCCGTGCTTACGGTGGCCGGAGATCGTTTCGCGATCCCCGACGCCCGCAGTGTCTCTCGCGACGGCTGGAGCGTAAAGAGGCTCGTTCATTCACGCACTCCGCCTCCTTCTTAGGTAGCAGGACTGCGTCGCAGAAGGAGGAAACGGCATGCCAGTCCCCCTCGGTCCGTACCATGGTCTGAACCAGAGTCGGACGCGAGAGGTCACCGTCGCCAATCACATCCCTGAGGACACAGTGGTGTTCAGCCCACGCAGAGCACACCGCCACCGTATGCTCCACCATGTCTTCCGGGCGGCCCTCGCAGTGATGACGCCCGGGCGTTTCCTCCTGCCCAATCTGTAACAGGAATCTACCGAAACTTCCATGTCCGATAAGCACCTGCGTCAGGCGGTGGGTAAAGACGCCGTAGCGGCTCTGTCTCTCAAGCCACTCCTCAAATCGTACATGATACCTGCTCAGGAAGTACGTGGATGTTCAATAGCTATATACGGACGCCCAATAGCTATATGTGGACGTTCAATAGCTTTATACGGACGCCCAATAGCTGTATATGGACATTCAATAGCTATATACGGACGCCCAATAGTTATATACGGACGTTCGATTGCCATATACTGACGTTCAATAGCTAGGTGATCTTACATGATACCTGCTGAGGAAGAAACTTTCTTCGCGCGCATGTCCATCAACAGTACAGTAAGTTGACTAATAAAGTAGAAATGTATAAGTACTAAGAATACTGATAGTAAATAGCGTATCAAATTTGGTTTTATATGCGGACGTTCAATTGCTATATACGGACGCCCAATAGCTACATACCGATGTTCAATAGCTATGTCATCTTGCTCATTCCATCAATATTGATAGGTAGTATAATAATTATAAAGTAGGCACCTACTAGTAGATAACATTATTGTATCAATTCCGGGCATTGGTATATGTATCGATAATTTTTGTGAATATTGGAATAATGTTGAAATTTTGTACTACCAGACGAGTGATAGTAAAAGAAAGAGACAAGTGAACACAAAGCTGGCAACGTTGCACTCGCAAATACCATCCACGGTGTGGGGACGTTAAGTAGCTGATACCATGGTTAAATCACGATCAATATATCTAGGACTCCAATTTGTTATCACCATTGTTTGGGGTTCAAAAATGTTGCAGCATGACTGCAAGAAGAATATCGTGAAAAATAAAATTATCGGAAAATGACGTATCCTACAAAGCTGGAAATCGAATAACTAAGCAATATTCATCAAGACATATTAAAAAATTAAGGGGAACTGGGGGACGTCATAATGATGCGCGACGTGCATGACGCCAAAAAGATTCTAGGATGTAAATATATAAATAAATTTAATTATAATGTATACCTACACATGAGTACCTACAATATGCCTACATACATACATATATACATAATATATAAATATATACTTGCTTACTAGTACACAGTGGATAGTTAGCGCGATGATTCAGCCAACCTCTTTAGAAAAAGCACACGTACTTTCTGCTTAAAAGTTAGTCGAGTTGAGACCATCCTGACATCCAGGGGGAGCGCATTCCACAGAAAAATTGCCTGTACGAAAAAGGATGAATGTAAGAAGTCAGTGCGATGAGTGGGACATTGGAGAAGACGGTTGTGAGAAGAGCGAAGATTTTTACTGTGTTTTGCGCATAAGTATTGAAAGTAAGGGGATAGATAACTGGGTGAAGCAGGTGAAGAAAGAAAGGAGAATAGAGTGGTTAGCGCCCTTTGCTCCCTGCGCTGGCGTATGGGCAGCCACTTTAGTTGCAACCGATGTGCAGAAACATGATCGTATTTACGCAGGTTGAAAACGAATCGGATGCAGTTATTTAGAAGTCGGTCGAGCTTATTGAGGAGATCTGCATTCAGGTCGTAGTAGCAGACATCAGCATAATCGATGATAGGGAAAACCAAGGCTTGCACCAACATGGCCTTCGTAGCGGGAGGAAACAAATTTTTTACGCGATACAGAGCACGCAATGATCCAGTAACCCCCCTGCATACATTTGTGATTTGAGCATGCCACTTTAAATTGCAGTCAATATGCAAACCCAGATTTTTGACGTCAGTACCAAACGGAATTACTGCACCATCAAAGAGCACGGCTGGTAATGATGCTCGGTCTATTCCACCCAGCGTACGGGAGCTACCTATTATAATAGCCTGGCATTTGCCGGGATTAACTGATATACCGAATCTCTCGGACCAGTTCTTGATGGATACCAGGTCACCGTTCATCTCCGAGATCGCATCAGAGAGTCTGTCAACACTGGCCTGACAGTACAGTTGCAAATCGTCAGCGTATAGATGGTACGCACACTGAAGTTCAGAAGTAATGAGATTAATGAAGATAGAGAATAAAAGAGGTGATAGTATGCCGCCTTGAGGAACACCAGCCGTTAATTCGCGCCAACCCGATGAAGTATCATCAAGCTTGACAGACTGCTGGCGGGCCCGAAGATAAGATGAAAACCAGTTCAATGATTTGTCAGAGATCGTTAGATGGGAAAGGATGGCTAAAAGGATGTCGTGACTGACCATATTGAAGGCGTTCGAGAAGTCAACTAAAACCAAAACCGTGGCTCTAGTGCTCTCGAGACCAGTTCTAATATCGCCAGTCACCCTAAGGAGAGCGGAAACCGTGCTGTGGCCCGGCCTGAAACCAGATTGAAGGGGACTTATGAGCGAATTTTTGTAATTAAAGTCAGCCAGTTGTTTGTGGACACAGGCCTCAAGCACTTTGGAAAGGAAAGGAAGTATGGAGATGGGGCGGAAATGAGTGGGAAGAGAGGGATTAGAGATTTTAGGAAGAGGTCGAACAAAGGCCCTGCGCCAGAGGGATGGAAAGGTTCCTGAAAAAAGAGAAAAATTGACTATATGGGTTATTGCTGGTAAGATGTGATCTAGTATAGTTATGATCATGTCTCGAGAGATATTATCACATCCTACAGCTTTGGATTTTATGGATAGGATAATCTTTCCGACCTCCTCCAATTGAACCGGTGTGAAGCAGAAAGGATCAGAAATATTGGGACGCGCCAGACCAGCTATGTACGACAAGGTTTGTTCTTTCATTAGACGATCCATAACAGGGACGGTAGCGAAATGGTTGTTAAGATCGTCCAATCCAATTGTGCTGGGTAGGTCTGGATATTGCGTTTTGCCGATGCCTAGAGTTCCAAGGAATTTCCAGATATCGGCAGAAGAAGAGGAAGATATATTTTCAAGAACGTGGCGGCGTTTAGCGTCACGTACCATCTGGTTACATCTGTTTCTCGCGGTCTTAAAGGCAGCCCAGTTATCCTCCGTACGATCTCTTCGATGCTTGCGGAACGCGCGGTCACGACGTCGCATCGCCATTCTAATACCAGGCGTCATCCACGGAGCCGGTGGTCGTTTAATCCTAACTTTCTTGATGGGAGCATGAAGATCATACACGCTAGTTATCACCGCGTTAAAGTACGCAATTTTATCATCCACTGAAGATGCTTCCATCAGTGGCTCCCAGTTGATCAAGGACGCGTCTTTCTGGAGTTTAGATTTGTCCATCCGCGCGAAGCAACGCCGGCACAACACCTTGGGTCTCACCTTAGGCGGTTTTAGGATATAGGACAAGAAAATCATGTCATGGTGAGAGAAACCCGGAGCGTCGTGATGTCCATGACAAGAAACGAGAGAGGGATTGGAAATGAGGATAAGATCGAGCCAGGAGTCTTCGCCGACTGTAGTGTGGTGAGTGGGGTTAAGCGGTAACAGCTGCAAGCTCGCTGACTCGATTATACATGGGACTATTACATGGGACTCATAACATAAATAGTGAAAAGTGGGTGTTACATTGTACAGTGGTATAATGTGTACCTCTGCCTACCCCTTCGGGGATAAAAGGCGTGATGTTATGTTATGTTATGTTATGTTATGTTATGTAAATTTGGTTTATCATTTCAGAATATATATAGGGGCATTGGATGGCTATGTAATAGGTATTATGTATGATTTTATTCTAATTAAGTTAATATTATTTTTTTATACTTCGAAATTCAATGACCTCATTCGCAGGCCTATCTTTTGTATTTTTAAGACGAAAAAATCTTCACAATTAGATTAACCTCTTAAACACTGTATTATAACAATGAAGAGAAGTTGTATTTAAAAAAAAGTAGTCCATTATTATTTTTACACACACACTCACACACATATTATTATGACGTCACGAGTCACGATGTCATGACGTGTGAGTTCAAAGTGGCGTACAAACTCAACTGTTTGCAAACATTGAGAAAATTTAATCAATAATGGTAGGGAACCGTAGTGTAAGTATAGAATTTGTACAGAACTATAAATATAGTAAAGGTTTGTATGAATGAGTTGTGAAACAGGCGCTTGTAACTCCATCTATCAAGCCTGACAGGTACTACCGCTGCAATGTTGCATCGCGCGAATGAATCGTAGTGTCACACTAAACGGCTAGCGAGCCGTAAATGTACAGTAAAATCTGAACCTTTATTATACAATATATAAAGATGAAAATGTAATAAAATCATTTTATTGCGAAATTTTTATCGACATTTTTGATTCGAACAATATTAACGAGCGCGTATAAAAATTCGATAAAAGAATAATGATAGACATAAATATAGGGAACTCTCATTTGTGTCATACATTAACTTGAATTTAATGTAAATTTTATGGATAAGGAGATACGGAAGGCAAAAAAGTTGGGCTCGTCCGGGATTTGAACCCGGGACCTCTCGCACCCAAAGCGAGAATCATACCCCTAGACCAACGAGCCGCTTATAATGATTGACAAAATAAGCGATTACATTTTTTCACAGTAATAAAAAATGTGTTTTATTTATCGTTAGATTGTTACGCACATCAAAAATGTTTTACACAAGTTGAACTAATATTGATATATTAGTAGTTATTTCAATAACATTCGTGTTTGATGACGTCATCTTATTAATGTTATACATGCTTTTATTTAAGTAAACATAGTTATTTTTATGCAGAGTAATAGACCCACCTACTTATGTAATCATTATAGTTAAGTTATTTATTCTATTTCTTTAGTTACTTTTCCCTTCCACGAAAATTAGGTATACACTATACAGGGAAAAAATGTTACTTATAAAAAAGTTAAGTACCTAAACAAAGTTAGGAAGTTTCTCATCTTTTCAATTAGGTACCTAATTTAATATAGGCAAGCTAAATAAACAGGAAAATGTTGTATTAGTAGGAATAATGAAAGTCTTGTACTTACCTATTAATGAATTAAAATAATTGGGTTTTATTATGTTTAAGTCGAAGCCATGGTCGAATTCTGGGGAAAACCCTATGTATAATGTATGATAATAAGTTCTCTACTATTTACCATGTAGCTTATCTACAATGAATCAAAGTATGACTAATAATGTATCACTAAAAATGTACTATACTATAGATTATATACTATGTGAACTGTGTAAGGGTGCGTCTACATCTGGCAAATGCGCTGTGAATGTGCCTCTTGCGCGCTGTTTGAGGGTTCCCCGCGAGCTGGGCGCGTGTTTGTTTATTTCGCAACCACGGCAATGCATGGTTTGGTGTTCAACTCATACAAGGTTCGTATACATAATAAGGAGCATTCACCAGATGTGCACCCTTATGCATTTCCTTATGAGAATAAAAAAATATTTAAACACATATGCAGAGTTACACGTAGTTATATAAATATTAATATTAGTCTACTTTCTTCTGCCAGCGGCTTCGCCCGTGTTCCAGGCAGTAAAAAGTAGCCTATGCATTATTCCAGACCATAATCTATAGGCCTGCGGATGGCGAGCATGGGTAGCTCGCCGCCCGACCAGAACTAGACTACTAGACCTGATGCCGATACGGGGCCGCGGAGGACTTAAGGGGTTGCCGGGGCTCCGGCTCGAAGGGTAGGATTAGGAACGGGGTAGTTTTTATTCTTTTATTCAGCAAGAGTCTGACACTCCCTTCCGCCTCTCCTAGGTGGAAGAAGTCATTCGATGATTTTCCCTACATAAACAAAAAAAAGAACATAATGTATCCCTGTTCTAAATTTCATCCTGATACTGTTTTATTATACGTATAGATTTTTCTTCACACAAGGCGTTCTCTAACAGTCAACCATAGTGTGGTGTAGTAGAGCTATGTCCTTACTTAGAATCTTTATTTGCACTGTCAAAGCACCTAAATGTAATTACCTACTTACACGTAATAATTTAAAACCATTATCTACGTATTATTCTTCTTGAAAATAAAATCGTTTGATAACTTTTTGCTTATCGAATAAATCAATCAGTTTATGTACAGCTGATTCCTATTAACCCATAAATCACCAAGCGGTCACCGGTGACCGCTTTCCACTAATATTACATTACATTATAGACCTTATTTCTAATGTTTAGAGAATACTTTTGTATGACCAAATTTAGGGTATGGATATCAACGGGTGATCCGAGATTGATACAGTTTTTAATTATAAAACTTTATCAATTAAAATCTTATGTTTATTGAATTGTGTAAGTAGGTAAGTATTTTAGTAATATTCAGTACTTTATTAACGAGTACCTATATATAAGTCTCCTGGCCGTGTCAGGATGGCAATTGCTAACTGGGTTCTATAAAGTATCTTGCACCATCATCATCAGTTCGTTTACACTCATTCACACACCCATTACTGGACGTAAGCTTTTCCAATAACATGCTATACAGTGCTGGAAAAAAACAGATACCTTGGACCTAGTCATTAGTTCATTACAGGTTTGATTCAACAATAACCACGGTACTTTATTTTTTTAAATAGTATAATATTGATGGCACGTTACCGCTACTTGAATGGCATTACCGGTATAAGAAAAATACTTTATCACTTGTCAGTAACTAGTTACTTCCGCCCGGTTTCACACGCTCTGCTCAGCTCGTATTGGTCGTAGCGTGATGTTTTATAGCCTATAGCCATCCTCGATAAATGCACTATCCAACACAAAAAGAATTATTCAAATCAGACTTGTAGTTACGGAGATTAGCTCGTTCAAACAAATGAACAAAAAAACAAACTCTTCCGATTTATATAATAGTAATATAATAATAGTAATATATATAAGATTGTACCGTTGACTATAAATGAAAGTGTACGTCTTAATCTATTTAAAAAATTGTTGACAAATGTCAAATCAGTAGGTAAATAAGTATTCAATATAAATAACAAACAATTAACAAATGTCCGGGCCAGTGAACATCGTTTATTTATCAGCGAATACAATTTCATTATGATACGAATACGACTCGGTCGACTAAAGCTGACTATTCGTTGGCTCGCTCAAGCACATTCATTTATCTATTCTATCTGTTGGATTCGGTGATTGCTTAAACCAGTACAGTGCATAAATTGTCTTCTCATATGGGACTGTAAATATTATCAGGTATGAGGGTTATTGCCGTGTTCAGGCATAGATTGTCAGTTCTTATTTTTATATTCTAATTAGCATTTGCTAAAATGAGAGCATTAGAATAAGTTAATCCAAATAAATGTGATAAAAAGTTTAGTCCATCATTGCAACACACATAGTAAGAGTGGTCAGAATTTTAATGTATAGTAGAATATTAGTCTAATGGCTGGATTTTTTTTTACATACTGGTAAACTTTATCCAGTCTCAATGTTTTTTTATTTGATGAGCCGTTAAACGAGCGGATGTATTACCTGATGATAAGCAATCGGCGTCGCCCATGGACACCTGGAACACCACAGGCGTTACAAGTGCGTTACCGGCCTTTAGGGAATTAGTAATTTGAGAATTGGTCGGGATTCAGGGATTGGGGAGATTGGGGAAGGGGGTGGGCTGTTTAATTGAGCGTCCGGTAACCTCACTCACACGAAGACACACAACACAAGCGCTGTTTAGCATCAGTTTTCTATCAGGCCGTGATATTACTCCGGTCGAGCCGGCCCATTCGTGCCGAAGCATGGTACCCCCACACTTCCAAAATCCAAATCTTAGGTAAATGTTTCTCTGGACCCTCTAACAGCAGAACAGTCTATATATGTAGTAGTAGTTTACTAACTAGAGTTGAGCTAAGCATCTGTTCTAGCACAACTATCTTTATCCCTACAAAAGACATCCCAGAGTCCAGATTTATGACGCAAAAACAACCAACGGGCACATTAGCTCGTCGATCTCGCTACGTGATACCGTGTCGTTACATTGTTCCTATGTTAGTACAGAAAGTAGTTAGTGACGTCAGAATACACTGACTTATGGCGTGCTCTGAGAGAATTTAGCAAATACTATAGCGTGGCTTTCTTCTGGTAACATCTTTGGTATTTTTGGTTGGAAGGTATCCAGCTATTACGTGTTCTTGTATTATGACGGTTATAGGTAAATGACGAGGTTGTTCTTCATTCTAGGACATGATTGTGAAACGGAAAATTACTATGTACACATTTTTTTATGGAATACGCCGGTGAACGAGCAGACAAATCACCTGATGGTAAGCAAGTGGTACCGACCATGGACACCTGGAACACCAGAATCGATATAAGTGCGTTGAGTGCGTGCGGCATTTTAAGGATTACGAATTTGCGGATTATTGCGAATTTAGGAATTGGGGAGGTTAGAGAGCGGGCTAATTGGGCCTCCGGTAACCATGGACACTCACGTGATGAAACACAACACAAGCGTTGTTTCTGTGAATCCGTGGTATCACTCTGGTCGAGCTGGGCCATTTGTGCCGAAGCAAGACTCTCCCATACTTCACAGATAGAAAGATCTTAACTGTCTCTTATTGTGCCAAAGCTATCCCAATATCCCTCTTACAATACGACGAGGAATGAATATCCGCAAAATAAGGTAGAAGTTCAATCCATAAGGTAGAAGGATAGAATATAAAATATAAAATATATATACTATCTACAAACTATTGGACGACACCATTGTCCTCTAAGTCATTGACCCTTTCATGAAATATTCAAAACATTATTAAATCGAATCAATGTTATTATTTCAGTAGGTATGTAGGTACCTTACCTACATAATTATCCATGTTGAACATGCTTCAAGTTTTATCAGTCGAATCGTTAACAGGTTATCGATGAAATAGTTAAAATTGTCGATAGTATAAATAGGTACTGAAAGATATCGACAATGGAGTATTAACCGTCTACTGTTAAATGTGTTTTATTATGGTCCTTTTGGTTTAACGTTGAGTGAGAGATTTAATATCGTGATTGGTCTATGAAATTATATCAGACTCTAAATTAGGTATTTAGGAACCAATAAAATAGTGTATTGGTGTTATTCTTCTGTACATACATAACATCACGCCTTTTATCCCCGAAGGGTTTTTTTTTTTTTTTTTTTTTTTTTTTTTTTTTTTTTAAGGGGGGAAAATCATCGAATGACTGCTCGCGCCTGGGTGAGGCGGGAGGGAGTGTCAGACTCTTACTGACTAAAAACCACCCCGTTCCTTCTCCTGCACGTCGAGCCGGAGCCCCGGTTACCCGTTAGGTTCTCCGCGACTCCGAATCGGCATCGGCCCTATTGGGCCCCATCTGTGGTGGTCTGATGGCTCTTTGAGGCGCGCGCGGAACGCGACGCGCCGTACGCTCGGGTCTGTTTCTGGTCGGACGGGGAGCCACCCATGCTCGCCGTCCGCAGGCCCGCGCTTACGGTGGCCGGAGATCGTCCCGCGATCCCCGACGCCCGGTGTGCCCTTCGTGATGGCTGGGTTGCGAGGAGGCAGCGCTTCGCTGCCTCACGCGTCCCGCCTCCTCCTTAGCTAGCATGACTGCTTCGCAAAAGGAGGAGACGGCTTCCCAGTCCCCCTCGCTCCGCATCATGGCCTGCACTAGGCCCGGACGCGAGAGGTCGCCATCGCCGATCACTTCCCTGAGGACACGGCGGTGCTCAGCCCACGCAGGGCATTCCGCGACAGTGTGTTCCACCGTGTCCTCAGGGCGGTCCTCGCAGTGATGACACCCGGACGTTTCCTCCCGCCCCATCAGACACAGGTACCTCCCGAAACTTCCATGTCCGGTGAGGACCTGCGTCAGGCGGTAGGTGAGGACGCCGTAGCGTCTCTCAAGCCACTCCTCAAAGAGGGGACTTACCGCTGCGATGGCAGCGAGCCCAGCCCTCGGTTGCGACAGTCGCTGCTGCCATTCCGCCATGAGATCGCGCCGGAGCTCATCCCGCCACGCACCTATCTGGCGCGGCAGCGGGGTTTCGCCCCGGCGACGTGCCTCCGCGCGCATGCTGTACACGCGCGCGAGCACCTTCGCCTCCAGATCCCACGGCGGTAATCCGGCAAGGAGGTTCGCCGACTCCCCAGAGATCGTGCGGTATCCGCGGATCATACGGATCGCCATGACCCTCTGTGACATGAGCAGCGTCCGAGCGGGACGCCGCAGCATGTTCGGCGCCCAAACAGGGGCGCCGTAGAGGGCCATGGACCGCACGACCCCGGCGTATAACCTCCGGCAGGAGGCGTTTGGCCCCCGAGGTTGGGGAGGATGCGCTTAAACGCCGCCCCCGCCCTCTCCAACTTTGGAGCCAAACGTCGGAAATGTTCAATGAAGTTCCACCGACTGTCGAGGACGAGTCCTAGGTACCTCATCGTCGTCTCGACGCCGATGGTAACTCCTCGCGCCGTTATTTGGGACCCACCCGGAGGTGGCGCGTTCCCGCGGCCATGAAAACACATGGCCTCGGACTTGTGGAGCGCCACCTCGAGTCCCAACTGCCGGATTCTCTCAACGACTGTCGCAACCGCTGTCGCCATTGAGTCAGCCGCCGCCTGGTGCGACCTCCCGTGCGCTAGCACCAGCGTGTCGTCGGCGTAGCATATTGTGCTAACGCCGTTCGGGAGGTCGGTGCGCAGCACCCAGTCATAACCGATGTTCCACAGGAGCGGCCCCAGAACCGAACCCTGTGGAACACCGCGTGACATATCTCGCCGGTTCCACTCGCCCCTGTGACCGGGGTAGCTGACGGACCTGTCCGTCAGGTAGGCCTCGATTACACGACGGAGGTAGGTAGGCACCCGATGATATCGGAGTGCCTCCAAGATGCAGCTCCAGGGCAGGGAGTTGAAGGCGTTGGCGATGTCCAAAGACACCGCCACTACGACCTTACCCCTGGATACTGCGGTCCCCGTCGTGAGGTCCCTAACGCGCATGATGGCGTCCACCGTGGAGCGCCCTCTGCGGAAGCCGAACTGGCCGTCCGAAAGGTCCGGCCCAATGTCCGTCAGGTGCGCGACGAGGCGGTTCGAAATTATTCTTTCGAACACTTTCCCCACCTCGTCGAGCAGCACTATGGGCCGGTATGCGGACGGAGAGTCCGCAGGGCGCCCCGTCTTCCGCACGACGGTTTACCCGCTTTCCAGAGAAGCGGGAACTGGCCTCTCTCCAAGCATGCGCTGTAGAGACCAAATCCCCGAAGGGGTAGGCAGAGGTGCACATAGAAGTAACACCCACTTTTCACTATTTATGTTATGAGTCCCATGTAATAGGGGGTGAGCCTATTGCCATATACCGGGTACATTTCCAGACTCCGTGCTACTACTGAGATTTTTTTTTAAAAACCCAGTAATACTTTGCCCGACCCGGGAATCGAACCCGAGACCCCTTGCCCGGCAGTCGCACTTGCGACCACTCGGCCAACGAGGCAGTCGATGTTATTCTTCTGTAGTATTCTGTTTATGCTAACAATAACGTCATTCATTATAATACGATCTATATGTAGATGCACTCAAAGCAATCGCATATTTGATTTCGAACGTTATCATCCTACGCGTAAGCTGCAAATTAGTTTTTAACACGTTAAACAACATGGCAGTCACCGGTGACCGACATTAGCGGAGGATTTGCCTTCAACAGTTTTTTATTGGCAGCCAATGCCTTAATATTAATGTTGATACACGATGTTTTTATATGAGAACCGATTGCGAGATGAGGTTTTACTTAAACGTGTCGCACCGATGTAAGTTTTATGGAGGTACTGTGAGTGTTCTTAGGCAACGATTTAACATAACAAACAAATAAGTACTGGATATTGCAATACTTATCTCTATTTGGGATACAATAGAAGTGGTTTTCCTTTTTCCATTCTTATTTAATTTATTTATTCTACTAGCGGACCCAACAGATGTTGTCCTGCACATCCACTTCAATGTATAAACAAAAATTCATTCAAATTAGTTCAGCTGTTTAGGATAACTAGCCTAAACATCGACTGCAGCGCCATCTGCCGGGCTGATTTGTGAATCTAAACCATTCCCAGATCTGATCATTGAACACACACAAAAAATTTCATCAAAATCGGTCCAGTCGTTTGAGAGAAGTTCAGTGACATACACACTCACAGAAGGATTATACCTCTATATATAAAGATTCTGGTTGTAATAGTTCTCTTTATTTAGATAATTAGGCATACAAAGGGTACAATGGATATGGTACCTTTTTTTGTCCTCGTTATGTTTTTCTTGTTGAAACAATTTCGACCTAAGTACCTATTTCGTGCCTACAGCTTTACACCTGACGGCTGGCTACTGCGACAGTACTCAATCTAGTTGACTACTGATAATAAACGGCGATCCGGGCAGGCTTTGAATGCCATTGTTGGCTGATAATGACCAGAAATGTCGCCATTTTCCATTCTGTGGTTTGATACCTTTGAAACATTAACGAGGACGAGGCATTATTGATGATTGATTGAGTTTATTTTGTGGAATTATTCACTGGAATATTGATTTAAGGAACAATAGGGAAGTCATTATGGGCTGTAGAAAAATACATTAGCAATACATCTGTATTCATGACAAAAGAAAACTGCCTGTTTATTATTTGTTTAAAATAGAAACAGGTGGAAGGACGAGGTACAATAAATCATATTTTATTTAATTTATCTACATTATTATGAATCTAACATTATCACGTCGACTGCACTGTTGGTGCGGTGGCTGGGCAACCGGCTGCCGTGCAATTTATGTTATTTATTTATATCAGGCAACGAAGGCCCATATTAAAATACAATAATACTATTATTTTTATATTTATTTATTTTTTTATTTATTGCAATGTGTCGCGGGTTCGATTCCCGCACGGAACAATACTTTGTGTAATCCATAAATAGTTGTTTCGAGTCTGGGTGTCATGTGTATGTGAACTTGTATGTTTGTAAACGGACCCACGACACAGGAGATAATCCTAGTGTGGGGCAACGTTTAAAAAAAATATGAGTAAAATAATATTGTAACTGTACAGGGTTGTCTTCAGTCCAAGTAACGCATGGGTACAATAAATGCCTTGGAGCTTTTTTTATCCTTATAGCCCATGTACTTCGCTGACCCCTAATACATTATATAGGTAGTCAAAGTCAAAGTCAAAATCATTTATTTCAATTAGACCAGGAAGGCACTTTTGAACGTCAACAACAAAATATTAGAAGTGAAGCAAGCAGAATTCCAAGGTAGTGTGCCCCATACATCTCTTGGTTTTGATACAATGCTTAACTTGTTTAATATTACTATAGCGGTTAATAAAATTATGTCGAGTATCCTTAATTATTAACAAAACTGAAGGTTGTCATAAAGAAGTCCTTGAATTAAGAACAACCTTTCGAAATAAAGAAACAAAAATCTGTATAATTTCCATTTAAGTGGGCGGCCTTGATTTTGCTTTGATTTATTATTCAATAACGTCCCTTAAAATGTCAAACACCAAGCGGTCACCGGTGACCGCAACCTATTGTTCTATAATTGTGTCTATATTGACGGTACTCAACGAGTTAAGGCAATGGACATAATCAAGAAATATTAATAAAATTAATCGCGTAAAGCGTAAAAATTAATGACATAGGTAGTAATATTTGAGGTATGGAAATTATTTCAAAGTATTTTTGGAATTTGGAATGTCTTATTCTATTTCCTGACATTCACATTTATAAGACTCCATCGAAATTTTCTTAAAACACAAATGAAGAAACACAGAGGGTGTTCTTTTTACATTTGATTTCTTAACTGCTTGTTATGGGGCTGATATATCTGTGATAAAAACCCCTAAAAGGCTTTTAGATAAAATAACTGCTTGTTATTAGCCTTGTTTGGTGAAAGTTGCGAGTATAATGTGTTTTATACCGGGAGCCGGTGTTTTAACAGATAAAAAGTCAGGTATACCTTTTTCTGGTCCAATTCATGACTATGTCGTTTAAAATTTTAAAAATATATTTGTGATATTATGACTTCGATGGTGTATTTTGACTTTGACCGAATAATAACAACATTGACGTCTGTACTCAGCGCCATCTTTACATTCTGACAGTTGAATTCGATCGTTGCTTTCAAAATAAGATACGGATTCCCCAGAGCCGCATCGAGCAGATACAAGCGAAAAATGTTGTTCCGAGCCTTTTAAATATTGACGCACAGTTCAGTGGATACTTGTTACGTTTTATGGTTTATTTACTCCTGTTTCAGATCCCTAAAGACAAGCCTTTCTGCAATATCTTTTATTACTTAAAGGTTAAAATTCGAACGCTAAAGAGATGTAACATCAAAAGATTTTAACATGAACCTTGTTATGAAACACGACATTATTTAAAAAAAAACACACATATGACTTCAAAACCCTAATTGTTTTGGGTTTTTTTTTTTTTTTTTTTTTTAAGGGGGGAAAATCATCGAATGACTGCTCCCGCCTGGGTGAGGCGGAAGGGAGTGTCAGACTCTTACTGACTAAAAACCACCCCGTTCCTTCTCCTGCACGTCGAGCCGGAGCCCCGGTTACCCGTTAGGTTCTCCGCGACTCCGAATCGGCATCGGCCCTATTGGGCCCCATCTGTGGTGGTCTGATGGCTCTTTGAGGCGCGCGCGGAACGCGACGCGCCGTACGCTCGGGTCTGTTTCTGGTCGGACGGGGAGCCACCCATGCTCGCCGTCCGCAGGCCCGCGCTTACGGTGGCCGGAGATCGTCTCGCGATCCCCGACGCCCGGTGTGTCTTTCGCGATGGCTGGGTTGCGAGGAGGCAGCGCTTCGCTGCCTCACGCGTCCCGCCTCCTCCTTAGCCAGCATGACTGCTTCGCAAAAGGAGGAGACGGCCTCCCAATCCCTCTCGCTCCGCATCATGGCCTGCACTAGGCCCGGACGCGAGAGGTCGCCATCGCCGATCACTTCCCTGAGGGCACGGCGGTGCTCAGCCCACGCAGGGCATTCTCCCACTGTGTGTTCCACCGTGTCCTCAGGGCGGTCCTCGCAGTGATGACACCCGGGCGTTTCCTCCCGCCCCATCAGACACAGGTACCTCCCGAAACTTCCATGTCCGGTGAGGACCTGCGTCAGGCGGTAGGTGAGGACGCCGTAGCGTCTCTCAAGCCACTCCTCAAAGAGGGGACTTACCGCTGCAATGGCAGCGAGCCCAGCCCCCGGTTGCGACAGTCGTTGCTGCCATTCCGCCATGAGATCGCGCCGGAGCTCATCCCGCCACGCACTTATTTGGCGCGGCAGCGGAGTTTCGCCCCGGCGACGTGCCTCCGCGCGCATGTTATGCACGCGCGCGAGCACCTTCGCCTCCAGATCCCACGGCGGTAAACCGGCAAGGAGGTTCGCCGACTCCCCAGAGATCGTGCGGTATCCGCGGATCATTCGGATCGCCATGACCCTCTGTGACATGAGCAGCGTCCGAGCAGGACGCCGCAACAAGTTCGGCGCCCAAACAGGGGCGCCGTAGAGGGCCATGGACCGCACGACCCCGGCGTACAACCTCCGGCAGGAGGCGTTTGGCCCCCCGAGGTTGGGGAGGATGCGTTTAAACGCAGCCCCCGCCCTCGCCAACTTTGGAGCCAAACGTCGAAAGTGCTCCACGAAGTTCCACCGACTGTCGAGGACGAGTCCCAGGTACTTCATCGTCGTCTCGACGCCGATGGTAACCCCTCCCGCCGTTATTTGGGACCCACCCGGAGGTGGCGCGTTCCCGCGGCCATGAAAACACATGGCCTCGGACTTGTGGAGCGCCACCTCGAGTCCCAACTGCCGGATTCTCTCAACGACTGTCGCAACCGCTGTCGCCATTAAGTCGGCCGCCGCCTGGTGCGACCTCCCGTGCGCTAGCACCAGCGTGTCGTCGGCGTAGCATATTGTGCTAACGCCGTTCGGGAGGTCGGTGCGCAGCACCCAGTCATATCCGATGTTCCACAGGAGCGGCCCCAGAACCGAACCCTGTGGAACACCGCGTGACATCTCTCGCCGGTTCCACTCGCCCCGGTGACCGGGGTAAATGACGGACCTGTCCGTCAGATATGCCTCGATTACACGACGGAGGTAGGTAGGCACCCGATGATACCGGAGTGCCTCCAAAATGCAGCTCCAGGGCAGGGAGTTAAAGGCGTTGGCGATGTCCAGAGACACCGCCACTACGACCTTACCCCTGGACACTGCAGTCCCCGTCGTCCGGTCCCTAACGCGCATGATGGCGTCCACCGTGGAGCGCCCTCTGCGGAAGCCGAACTGGCCGTCCGACAGGTCCGGCCCAATGTCCGTCAGGTGCGCGACGAGGCGGTTCGAAATGACTCTTTCGAAGACTTTCCCCACCTCGTCGAGCAGCACTATGGGCCAGTATGCGGACGGAGAGTCCGCAGGGCGCCCCGTCTTCCGCACGAGGACCAGTTTGCCCGCTTTCCAGAGAAGCGGGAACTGGCCTCTCTCCAAGCATGCGCTGTAGAGACCGATTAATCGAGGCCCGAGAGCCTCTGAGGCCAGGACCCATGCTTTGCCATGCAAGCCGTCGGGTCCTGGGGCGGTGTTCTTGGCGCCCATCCGGCGCACCGCCGCTCTCAGTTCTGCCTCGGTCACCTCTGGGACGATGTCGTCGTCGTCGTCGCTGTAGCCCGCGTCGGGCACCGCAGGGGGCGGAGTCATATACGGAGGGGTGAACCCCCTCCACAGTCGAGGGAACAGGGTGCCAATCACCTCCTCCAAGACTTCTGGCCGGAGACTCTGGGTGAGCGGGGGAGCCCAAGCGCGGAGCTTGTCGCGTACCATCCGGTACGGGCGTCCCCACGGATCTCTGTCCAGAGTCCCCAGCATCTCTCGGCGGGCCACCTCCTTGGCCCGCAATATCTCCACCTTGAGGAGGGCCTTGGCCGCCCTGTATCCCTCGTACAACTCCGCCTCTCTCGCCTCCGCATTCGGAGGACGGATGCGGCGCCTGCGGTGCCTAGTGTACTGGCGTCGCGCAGCAGTGCACGCCTTGCGTAACGCCGCCAGCTCCTGTGACCACCAGTACACCTGGCGCTTTTGCTGCCTTGATCGGATCCGGGGCATCGCCACGTCACAAATCCTGGACATGGCGTCCTGGAGCCACTTAGCCTCATCGTCGATGTCGGCAGGCCTGACCGGTGGTATCACCCAGGCCTGCACGATAGCGGCTTCCAGGAGCAGCTCCCGGTCCAGCTGTTTCAGCGCCCAACGCGGACCACATGGGGCCTGTCTGACCGGCGGGTCTGCGGACTCGGCAGAGACGTCGAACCGGATATACCGGTGGTCAGAGTACGTCTCCACCTCCTCCATGACGCGCCAGTCAACAATACGCGGTGACAGAGCAGGGCTGGCGAACGAAATGTCCACCACCGACTCGCCCTGCATCCGTACGCACGTGGGGACAGAACCCCGGTTCAGGACGACTAGGCCTGTCTCAAGGGCCCAGTCTTCCACCATCCCTCCCCGGACGTCGGTGAACCGGGAACCCCAAGCCAAGTTTTTGGCATTGAAGTCCCCGAGGACGAGCACGGGGAGGGAACGGAACCCGACGACGACGGTGACCAACTCCCTCAAGGAGTTGTGGAACTCGGCGAGAGTTCGGTTCGGAGAGAAGTACACGCCCACCACAGCGAGCTCTCCGAACCGTGCTGCGACACAACCCCGACCTCTTTGAGCAGCCTCAAGAGTCGGGGTACCGGCGGCGGCCGACGAGATGATGGTCACCGAGCCGTCCAGGTCCGCCACCCAGTGACCCCTGGGCGGGACAAAGTACGGCTCGGAGACCACGGCGACGTTGATCGACCACTGCGCCATGCTCTGGAGCAGGAGATCCTGAGCAGCGGCGCAGTGGTTGATGTTCGCCTGGAGGAGGCGGAATGGAGCCATTATTGACAGTCCATTCCGACCTCCTCAGTGGCGGCAGCGGCGACTGCGGCGGCAGTGGCGGCGGCGGCGGAAACGACGGGGGCGGCGGAGGGCCTACTTTTGCCCTTGGATTTGGCAGGAGGGGAGCAGCCCTTGCTCCCGACCCGGTGATTGGCCAGCTTGCCAGCCGCCGCACATGCGTTGCAGTGCAGCGGGGCATTGCACGAGCCGGCCTTGTGACCGGGCCGACCGCAGCGGAAGCAACAGTCGCTGCGGTCCACCTCCGAGGTGCATTTGACACTCACGTGCTCCCCCACGTGACAGCGGTAGCACCTCAGAGGCCGGGTCTCGAGCAGCTTGACCTGCGCCGAGACCCATCCCACCAAGAGCCTTTTGCCCTCCTTCAGCTTCTTGGCCGCTGTAACGGGGCAGCTGACCACCACCGTGCGCAGCCCCGAATTATCCGGACGGATGGCGCCCACCCTGACCTGGTCAGCAGGGCACCCTCCCGTCCTGGCCACAGCGGCCACCACCTCGCTCTCCGTTACGGAGTCGTCCAGGCCCAAAATCCTGACATCCAGGCATTTGGTGGGCCTGGACACGCGGGCCTCGTCCGCACCGAGGCACGCCCTAAGCCTCTCGGCCAGGGCGTCGGCCGATGGGCCGCTGGTCGCGCCGGGGACCTCCAAGAGACGGGCTCCAGTGGCAGTCACTTTGACTGCAAACCCGTCCGGGGCCCCGAACTCCGCAGGAGTCACCGCCCCCTTGAGCTTGGCGAGGACGTCGCCGTAGGTAACGCCCCTATTGACCGCTTCCGGCTGTAGGGTGATGACCACAGCCGCGGTCTTAGGGGCGAGGAGCAAGGCAGCAGCGCGTTTCTCCCTGCGCTGCTGCTGCCGTCGCTGCCGCTGCGCCTTCTTGCGGCGCTTCCGGCCCTCCCTGGCGACTCTCCTCGCCTCGCCGGCGATCTGCCACCCGCCGCCGTCCTCCGCTCGCGGGGCGGGTTCCACCACCGCTGTCGCAACTCCAGCCTGCCGGGCTGGAGTGCCTCTCCTCTTTTTCGCCCCGCGGGTGCAGGCGCCGTCGGCGCAGCTGGGGTCTGCGTCGACGGGGGCGCCGAGGCCCTCGCTGGGGCAGCCGGTCGCGCCTTTGCCGGCGGTTGGGTGCTGCGGCTAGCCTGACCCGAGGTCGAAGGTTTGGCCGCAGCGGCCGCGTACGAGCGCGGGGTCGCAGGGGCGACCTGTCTCACTGCGAGCGGGGGGCGAAGAAGACGACCCTCCAGAGCGTCAAAACGCTGCTGGAAGGCAGCCATTTCGCGCCGCAATAGTCCGACAACGTCGGACTCCGCCGGGGGGTGGGAGCGACCGTCACGAGCGGCGGCGAGCTCAGCCCTGGCCGTCCGCAGCTCGGCCTCCAGTGCCGCATTGGAGGCCGCCAAGCGCGCCATCTCCCGCCGCATCTCCACCAGCTCTCGGTGCACCCCCTCAGCGGTGGGCACACCATACCGCTGTGAGGCCTCCTTCATTATGGTGGCCTCTGCTGTTTTGAGGAGGGCGGTCCTAGCAGGCTGGTATTTGGTCATAGCCAGCCTACGGAGCTCCTCCATGATGATTTGGAGGAAGCCCCCGGAATCGCCCTCGCTCCCGTAACCGCGCTCGCCCTCCGACATCTCAACGCCGGACATCTCCGCTGCGGAGGACTCTGAGCGGGCAGCGCTCGAAAGAGCCCTGCCCTCCGCAGCCAGTTGCCCGGCTGACTCCGCGCAGGCAGCAGTTCCCAGTTTTCGGCGACCGCTGCTCTTCCCGCCCCTACCCCGCGCCGCCGTGGGGACTTTAGGGGGAGGCGCCTCCTGCGCGCCGGAGGACGGGGACAAAGTGTCCTCCTCCAATCTGGGACGCTTAAACGTCCCCGTAGCGCGGCGGCGTGAGCCTTTCGAGCTCACGCTCAGCCGCTCCGCTAATGACGTGTCGGACTCAGAGTCCGACCCCGTCCGAACTGATGCCCGTGTGTGGGGCTCACTAGACAAAGCCAGCGTCTCCCCACGGGCGCCAGAGCCCCTTGGGCTCTCCCCTACCTCGGCAGCAGGCGAGCCAAGCTCACCCGCACTCTCCTCCTCGTCTTGTGGTTTTTTATTTTTGTTGTTCAACTCCATAAAGTTCCCACGAGTATGGGGGAAATAAACGGTCCACCCAGGCAGTGCCCCCTGTACCTGGGTAAGTGAAAATTTGTCTCCCAACTAGAGGGTCCACTGGTCCCCTAGCTGGGGGTGCGCTCGCGACTGACACCACTCCTCAGCCATGCATACCCTCGCCGCGCACCAGAACTTAGTATTGGAGGAATTTTTTATAGAGGTTATCTTCCTCGCGGTCCGGGCGACCAAGCCAAGACCCTCGTCCCGTTCAGAGTCACAAAACATGACCGTGACCTCCTTACGGATTACGATATCGACGGCTGCAATCGGGGACAGCTTGTGTCCCGATGCTGCTCGCTGGCAGGGTGAGTGCACAACGAGCACCGCCCTTGCCTCTCCGCCACGCTCTCTGCTAAGCTCAGAGAGACAGGCGGAGAAACGCCCCACGGAAGCGCGGGCCATGAGCACACAGCCCGCCGCCTCCAGAACCCTATCGGGTTCGCCCGCCCAGTCCAGAAGTCTGCTGCGGGCGACAGTCACTCCAACCCTATCACCCCCGCTAGGGAGACTGTCGCCCGCACCCAGGGTGCACCACGGGGAGGTCTTCTGGCACCGCACCCCTAATTGTTTTGGGTAACGTGTACCTATATCACTGGTAAAAAATCGATGTACGAAAATTAAACTCAACAAATTGATTAGTGTTCACGAATGTTGTGGTTAGAACCTAATTTTGTACCCAAATAGCCTGCACACAATCTACGTTCTACTATCCAATTTAGTTATTAACTACATACTAACATTTTGCGAGGTATCTACTCAGCAAAAACATGTTTACATTACGAACTCGGTGAAACTTCGTGTTATGCAAAACCTACATACATACTTATCATCATTAGAATATTTGTCTCAGAAAGTTATTCAGTCTCATATGTAGACATAACATAACATCTCGCCTTTTATCCCCGAAGTGGTAGGCAAGGGTGCACATTACGGCAGTTAATGCCACTGTACAATTTAACACCCACTTTTCACTATTTATGTTATGAGTCCCATGTAATAGGGGTGAGTCACAGGGACATATCCAGACTCCGTGCTACTTCTGAGGTTTTTACAAACCCAGTAATACTTTACCCGACTCGGGAATCGAACCCGAAGCCCCCTGCCCGGCAGTCACACTTGCGACCACCCGGCCTATGAGGCAGTCTCACATGTTGTAGACTAGCTAAAGATTCATATCTATTTTTAACAGACATCAAAAAGAGGTTCTCAACTAGACCTGTATTTAGTCATGTATGTATGTTTGTCCGCGATTATCTCACGATTGGCTGAACCGATTTCGATGATGCAGTTTTCAGAAAAGTGTTTATTACACTTAGGACAATATTCTAGTATATTAATTAACCGTTTTAAAAAAACAGGGGGTTGATGCCGGTATTTTTAAAACGTAACTACTTTATAAAAGAACTAGCAGCCCGCCCCGGCTTCGCACGGGGCAATTTGCATGTAATGTAGGTACATATCTATTAAAAAAAACCGCTTCAAAAAATCCGTTGCGTAGCGTTAAAGATCTAAGCATACCTTCATAGAGACAGACAGACAGCGAATAGTGACTTTGTTTTATACTATGTAGTGATTATTATTTTGTATTCTCTTTTTGTAAGTCATATTATAATTTCGGGATAAGTTCAGTGATGGTGATGAGACTCACATCCAATAGAGTCTATAATCCTGGTCGTCAAAAATTCTGCTGTAGCTTTAGACACGTTCAATCATCTCGATTTTCATTGTAAATATGAATACTGCCTCGTTGGCCGAGTGGTCGCAAGTGCGACTGCCGGGCTTTGGGTCTCGGGTTCGATCCCCGGGTCGGGCAAAGTATTACTGGGTTTTTACAAAATTCTCAGTAGTAGCACGGAGTCTGGAATTGTGCCCGGTATATGGCAATAGGCTCACCCCCTATTACATGGGACTCATAACATAAATAGTTGCATTGTACAGTGGCATAATGTGCACCTCTGCCTACCCCTTCGGGGATAAAAAGCGTGATGTTATGTATGTATTAATAGAAATGTATACTATATAAACATAATTAGGTTTAAAGTAAGTTTTATTGTTTAAATTTCGAATTCGTCTTCGAAACATGTATCTCTTATCATTGAAATGATGGCACAGTGGGTGCGATGGCTATGTAACCGGCTGCCGCGCAAAGTCTCGCGGGTCCGATACCGCACGGGGCAATGCTTTGTTTGATCCACTGCTGTTCCGGGTTTAGGTGTCATGTGTATGTGAACTTGTATGTTTGTAAATCGTAGAGTGGGGCAACATTTTAAATTAAAAAAGGTATTTATTACATTTAGGCTGAATGTCAAAAACATGAGGAGGTTAACACGATCATGAAACATTATGCCATGGACTGCGAATAATGAGATTAAAATAACCACAAACCTATCTATACTAATATTATAAAGAGGAAAGATTTGTACCTATTTTTGTATGTTTGTAAAGAATAGGCTCAAAAAGTACTGGGCCGATTTAAAAAATTCTTACCACCACCAATAGAATGCTAAATTCTTCCAATTTGACATAGGCTACATATCATTTTGAAAAAAATTAGGGATCCTTGCTAAAATTTGAACAATGTAACTGAAGGTGTAGAAAAATGAGTCTTAAAATGTCTTTCGTCGAATACGAAAACCGAAACTATTAGCGATAGAACAAAATAATGTACAACAATATTGAAGAACATCATAATGTCTACAATAAACTCCGCGGTAGTATATGTCCTTTGTAGTTTGTAGTTATGTCACTACAACAATCCAAATTTCCACAAATAAATAATTGTCTACCCCGTGCGAAGCCGGGACGGGCTGCTAGTCTAATATAATCTATTATTTGTTATTACTATAGCATTCCTTTCAGTTGCTTGAAAGTTTGTTGAAAGCAAACATACGCAACTATCTAATGAATTACACCGATCGAGCAAAGCAATAATTGAATTTGCCTCAAACTAAGAAAAGTTTACAATTATCTTTAGACGGTTGTCATGCAATTGGCAATCAGTACTAACGAGCTTTGTGTCTAGAATCAGTTTGTCTAACTGTTTATTCATCTAGACCCTATTTGTGTAAGGTAATGAACTAAGGCCAACATTTGAGGGTCATGCAAAGCTGTTCAAAGGTCCAATGTGACCTCTGCAATGAAAGCAGTTAGACCTTTCGACCCGCTGTTTAAAGCCATTGCTTTACTTATTTAGGTATTTTCAGTACTTATTTTAATTAACATTGCCCCTACACATGAATGTTTTCAGTGTTAGAAACGACGTTATTATAAACATGAAACTATATAAGATTGTTTAACTTTTATACAAGAGATCCAAATCGGTTGAAGTGTCGCTGGGCATAGGCATAGACAGACCACAAAAGTTTTTTCTTGATTATTTGTAAAGTCGCAGTAACAGCTTTTAGCAAAAATACATTATACGAATGTTGATACGAATTTAAAATTTGGGTTTTTACCAGCCAGCATATAAATTACAACGGCACGGGAAACGAGATCTTTGATAATGTCAGAATATGTAACGGTTTGAAAAAGAAGTAGAGGAAAGTACGCAGATGTAGGTACGATGTGAAATAATTTATGGATACGACAAATATGGACTCGTTCCCGCTTCACCATCTGTCGTAAATAAAATAACTTGACATCAATTTTATCGTAGGCATCTGTCTAAAGGCTACCTAATACATACACCGTTACCATACCAGACGCCTTTCCTTTCGTTCCCAATTGTAGCCGCATCAATATTAATTATATGATCAAGCTGAACGGTTTTTTTAATAATACTAATGTTATAAATGCCATAGTTTATGCTTTTGTTCGTCAAAACGTCTGAAAGAATTGAGATGAAACTTGGAACATGGGTAGATTATATGGATTGTGTAGATTGTAAGGTCTATAATAGCACATAGGCCACTTTTCATACCACGGAAACGTGAGCGATACCGCTGGCAGAAGCTATTGCAATATAAATCCTACCTGACTTTAATTTGCAGTAAACTTTTTTAGGGTCTGGAAGGCCGTTTGAACTCTACACTAAGTGAATGATCTCATGACAAAACTAGAGGTATACTTTTCAATTGGGTACTTGCCAACAAATCAAATTCAATACTTTTTTCGAACTGTCAAAAACGACGAGTTTTCTATGAATTTTGTAGAATATTTCGAGATGCATACTTAGTTCTTAAAAAATACTGAAAAAATACTAAAATTAAATTGATCATAAAATCAATTAATGAAAGTGTGATTATTTTGTAATATTTTATTGTATGGAATAGTCAAAATAGTTCATTTTTGATTAAGGAAAGTTCCCAATTGATGATGATCTTAAGTTTAAATACAACAAAAAACTGAGTTCAAGTTTAAAGAAGCTATTTTTCGCTTCAGTACTTCACTTTAACAATTCTCGTTGGTTGGTTGAGACAGAGGGAAAGAATATAGCGTGGATTACGAGAAAGAAATAGCTTTTTGTGATTCAAGAGAAACTGTTAGGTTAAGCTGCGAACGACCTCTTTCAAATCTCATTAGAGCTTTGGACTAAAACCATCTAAAACTAAGGGAAAATGTGTTTAGTGGATTTTCATTGTTTACTTAGATACTTGTATTGGTGTTTGCTTGTATTATCATACTAGCTGTTACTGGCGACTTCGTCCACGTAAAGTATGATTCCAGGTTTATATCATGGGAGCATTTCATCGGCACAAAAGTATGCTGTCACCTAAGTCAGCCCATACCCTGCCCTTATAGCATTTCATCAAAATCCGTTCAGTAGTTTCAACGTGATTAACGGACAAACATCTAAACAAAGAAGCTTTCACATGTACCTCTATAGGTATATCACTATCAGTTTGATTGGTTTAACTGGAAGTTTGTATATTTCCTGTCCGTGCGCTTTCTAGTTTGACTATTTTCTCTAAGTATTGTTGGGATTCAGCTTAGGCATTCATAGTGAAGGATGAAATCCAAAACTCTAATAGGTCTAGGTACATTTTCGATAAATATCATCAGATCAGAATAACAGTGACAACCATATGCCAAACGATTTCACACTTCCTACAATTTGATACAAATTCAAGGCATAAATTATTCACTATAAGCTACATATTTTAAATGTAACGGATAGTTTGGTTAGCAACCTTTAGCAGAAGGGTTTAGAGTTTAATAATCTATGGAAATCGGATACAACCCTTTAGTTCCTTTACACGTTGATATTTGATACTTAGCTACATAAATACATGTATCCAACTAAGGTATCTTACTTTTAAGGTAACCTTAATTAACCAGGCGTTCGAGGGAGAGACAGACTAAATTTCGAAAAAACAATAATTTAAGATTTTAGAAATACATATAACTTAATTAAAAGAATTGCCTTAAAAGTCGAGTGCCGTCTCGAACAGTGACGTGGAGTGGTTGTGTATTATAACTAGGTAATCAAGTGAAAGTTACATTTTTTTTCATATTTTCTTTTTATCTTTGATAAAGCCCTTTTTTAGATGTCCGTACTCAGAGACATTAATGATTACTTAAACAATTCTTTAGGAGCGATTTTATTCCGCAAAGCATTTGCTAAGGAATGAGCTAAGTAGCCATTAAAAGCCGTCACAGACCTAACTATAATATATATTAATGTATATTATTAAATGATTTTGAGTACGGTGGTAGTCTTTTCGATTTTATGTAGATATACCTACTATTGTACTATCGTATGCCTGAGTATCTGGCGACGTGTCCCTCACCTCTTGAATGACTACACGATTCAAATTTCAAAGCTAGTTGAAAGTTAAGTAGGTATTGAGTAAATCTGTGTATTTAGGTATAGAGGTATAATATACTTAAATATTATGATATTTATCATCAAAGAACTTTATATTACACGCTCGGTAGGATTTTTCTTTGAAGAGGCTTAAGGACATATCGAAGAAATTACTGAAAAATACCACTTTATCACAACTGAATGAATTTTCAAGTCCATACTTTTATGTCCAAAGGCTTAAATGCTTCTCAATTTCAATTAGTTCTGTCGCTACAATTTTTTTGTAAAAAGACAGAGATGGCACTATATTTAAGTAGGTACAACTTAAAATTGTAGCCATTCAGTATTCGAGCGTTAAACGAATAACGTTTCACTGAATAGTTTCTTAGAAACTACTTGAGTTTTGCAAAGAATCATTGAAATGACTCGAACACTGATTTGGTAAAAAATATTTATAAAAATGCCGTATATTTATAAAAATGACTGCCTCATTGGCCGAGTGGTCGCTAGTGGGACTACCCCTCAAGGGGTCTCGGGTTCGATTCCCGGGTCGGGCAAAGTATTACTGAGTTTTAAAAAATTCTCAATGGTACCACGGAGTCTGGAATTGTGCCAGGTATATGGCAATATACCCATCCCTATCACATGGGACCCATAACATAAATAGTGAAAAGTAGGTGTTACATTGTACATGTACAGTGGCATTCAGTGCCCTAATGTGCTCCTCTGCCTACCCCTTCGGGGATAAAAGGCGTGATGTTATGTTATGTTATTTATAAGAATGCTTATTGGAAAACATAGGTACACAAAAAAACCTGCATTTCAAGAATCTTCGAAGACGAATATTCGATTGGTTAAAAAGTTTATCAATTTACTCTCAAAGACCATTCATGTTCATTGTTAAACATGTTTTATATTGATTATGCTTAAAAACATAATCATAAAAACGGTCTTCGAACTTCTCAAGATGTTGTAGTACTGTACCAGTCATTGCCAAGTTCGCTTACCAATAATCGAGACCCTAATCCGACTATGTTCTGCTAAATCACCGCAGACGGCAAACCATAACCACTTCTTGTGGCAAATCGGGCGAACAAACTTTGCTTGCTCATACAATGACAAGTATAAATGAGTTTAGTCTCCTATTGTACTTGATACGTTTAACATTTCTTTTTTATACCTTAAGCACTTTCTTTAACACATTTTCAACTCTATTATCACATAAGCATAAGGTTAAAATTCTTTGACGTATTGGAGTAGCTTGACGTGCTACCGTCTTCACATTGGTAGCAATAAACGGGCCATTTGGGATTGTGTACGATTTAAAACTCTTTAAATACTGTTTGGGGAATAAAGAATAATGGATTCTTTCTGCGCAATTTAGCTGTTAGCTGACTAATGGAATCTTTTTAGCATTTTTAAGGTCCCTAGGTAATAGCAGGTTTTAATCAGATCTGGGAATAATCAAGCATGGCAGATAAAGATTGCAAAGATATCTCGAATAACTAGATAATGGCAGATCGAAACGCTCAAACTGACTTGTTGAGGCTTATAGTCATTCGTAAATCTTCTGAATAAACATTTGATTATGTATGTAAGTACCACAAAACGAGTAATTAGTAAATTACAAATTAATTTAGGTGGGCCGTGTGCTTTTTTGCCACCATCGTGGTACAAAAGACAGTGTAAGTATTGGTTCTTCGTATTCTCTAATGATGGGATTGAATATCCCATGAGCCTAGTAGAATTCATTTGTATGCATTTAGTGTTCCCTTTACATATTGACGATAATACAAAATCATTACAATTACCGTATACTTAGTCTTAAAAATAAATAAACAAAATGTGTTAGAAGCAACATAATTTTCGTAGCAAAGAAATTCCCATCAAAAATATTGCTGTCATCAAGTATATGACAGTAAATTATATTAGCATAACAAAAATATATCGTTGTGCTCTAAATCTTTTCAAGAAGACATTTGTGTAAGACTCGTGTAATGTGGTAGTAGTAAAGCTTTTGTATTGTTTGAAGTAATGGACACATTTCTATGCTTTTTAGTGAAGTTAAATGAGATTATTTTTTTTTTTTTTTTTTTTTCCTCTTAATTTTTAATCACTTGTTTTAATATTTACATACATTAAAAAACTTAAATTAAAACTAACTATTACTTAAATAAAATTAAAATTAAATATTACTAAATGAGATTATTTAGAAATCCTCTTGTATGTTCTCTTACACTCCCCAGAGAACTTACATACTATAAGCGTTCAGAGAAACCTCTTTCAAAAAATTTAAGTGCTAATAAATGACTTGTAGCAATTCTACATCACAACAAAACGATTTTCACGATTTTACTATTTTGTGATAGAGCTGCTTTTACGGTCAGCCCAGTCCAATAAAAATTTCCAGTATGCAAGAGTCTATCGTTGATAGCTTTATGTTCAGCTTTGACCCTCTGGTCAATATGTCAAACCTAAGAAGGAGGAACCACAACAAGATTTTAAAATCTGCAGCAGCTCCGCAGAGGAATCTTTAGCCAAAGAAATCGCATTAATCTCACACCCTCATTAACATCGATGAATATTCTAGAAGGCGAAACGAGCCCACTTTGACCGGACAATGACTTAACGTTTGCTATTCTTCGGTTAATGTACCTAATTACCTTTCTATAAAGTCGATTATTACTTGTTTTAATATGGACTTACAACCTTTTGGTAGCTTCTATAATTTATTTATCATCCGCTTATCCAACGTTATATCGTACATTGTTTGAGAAACAAACTTGCCCAACGTTTGTCAGAAGTCTTAAAACATAACAGCCTCCGTTCCCTTCACATACAAAGACTTTGCTAAAGTTCTTCAAGTGTTGAACTATCACAAACACAGTAAAACAAAGGCTATATAAAAATAGATTGAAATTTCGCTAGTGTGCTTATATCTACTACAAAATTCAATTTAACAGACTATGTAAAGATACAGTGTAAACTCGATTATAGTGTTCATATTTGAAACTCCACTTCATCCGATTATTATAATTGAAGCTTTTCCTTCACTATATATGTACACTACGAAAATATAATATACGGTAAATTGTTATACGCCATGTTGTACACGCAAAGTATATGGATGGATATCTATCACACGGGGCGGTAGAGCAAGATAATTTGCTACCAGCCGCGCACTATAGATTCAAATTCCGAAAACGACTCGAAGTTGAGCAAAGACTTTTGTTCCATCTCTGTTTTCTCTCACACCGTGGTTTCTAACATAGCATAAAGAAAGCAATGATCTTGAAACTTAGAGTTAGGTTCAAAATTTTCGAGGATAATCTTCAAATATGATTCACGTTCCTTTCATAACAAGGCACGACATATGGATATCATTTCAAGCATAATTCCCACTGTTGTGTCGGGACGCGACGTTACTTAAATCTAGAACAAAGTTTTTGTCGTAAACCAAATGTACTTAGCAATAAAATTACTTTACACCACTGGGGCGGGCTACGTGGGATTACTTTCCGTTAATGCTTTCCTACGGAGTGTCGTAACTCTAGTCATTTAGCACTCATCTCGGAGATAAATTATCACGGACTAAATTTGAGTTATGTTGGATGTCACTCGTCTGTAGGCATTACAAATTAGCTGAATATCTGAAGCACTTATTTAGGCCAGGATCATACTAAGTGATTCTAAAAATGGTAGTAGTAGGGTAAAATGCGGAAATATGAATCGGACAAAGAGACTCAAGGGCGCAGTGAATAGTTGGGAAGTTTTAAGATAAAAGCCTTACCGGATTATCATCTTACGTTTCGCTCCAAAGGCTAGCTTATCACAAGAGACTTAAGACTTCTGAAGTTACATAATAATGTAAAAATGTCACCATTTATCACTCAGTTTGTCAGTTCTACACAAACTTCTACGTTCATTTATTTCGTTGTAATTGAATTTCCTTTTCTACTTAATGTCTTACTTATTGTACAGTTATTAATGTTAAAACCTCCAATTACCTTAACTGTAAACCTTATCTACGCTAGTAAACCTACAAAGGATAATTTCGGCTTACAACGTATATGTACAGTCATAACTTTTAGTATCGCAATACAGTAACATTTACATATTCAAGTGTATGCCACAAACAAGAGGTGCAAAGTGAGCTCACCTATAACTCTGAGACATGATTGCGAATCTTGATACTGACTTGCCACGGAAATTCGCAGCTGCGTCGGTGACGGGCGACAAACTTGTTACAACCAACATTTAATTACGACTAACCCACCACAAGCAATATTTTGCAACATTTCATGTTTGATCGTCAATTGTTACCTAGTGCCAAGTAGTCTTCATTTGTTTCTGCCGCCTGTCGCGCCACTTATCGCTCTCGCTGTAGATTTCCTGTAGCTAGTCTATTACGAATGTTGATACAGCCAGCTACTACCAGCAACTAGTACGTTTACCCCTATCTTTTACGACCCACATTACTCTCAGTATTTACGAGTAGAAGGAAGAGATAACGTCTGTATGGTGTTGTGTTTTTTCTTTAAGGTTGAGGGAAATAGCATTGCGCCTTTTCGCCTGAAGGGTTAAGTAAATGTCAGTCGGTATGCTTATACATATTTACACCATGTCTGTACAATATGAACATCATACCATATGTAGTAAAAGTTTGTTTGAGTTAAATCTTTGAATGAATCATTGATAAAAAATTATTATAGGAGTTACTTATGTTTATAACGAGTTATGTTACACAATATATTAAAGCATATTTCTGAATTTCTACATAGATATTCAACCTTTATAATAGAATGTAGGAAAAGAGCTGTATGTCATCATATTATTATATGTCATTGTTTTGATGCCCAAATCGTACAAATGTTACAAAAACCTCATTTCTCATACCATTATTAATAAAGAAATAATATTTTTACGATCCGTTTAATATGAGGCTTACCCCTTAAGGCATACATACAGGAAAACAAGTGAATTTGTTTGTACATTCCAACTCTAATTAGGGCAATGGACTTCTTTGTAAGAAAAACAACCACACGTACAACGGACAAAACGTATAAATTTTGTTTATTTTTCTTTATAGATTTACCGAATTATCATTGAGGATGACTGTTTTTATAAGCCTTCTAATAAAAAATAAAATACTCTGATGAAAAATGAAAATGGTGCGATGTAAGAACGAATGGTAATTTTAAAAACTAACTTCTACTGTCATTTGGTACGTTTATTTTAACGTACACGAAAATAATCAGCAAATAATTACATGTTTCAAGATGAGTAACTAGCCCACTATTACGACATTGCACCTAGATATTCCAAAAATAGAACTGTGAAAACTGCCTATCAACCTACATACCGTAAACGAGGCGAGCTCCTCATAATAATTAACTCATCAATCTCCACATTGGCTATTGTTAAAGCAAGCTTTTCTCGCTCCCGTCCCGCACCGGGCCCGCCTTCGTGTCGCTATCGTTCCGCACTCGTCCCGCTCCCGCCTCGCAGTCACCACCTAGCTGTGAAGCCATTGTTTCACTGACATACAAGCGTCATGAATAAAGCCCCGATGGGGCAAAAAATAATAATTGAATTCCGTAAATTAAATCGCAAAATTGAATTTTTGTCTCCGATAACATTTTCCAAAGGGATCTAGATTGCGTAAAGTGCTTCGTTCTAAATTGAGATCTTTGTAATAGTTTTCTTAGTATGAATAGATAATTGCAAAGTCTTGTCGCTATCGTTTAACTAAATGCAAAGCGTCTAGAGTTTCGGAATAAAACTAACTTTACGTTGAAATTATTTAAATTAATTCTGTTTACTAGGCACTAGTAATGACGCGGTCTTACGCTCTAATTCTTGTAAGAGCTCTGCGTTCCAACGGAGCTTCATAAGGACTGTTTAATGTAGAAATAGTCTTTGGCCTGGCTTACAGGATTAATTTTATGTAGCTTCGCTTTGTAGTGTACCTGTGTCGTTGTGGTTAAAATTCAGCAAACTTAAGTTATCCAAAGTAATTGGGAGCATGTTCTTAAATCCGAACCCGTCGTCAGTCGGCTTTAGCCCTGTTCTAAAACTTTAAGCTGGTATTATATTAATTTGAAACAATTATTTATACTTTAAAAACTTAATCTAAGTACCTATTTTATGATGAAAATAGTTTAAAAGAAGGTGAATATGTTGACCTTTCTAACAATATGAAAAAATGTTAGTGATATCACTATTAAGTCAAGTGACTTAATAGTGATATCACTAACATTTATCATTTGACAACTAAGTAACTTAGTACACTTGTACTTAATAAAATTGTAATTGTAGAGAACTTATCACACCAAAATAGACTCTGTAGTGGTCCTTTTCCGAAAGACTCATAAAAGGTTTGCCTGACATAAGTTGACCTTTTTGAAGTCAAACACAAAGGACTATATATTATGATACCCGCAAAACAAAACAAAACCCACATACACAGCTAATTAATTAAGACACTATTATTGTTAATAATAAATAATTAATTGTTTATTTCTCATAATAAATGAGGATTTTCTGAATGAAGATGATCTTATTTCTATTAGGAAATACTCTTTCGCCTTACCTTTTCTGTCAAATACGATTGTTCAAATCATCAACGTGTTGTTTTTTATTTGATTAATTCTCTTTTCGAAATGACAATCCCTGATCGCTTATCTCTTACCTTTCTCTTTGCTAGATTGTCACATATAGGTACCATAAAACTTTTAATTTAAGCATTCGAAGTACAAGACGTATCTATTTTCGACTATAACATTTTAAAAGTATATGGAAACTATAGATATTTATACGTACGTCACGTCTCGCTTTGTTTACGACTGGCCCACCTGCGTGACGTCGTAAAAGTCCTTCGTTTACATACATCTTGTTTTATTAAACCTTCCATCAGGAAAGAAATGTTTGATGTCGTTCGATCACACAAAATGTATATTTTTTTGTAATTTAATTGATACATTATTTGCTTATCTTATTTCTATTAATCTAGTAACTGGGCTACTGGTTAACATTACGCTATTCCGATCATCGAAAATCGTCAAAATTGTTTTTCCGGGTCTGAGTTTGATGTGATATTTGAAACTGAACCTTTAACATAGGAGAAAATTCTAGTTTAGATTACCGAGAAAGCCAAACATGGACTTAACTAAAGCTTAAACCTTGCTCGTGTTCAGTAACCTATGTATATCGCTTTAGATATGAATTTGATTGAAACCTAACTCTTTTTACGCCTTTCCAGCGTAAATGATAAATAAGTAGAAAGACAAATAAGGACAATCAAGTAAATAAATAAACCACAAACCTATCAAAAGGAGGTAAGGTAAATATGTTATTTGCGTAACAAATTATTCAATATTTATGTATGAACATGTATTTTTAGCAAGCAATCTTGTTTAATCCAAATATGAACATGTTTTACATATCTTCATAACATAATTAGACTTATAATACCCAAATAAATTACTTGGCTGGATAGCGATCACTGATTCATTGATATTCTAAATGTAATTTAATATAAACAATATTAAATTACATTTGTATCATATATCATCCTATTAAACAATTATACAAATAAGTCATAACGCCTATGAGGTTCTTATAAGCCCTTATGAGCTCTTACAAGTTCCTCATACGCTTGTGTGTATGAGCTTATAATACATTTAAATGACAATAGAATACATTTTACCACAATTCGATTCGGACTATTATAACCCATTTACCTCCATAACTTATTTGCCGAGATTAATTCGACCACTATCGCCCGGAGTTCGGTGGGTAACCATACCGGCCGTTTAATATCATTAATAAATCTCTAATTACACGCCACTGTGTTTATATTTCAATAAATTCAACGAATCAAATGGTACCTTAAAATAATGAGGGAAATATTTAAATTTAATTAGAAATTAAAACTGTTAATTAATTCTATATCTATCGTGAGTTAAATTAAAAGTACAGACTGACAATCCTAAATTAAAAGTTCGTTTTGTTTTATCTCTAGATTGGGTTGAAATAAAATTTTCAACCAAGGCTTTACCAGATTTCAAACTTTCTTGACATTGAAAAGATTCAAGCAAGATATGCCTGTTTCAATTGACGACGTTTCAATAATTTTGAAGAGATACCAAACATTTTTAGCATGATAATAAAATCCTAAGATTGATGTTCACAGCGTTTAATCATTCATTGACAATATATCTTTTATTTAATAGCTTGTTATACAAAAATAAATCATTTCTCTACCTCACAACCAACCAAATAAAATTAAACAAATTATAATAATACAATATACACGTGTCCGCACAACATAAAGGCCAGAATACACAAGTTCACAAGAATACATCTGTTTGGTAACTAGCCTTTTTATTTTTATTCCTCTAATGAGTTAAAGGCGAAGCGTGGCAGGGTTAACAAACAAGCAGCGGCTAATTGGTGAAGGGACGAGACACCTGACACCCCTAGCTACTAATGTGTACTTACATACATGTGACTATGTACTGTGGACAAATGAGATATGTAGTTACGTAGTTATTTGAGATTTTTTTGAGGAAGGGATTAAATAAATTATATAAATTTGACATCCGCCTCACCATAGGAGTTTCAAGCTCGTTGCCGCTCTTAGGGATTCAGGATAGATGGAAAAAATTGGGTCTCTAGTAACATAAGTAACAACGCAAGCGTTTTTTCATACTAATTTTCTTTGAGGCCGTGGTATGACTCTGGTGTAAGTTCTATGTATTTTATACATACTGTCACTACTGCGCCAACCGGGTAGTCAATTCTAATTTTATGACATAACTAATTACAAAACTCATTAATTTCATAATTTAACAGAGAGAACAAAACTATCCTTATACAATATTCAGGTAGTTCCAGCTCCATTGACTAAAACCTTCATAGCAAACGAAACCGTAGCTTCCAGTCACTAAACAATTAAAATAATTAATAGGTCACAAGTCTCGACGTGTTTCATTCATCATTTCAGGGTTAAATAGTTCATCTTTATGTACCTTATTAGAGCTATTCTGTCTGTCTGTTGGTGACGCAATATATAATGAAGGTGTTTGCTTCATTTATTATACAAAACGGTGGAGAAATACCTTCGATGTTGCTACGAGTGTTGAGCGTAGTATTTTGCTACGCTCGTAGTAATTTCGTAGCAAACGGCGTAACAGTGTTGTCATGCTTTAGCCCTGTGATAAAGGAGTATTATCTACATTTAGGTACTCTTATAATTACTATCTAAAAGAAAACATTATGAGAATGGTTAAATCCGCAATATAACTTCTAAAGATCTCTTTTCATTAAAAGAAAATCATTCCTGTTGATTTCTCTTAACAACAGAATTTAATAAAAGGTATAGCACTAAGAATAAAACAAGGTCAAGTTCCAATCACTCAAATACAATCAGTATAAATCTAAATATAAAATCCTCTTTGTTTTATGACTAGAAACAAGAGCTGCTACGTATTTGATAGTAATTACAAAACAATCTCGTTCTGAGCAACCATTCTCACAAAACTTGTTTTTCATCATTCCCAAGTAATACAAAAAAAATACTTTTCCTTATATACGTAGTTACATAGGACTATCAGAAATTGCCGATTGAACCTTCGCACCTAGAGAATAAGTGTCAAAATTGAATGATTGCGTTCATCGATCTTGGAGAGTGAGTTTCGTGATCCATCAGCACCGATTGGAATGAATGAAACCTACTAAACGAAACCCTTTTCCTTAATAATCAGATCGTATCTGAATACGTAATGTGTTATATAGAATATGTATGTTGTTTATATAATGATTATATCACGGTTTACGACACGATTTTTCCATTTGTAGGTGATAAAAGATGTTTTATGACAACTGTTTTGTTTTAAACAGATCAATATTGCTATAAAACGTGTAAAATATTATTTCAAGTTAATGTTTATATACGTAAAAGTACTAAAAAATACAGACTTTTTCATATCAATATTTTGTTTTAAAACATACCGTATTGTGATACATTAAAAGTCAGAAACCCAGTACCATCGGTTCTAACTAAATAAATAAAGATACTTTTACGAAAAATATAGGGTACGTGTGTCCCATCGTCGGATCACCGAGATAGCCCTGAATAAATAGAAAGGTATTAGGCGAAAATTTATTCAGCTCCCTGATACATTGGCTCAATACGTCTGCTATACGGCCAGAATTACCTAGACCCACTATTTATGGAACATTCATGTGACGAATATAGAAACCCTTTTTCTAATATAAAAATAACATCAAACATTCCCCTGTTATTAAAGGAGAAGACATATAATTTACTTACAAGTAAAAAAAAAGAATTGCTTTACATACCTACATACATTATTATGTAAATGTTTTTTAAGAGTGGAATACTCGTATCATCGAATCTACATGTAGCTACATAATTTATTACGATTAAAATAATTCCTAGTTTGTGATTATTGTTCGGATAACAGACAACAGAAAAAATCTACTAAATTACTAGTAAAATAAAGAGTAGTGTCCACTCGTGCGAATATAGTGTGGGTTTTTATATTAGTAAACGACAGATATCAGATAGACGGAAAGGCTATAGGTACTATCGAACACAATTCAGGTTTCAATACTCAATTATTTTTTGTATTTTACAATGTTTATTTAGGTGATAGGACTGTAGTGTACAAGTTATTCGAATGTAGCCCTTAACAACATCTGTAGATATTCGTGGCTCGATAGGCTGATACCTTACAGAGGTGCGACACCTTTCTTATCATTGAACACAAATCGGCGACATAGAACCAAATTTAAACAAAAACAACATGGCGATTATAGTGCAAAATAAATATAATTTATATAGCTAAAAGTCTTATATTTTTTTTGGTCAAATCCGCGTCTAGGTGTATTATTTAACTGAATTAATATTCTTACAACTTTCCATTATAAACTAAAACTTTATTAAAACTTAACTAATTAAAGTTTTTCTGTATAGTTACTCATAAAAATGTGGGTTTCATATTAATTTAAAACATAGTATACAATTACACTATCCAACGTTGGGTAGTTTCATCTAAAATGATTGCCCTGAAACATAAAATAAAATATTACGACGACGTCGCCGCAGTGTCGTGATAATACATTTACAATTTTATGTTATGAAGACATAAATAAATTATGAGTTTGTGTAGTGTACTGTTGGTGTCGACTATTTATTTATTTATTGTTTGTTATGATGTTTTCATACGAACATCTATGATTCTATGATATACTTAATACTAGGTTCAGCCAGTGGCATCGTTCGTGTTCCCGTAAGATAAAAAGTAGCCCATGTGTTATGTCAGACCATAACATTCCCCGATTCAGTCGTTTTGAAGTGAAGGAGTAATAAATGAACACACAAATATTCGCATTTATAATAGGATAATATTGTTGTACTGCAAGTGCGACTGCCGGGCAAGGGGTCTCGGGTTCGATTCTCGGGTCGGGCAAAGTATAACTGGGTTTTTAAAAAAATTCTCAGTAATAGCACGGAGTCTGGAATTGTGCCCGGTAGGCTCACCCTTTACATGGGACTCATAACATAAATAGTGAAAAGTGGGTGTTACATTGTACAGTGGCATAATGTGCACCTCTGCCTACCCCTTCGGGGATAAAAGTAGTGTTGTTACGTTATTATTATTTTGTACCCGCAAAGACTTATGTCTTTGCGGGTACGTTATGTAATGTATGAAAACAGAATAGCAATAGCAATTTTATTTGTCAATTTTGTTTACAATATTCTGGCGTAGCATCGTCTAGTAGACCTTCTTATTTGAAACTCTAGATATTAGACAGGTTTTAAACACAAATGTTTAAGTATAAAATTATTAAATATACATATTTTTATCTTATTAGTTTCATAAAATAAAAGCAGCTTGTTCTAAGATTATATTAGACACTCTAAAATATGAATTTCAAGTAAATGGTTTCTAGTCTTTGTTGAATTAGTAACATTCAACGTAAAACGTTTTATCTCCGAATACACGCACTAGTTGGGTCTGTTACCTACTAAATAATACGATATTTGACAATATCTTTAGCCTAAATAGCCCTTTATTGGGCTGCCATTATAAATAAATATTTTCTCTGCAGATTCAGGCACCAAATTTTATTGGTTTTTAATAGCATAACATCGCGCCTTTATCCCCGAAGGAGTAGGCAGAGGTGCACATTGCGGCACTTAATGCCACTGTGAGATTTAACACCTACTTTGCACTATACCCATATACTACTGATATATTTTTCTAAAACCCAGTAGGTATTATTTTGTCCGACCCGGATATCGAACCCGACACCCCTTGCCGTCATCGTCGTTGCAGTCGCACTTGCGGCGACTGGGCCAACGAGGCAATTTGTAATAATCTGTCAATATGCCAATAGATACTCCCCTATATAGTTCTACCACTTAAAAGACATTACTGATAGTGAGGGATATACAAAATGTGTATTATCTTGTCTTCTAATACACCTCTCACACCCGAAGGTTTGTTCACAAACCTTGGTGGTGGGATTAATAGCGTTTTGATGATAGTAACTATTGGTTCTGGCGTTACTACCAGAATAACAGCACTAACAATAAGCGGTGAACTTATAATTTATAGGTACGAACATATTGCATGCTATACCAACCCTTACTAAAATTTATATTCTCACTAGCTGTTGCCCGCGACTTCGTCCGCGTAGATTAATGACTTCTGACAGAATTCATCAGAATCAATTCAGTGCCCAATTAAGATTTACCTATTGTGAAATGATTTATCGTAATTTCAATAAATTAAAAATCCCGCAGGGTTCTTACCAGTCCCGGCCCGATCACGTAAGTTTTGAGTAATAAAAACTTCGCAATAGTCGAAGTTTTTATTACTTAAAACTTACGTGATGTACAGAATCTCTATGAAATAAGTTCAGTGGTTAAAAGATAGAGAGTCCTGGAGCATTGACGCATAGTTCCCGTTCCCGAGGGACTTCTGTGATAAAAACTATCATACGTTACTAAGGTCCCAAATCATCGTTTTACCGAATGTAATTCAAAAAGATTCAATGATTCTAGATTCAATTTTCATTCCCAATTTCACACCAACTATCATTCCCTATTTTATCCCCTTAGGGGTGGAATTTATCAAAATCCTTTCTAAGAAGATACCTATGTCATAGTAACTTTATGCATGCAAAGTCTCAGCCCGATCGGTTTAAAACTGGCAAAGTCTCATACAAACTTTCATCCCCTATTTTACCCACTTGGGGGTGGAAATTATCAAAATCCTTTCACAGCGGATGCCTACGTCATAACATCTATCTGCATGCCAAATTTCAACCCGATCGATTTAAAACTGACAGTCTCATACAAACTTTCATCCCCTATTTTACCCCCTTGGGGGTGGAAATTATCAAAATCCTATCACAGCGGATGCTTACGTCATAACATCTATCTGCATGCCAAATTACAATCCGATCGGTTTAAAACTGACAAAGTCTCATACAAACTTTCATCCCCTATTTTACCCCCTTGGGGGTGGAAATTATCAAAATCCTTTCACAGCGGATGCTTACGTCATAATATCTATCTGCATGCCAAATTTCAACCCGATCAGTTAAAAACTGACAAAGTTTCATACAAACTTTCATCCCCATTTTTACCCCCTTGGGGGTGGAAATTATCAAAATCCTTTCTTAACGGATGCCTAAGTCATAACATCTATCTGTATGCAAAATTTTAGCCCAATCTGTCCAGCGGTTTGGGCTGTGCGTTGATAGATACTTCAAAAGTCGATTTTTTTATTGATACAAAACAAAAGTTACAATTTCTGGAATTCCTTTGGTACCTACTTATATAAAAACTTTGCACATCCTAAGAGACCTATGTACCAAGTTACATGGTTTTATCTCCAAAAATGACGAACACCCAAATGCAACCCCTATTTCACCCCCACGCTGGTGTAAATTTTAAAATGCTAGAACAAACGATTTTTTGTTTATTATTTAGTGCCTAAATATAAAATGTAAGGTATCTTCAAGAATGACGAACTTCATACTAACTTTCAACCCCTATTTCATCCCCTCACAGGTCGAAATTTCAAAAACGCTAGAACAAAATGTTTTATTATTTTTTATCAAGTGCTTAAATATAAAGTTTCATGGTTTTAGCTTTAAAAATTATGGAATCCCATACAGCTCCCCCCCTCTTTTAACCCCTCACAACCCCTTTTTCGCGATAAAAAGTAGCCTATATTTTATCTCGGGGTCTAGAATATCTGTATACCAAATTTCATTCAAATCCGTTCAGTAGTTTTGGCGTGAAAGAGTAGCAGACAGACAGACAGACAGAGTTACTTTCGCATTTATAATATTAGTTAGGATTAGGATGAGGATATATAAATTCTTTGAAAACCTATTTATAAGATAAGAGAAGCAATGTTAGTAAAATACAAAGTAAATGATAAAACCACTTACGGGAAACCAGTGTCATCCATTACCGAAGAACGGGAGCCCTATTAGTGATAGTAAGGTAGTTGGAGCGCGCCATATTGGATTTGTTCTCGTTACTGTCTTTATTGGAGTAGGCATTAATTTCTAGGATACTTAGAAACTCATAATAGCACTCGTATTTTCTGTGTATATGCACGTGCTCCTGGATTTGTCGTGGTACCAAACTACCATATACCAACCTATTAGATAAATTGAAATGAGACGAAAGCATGCACTACCGAGTAATATCGGAGTTTTCCGATGGCTTCCGAATGGGATGCCTTCTTCACAGTCTTCACACTTCTGCCTAGTTTCTGCTTCTGGAAATAAAAAAGAGATTGTTCGATATTAAGTTTAATTGTTGTCCGTTTTAAATAAAGTTTGCCTTGCCTACCAGTGTGAGTGAGCTCTTAGTCGCCTGGAAATAACTGTTAACTTTCCATTGCGTAAGTTTGAGATTTTCCGATACGCAATCAGATGGAAATTATGAAGAACCAACTTGAAAAATTTACGATGGAGATTAGCTTTGTAGGTTATATTCACTCGTGTATTCTTAATTGAATAAATATTGTTTACAATAGGTATAGGTACAAAACATAAGTACATCACGTCACGTCACGTCAGCAACAGTTTTGTCAGGTACAATCCCACTTGACCTAAGAATTCAGAAGAGTGCCAGTTTGTATCGAACCAAGAGGGGATTCTCTTTAGACTATCTGCCACCGGGAAGGGAGCTCGAAAGAGATGTGCCTTACCTGGATCAGCCACATCCCTCAAAGCTAATTTCAGTAAATTATGAGCTCCTGGGGAATGACGGCTCGGAATCTCCTCTCGCCAGCGTAGTTACCGGTCCTCATATATATACAGATGGCAGCAGAATCGATGGAGGAGTCGGTTCTGCCTTAAGTTGGTGGGAGGGGGGGGCGCGAGACGGCGTTTTCCACTTTTAGTCTGGACTCTTCCTGCACGGTTTTTCAATCCGAACTGTATGCACTGAATAGAGCCACCAAAATGGCGAAAGACAGTAAAGAGAGTAGAGTAAATATCATGAGTGAATCTAGATCCTCCCTCGATGTCTTAAAAAACCCCAAGGTAAGCCACCAGTTAGCCAAAGAAATAAAACAGTGTATTGAAAACATCAGAGAGCAGGGAAGAGAGGTTCGATTTTACTGGTTGAGAGCCCATGTTGGAACGGTTGGAAACGAGAGAGCAGATGAATTGGCTAAAGCCGCTGCCAAAACAAAACACAACACCACGGCAGGCTACTGTAGAGTACCCATGTCTTATGTCAAAAAGAAAATCAGAGATGAAACCATCCGAAAGTGGCAGGATAGATATACAACCTCCACTACTGGGCAGGTAACTAAATCGTTTCTCCCGGATATAATAGAGGCATATCGATTAGTGAGATCGACAAAGTTGACACCTGCCCAAGTACAAGCGTTGACTGGACATGGAGGAATCGCTGAGTACCTGCACCGATTTAAACTAACAGAAAGTGCTGGTTGCGAATGCGATCCAACTATCAGTGAGTCTGTATGGCATATCATTCTCGACTGTCCTCGTTTCCTGGCCGCCAGAACCAACCTAGAACATCAGATCGATGCAAGCCTGGATCCTGCTAAACTGAGTTCTATTTTGGCTGACAAAGCAAAAAGACCGCACTTCCTAGATTATATAGATAAAATTTTTCGCAGAGCGGCTGAAAGAAACAGTACCCTCAATAACAGAAGCCAAGCAGTGGTCAGCTTGGACAACCCATCTAATTCTGCTATAGCAGTGAGCGGGGTTCCCCTTGAAACGACGGCTGATCCGCGGATTACAATTAAGGAGCGGGAAATTCTCCTTTACGGAGAGCACGGTACCAAAGGAATACGTATTCGGGGAGTTGCTTTGTTCATGAGCACCAGCAGCGAAAGACTGGGGATCGCCTTCTGCACTAGCGCTCACCAGAAATGGCTAACAATCTCGCCAGGCCTTGCCTCCCTGTTAAATGGCAGCACCTTCAAAACAAGCATGAGGCGCAAACTTTATGAAGCACTGCCAGAAACAAAACTGGTCGGTCAAAGCTGTCGATTGTTGCGGACGCGCAATAAAACAATCGCAATGTTTTCTGGCAACAATACGACAACCTGTTTTGAACAAGCATGCAAGGTGCTGACCAGTATAGGTAAGTGGGGTAAAGTAGAGGGCAAAGATTCTAGAGTTATCAGCGTGGATGCTGGTGTGGTGGCTTTCCGGCGAGGAGAGACAGCGGATCTCATGGGCTGTATTCACGCTTCAGAACAGCATGAAGTCATCGTTTATGAGGACAGGGGTGAAGACCTTAGTTTCCTCAGAAGAACGGTCCAGGGTTCACCAATCGCTGGCTCTTCAAGTGGTTCGGAGCGTCTGCAGCACAGGTATTCGGAACAAAGTGCTCTACAGCAACAGCAACGAAACACCGAAAGACAAATAAAAAAACAAACTTCACGGACCAACATGTGGGCAATAACATCAGCCATATGTACAGCTGCGGGTCTCATTTCGTCGACTTTCAGAAGGAGTGAATCCGGCTCCACTAGCGGGGGAGGCGACAGCGCTCGGGTGCATCCTGCCCAGTCCAGGTCGCCGCCAACCAGAGCCGCCATGGGTCACGTCTCTCCGCCGAAGTTTCGCCATGCTACCACTCCCAGAGACCACCTCATAAACGCCTTCCTCGAGTTTGTCGCAGTAATAGAGGCAACAAAACAAGTCAACTTGCGAACTTGCAAAACGATCCTGCAGACATATCTGCAGGGTAACGAGCTGTTACTGAATGATAGACTCGAGGCTGCGGAGGCGGTCATATACGACAACAGTAAATCGAGAGTATTGAGAGGAGATTCTATAAGTCGTAGTATGGCAGCTTACAACGCCACCGCAGGGTTTGTGTCTCTGGATGAGAAGGAATTGGATAAACGGGGAGTTGTGAAATTTAAAACTCCTCCTGAAGACTCCTTAGTGGTTGTTGCCAGGTGCACGAGGATTATGTTGGAGGATGGGATCTTGGAAATGGTGGGATCCATTTCGGAGCCTGGGCCGGGCGGCGTGGACTTTGGGGGCTGGGATGCCCCGACATTTCACTGGACAAATGGAGTGCCGGGATGTGGCAAAACTACATGGATAATGAACGAATTCGAAGCGGAAAGGGATTTAATCGTCACCACAACAACTGAAGCAGCAAATGACCTCAGAGGCAAACTATCCTGCCGAATCGGAGGATTAGTCAAATCCAAAGTCCGAACAATGGCATCCATTTTAGTGAACGGATTAAAAGAGCAAGAGAGCTGCCACCGAATCATGGTAGATGAGGCTCTCATGAATCACTTTGGGGCCATTGTGATGGCGGCCCGAATAACTCAGGCCAAAGAAGTTCTGCTGATTGGTGACATAAATCAACTTCCCTTCATTGACCGAGACAACCTCTTCCCCCTCATTTACAACCGGCCTACACACGTCGTGGCTATTAGCCAAGAACTTCTCTGCACTCACAGGAACCCTATGGATGTAGCATATGCTCTTAGTACTGTGTACAGTGGCATATATTCGTCTGCGTCGGGTGTGAGATCCCTTGAGTTAAAAAGCTTCTCAGGGTCGCGGATACCCAAATCTCCTCCAAACACGTTATACCTGGTACACACTCAGGTAGAAAAGGAATCCCTTAAAAACCAGGGATATGGATCGGGTGTGGGATCCCGCGTACTCACAATACACGAGGCTCAGGGGCTTTCGTACGCGGCAGTGGTTCTTGTAAATACAGCGGAGAAGAAACAGCGGATACACGACAGTGTACCGCACGCCGTGGTAGCTATATCCCGTCACACTAACAGCTGTGTTTACTACACGAATACCAGTGACGACGCGATCAGCAAATTAATCAGACAGGCGGTGGGTGAGAGTGAGCGGGGGATCCTGGACTATAACTTGAAAATGGCTATCAGGAATAGGGACATGGCGGTAGTGGGCGCTCTTTTGGGTGGGGAGGGCTCGCTGTAGGCTTGAATTGTGATGCAGGCGTGACATTGATATATATATATATATATTGATATATGTATTGTGTGTGTTTAATAATGTTAAAATGTAGTAAATATAATGTAACGTAATGTAAATTTTATCAATAAGACTGACAAAATCCATTGGCACTACTGGAATCGGCTTACTGCTGCGTGAGCAGACGTCATGCATTCTTAAATGTTCTACAGTCGGTGGCGCTGTGGGCTGGGTCGCTCCGTTCCCTACGAAATGGTTGATCGGACCGATTGCTGGCCCTCACGTCATGCTCGTGAACGGGCGCCTTCTGCTGGAGCAGGTCGGCTCGCTCATCGCGCGTGTGGGTCGATCCAGTAAGGTTAATGTAAATGTAGTAAAACATGTATTGTGTATATATAGGTAGATATTAGACACAACTTCTTTGAGAAAAAAAAATGTGGTTAATGTAGCACGTAAGATTTCTGTAACAATTAATTTAGACTGTACATTAAAAGAAAATGTAATGGAATGACAAGGGCACGGACAAGAGTCCGTGGAGAATAAGAAATGTAATATATAGAAAAAAAAAACATAAGTACATACCTAGTAGCTATGTTTCATAAGACTATCAATCTCTTTACTAGTCTTCCTATAACAAAAGATACAACACACACACACACACACAGACAAGAATGTATAGGTATACTTTTTTTAAGGGGCGAAAATCATCGAATGACTGCTCCCGCCTGGGCAAGGCGGGAGGGAGTGTCAGACTCGTACTGACTATAGGTATGTATTTTTTTTTTTTTTTTTAAGGGGGGAAAATCATCGAATGACTTCTCCCGCCTGGGTGAGGCGGGAGGGAGTGTCAGACTCTTACTGACTAAAAACCACCCCGTTCCTTCTCCTGCACGTCGAGCCGGAGCCCCGGTTACCCGATAGGTATGCTTCGGTATGCTATACCTACTTTTATGTAAGACAATGTAAAAAAAAGAACGGTATAATTACTATGTACCTACTGCACAAATAAAAAATATAGGGCGTGTTATATCTTTATTGGTTTAAGACAGACATATTTTATTATATCTATGTACCTAGAGGTATACTCAAAACTCAAGCTGAACAACAAACAAAATCGAGGTTGCACATGATCCCGCTCAGCGAAAACAGCTTTCTAACAAAAACAACTGCAAACTATGGAAGCGTGGATCAGTAAACGATCCGAAAAAAAAACATAAAGAAGTATTGCAGATAAATCGGTTATATTAGGTATAGGTTTAAAAGAACATAGAAACATCCAGCTGTTATTCAAGTTGGTTTAAACTAGTCTCTACGGTCTGGACCTGGATGTCATAAAATTGCGACCAGCCACTAGAGCTATCGAGAGATGCAGCCTTAAAATGATGACCTATTCCAAGCGCGCTTTGTGTGGATCTAGATTTGAAGACGATGGCAATAAAACCATCAAGTTTAGTACCTATTCGTCAATAACCTTATAAATAGGTACCTACCTACTTATTTTTTATTACTACAATTTTATTATTTATTCGGATGATTACGATATATTTTCAAGAAAACCTATCAAAATAGGTAGGTAGGTACGTTGTTTATTTGAAACAATGCAAGTACCTAGATGGGTATTGTAGAACAATTTCAGTCCGTGCTGTTAATTAACGGTAGAACGAGATGGAGACTGTTTCGATTTGCCTCACCGCGTCCAATCATAGTTATCTGAGAGACGGATAGACCACAGCACAAATAAATGCCTCTACAGAGTCGGGGCACACTGAGGATTTAATGAAATACCTATAGGTCCATACTTAGATATCTAGGTACGGCAGGTAGGTTATACAGAACCAAAATTGAAAACTTCATTTGGGAGACGTTCGACTCGAACCACTATTAACCTCCTTTAAGAATCTAATATAAAAACGATATCTGATGCAGTGTACCAATATCGAAAACAGCAGGTACCAATCACTGTGTATTTTTTTTATACCTACTTGATAGGTCGGCGTTTGGCCAGGCATCTCGCCTTATGGTAAACGATGTTATAATAAATAAATAAAATATAAATAGATAACAACCTACCTACTCTGACCTCACAAGACCTCGCAGCATTGTAGCAAGCCAATTGTTAGCAAGTCGTCTTCACGTCCCTATCCTATCACACCTATAATCCAATCTATTACATTTTTATGTTAAGTAGAATATGAACCTGAGAATATCGTTAAAAATGTAATCTCATTCTTATATAAATGCTGACCAACGAATACATGACAAGCAGAATACACGCACATATAGGCCAAAGTATGTTCCCCATCAAAAAAATTGGTCAGCAATTCAATATTCGGTAGACATACACATTTTTTATTCGCAAAAACATTACCTACACGCCACTCACTGGTGCTCAAACATTGGGAGGTAGGTACCTAGTGTGAAAAACGATGCTCACCCCTCATAAACTGTGCATATGACATGATAGATTCATAGATTTTAAGTGTGTGAAACTCAATCGATTGGTAAAGGGTAAATACGGAGGTACCTACCAGGGTAGGTAGCATAGCAAGACCTAGCTCTATAGCTATGTATCTAAGTAAAATAACAAAGTTATATAGAAACGAATATCGCAATTATTTACTCAGGACAGTAAACCTATCCCGTTCACACTATCTGCCACAGTGCCAACAAAATAGTAAAACATAACAGCTCTATATATTTCCCAAACGACGGACCTTACTTTTATTTCCTGTGATTCATATTTCCGCGCGTACACCTAAATAAAAATGACAACCATTTTAAAGGTCCAACAAAGGTACCTAGATATGTAATATTTCAGGCCAATATCTAAAAGACCGCGTCCATCATATTTGTCATTTTATCTTATAAATAATGTAGGTCCAATTTACGTCTCGTCTGTCGTAAGATATAATATGTTTTAGGTATGTACACATGTAGGTATCGACGACCGACCAAAATAAGGACGCGCCACTCACCATGCGGGACATTTTTACTTAGAACATAGTGGAAATAATTAATATTACAAAATAACTAAAATATAATTAACAGATTGTATTATTTTCAGTGTATCAAAGCAAAAGTGGACCTGGGTGAGTTTGTTTGATTCTGTAGTGTGCTTTGCACTGACACGCTTTTTGAAATGAACCATAGACGAATTCGGATTCGATTTGCAAAAGCGCTTCGACGATATTGTGCATGCAATCGAGATTTAAAAAAGGACCACGCGGGGTTAGTATGTGGCCGATGCCCCTTGTTACCCTCCAATCTCTATAGGTATCTATCTAGGATAGAGGGGTACAATAGACGAGTGCGAGCCGTGTTCAGTGTTCCAGGCCAGTGGATCTTCATCAGTCGCGGCGCCCGCCTCACTGAGAGCTCACACAAACTTTGCTTGCTGTGTAAATTAATAAAACGAGCATTTAGATCAATTAGATAAAAATAGTGTGCCTTGTGTGATAGTGACTTAGTGATAGTGGCATGATTTCAATTCATCATTTGGTAATGTGGTGTTTGATTCTAGATTAAATTGAAATTTTAAAGCATACATTTTAAAAGAATTAAGTTCTACTTAAATTAAAAATAAAATGAATAGATGTAGTAAATAAATAAGTGTATTTTTGCTGTTTAAAAAAGTGTGATACAGAATTTCATTAATCAATGTTTTAGTCACAAGTGTGGTACAAGCAAATAGTGAGCTTTATTATATCACATAGGTTGTCGCACAGGTATCAGTCTCTCAGCTGGTAGCAGCTTCACCACACAGTCAGTGCAATAGTCTGTGCCAGCATTGTCTGTCCACCTTGCACCCAAGAACCCAGTTTTCTGGCATCCAACACACATAGTTTTAGTTTGATAGACAGGTGCCGTTTCATCCAATATCCTTTGTTCCCTTGCAGCCTTCAGTAACTCCAACATATACTTGTTACTGTTCTTAATTTCAAGAGTGGCCACACTGTCTTGGGCCTCTCCACTGTCATATGGATCCTCCATGGTGACAGGCACATGCAGCTGCGGAAAGAATGTAGACTTCTTGTAAAATATGGATTTATTCTTTTCTCTTCCTATACCTTTAGGAACTCTGCCTGGTATTGGCAATCCTGCTTTGGCTAGTTTAGCAAAATACTTTTGTATTCTGCTCATCACTTGTATAGGTGTCCGAGTGCCTAATGCTTCAGCTATTTTCTTGTACCGTCTTGCCTCTATAGGCTCCTCGGGATAGATTTCAAGTAATTCTTCCAATCTTTTCTGTTCATCACAAGACCAAAGTTGGTTAAATGTTTCCGGTTTACTATCCGTGAACTTTCGTCCTCTCACTTTGGTGCTATTATCAAGATCATCTTTATTTGGTTTGGTGTCCCTCATGTCATCTCCGTCTAAAGTAGAGTCTATGCCATAACTGCTCCAGTCGATGTTCGGCATTTCGGCAATGTTTTGTCGCGGCGGGAAGTTTACATTTCCAGATTTCATTTCCTCTAGGAAAGACAATGGATCATTCAAAGCTCTGTTCTGAGCTTCAGATAACTCTTCTATATCTTTTAATGCCTTTACTTTCTGAGCTTCTAATTTTACGATAAACTTCAGCAGGTCACAATAATCTTTGTTTCCGCGAAGAGCTAGGTGGTCAGTTTCAAAGGCAAATTCCTCTTCAGAGTCCATGTTTTCTGAATCTACGTTATCCATGATGATCTGCAAGGTTAAAATAACTAAATAAGTAACGTACCAGCTTACCAATAAAAATGAGTGTTAGTTCGAGTGTGAAACTGCCGGGAAGTCCAAAGAGGTTGAGTGTAAAAATTAAAAACAAACTGAATAGTGTACAACAGAAAAAATGCAAACCTGAATACAGAAGTACGTCGCTTGAAGGATGGTCTGGACGGTAAGTAAGTAAATTAACAATCGGTTGTAATTGTTTCTGTTTACATCACATCGATTTTATATTTACTTTCAATTAAAAAACTCCGCGATTTCGTAAAATACCATGTCCTAATACTAAATGTCAAAATAGTAACGTTCAGAATCATAATTCTGTCCATAGCCAAACTACCGCAGCAACGTTAAATTACGGCTTATGCAATGAAAAAATTAAAGGAAATTAATGACGTTTGGAAAAAAAGTGATATAATCTAATGTTTTAAATCAATAACTTACAAATTATATTATCGTCAATGTTTTCGAACGAAACTAATGTCTTTGTTTTTAGCGCCCTCTAGCGACGCTTATAAAAAGTACTAGCACCACTTCTCTGCGTAGGTTGTATGTACGTCATTAATCTAGAGGGCGTTGTTAGCCGATTTGTCAAGAGTTACTATAATTCAAATGCAGATGGCGCTTTAATACTTTGTTTCACACACTTGCGACAGATGGAGATTTATTCACTTTTCTTATTTTATTTCCTTTCCATTCGTGTAGTACATATACTTAATTCGGAATTTATTAATGACGGTATGAACTCTCCTACACTGAATTGTTTGTGCTTAACCTAATAATTTACCTATTCTTTAAGTAAGTACCTACCAAGGTAGGTATCTAAATAAAAACAAAGATTGGCACTTACCTAAGTATTCACCAACTTATTATTAAATCCCGATTCACACAAGGCCCCATAGACACTCAAAGGTCACAGGGCTAAAGTAAAACATAGTAAGTATATCGTGCCATATAAGGGTGATTTCCACTCGGATTATGAAAGGCTTTGTAGGTCAAATGTAGGCGTTCGCGGACAAAACAAAAGTGTGATGAAATTTTCATAATATGGGCCATGTTCTGATCAATGATATCTGCCTTTCAGATACCTATGGCTTGGTAGGTACCTCCATAATTGCTAACAGTAACTTGTAGAAGGAAGTACCTATTTCACGAATGGTTAAGCAGGACTATGCAAAGTCGCACACCTTTAGATCATTTCTAGCCAGAAGACATCTAAGTTTAGGTAGGTACCTATCTATTGTACATAGGTCTCCTGCAATAATTTCCGGATCGGCTGGTTAGACCAATTGGCGTCTAGTAGGTAGTTGATTGCGACCTTTATTTTGTCACCTTTTGGGACATCTTGCGCTGCGCTTGCTGGTACGTGGCCTCTATTCAAATATTTCTGCCCATTTACATTACATCACCCGTCTAATACCAACTTACCTACCCGAGTATAAGTCATATTTTAATTTACCTACTATCAAAAAATTCTATGACACATTGAATTTGAATGTTAAAATACAGTTCTTCTTTATCGAATGGAAATCTTGATATCCATTGAAGCTTAAGAAGATAAGACTGTCTACTTCGATTCTCAGATAGCAAAGAAAGATTTTCCTAAGTTATGTATCAGTTATATTACCTCCTCTATTATTATAATTAGTTATGCCTACCCACATTTGTTGTAATTAAATAGCCCTAGGCCATCAGTACCCAACGTAATGTACCTTCCCACGTCAATATTTGGGTAATGTTTTGCGTGGGTAAATACTTACTTATTAATTAGAACAATTCTGATAAAAAGGTTACCTATAGGTAGAGACTGAGTTATAAAATATATATACGTAATTACCAAAAATTTAGTTACGCGTGTAATTTCCTTAATTGTTCTTAAGGTTATTTTCTTTTTGGATCTCTTTGACTGGATTTTAGTGTTACATTGTTCTCGCACAATCCAAACAACAAAACTATCTAACTAGTTGAAAAAGAGTTTTAACCTATGGAGTTTCTTGCCCGTTCTTCTCCATAGGAATGAGCAAATAGCTTCACTTTTAATTTATTGTTGACGTTCAGAAATGCCTTTCTGGTCTAACTAAAATAAAGAATTTGACTTGACTTGAGTTGAATTTCTCTGACGAGGTAGACAGAAAATTGTTAAAAAATCTTATTTTATCCGGCGAGCCGTTCACGAACGAAAAGTTCTTAACTAATGCAAATTCCTGTAATCAAAGATCAAACAGTATTAGATATAGATCCTGCTTAACAGAAGTCATTACTAAGGTACCGTCTCCACAGGCCAACCAAAAAAAATCACTGAAAGTCTTTCATGTGCATTGTGAACCTTATAAAAACTGAATGCAGCAATAATAATTTTACAATCAATTCCAATTTTAAAAACTAAGCATTCGATGCCATCATGCAATAATCCAGTTAAGCTAGCGATAATATTCTGTCTCCAAAGAACTGTTCGTGATCTGGATAGGTGCCAGACTAGTCTTCTGAAGTTACCAACTTAAATGGAGTCTGCCTGTTCAAGTTACGTCGGTAACACTTACACAATAAACTGGAACAGTTTTCATTGAAAATTATGTTGAATTGGGTTACCAGACCAGACTTACCAGATTTTAATTCAGTTTATTTTTTTATTTTAATAAAACGTTGCCCCACACTAGGATTTTCGCCTGTGTCGTGGTTGCGTTTACAAACATACAATTTCACATACACGTCACACCCAGACCTGGAACAACAATCTGTGGATCATACAAAAAGTAGTTCCGTGCAGGAATCGAACCACGTTGCGCGGCAGCCAGTTGCCCAGCCACCGCGCCAACCGTGCAGTCATTTATCAGAGGGGCGACGTTTTTAATTTCACTCATTCCTGGAATCTTGGTGGTCAGTACATTTACACTAGACAATGTGACTAGTTAGATAGATATCTAACATCAGTAACATATTATTATGTTGCTACCTACACTAGGGAGGTGTAGGTAGTATCTAATATCTAAATGAAAAGTTTAAAACTAAAAAGAAAATAGCTTGTTCATGGTATGGTAGAGCGACTGTAAGTTTTTTTAGACACTTCCTAATGAAAAATATCTTCTATATTCTAATTTTGTAAAATCAAATTAATTCCAAACATACCTAATACAAGATAGTAGGTAACGATAAAGGACAAACACCAATCTGATTATTTATCGTAATCGAAATCAACTTAGTAAGTACCTAATAGACCTGTACGTCATAATTACCCCAAAATAATTATTTAATTATATTAATAGAATCTTCCTACACCAATTGACCGAGATCCTCTGAGCCCATAAGTGTTATGAGATCAACCCACACGACAATAAGGGTCGCTGTCGTATCTATAGCCTGAACATCATGGGGGGCCAAACGCCTCCTGCCGGAGGTTATACGCCGGGGTCGTGCGGTCCATGGCCCTCTACGGCGCCCCTGTTTGGGCGCCAAACCTGTTGCGGCGTCCCGCTCGGACGCTGCTCATGGCACAGAGGGTCATGGCGATCCGAATGATCCGCGGATACCGCACGATCTCTGGGGAGTCGGCGAACCTCCTTGCCGGATTACCGCCGTGGGATCTGGAGGCGAAGGTGCTCGCGCGCGTGTACGGCATGCGCGCGGAGGCACGTCGCCGGGGTGAAACCCCGCTGCCGCGCCAAATAGGTGCGTGGCGGGATGAGCTCCGGCGCGATGTCATGGCGGAATGGCAGCAACGACTGTCGCAACCGAGGGCTGGGCTCGCTGCCATCGCAGCGGTAAGTCCCCTTTTTGAGGAGTGGCTTGAGAGACGCTACGGCGTCCTCACCTACCGCCTGACGCAGGTCCTCACCGGACATGGAAGTTTCGGGAGGTACCTGTGTCTGATGGGGCGGGAGGAAACGCCCGGGTGTCATCACTGCGAGGACCGCCCTGAGGACACGGTGGAACACACGGTGGGAGAATGCCCTTCGTGGGCTGAGCACCGCCCTGAGGACACGGTGGAACACACGGTGGGAGAATGCCCTTCGTGGGCTGAGCACCGCCGTGTCCTCAGGGAAGTGATCGGCGATGGCGACCTCTCGCGTCCGGGCCTAGTGCAGGCCATGATGCGGAGCGAGGGGGACTGGGATGCCGTCTCCTCCTTTTGCGAAGCAGTCATGCTAGCTAAGGAGGAGGCGGGACGCGTGAGGCAGCGAAGCGCTGCCTCCTCGCAACCCAGCCATCGCGAAGGACACACCGGGCGTCGGGGATCGCGGGACGATCTCCGGCCACCGTAAGCGCGGGCCTGCGGACGGCGAGCATGGGTGGCTCCCCGTCCGACCAGAAACAGACCCGAGCGTACGGCGCGTCGCGTTCCGCGCGCGCCTCAAAGAGCCATCAGACCACCACAGATGGGGCCCAATACGGCCGATGCCGATTCGGAGTCGCGGAGAACCTAACGGGTAACCGGGGCTCCGGCTCGACGTGCAGGAGAAGGAACGGGGTGGTTTTTAGTCAGTAAGAGTCTGACACTCCCTCCCGCCTCACCCAGGCGGGAGAAGTCATTCGATGATTTTCCCCCCTTAAAAAAAAAAAAAAAAAAAAAGCCTGAACATCATCTCCCCTTCTAAAAAGATGCGAGGAAGACTCCTTTCTATAATTATAATTGGTCGCCCTGGTCGCCCGTTACCCGTCAATGGGGTTATAAATAAGTCATAATATAAGGGTCACTTGGTGATCACGTGACCACCCTCAAGCGTCTGTTTTTAAATACCGAGATGTCCGTTTTAAGAATTCTAATTTAACGTGTTGTGGTTATAGATTCTCATTCCTTCATGTGATATGAGGCCTTTACCCGACCTACCGGGTTACCGGGGCTCCGACTCGACGTGCAGGAGAAGGAACGGGGTGGTTTTTAGTCAGTAAATGTCTGACACTCCCTCCCGCCTCATCCAGGCAGCAGTGATTCGATGATTTACAAGTTCACATACACATCACACCCAGACCCGGAACAACAATCTGTGGATTACACATAGAGTTGTTCCGTGCGGGAATCGAACCCGCGACACGTTGCGCGGCAGCCAGTTGCCCAACCACCGCGCCAATCGTGCAGTCAAAAGCAAAAGCAAAAGTCAGCTGTTTCCCGCGACTTCGTCCGCGAGAATATGATTCCTGTTTTATCCCATAGGAGCATTTAATCAGGATAAAAAGTATCCTATCAACTAAGTCAGATCATATCCAGCCAGATACCAATTTTCTTCAAAATCTGTTTAGTAGTTTCAGCGTAAGTAATTGAGGGATTTTTCACATTTATAATATTGTAGTGTGATAGTCTGATTTCAGGTACCTACCTCTATATCTCTTTAATATTTTCACTTGATTGGGAAAAATGAACATACACTTTTAAAACATAAACCCTCAGATGTATGACGGTATTTCATAGCACCAAATTCTGGAAAAGTATCGCAAAACGAAAACCACCGAAATTCAGTACCTAGAACATCGGTCGGTATTTCATTCATCTCGCCGCGAAACCGTAGGAAAGATTTTAAATAAACAAAGCGATGAATATCAAAGTATTCGCGTTGGTTGAACAATGAAATTGATATGAAAACATAATATTTTCTCTGTTATTCTGTGAAGGATTTTTTCATCACTAAAAACATAGCATCTAACCAGATAGACACAGAAGAATGTACCGACTTGTCCTCGGATCACACACCAACAATAATGAACTTACACTGCAAGGCAATTATGACAGACTACCCAGAGAGACTCTACAATCACAAAACGGACTGGAACAACTATAGGACCGAAATAACGAAGGCAATAAATTTAACCACACCATTGAGAAGTTTGAAAGGTATCGAAGCAACAATTGAATTTCTCAATAAGCTCATCCACCGAGTGGCAAAAGAATCCTATGCAGAGACAATACGCACAAAAATCACGGTACGCTAAATCAATAAAGGAGAAAGTAAACGAGAGAAGACGTCTTCGGAAAAGGTGGCATTCTACAAGATATCCTCGTGACAAGAAAGCCTTTAACCGAGCTTCAGAAGAACTCAAAGACATCATTTACTAAGCAGATAATGCACGACTCCAGTACCAACTTGCCAACCTTACTCCAAACAATGACACTAACTATTCCCTCTGGAAGATAACAAAGAAACTGAAAAGGCCAAAGACACACATACCACCAATAAAAACTACTCCAGGAAAATGAGCAAGAACAGATCTTGAAAAAGCTCAAGCGTACTCAGAACACCTAAAGGACGTATTCCAACCTCTGACAAGTAAACACCCAGATCATGACAAAGACGTTTATGAGTACCTCGGTTCCCCACTACAAATGTGCTTACCGCTAAAAAGTGCTAGCCCTAAAGAAGTGTGGAAAGAAATCCTAAAACTACCGGAAGGTAAAACACCAGGCTATGACTTAATTGACGCACAACTTTTAAAACAACTACCAAAAAAGGAATAATACTCATTACGGCAATCTTTAACACCTGTCTTAAGTTAGGCCAATACCCGGCACAGTGGAAAATTGCCCAGGTTATCATGATACTCAAACCAGGCAAACCGCCCCATGAAGTAAATTCTTACATACATAACATCACGCCTTTTATCCCCGAAGGGGTAGGCAGAGGTGCACATTCTACCACAGTACAATGTAACACCCACTTTTCACTAGTTGTTATGAGTCCTATGTAATAGGGGGTGAGCCTATTGCCATATACCGGGCACATTTCCAGACTCCGTGCTACTACTGAGAATTTTTAAAAAAACCAGTAATACTTTGCCCGACCCGGGAATCGAACCCGAGACCCCTTGCCCGGCAGTCGCACTTGCGACTACTCGGCCAACGAGGAAGTAAATTCTTACAGACCGATAAGCTTACTCCCGGTGCTAGGCAAACTTCTAGAGAAAATCCTACTAAACAGGATGCGCACCTACCTACCGGAAACAATACCTGACCACCAGTTTGGCTTCAGAGAACAGCATGGGACTATCGAACAAGTACACCGTCTCACGGATACGATAAGTCGAGCGCTAGAAAGCAAGCAATTTTGTTCGGCTTTATTCTTGGATATAAGTCAAGCATTTGATAGAGTCTGGCACGAGGGACTTCTTTATAAGGTCAAAAAACTACTGCCACACTCGTTTTACTTAATCCTGCAATCATACCTCAATAACAGATGCTTTGAGGTAAAACTTAAAAACGAAACCTCACAGCTGAACAATATCTTCTCAGGAGTCCCACAAGGTAGTATACTGGGTCCCGTAATGTACTTAATTTATACCGCAGATCTACCGATACATACCGACACCCTTACTGCCACCTACGCAGACGACACAGCCCTCTTATCAGTACACAACGACTCACTTTTAGCTTCGGCCAAGCTACAAGAACATGTCAGTAAAGTGCAAAAGTGGCTGGACACCTGGAGAATTAAGGCCAATCAGAGTAAATCTGTCCATATCACTTTCACCCTCAGAAAACAAACGTGTCCTCCAATAAAACTCCACAATGAGGAGATACCACAGGCCGAGGACACTAAATACCTGGGCATGCATTTAGACCGAAGACTCACTTGGAGAAAGCACATATGGACTAAGCGTAAACAGTTAGACGCAAGACTTAGATCAATGCATTGGTTAATGGGTCGCAAAACAAGACTCTCGAAAGAAAGCAAGATAGTCATCTATAAAACTATCCTTAAACCGATTTGGACATATGGTATCCAGTTGTGGGGTACATCAAGCAACAGCAACATTGAGATCCTTGAAAGGTTTCAAAGTAAAACGCTGAGAGCCATACTCGATATTCCTTACTACGTAAGTAATAAATACATACATGAGGATTTAAACATCAGTACAGTCAAGCAGGAAATTGCCAGATACAGCAAAAACTACCAGTCGAGAATATCTACACACATCAATGAACTCACTTCTAAACTCGAAGGCACGGGAAGTGTCACATACTCCAGACTCAAACGCCATAGCGTTCCTACCCTTACTACGAGGTTCGACAGCTTATGAGAGGAAAACAAAACTTACCTACTGTAAGACCAAAGACTGGTGACGTGGACCACAACTGAATGGCTCATTGTGAATGATTACAGATTGCTAAGTTGCAGAAAATATAAGAGAAAAAAAAAAATTCTGTGAAGGGGTAGACAGAAGAGTATAAAGAATACACCAAGTCTTATTATAATAACAAACTTTTTGCCAAAAATTCGCTATACAGGGAACTTGAGAAACCCAATGTTGGACCTACCATTTTAAAGAAAAAAAAATGAGGCACCTACTTTGCACCAGTCCAGTTCCAAATAACAAGAGGTGAATTAGAACCATAGAACACAGTATTTTTAGTTAAGTTCAAACAGGTCTATTATCAGACCGCGTAATATGAACACTGTAACTGTCATAACCATACCCACTCTACTCATCATCAACAGCCTGTAAGTGGCCACTGCTGACCAAACGCCTCTTCTCGCACGGAGAAGGTTTGAGCATTAATCACTACGCTTACTCAATGCAGGTCGGCGATATCAAACTCATAATCACAGATTATAAGCCGAGGTCTCCTCACGATGTTTTCCTTCACCGTTTGTCTGTCATGTCTAAATAAACTTACGTCCCATTGGCACTTGCCGCGGTTAGGTTTCAAACCCGCACTATCATGTATGAGAAACGGGCGTCATGAACCTCCAGGCCACCACGACACACCACCACACCTACTCTACTATCACACTTAGGTAATTAACTTCTTGAAAAGTTATTCCAAATTACACAATTTGACAACTTTTGTCAAATTTTGTCACTTTTGTCAAATTGTGTATCACAAAGAACAATTAATTATAATAAGTTGCACTTTACTTGTCTACTTAATAGGCATAAATTATATTTACACAATTCTAACAATTATTCAATTACCTAAATCATACAGAAAGATCGTGCCCGCACCACTTTGGATCGACTTACTTGCCTTGGTAATTTTATATGTAATTTTATGAAGTTTCTTACACACACATAAGTGAACAGTTTTCTATAAATATTTGCTTCATGTTCCCGAAGCCGCCAGTTAGTAGAAGACCCACGCACGTTAATTACTCAACAAACGTTTGCTTGCACGAGAGAAATGTTGCGTGTCGAGTTATAACTCCGACGTAACTGGTTTAGTCTAGAAATTAAGGCATTTGAATAATCTTCAAATAACCCTTTTTTTTAAAGGTGGGAAAATCATCGAATGACTGTTCCCGCCTGGGTGAGGTGGGAGGGAGTGTGAGACTCTTACTGACTAAAAACCACCCCGTTCCTTCTCCTGCGCTTCGAGCCGGAGCCCGGTAACCTGTTAGGTTCTCCGCGACTCCGAACCGGGATCAGCCCTGTTGGGCCCCATCTGTGGTCTGATGGCTCTTTGAGGCGCGCGCGGAACGCGACGCGCCGTACGCTCAAAGAACCCTTAGGTACTCATTTACAGTAAAGACATTATTTTTTTCTGTAACAAATTCACAAAAAACACAAATATTATTTTGATGATTTTAATGATATTTATTTGGCTGAGTAGCCCCCACGATCATGGTTTTTTGCGATATCACTCAAAGCGTACCGACCTCCATTTCAATGATAGGCAGCTTAATGTTTTAAAGGTGGCGTAAATGATCCTAGGCAATTATTATAACCATATCTTTACAGCCCCAATTTCAAATGCAACCAGCAACATGTATCGCAGCACGTTATTAATGTACTTGTTTAGCACATTATTGTTGTTGCCTAATCGATTTACTGCCGGCATTCCATTGGGCCGCTCGACTAATTGCGCCCGAGCATCATATTAGCGTGTTACATTTAGATGGCAGCAATTAGAGATGAAAGCTTAAAAGGCAAATGCGTAGGTATGGCACTGGCCTTCTGTTAATCTTGATTTGGTTGCGGTTTTTGGAGATTTCAGGATAAATATACAAAGTACAGGGTTAATCTATTATTAAAAGAAGATATTTTATTAATAGTTTTTATGTTCTCCTAGGCTAGGTAATAGGCGTTTATTGACGCCTTAGTACAGCTACGAGTGTCGCGGAGAACCTAACGTCGCGGAGAACCTAACGGGTAACCGGGGCTCCGGCTCGACGTGCAGGAGAAGGAACGGGGTGGTTTTTAGTCAGTAAGAGTCTGACACTCCCTCCCGCCTCACACAGGCGGGAGCAGTCATTCGATGATTTTCCCCCCTTAAAAAAAAGTACAGCTACGAGTATGTGTTTGATAACTTTGAAACATAAAATAAATTCGTACTGAGGCCTCTGGTCTGGTATGGCCTTTAATTGACTTGATATTCTAACTAGATTGATTTGATTGATAACTGATGAGTAACAAATTGATAAACATATAAAATAACAATACAACAAAATATATAAAAGATGTTTCATATTGCGATATGTCCTATTTATTATGCATGTGTTTTGTTGTTTATGTTGTATCAAAGCAAAATTCCATTACTCGTTCTTTTTGCGGGAAAAGGATTTTGATTACGTGTCGAGTGTATTTGTGGGCAACAACATATATCAATCTGAAATTATGCCGTCAAGAAGGAAATGGAAATCAAAGTGTTACCGGCAGCCGACATCTCGCCACATATTTACTGTTTGTATTACATTATTTACAAGAGTAAAATATATTTTGTACTGTTTATGTACACATAACATCACGCCTTTTATCCTCGAAGGGGTAGGTAAAAGTGCATATTATGCCACTGTACAATGTAACACCCACTTCTCACTATTTATGTTATGAGTCCCATGTATATAGGGGTGAGCTTATTGCCATATGCCGGGCACAATTCCAAACTCCGTGCTACTACTGAGACTTTTTAAAAAACCCAGGAGTACTTTACCCGACCCGGGAATCGAATCCGAGACCCCTTGCCCCAGCAGTCGCACTTGCGACCACTCGGACGACGAGGCAGTCACTTTCTATTTATAAGGAATTTGGTTACAAGTTGGCAGCTAGAGGAACTCTTTATGTCATCTACAAATTGTTGTTTCGGGTTTGGGTGTCATGTGAATGTGATATTGTATGTCTGTAAATGCACCGCAACGTCAGAAAAAAAAACAAAAGAACTCTCCAAGAATTATTATTACTCAAGCATCTTTTACATAGCTAAATAATATGTTAACACGACCGACCGACGACGATCAGCTTCTGCACTATACCTATCAAAGTATCGATAGTACATTGTAATGTGAAGCCGTATAATATAGCTTATTGGATTTTGAAATCGCGAGACCTAGCTAGCTAGGATTTGCACATAGCAGTACTCGTAATGGTGCACTCGAGTGGAACAACTTATGTGATCATCGTAACTGACGCTTAGATCTGTGAGGTGTTGGAAGCTGGTTCGAAACTATTTAAGATTGAGATTAGTCTTGTAATGCTTCAAAGTCTTATTTTTTTCTTGATCTTTGCCTAATTTTCGTTATTTTTGTCTTTGCATATTAGTAACAGCATTTAACCGACTTCAAAAAAGGAGATTACCAGTTTGACCTGTATGTATGTATGGTTTTATGTATGTTGAACCGATTTTAATGCGTATTTCAGAAAAATGTTCGTTACACTTACACTTTAACCGACTCCAAAAAAGAGGAGGTTGAAGTCGGTTTCTTTAAACGTAGTTAACGTATAAGAATTATTTATATTTAGTGCACTGCCCTCTATCCTCTGATCAGCAAAGAGTACCAGACCTGAATCGCTTGATCGACGATATTCACGTAAATAAGTATTACTTGAATCCGACATGAATATTGTATATGACTTTGCTGCGTGGATGTTAAAGCCTTGTAAATAGGACGATTCTCCACTTTTATTTCTTCTTCTCGCTACAAAAAAGAAGGTTGTTTTTAATAAAGTCTTTTGAGCTGACAAAATTCCTTAAAATTAATAAAATACCGGGTGTTTTCTTACATGTTCCGCTTATGAAAGCATTTATTAGGGTTCATTTTTGGACCATAGACAACCTTTTTGAAACATGAAGCGAATATTGTAGAGGTATCTGTGGTATTCCCACTGAATCCTAAATATTTAGGTATATTAAATGGAAAGGTATTTATTACTTGCCTAATTATTTAGATTCTAGACCCAAAATTTTGGATAGGGTTTATCTCTTTTTATAGAACCTACGACAGATATTGTGACCTATAATGTTTTATCTTTGCAGAAGAGGTAGTAGCCTTTATGGGCTATTTAGCTGATAGCGGTCTCTCTAATTTTTCTGAATAGGGTAGGTGCCTAATTTTTATTTTAATGTCCGTCTGGTAGATTATTTTAAATCATTAGATACCTACGTATTTTTATTTTCTCACAGAGACGAATACTTTGGATGATATATTGATTTGAAATGTCGCGTGACGTCACTTCTATGTACATTTTATACGTAAAAATGATATTTTAGCCCCCACTCTTAAACTTTGATTCGTTTTATCTAAGTATCAATGCAGTTAAGAGAGACGTATTTGTACCTTAATTCTTTATCAAGACCAAACCAACAACCCCAAGATGTAGCCGCCAGTTTGACATACATACATACACACACCTTTTTCTATTACATCACGATCCTGATGCCCAGATGTACCTCTATATGAAAATGCTGAAATCTTTTCGGATCGACTTATTCTGTCCCGGAAATGTGCCCTCAAGAATGCCATGTTTAGCTCCGCGGTGGGAGACGAAATCACGAAATAGTTTCTCTTTCCTGTGGTTTAAGGGTGTAACTGCGTAGTACGTGTCCAACAAACCATGTAGAATTATATTCGACTCTGGGAAATGTAGCGTTTCCCCAATAATGTCATCTTCGGATCTATTCGAAAGAGAAATCTTTTGGACGTTTTTACTAGAGGTAGTACGGAAAAGGTGTTTTTCTATGTATGTGGGTAAAGCAATTTTGGACCGTAAATGAAACTGGAATGATTATGAAAATTTACCATCACAAGTTTCTGCTTATATGTATAGTAAAAACAATATGGTAGATGCCTAATTTTTTTTAATATCCGTCTGGTAGATTATTTCAAATCAGTATACACGTATTTTTTGTTTTATTACAGAAACGAATACTTTATATATATATTGATTTGAAATGTCGCGTAACGTCACTTCTATGTACATTTTATACGTAGAAATTACGTTTTAGCCCCCACTCCTAAACTTTGATTCGTTTTATCTAAATATAGTTTTATTATAAGAAAAAAAATAGGTGTCTAATATTTTTTCATTACCTAACTTACGGACTAATTATATTTTTAATTTTCATACCCTGTCATCATCCCAATTGTTGAACAAAACGCACACAATAACACACCATTTAACTCACGATCCCTCGCTAGCGGTTGCACTTGCGACCAATGAAAGAAAACACTGAAACATATATTTTGCGTAGAACTTGCCTTTCCTCTTATACTTACTGTAATTATTCCCTTTGCAAATTGAATACTTAATAACTTAAATCTGTCAGCTTGAACTAACTACAATTTAATCCGAGCACATTTTCCCCATAATCGGATCCTGTTCTTCGGAATATGCTTTAATAACCAGACCATAGACTTATTTATAAGTATCTATTTTACAAACTACTAGCATTTGGCCACGGTTTCATCGCGTTAAAAGTAACTTCTTATGATTATATAGTATCTCACCACTCTCCTACTGAGTCCTACTGCAAACAGATTCACTGACCAAACTAGGCATCCGGAAATTACAGTCATACAAGAAATACAAAGTAGTGACGTAACTACAGGAATTGTTTATTGATATAATGACGTCACACGATGGATGGCCCCCGATTTTGGCGAGAGCCCCGTGCATAAAACGTTCGTTGACTCGACCCGGCGACCGAGTGCCAGTGTCAACATCTGCAGCGAACAGTTCTACTTTTAAACTTATTATTTATGTGGGTAGGTACTTATTATGTTACTTAAAACCTGCTGACATATAATATGTGTGTTGAATTATTATCATGCGCGACGTTTCATCATGAGGTACTGAATCAAAAATTTTCTAGATTGCCTTTCATACACATTACACACAAACGAACAGAAAATACTGTTCGTTAATTGTTGAGAAACAATCATTGTCCCCTTCGGGAATCAATTCTGCATGCGACATCTTATGCTTCAGCTTGACGCCTCTGCGTCAACCATGCAGATTCAGGATGTCCAGTTAAGTCTATCGTTAAGCAAAACATCATCCTATAAATGCGTAGAGACTTAAAATACCCAAGTTTAAAGTGGCCTTACAAAAAGAACACCACTTTCTGCTCCTTCGGGAAGTTATTGGACATGACGTTAGTAATTGCGGCTCTAGATACCACTGGGTAATCTGCAGCTAACAATGTTTTCATAACAAGTCCACAGGTGTTCCATTTATCCCTATAACGGGCTGTTAGTTGTGTGCTACGACACCCTGGGGAGACGACGCGATTCTAATCGTAATAGGATCCTATGACCTCCAGTTAAGCGTTGTGTACTGCATAGGATGTATTGTGCATTGTGTTAAATAAAGGTCTTACTGTTAACTAATACATGTATGTTAAACCAAGGTTCTAAATGTTTCAATAAAATTCTGTGGCTTTTCGATGTGAGTATAAGATCTTTACATTCTTCAAGATATTTGATAGTCTGATAGATATACATTGCTTTGGAACTATGTATATTTAAACTATACTAAATGGAACTAACCTTGCAACTCAGAACCCCCAAACACTCAGCTATTATTATTATATACATTACAGGATTGTACCTACCTATAAATAACAACAAAATAACACATAATAGATATAAAACAACCAAAAAGCTCAGCGCCTCCTCAAACAGTCTCATTAGTTAGACCTTGGGATCCTTCTTAAGCCATCACAAATCTGTCAGCCGCAGAACTGCTCCTATTTTCTTCCTTTATATAACATTTGAAGGCACGTGTTTTTGTTCTTATCAACACTCTTCTTTGCACGCGCCTTTCTGAAGAATTATAGTTTTATTATATTTAGTATATATACATACATTATTGTAGTACATTATTGTTGTATTTTTTTTTTTTTTTTTTAAGGGGGGAAAATCATCGAATGACTTCTCCCGCCTGGGTGAGGCGGGAGGGAGTGTCAGACTCTTACTGACTAAAAACCACCCCGTTCCTTCTCCTGCACGTCGAGCCGGAGCCCCGGTTACCCGTTAGGTTCTCCGCGACTCCGAATCGGCATCGGCCGTATTGGGCCCCATCTGTGGTGGTCTGATGGCTCTTTGAGGCGCGCGCGGAACGCGACGCGCCGTACGCTCGATTATTGTTGTATAAGTCAAGACTAGTAGGTCTAGTTTAGGTCTTCAGTTGATATTTATATATTATTATTAGTTTTTATATTAAACAAATATGGCTATATGAAATATCACTTTGTATACGCATATTTTTTCCAATTCCTATAGAAATATCGAGCATTTCGAAAAAGTTCTCAAGGAACCTAAATGTTGGCATTGTTTAACTACTTTATCAACCTGTGTATTAGTTTAAGATGATTTTTTTAGCGTTAGGTACAATATTTTGTATAAGGTCACGCCCTCGTTTTAGCACCCATATTGTTTCGGCAAAAGGCAGGCCCAAAAGGAGATGGCGGGAATTTGTATGAACTGGAGGCTTTGACAAGGATTGGCCGTAAAAAGCTTTAGGTACATAGAGAGGAGTGAAAGGAGCGAAGGAAGGCTTTTGCCCTGCAGTGGGCTGATCATGACTGAAAATAAATAAATAAAGATTATTTTGACAACTAATATATAAACCTTTACACGCGCCCCAATACAAAACAAAAAGCTATTATTGTAAGTTACAAGTACAACAAGTATAGGAAACAGTTACCACTGCTAGTTCTTTTCAAATTGTTCACAGACGCTCAATGGAGTTCGAAGCACGTTTTTAATTTCAAACGGCTCAAACTTCACAATTACTAAGGTACTTGGTATACACACCAGCACCTAAAGCTAACCCAAACTAAAAATTCCTTCAATAGAAATTCAGCTCTACTATTTTGTGTAATAGGGTAGGGAATTCTTTGAAGCTATTTGTCGGTTTTGGATACCTTGATGTGCTGTTTCTTTACCTCTAGAAAAGTGTTTTACATATTTCATGAGCTTCTGTTTAATTGATGTTTACCACGCTATTTTTGTTTCTGAATAAATGTGACCTAATTAATATTCATTTCGGATTTGGCTTTTTTTGATGGGGGAAATCATCCAATGAGTTCTCCCGCCTGGGTGAGGCAGGAGGGAGTGTCAGACTCTTACTTACTAAAAATCACCCGTTCCTACTCCTGCCCTTCGAGCCAGAGCCCCGGCTACCCATTAAGTCCTCCACGGCTCTTTTGGTTTTTGCTAGGTTTATTTGGTTGTACGTCTTACATTGAGTAAGACAGGTAGTCTTGGAAGTAATGCACAATGAACAATTAATTATTTTCACAAACAATTTATGATCAGTTTGATATTGAATAGTTGATTACATTTCTTATTAGACTAACTTGAGAAGCATTTTATAGCATGCGAGTACGTGATTTATTTTTGTTTTCAGTGTTTAAAAATGTATCACATTCCTACGTTGGTTCATTGACCCCTAACAAAATGATCGCACCTTTCTCACAGACGTTATTGTCTCGTATCCTATAACAGTATAGCTAAATATAATCGAGTTACAAGGGTCATAGCAACTTTTTTTAGATAGGTGACTTGTAAATCATTATGTCGTCAATCGTCATATCAGAATACCCAAGGGATCGGCAAAGGTGCCTATTACAGGTACTTTTTTCAATTATTTATAAAAGGAATGCTCGTTCCTATTATAAATAATTGAAAAAATTACATTGTTACTCAACTTTTTCTTCTTTCTCTTGGCCGTTTTGCTAAATTGGGATCGTTCCTCAATTTTACCCTATACCACTAATTAATGATCATCCAAGAAAGCTTTCTATATTTACACCTATAATTACTCAGATGATTCCATAGACAAACATATAACCTATCCTACACGTTGATTGAATTGCCCAGAATAAGTACTAGGAGCCCACACTTAAACATCACAAAGAATATTTGTCGGTTATCACATCAAATTACAAAAGATACATGATACACAAAACCTTTGAAATTCTCTGAATAAACCTCTGTTTATTGTATACCTCTCTTTATACGAAGTATTCACTATCGTAAGTAATTACAGACGAGATTAAATTTTACGCGTTTGACGACGGCACTTATGAAACCCGTCATGATATATGGCAGCAAAACTTTACGCAAGTTTGGGTGACAACGGCGCGTCAAAGTCGAGGGTGCGCTATATTATATCGCAAGTAGTCGCGCGTTGCGAGCACACGGCAGGCCGTGGAAGGCGGTCCGAAGTTGGTCGCGTAGACTCCGCTACGGGCCGTAGTACAGCGCTGAGCGCTCGCTCAGTCGGCGAGAAGCGGTCCACGCGACACGTCACCGCCCTCAGCGGCCGCTCGTACCTCGCTCGGCGGGAAACTTCTAAAAAACAATCCGATTACTTTGCAATCCCAGAACCGATTCTATCACCGCCGTCGCGGTTATTAAAAAGTTTACCCCAAGTTTTGATGCTTTTTGACTCGCTACCGATAAAACTGGGCCTACCTCGCGTGATGTAACTTCTGCGACTTTGCCCTATTTACTAATACGATTGTTTCTCCGTGTAAGCCATACTTATCGCCCACCCTCCGACACATGGTAAACTCCGTGATTAACTCTGTTCATGAAGTGTCACATCACTAGCTCTCACGACCCCGACAAAGTTTAATTGTTCGAGTGAATATTTAATTTGCAGTGTTCTCGGTGGCTCCGTCCGTTATAAGATCAAAAATAAACTTTACACGCTAAATTAAATAAAAATTTGAACTTAAAGTTGAAAAGTTTGTGTTGAATATTGTAGACAGCATACCCTAAAACTTTGAGTGAATAATTGGCGAGATGTAATTTTAATGCACAACAAAGAAATTGCACATACGTTGTCATACAATTGAACGAGTCACATTCGTGTGGATCTTAAACTGCGCCATAACTCATAGTTACAGCTGAGCTATAAAAACATCGTAAGTTATCGAGGTTAGTTGTGAGACAGACCTTGGAGGTTTTATGTGTTAAGTGTTGAGGAGGGTTAAGGCTGGGCGGGGTAGTAGACACGGATGGTGTGCGATGGTGGCGCCATGTTGTGCCTGGAGTCGCTGATGGCGCGGTGGCGCGAGCGCAGCGCCAGGGAGGGGGAGAGGCGCGCGCGCTCGCGCAGCCTCTGCTCCTCGGGGGCGGATGGCAGCCTGCTGCAGCTACTGCATAGGAGAGCCAGCAGCGCTATGTAAGTCACTAGATCTTACGTTCTGTACATGTTTGGGCGTTATATCTGAATGTGTTCTTACCGTCAGCTTTCATGATGTTTTCTTAGCCGTTCAAAAGTAATCCCAGAATATGCTTTCTACAACGAAACGAGACACACTACACTTTTAGGAGATCAATTCATGTATCTTCTAAAACACTAATCTAAATTGGTATTGAAATAATAGATCACATTTTCTTGAATAAGTGTGTGGGCAATTAAATCGACGATATCTATTCTAACGTAATAAATTTCTAAGTTCCTTAGGTCAGAGTTTATCAGGCTATACCTACTTAGGTATATATTGTCACACGTTTCAAATAATCTACCTATTTTAGGCTTCTTTTTGCCTATCTATCTAAATTAAAAAGTCAGACACTTAATACATCATTCTTGATTTATAACTCAATCCTGAAACCCATTTGGATCTACGGTCCCACTCTGGAGCTCCGCCAGCAAGAGCAATATAATGTGCCTACAACGAGTACAAAATAACATCCTACGAACCATTGCAAATGCTCCGTGGTTCTCCAGAAATGACGAGATACACAAACATCTCAACGTTCCAAGAATTCAATCAGAGATAGACAGATACAAGAAAAAGTATGCTTAACGCCTAGCTGTTCATCCCAATGACCTTATATCCTTCAGCCATGGGGAAAAGACTAAAGAGGAAGGATGTGTTCTAAAAAGGCAGATGACTTCCAATCAAGATTTCACTCAACTCATCTGCTTAGTCTTGTGACTGATTGCCGATCATAAGCAAAAAAAACATCACAATTTATGTATTAATTTCGTGTATTGGATAATGATTGTACTGTAATTACATATGTACTCATCTACCGATAGTTTATTTGATATTTTAATAATAAGCGCAACTATATAATGTCCATTTGTTTCCATTAAACAACTAATAGGTGTTGTGGTGTTGTTTATTACAGCTAGTAGATAGTGCAATTTTCCTGTTGACAATGATAAACTATAGGCTATAGGTAACTATAATTGCTTTATTATGTTTTTTAAATGTTATAATAGGATATTATTATCCTAATTACATCCAATATACATCTAGTTATTGTATTTATACTTCGATGGAGCACGGTTTCCAGTACTTCAACGAAGATTAGTGAAAAAATTATGTACTTATATTTTAAAATAAAATTAAAGTTAACGAATGAGTTCACCATTATCTTTGGCCTTAACTATTCTCTAGAAACTCTACCAGTACCAAATATTCCTTTACGCATAAAAACATAAAGGCAATGAAATGCTCAGCATTAAGCATGTCAACAAAAATATTCACTTGTCCAACAATATCTGATTAAATTACCCCTTTTATCGTCAGACATCCTGATTCAATATGCTCCAACATTCCCTACTCCTCTGGTAATGGTGACCACTGACCCCATCGCGTGACGTCACTAGAGGGAAACGTATGACCAAATAAATCACGAGCAATTAATCTTGAACACATTCAGATTATGAATGTGTGCCATTTTCTCTGAATAGGTGCAAATAAAACTCAGTTTAGGAACGTACGCTATTATAGTGTGTTTGGGATAGTGTACGGTGTATGTTGAAGGGAACAATTGGTCACGTTAAATAGAAATGCTTAGATAAAGACTTTTACAAGAATTGACTAGGATAATTTTTAAAGCAAAAATGTAGAACCCAATTCGTAGTAAATACTTCTACCTCTATGAAAACTCGAAAAGGAAAAGCGCTATAGTACGACTAGGTGTATTGTATATTTAGTATTGTTGTTACGATTAATATCTTATAGGTAAACAACAAAGACTTTTATACAACATTATCACATAAAGGAATCAAATTAATTTGGTCACAATCTCAAATCGAATGATAGAAATGGAAAAACATCATGAAAGAGGTTGTCCTTTTAACATAATGACAACTCTATCCTATTCAAGCCATTATAGAAATTATAAAAAAGAACGAAAAACAGAGTAATCCAGTTCGTGGACAGAAAGTGTATTACAAGATTTTTAGTAGGTACGTCAAGGTATACAGAACCAGTATAAACTGACCGTTGAATGTGTAAAAAGATCATACAAAGTGAGACCTTGATAAATTGGTCTTGTATAGTTTGATCAGTAGTCGTGTGTACATTTGTCCCTTGAGCGTCCTTGGGAGGCGTTAGAATGGGATCATCAATGCTATTGTGAACCTTAATGGTTATGTCTTCCTGTTACTTTATAGCTTATGGCTAGGTGCCATTAAATAACAATAACTACTGATAAACCAATTGCTCAGGCTCGGGATTTTTCCTAAGGTTAAAGAACTTCGTCGATTACAATTACAGAATCGTTAGTTATTTTGCTGGTAGTGGTAAGTATGATTATTGAATTAGAATTGTTTGTTTTTATAGGTTGGGTAAATTTTAATTTGGTTTTTTTGGCTCGAGAGTCTTCAGTCTTAAAACGAAGTCTGGAATTATGCATAGTCATCACGTATTCGTTCCTTATTTATCATTTAAGCCTTTGACTGCCAATAGAAAACTGATGAAGGCAAATCCTCCACTAACGTCGGTCACCAGTGACCCCCACGGCGTTTAATGTGTTAAGCTGACTAAATACTTTCAGCTAACGGGTGTTGTGGCATAGAAATGTTTACAAATAAGTTATTTCCAACGAAAAATAACCCTATTATTTCTAATAAAAAATAACCATATTTTAGTAACTTATCTACTCAACAGCTTTCAAATGTTGGAATGCGCTGTCTAGAGCTGTAATTAACGGCTCACCCTGCTAAATATAGCCTCCGAGTCCAAATAATTTGTAACTATAAATCTTTGTAAACTAAATCTACGATTCATAAAAATATACTATATGTGCAAGTATGAGTATGCAACGTAGTAATGATTGAGTTTCACTGGACTATTCTGAACAGAATCCTTTTCTGAATATGTAGGTACTATGTAGAATTTCTTAAGGTTATTTTTCATCGTCTATTATGATTTGAGCTCTTTTGCAAATACTCATAATGTGTATGAGTAAAACAATTATTTATACTATCGTATCTTCATTTGACTATTCTGATCAAAATACTTTAGCAGAGTAAGTAATATTTTTATTAAGGTAACCCATTTAGTAAGGTAGTTACACCGTCTTTTATAAATTTGGCTCTTTTGCAATAAGGATTGAGTACCTAACTATATAGTCATCTACTATTATCGATATTTTTCCGCCTTTTGTTGCTTTTCTTGTTCTGTTTCTGTTTCTTGTTACTGCAAGAATAAATATCTGTTTGAAATAGTTATACAGAACCACTTGATTTCAAATCTATCGGTATCTCTGCATTCTCTACAAAAAGTCTTAAAAAAGAATATCAATCAATCCTACAACCAAAACAAATTGCCATACACAAAACAACAACAAAACGGGAGGCACACAATCCTCGTTGATTGGGGAAGAGAAGTAATATCTGAACATATATAATTTGCTTATCTTTAACAATTTGTGACTGCGTGGGGCCAACTAAGGGAAATAGGTTACTGGGGTGCCGACTGCCGCCTGCTGGGAGAGCTTGGTTGCTTCACTGCACTTAGTATCGGCTACTTTGGCACTGCTTTGCCCTTAGCACAAGTCTAGAGTACATAGTAACTACAGTACATACTGTATCTCTGTCCAGTTTTATTTTGAGGAGTCGTAACTGGGAGTTTATTTTTGCAGCTGTGCGAGAATTTTGGTGCAAACAACTTTTCGTCGAGAATGTTGCTAGGATTACAGTGGCCAAGTTCTGCATGCAAACGGGTGGGACGTGGAACAAACTGTCGCATGCAGCGAGTTCTAGTGATTTTGTTAAAATTGAAATAGAAATACTTTTATTAGAAAAGTTTTGTCTAACAGTGGAAAATTAATTCGACGCCTGAACGGATGGCTAGACATTACTTTGTTTATCATGGTGTATTTGTATGAATTAACGGTACCTACTTAACAACACTACAGTCATCCTTAAATCACAGAACAACGAACATGTGACTATATAGGTTAAAACTAGTTTCATTAATAAACGTCACGCGCTTTATTATCTGCAGGGTCCACAAGTGTAAATAACAATAGTTTTTGGCAATCATTTCGAATTACTAAAATATTTTTTGAATGCTTTTAAATGGTACTAATGACACTAATTGCGTCATTAGTTGTACGGTCATAGATGTGGCTGCTCTGCAGAGAATGTCAAGTACCTATTAGTAAAATTAAATATTTTTAGAATACGTTTTTTTAAAAAATATGGCAATAGGCTCATCCCCTATTACATGGGACTTATAACATATTTATGTTATAAGTATTATATTTATGTTATAACACCCACTTGTTGCATTAAGTGCCGAAATTTGCACCACCCCTTCGGGGATAAAAAGGCGTGATGTTATGTTACGTTATGTTTATTTAAAGCAATATAATAAAATAAGTTCCTAAAAAGGACTCATAGACATGATGTTACGTGAACATAGTTAAGTACACCTTTACCTTCCATTAACAGGTGTAATATCATATAAACAAAATGTAACATAAATAAATAAATAAGTTATTTTTGTCAGGAAGTGGATAACCATAAAAAGTAATAAATAAAAGTTATTTGTTTACAATTTACACGTTGTTAGGAGGCCATTAATATTATTTAAAACTTGCTGAGCAAAGGTGATGTGTTTATGTTGTGGTTGTTTACAAAAAATATGTTTATCCAACCGTTAGGGTGCGCTGCAGGCCAAAACAAGTTTATTCGATTATTCCTGTCGCATAACTCATAAAGTTTTTCATAATTATACAAAAAGAAATGTATTATTTATTTATAATTCTTAAGTCTTTGGACAGATAGATTATACATATATTATACCTCGTTGGACTAGTGATTGGAAGTACGACTGCTGAACCAGAAGTATCTAATCTATTTTGGATCGGGCATAGTATTATTAGGTATTTTAGGCTTTTAGATGTATGGTTAACAGATTACAGTCATTTCTTTGAAAAACTGAAGAACTCGAATAATGCTTCACTCGATACAGAGATCCTTTGCGCGCTAATGACTCTTATAAACTACTCGACCAATACAGCAGTCTATTCAAAACGTTGTACCAAATTCTGCAAATAATTAAATTAACAAAATCTATTAAAAAAATCCAACAAAATCAGAAATAAAATAACACGCGAAACTATTGCTATGAGGAAAAGAAACAACATAATATTATTGATATCTGTGTGGCCCAGTTTGCGGCTTCAAATTGGGTCATCTTGACAAAGAGATGGTCAATGAGATGCATCCCCGCTTCCAATGTGGACGAAACAAGGACCCTATATTGCGAAATTGATTGATAGTCAGTATCGAAGTGGCTATGATATCTTCTACATATATATGAATCTGGAGCTGAAGATATCTTAGCTATCTTTTCTATAACCTCTAGAAAAGATTAGATTTGCTTACTGAGATAGAATTTTGACACATTTTGTATGGAGCTCATGTCAAAATCAAATCTACAGATAGATAGGTTGTAGAAAATTGCCGTAATTGAATAAATGAGGAAACTGAACAAACAAAAAAAATACACATTATACGCAAACAAATGAATAAAGCTGAAGAGTTTGTTAGTTTGTTTGAACGCGCTAATTTCAGGAACTAGTGGTCCGATTTGAAAAATTGTTATTGTGTTGGATAGTGCATTTATCGAGGAAGGCTATAAATATAAAACATAACGCTGCGGTCAATACGAGTCGAGCAGAGCGTGTGAAACTTCGCGCATGTAACTAGTAGTCAATATAATAGTTTTTTAGAACGAATAATCTTCTATTTGTTTATTTATTGATCTCAGTTAACTGTTCTATAACTATTTTTTTAAAACAAGATTCTTAGTAGTATCATGGAGTCTGGAATTGTGCCCAGTATATGGCAATAGCCTTACCCCTATTACATGGGACTTATAAATAGTGAAAAGTGGGTGTTACATTGTAATGGCAATGAGTGCCGTAATGTGCACCTCTGCCCACCACATCGGGGATAAATGGCGTGGTGTTATGCTATGTTATTCTATTACTATATGGATAGAATTTGGTAGACCATTGAGACAGTAACCAAAGTCAAGATCAGCAAATAGCACAGTAATATGAAAATAACTAGAAGAAATAAACAGCAGATGTAATATTTATTACGTACCCTTATAATCGAAAACCAGTAAATGTATAAACTAAAATACCGCAGATGCAACTTTTTTACATACGTAAATCTCAAAATAAAACTTTTAACCAAAAATAAAAGCAAATGATACAGAAACTCACTCGAGCGATGCACCATAAAAGTTATCGAGCCGATACTGACTGTTTTCATGTATTGGAAGGCAACATTTCACTTATTCTTGTTTCAACTCCAGCTCACTAACCTATACCATTCTATCTTTCAAATCAATTTGAACTTTATTCCACATCAATATGGTTGAAAATGTATAAAACACCTGTCTATTCTATCCCTTTACCACCAAATAAAATGAAAATAGTTCATACAAGTGTTTGTCTTGTTCAGAAGTCCACTGGACACCCACTCCGGTACTCACCACTATTTGTTGGTCGTCTTACGTAAGCAGGTCCCGGATATTTATAAACGACGCCCGTATTTTCAATTGTTAGCTTTTACCTAGTGTGTAGAATGTATTTTAATTCAATATACTGGCGGAATAGCATTGCTTAAAAATGTGAAAATATAATTCATCTGTATATTAATTTATGAATACTTATAAAAATTAATGAATTCACTGTTAGTAAGACATGACAAAAAGCTCCATATTATTTTAACATTTTTAGGGCATCCAACCTTACTACGCAATACATATTTCATTCTTTTTTAAACTAGACATTATAATCAGCACAATATTATTAACCAGCTATAATTATCAGTAGTAGCACGGAGTCTGGAAATGTGTCCGGTATATGGCAATAGGCTCACCCCCTATTACGTGGGACTAATAACATAAATAGTGAAAAGTGGGCGTTACATTGTACAGTGGCATTAAGTGCCATAATGTGCACCTCTGCCTACCCCTTCGGGGATAAAAGGCGTGATGTTATGTTATGCTATATTTATCTAGTTCTACAATCAGCCAGCATTGTTACTATAACCAAATGCATGTAATCTACTTTGTTTGCCACTAATATCCTCGACTTGCGACAGGGTAAACACTCTGTTATTGACCGAAGCAGTAATTATAAGCTAAGGGTAGGGTCAGCCATAAAATCTGGCTACAACCTCACGAAAAGGTTCCACAAAACTAGATTTATAACTGCCTTTTGCTCCACTTTCTTTCTTACTTGTTATTCGGAGTTTCATAATATTAACTGCCTCATTAGTCAGCGGTCGTTTATGCCACTACCGAGGATACGATCTCAGGCTTTAATCAGTCGTATAGAGCTACATGATTGACAATAAGATTAAAATTAAAACTAGCGAAAAGTAGACGTACTTATATCATTCTTATACCGTTTTTGTAAAACAAAATGTCATGTTATGCCTGTGTTGTGCACATATATATGGCACGTTAATGGAAATTATGTATTTTTGGATTTGCAAATTTGATAATGACGAGGGAAAACAAAAGAATTGGTATAGATGGCGCTATGTGTATTGGTATATGTCACATAGGCTAATTTTTATCCTTTTGTGACGCGAGCGAAGCTGCGGGTAAAAGATAGTAATATAACAATACATGCTATTGAAAGTTGAATATATCCCAGAGTAAAATACGTTTAGAAGGAGAATGACACCTCCTATAGTTGTCCTCTGAAGAACTAAGTTTGGGTGGCATAAAATCGAGAGAACTATTACTTCGACGCTAAAGTGTTGGCATGTGAAGCAGTTGCCATCTCAACTTCGTCAATAAAATAGTTCTTGCATCTAATGGCCGTTTTGGCATGCTAATTCAAGTAAATTGCCCGAATATATTTCAAAGATGGCTCCAATTTGTATTAAGTTATTCAATATTTTCCATTCAGAGATATTTTACGTGTCGCTGACTTTCTATTAAGTTTTCAGTGGGTTCAATTGAACTTGATTTTGGTTGGAATTTAACCGTGCTCCTTATAAAATGATACATTTTATTTAAATATAGTTATATTGTTGTTAGAATTAGAGACATCGTTCGCGTTAGCTTAGATCAAACTAGATTAAAGAATGCAACCTTTATCTCTCTTGACTTCTCTTATATGAAGTTTTATTTAAAAAATATTGTATAGTAGATGCCTTATTCATAAGCTTATTGAAAACCCAAACAAATTAATTAAATATCTCACACAGCCTGTAAAATTCATTTTCAGTAAATTTGAACATTATTCGTAGCTCCAAAAGTTTGAGAGATACGAAGCCTTATTTTACATAAACCGTAATTTAAAATTACGATTTTCAGTGAAACCGTGCGAACTTTTACGTTATTTTCGTTGAAGAAGAATTTATGCATGTGTTCCGGAAATTGTATCTCGTAAATACAGCTGTGGCGATTACACGTTTATTTTGTTTAACCTTCAGTAACTGATGTTAATTTTACAGGTACTTTAAACGCCTTTTTAATGACGCCTAATGTTGTCAGAAAACTGAAAAGGTGCTTTTAAGATTTTAGGAAAAAACTAATTATCTAAGAAAATTGATGACCTACACAACACTATTAATTAACCAGCTTTGGAAGAATATAAGTAAGTTTAACAAAATACAAACGTTTTCGAAAAAAGTTTTATACCATCAACCTGATTCTTTAATTTAATAACGAACGCGTCTGCCAACGCAATTTCAACCGTAACAGCTATCTCAAAATGTTAACAGGAAAGTAGAACACAGTTATATTATTCTTGCAAAAAGTTACGCTATAAAATTTAATCTTTGTTCAATGCGTACGTAAAGCTCATATTCGGCTGCTGTCAGAAGTTTAACCGTCGGATAAAACAAAGTCTGATAGTGGTTAATACTGTACCCAGTATTGTTTTGTGTACACTATTGAAGTACGGTATTTATTTTATTTTCAGTGACTAACTGCATTCTGTCTCATGACAAGATAAATTTAAGTAAAAATGTCATCAATATGAGCCCTTTATAATACTTAAATACATGATATTTTAGTGTCAGATCCAGTTTCTACATAAATAAATACGAAAAACGTTGGGTCATAGTGACCTATTTCTGGTCTCCAAGATGCATTTAGCATTATATTCGAAGCATCGGAGTGTCGGCACGTATCATATTATTGATTCCAGTAATTACTCGATGCTAGCGAGTCCGGAACTGTTGCCCACAAAACCGGGCCACGTCCGAACCGTGAACGTCTCGGTTTTATGATTGATAGCGACGAACGGCTTGAATTTTTAAAGTTAGTATATTAATTTTATAGCATTGAGTTGTAAAGTTTCAATCTGCTCTTTTTCTTCGTTAAAAATGTATGAACTGAAGCTAATTTAAACTTAAGTAAGCATTACAATTTAGTTTTAAAACATCAATTCGGAAAATTAAAAACATGTTAGGGGAAGTCCCATAACGCCGGACACTTGGATTATCTCGACAACTGATAACAGGAGCGATTATATTTTTACTAAAAATCTTAGTTGTCTGCCACTGGGAGACTTCCCACTAAAAATCGCTCGCGTTATTAGTCATCGAGATAGTTTTCGTAGCCCAAACGCTACGCTGCTACGGCGCTACAAACCGCTACGACACGACTACGAAACTTACAAATATTGACTTTTAACTTTTTTCTTACAGCAAAAGCATACTTAAACATCCTATTTGCATTACAAATACTTACTTGAGGCCCATACATTTGCATTTTAAGTTAGTAACAAATTAATTTTCAGTAGCTCTTTGAACTGAATAGAATTTTCTTTTAACCACAGAGGGTTTAATTTACTTCCTTACTGAATTTTTATTAATTTTTCGCGTTGAATTTTAAAATTGTTTATTACATAACTTTTTCCTTGGTCTAGATTGGTTTAATGATAATTTAACACGTGATGTCTGACTGTTTTCAAAATTGAAGTGATTAGAGGCTCCCAAAATGCCTTTCTTGACGACCCAATTACGTAATGTAAATTAAATTACAGGTTACAAGAAAGGATTTATTAGAGGTATATCATCATCAACAGCCTATAAATGCCCACTGCTGAGAGAGAACATGGAGAAGGTTAGAGCATTAATCACCACGCTTGCTCAATGCGGGTTGGCGATTTCAAACTTATAATTAGAAATTATAAGTTCAGGTTTCCTCTCGATGTTTTTCCTTCACCGTTTGTCAGTGGTGTCTAAATAATCTTAGAAATCTTAGAGGTATATGCTGTACTTGTATACGGTGTACGGAAATTGTATTGACGTAAATTAATTAAATATTTCGTTATATGTACACTTTGTAAAACGTGTATGCGTCATTATTGATTTATTTATAGTAGCTTAAAACAAACAATTCATGTAAATATGCGTACAATGGGCGGTCTTATCACACAATGGTGATTTCTTCCAGACAACCTTTGGATGGAAATATTTGTAAGAAACCAGATAAGGGGTAGTTAAGTGTACAATAAAAAAAATAAAATAAAAAAAGACATAATAAAAATACCTACAATACAACCTACAAGAGGTAATATACTAGCAATATATAAAAAAGAAATACATAAATAATATATAAAAATACAATAAGCTATGTGTGAGTGAGTGTGTGTATGTTTGTGTTTGGGTGTGTGTGTGTTTGTGTATATGTGTGTGTGTGTGTGTGTGTGTGTGATGTGTGTATTTGTATGCGTATGTATGTACAATTAATGAAAGGAGAAACAGAAGTTTATAATGTGAGAAAGTGCTCCTTCACAAGGTGTTAAATTAAACTGACGCAAAGTCCGGGAAAACCTCACCTCGATAGGCAATTCATTCCACAATCGAGCCGCTTGAACCGTATAAGATTTATCGAAGAAGGAAGAGGAATGTATAGGTATACTCAATTTAAGATTCTCCGATGATCTCAGAGACCTCGAATGTGTGTCACCGAGAAACTGAAAACGCTCTTTTAAGTAAAATGGGGTAGAAGGATTGAAAAGAATATTGTACAGTAAGGAAAGAATATGAGAATTCCGGCGAAATCGAATAGGAAGCCATTTGAGCTTATTACGGAATTCAGTGACATGATCATATTTGCGAAGACCAAATATGAATCTGATGGAAAGATTTTGAAGTCGCTCAAGCTAATTATACATATTATTATGTATACAGATATTTTGTGTAAAATTAAACTCACTACATACACTTGTACACTAAATGTAATGAATACTCTTTTACGCATTTTTAACAAGAAGACTTTGTAATTAAGAAAAGAAAAAGAATAGTTAGTCTCACTAAACAATAATAAAGGATGCATTTGTCTTTCCACAGAGTGATTAATAGTTTAGACGCGACAGCAGAACAGCGAACATTTAATTTGCTTAAACTTTGGCACGAATTAATTTGCGCTGTCATTGTTTTTATCGCCTGTGAAGCAATAAAGGCTTAGCTCTATGTTAAAAGTTAGGTAGGATTTGTTCTAGAGGCTTCTACACACTAACGTTTTTTTTAAATTGGTGATTGTAATTGCGAATTATGTTCCACAACACAAATATTAGGAATCGAAAACAATCAAAATACTTTAAAATTATTAACTAAAAACCCATCAGCCAATTAATATTTTAAATAATCCGATTAAAATATATGACTGTCATTGGTATTGCAACACATTAATCAAAATGTGTAGTGTATCATCGCATTAATCGTATTGCCAATCAACCGCTTCTATTTCCAATAAGCCGATAATTATTAATTTGTTCGTAATAGGTACTATTGTTAACTTGTATGAGCACGTAATATCAGAGTTTGGGTCAATTTAATCACTGAAACTGGCACAAAGTTCCAACAATCTGCACTTAGCAACTCCTACGTAATACATCCTGGCAGCGAGTAATGGATTTAGGTAAACAATCCGCTACGAAAGTTAAACAGCAGTATATAGTGTATGTGTGTACAGTCTAATTCCAACTTGAGTCTATAGACATTTGACTGTATTATGAGATTAGAGAATAGATATTGTTTAAATCTGATTTTAAGTAGCCTAACTGGCTGGACTTTTTGAGATATTACCGAGTATTATTTTATACTTTTATGAACTTATCTATGTTAGATACTAAGATGTGATATCGAAGGACAGAAATATATGTTTTTTTATAAAAGAATTGGGAGTTTATATATTTTTCTATAACGATTTTTCCTTTTTGGTGCCATGTTAAAAAAATTGCATTACGTTTGAGAATATCGAGAGATGATACGTACGTTATATATCTATAATATTTACCGATTTCTTATTGACAACATATTTAACATTCCACCCACCCGCTGTCTCTCTTCCCACATCAATTAAATCCAAACCCCGCACACAGGAATCAGTGGAGTTTAAATAACGGTGGTCCTTTGAAGCCGGTTAATTACACCGAGCATTCGACAATGATGGCCGTAAGGCAGCTTACGCACTGTCTCCGAACCGGATCCGAGAGTTTCCAAAATAATAAATAACATTGTATTTGTTTATGAAGCCTTACAGTGGATTATCGAAATTGTGCACGAATTATAGCAACAAACTTTATATAATCTATAAATTATTTGTGCATTAAAAAATTTAACCATTCCAATGCACACAAATTAATTGGCTTATAAAATACTATTTTGAAACAATGTCAACTACAATGAAAAACATCATAGTCAGATGTGACGTATCCGATCCGGATCTCTGGCAATCCGAAAGCGTCCTAAACCAGCTTCCAAGGAATCGTCCACGATGAGCGTTCGGGACTGGCGGACCGTAAAAAACCGGATTTGTCCTACTTAGAACTTGTTTGCTACTTATTTATTTTAGGCACAAGTGTTTGTGGATTCGTATTTATAAATAAACCTCTTTGGATGACCCTTCGTTATGTGTAGGGTTGAGGCGTATCGGGTGATGATACATCGGTTACAAGTTGGCTCCCATAACGACATTGATTGAATGATTTCCTTGAAACAGGTCTCGAGTTATGAAATACATGTTACCACAGGATGTAGTGGGATTATCCTTGAGCCATACTTTCACGGTGTTGGGGATTTGGGTATTAACACCATTTGTGGTTTATGGTAAATGATTGATTAAAGAAATATATATGTATTTGAATTCTTAGAATAAAATATGAAGTTATTTAATAGCTCTATTACTTTAACACTTTTAAAAATTTATCAAAAACTATATGAAACACTAGCTACTTCTATCAACACAAACGTGTCATTATTTATGTTTAAAAAATCAATACAAACATATATTAAAAGATTAATAATAGAATTACCTGATTAAAATGAACAGAACACAAATAGATCAAAGTTATATTTAATATTCCTCGTCATTGAGGTAATCTAATATTAGTACGTTCATACTTATAGATTATTACCAAAAATATTCATTAAAAGTATATAACACGACCTTTTACTACACACATATTTATCTACCTCTATTATTTACGTTATAGATATTTATAAATAACTTAACATATCATAACATCACGCCTTTTATCCCCGAAGGGGAAGGCAAAGGTGCACATTACAATATAATACCCACTTTTCACTATATACCTATGTTATGAGTCCCATGTATTAGGGGGTGATCCTACTGCCATATACCGGGCACAAATCCAGACTCCATGCTACTACTGAGATCTTTTTTTTAAATCAAATAATACTTTGCCCGACCCGGGAATCGAACCCGAGACCCCTTGCCCGGCAGTTACACTTGCGATTACTCGGCCATGAGGCAGTCGTATTATTTATAAATACTTCATATGTATATGCATACCTCTACATAAGTACGCGTAAATTAACATACATACACACACATACGTGGATACATGTCATACTATACGCAAGCTTTCTGTTCAGGATTTAACTAATCTTTAGTAACTAATAAATTGAATTTTTCGAAACATTCACTTTCTTCGGCTCGGCTCGCTATAAGTATAAACTTTTTGGTACTATTTTTCTGTGTAAGCTGTTTTACTATAATGTCAAGGTCAGTATCGATACTTAGTTTCAAACATATTTTACTGCATTTCAATACTATTCATTTATTTTACTCAATGCCAAAAACCTATAAGTACTTTTCAAAACTAAGTTTTTTTTAAAACTAAGAATAAAATAATATGTACCTGTAAATCAAACAGACCAAAACTTTATAACTATCACTCATGTAGTTTGTTATCCACATCGAAGCCCCCTTTCATTCAAAATCCTGATAGCAAAAGATAACAAGAGAAAATAATTATAAATATAAACTGCATAGGTGCTATATTGGCATATCAATGCGATAAAAGTAATCAATCGTACTTCATTAATCCAGATGGCCACTTGAGTGTCATCAATTTGATCCAATAAATACCTCTCAATATTGCTTAATGATCCGATTCACTTTTGTGGTTGAATACTCTTTTATTTTTATTTCTTTTTCACCAGTTCACCATTTATTTGAACTCCGAGGACAATGTAGGTTGTTCATTCGTCCGAAGACTAAACAAACATTCGTACAGTTATTACATTACACCCTACACGCTTTGATCAAGATCTTAAAATATAAGACACAGAGTTCAAAATGGAGATCTAAAACCTTGTTTGAACTAAATTTTCACCACGACTGCTGAAAGCAACTGAAAAGATTTCACAAATATTCCGTTTTAAACAATTAAGGACCTCCTTTCACAAAAATACGGATGATTACAAAATCTATTAATCACCTGGTAATACGAAAATTCATATTTTATTACCACCGGTATTTTGTTACGGCTACTAATAAAATAACAAGACCTCAAATTAAAAGCGATATCCAGTATAATGTTTCGTCGATCGCAAATTGCTTGAAGCTAATTCTATTTTCGATGGTAGGTACTATAATGAAGTCTATTGAGTCTAGAATAATACTGAAGTTAATCTCAATTCTACTAAAAATAGCTCAACGGCGGTGAATGAAACTCCGCTGAATGAATGAGAATTCGTTTTAGTGGAATTAATTGTCGGCCTATTTTCGTACCGAACAATATTTTCAAAGTTAACGTATTTGTCTGTAACTTGCCGCGTTTTCACATGTACTCAAATGTTTAATAAAACTGTATATAAACGTATTAATTAACGTTTAATAAAACTGTAAATAAACAAAGATTTGTAAATTAATTTACACTGACTTTGACATAATACATACGGGGCTTAATTTTATACATCCAGGATTCGTTTTAAAATACAAACCGGGGCCTATGTTAATATCCTTTAGATTTAGGCAGTAGCCACCAATAATTTCGCTACAGACCTAAAAACGGCGCAGTAAACCATTACATTAGCATCGCAAAAAATAGCTCCAACATTGAATTAAATCACGCCTCGACGAATCGCGACGTGAATTTAAACTCCCCAAGCCGTGACACCGATACTTTTCAAGTCAACTCACACAATTTTTTCGCGCTCGACTTGCCGAAAAATAATTACTTGCCGAAGACTCGGTTTTGTAACGGTATTTTAGAAAAGACTTTTAGATTTTTCTGGTTCACCCGTATAGATATCGCCGAGGCTTTGGAAAAGTGTAACGACTTTTTGTGCTTGAATATGAGAATATGAGGCTTTGATATTGTAATGTCTATTGTCTAATGCAAACGCTATTGTCACGTCGGTTTTGTCGCTAACATAAAATATGAAACGAAACCGAGATAATTTGATCATTTTTTTTAAAAACTAAATCTTTCTAATTTTAACAAGGTTTATCTTTATTCCTGTTTTTTGCCCTTTTCGCCCAATCGAAACGCTAAAAATAGTAAAGTAAGTCAAAAGAAAAATTGCAAGCTAACATCTTAAGCGTCGTACTCTAAGAAGTTTTTATTGCTTGTATAAATCACAAGAAAGGGGACGTACATCATGTCCTAGGATCCAATTTAACACCGACTTACAATTACACTCGCGGGGAAGTTTGACATAGTACTTAAGAATGTTTATTTGAAGACTTTTAAAAGTTCCCGGTCAAGATTGATCACCACATTTCGTCTGATGGTCTACCGGCACGTCTGACCTCCTTCCTTAGGCCTTGAAATATTTTTATACCCATTACAGGTACTTTATTGGATTATACCTACATAAATACCAAAGGTACAACGACACTGAATTCATGGTGCGGGAATGCTATGAATTACTTTCGATATCCTCTCTCGTAAATCACTGAACCAAATGTTATGCTATGACAAATTGTGAATCGTTTATTTAATTCGTTTTTGTTAACTCATGTGGACTCATACTTCAAAATATATTTCGCACTGGAATTCATTGAAACGTAAAATATGGTAGGTAACCAATGGAAATTCATTTTGAGTTGTAGAAACATGTAGGTACTCGTAGGGATCTAATAATAAAGGTGTAATCGCTTGGTTACATAAAGTTTGTTTATTCCACACATTCCGAGTAGATATCATCTAACAATAGCACCCGTCAGGATTAGTGAATCGTACCGAGGTAACGATGACAGGCTGCAAATGTTTACCATAGGAAGTGTGTTATTGTGGCGCATGTCCATGGTGGCGGCAATTTGACGCCATTTGCCGCCAAAACGACAAATAATATGGCCGACCCCGTTCCCGCGTCGATGACTTCGTGACGCACAGCGGCGCCTGCAACTATACGAAATGTAGACTTGGAAAGGATACGTGTGTAAGATTACCTTGCACATTTTACTTATAAGTACATCGAGTAAATAGCGTGGGTCATTAACCTTTAATGGCAAGTCTGACCGCAATTTACTTTTACCTTTTTGTGGTTCAATGGTTACACGTGAAACAGGTATGAACTCATAGTATACCAAAATACCATGTTAAGATATTTACCTACTAGTAAGAAAATTTCAACAGTTATGTCATATAATGTTATTCAATTTTTTAAAGTTATTACATATTATTATTACATTTGATCACTTATATAATTCAATGGTTTTTATAGCTGTTTAACGTATATTTTAACTTTCGCAATGCGGACTCCAAGCTACGAGAAAAGCTTGAGCGCAAAATGCCGACTCATGTATACGCATGCTTCTGTTTAATACGAGCAAACCGAGCAAAATAACGTATGAAGAATGTTATAGAGCCAAGAACGAAAGTCGATTTAATATTTATAAATTGTACCTCTATATACATACGGCTTTCTAAAATAGGTCACGAAACATTACAAATTCCCTCTTGTCTTTCGTTATGTCATTTAATTAATTACTGTGTGATGTGACATGTGTCCAGGCGGCAAATTGAATCACAAGTCTACACACGGTTGAGCTTTTGTAAGTGCCTAGCAGCGATGAAGAGGTCAATTCAAAATTTCTTCAACAAAAACCCAATTTAGTTATCGCTTTGACAAAAACAAAATCGTCTTCTTGGTTTCCATATTTAACAAAAGTCAAGTATTTTATGTTACAACATATTATGTAAGTAAAGTAAACCGGTTCACTCAATCAAAACGAATGTACCAAGACGTTCTGTCATACGATAAGGAGAACACTTAACTCGTTTTTCTTTTTTATCTGTGCCTTGTAATAAATAAAAAAGTAAACGCCACATTTGGAACTCATAAATTTGCTTTTATTTTACTTCGCTGAATGTTCTTCGACTTTTGTTAAATTTATTTTAGCTGACTGATATAAAAGTGGTGTTTAAACGAACACTCTTGCACGGCTTCAAGTGTTTCAAGCGGGAATAGCCATGACATCAGATTTAACTGACAGGACGCGACGAATTGAGTAATTGGACAAAATGCTGATTTCTAAATTAGCATTACAGCTTTCGGTCACGCCACTGACTTCGGTTGACATTAAATGTTCGCTCAGTTTGTACTGTGCGTAGCATTAAGGGTTATATACCTGAAAATACTTGCACGCCATTTGTGAAGTTATCGCGTGAAAAACAAGGGTTATATTAGGGTGTAAAGTCTAGGCGTGTATAAGCACGATGGAGAACCAACACTATTTTACTTTCGGCCAAAATAATTTATTTGGATTTTGCGTTTTATGATACCGTTTTACGCATAAACCGAGACAGACTGAGAATAAAGTAAGTCTGGTACAAATTAAAAGAAATGGTCCGCTGTAGGTAGCGCTGCACGGTACAAATTTTATCTTTAGTTATCTTTTTGCTTCCCATGGGCCCAGTGAGGAACCACAAAATAATTTTATCAAAACAAAGCAAGTCTATACTAAGAATAGAAAAAATTACAAATCAAAAAATCTTTGAATAATGAACCTATACAATATGCATACTTGTGGATTATCAAGTGTGTAGTATTACACACTTGATAATCCATATCAGAGTCTTTTTAGATCATCGTTAAAAATCACCTTGTTTGTTAAGATCCTGTACTTTTGTGTGTACAATAAGCGATACAGTATAAAATTAATAAATAAGGTTGTATTAAAAGACTACCCGATCTATTGTTAGATTCAGTTGTTTTTTGTTTGTATGTATGTGATAAACAACATTACTCAATTGTTACCTTGCCCTTTAACAATAAATCAGATGTAAATCTAGTCAGCAAAATGCCTTCATAAATAAAACTGGCTATTTTAGTGTTCCGACTAGTGGCAAGTCAAAACAGGTTGTTTGTCGCCTAGATAGAGTTCAGATTTATTTGTAACGGTAATGTAACAAATCAAGAAGATTGAGCGTCTTATAGCGTCCAATCTAACAATCACAGGTTTATCTGGGCTATGGTGATTCGTGAATGTATGTGTGTGTGTATGTGACGGACACTGACAAATTTAGGGTTGTCAACTATGATTAGATATGATTTACTTGCCGATTAAGCGAAAACAAAAAAGCACACTTTTCTGTTTCGCATGTTTCGATTAATAATGTTCCTTTTCTCCACATGTTTGTCACTTACTAGGCTTTTCTCATAATAGGCCTACGTATTAAATGCAGATCCAAAATGTATTCCGTGTAGAAATCGGACTCACGGCATGACACGTAGCAGCCGCCTGTACGCCTAAATGATTTCCTATATTTAACCGTTTACTCAATATTGAGTTCAGAATTACCCAAATATAAATACCACAGGTTATTCTCTATATAAAATATAACACCACCAACCCTGTCACAGCCAGACGGGGTCATAAAGACCTACATGACAATAAACCTGACCTTCACTAATCGCACGTAACGTTTGTAAGACTCCATCGCCTTGTTAGGGAACTCTCCGCTTTACGACTGTACTGCCTATATTGAAACAAAAACGTTTTTGTTTTTGTCAAGTGCACAATTGTTTGTTATAAGCAATCTGAACATCAAATTATGAGGATTCCCTTTTTCCTGTCTCAAATAATGGAGTAGATCAAAGAAACATGATACGGTATTTTAAAAGCGACCTTGTGGTTGCGATAAGTATCTACCTACGTTTTTCTAGGTAACTAGCTAATTGGTAAATGAATAGGGGTTGAATTCCTGATATATTTTAAAACTTGTTAGTTTCAATGTCTAGCACATTAAGGCTATATTTCATTCTACCCTCCTACAGGAACAGTATTGAATCCTACGAAAATCGCAGACAAACTTCTAGTACATTCACATGCTTATCACGCTCGTGTGGTAAGTCATCTACGATTCAGTCGACGTGACCGCTGTCTTATCAACATTGGCCATGTTTGATTTTATTATAGAGAGCAAACTAACCCTTCCACACGTCACTATCATGGTGCTAGGGAATGCGTGCGTCTTAACGACCATGAATATTTCCCCGCTGTTGTCTATAGCGTAACGTGACGGTAAAACTTGCGTGGAATATTACTGAATATATACAGTTTGATTGTTGATATGAATAGTATGGGAGCATGTTTGCATAGCAACGTCTTCTTTGGTGAGAATGTTTAAGTCAAAAGAACGCTTAGTATTTGGGAACTTGGAAATTTTCATTGGCACTTTCAATTTAAGTCTTTAGTTCTTAGTTATTTATTTCGGAACGTTATTTTTTGTTCTTTCAATTTACATTTTGTAACTTTTGCATTTATTACATCTAACTTCAGGTTGATTGTACTCAAGAAAACCTTTAGCTTTTATACATCTAACATCTTAGCCAAAATTTGCTTTATCGCAGCCACCATCCTGTTGAATCTACAACAGTTTGCTGAATTAACATTTCGCTTCTTCTAAAACCTGTCACTGAATAAATCCCTGACATTAAATAATTATAAACATTTAAGTGTACTGGTCCTTGTGGTCTCAAGTAAGCTTGTTAATGGTATCTTTAAGGGTACGTTGGACAGCCCAGAAGGGTCACTTATCGGGAGTTAGGCCGCGCCTACAAATCGTTCTCATAAATCTCCGGACGCCGCTGACTTTGCTCATAAAATAAGTTAGTCGATAAATTGAATGAGGATACCATCTAGTGGATATTTTCGATCGTAGTAATCCTGTAGACTTTTGTTTCTGGTTATACTCATCCGGGTTTATCCTGGATAGCTTCGATCTTATGTGGGCGCAGGAGGTAGGGCGTGACCGCGGTTTCTCAGTAAGATACATTTCGAAATCCTAATTTGATTTTCATGATTTACTCGTTTTACGCTCAACTGCGTAGCTAATATATTCTTTTTCTGTTATATAAAATTCTATGGAAATGTGCCCGGTATATGGCAATAGGCTCACCCCCTATTACATGGGACTCGTAACATAAAATAGTGAAAAGTGGGTGTTACATTGTACAGTGGCATTGTAAGTAAGAGCCGTAATGTGCACCTCTGCCTACCCCTTCGGGGATAAAAAAGGCGTGATGTTATGTTATGTTATGTAAAATTCTATGGATGGGGCATGTTCTTTTCCAATACAATTAAAAGACCAAATGATGACTATCTGTCAATTTCACAATGAAATGTGTAACAGAAAGACACGGCCTCTACTTAAGAGGTCAATGTACCTTTAATAGAAGTATCTTAGCCATAGTTTTACCTACTAGGGATTCGTACTGAGTTACATGTAGGTAAGTAAATTTTTGACCAACTTATAATGACAATAATAAAACACTCATGATGACATAGTAATAAACAACATGTGTATTGGAAATAACCCTAAAAAACTTTCCGTATTGTCCCAACAATTTTCCAGCTAAACCAATACAAACAGAGGTGTCGAGTCGTATCAGATTAATGATCAAAAAGAACCACTAAACCAGGTCTCACTGCGTCGAGTATCGATTAACGTTCTATGTGTGAGTCGAAGTGCTAAGTGTAGCACACACAGACAACATATACCAAAGAAAGAGTAAACAAACATTTAAGTTTGCTTCGATTTGGACATCGCTTTGATTTGAGTTAGAGGAGATTAAGAAACTACCTTTTTCCCTTGATAACAAGTTTTTGTTTTGATTTTTATAGCATTATACTTTAAAACCTTTATAGAGTGAATTTTCAACAAACATTCATGTAACATAATATTCGTGTCGTTTCCTGTCTGTCTATCCGATGAAAAACATTGATATCGTTTTATAGAAGCCATAGGCAGCAAAAGAAAATAATCATTATTATTTTAAATTTAAATGTCGAACTTTGAAGGTTCCGAACTTTTTCTTTTTTTCCATATTTGAATGGAATATTTGGAATGAATTAGAATATATCTTGTCTTCACACGAATCTTAACCGGCCGGTTTTATTTAAGAGATTCATAACTTAACCAGCCACAAAGGTTGGTTACATATAGGTAATACAATAAATGTTATCTGACAGTAGCCTATTTTTGTCTGAACCTAACTGCGCAGATAAAAATGGCTAGATATTTCCAATAACTGAAGTAATGGCCTGTCATCCTTTTGGTCCCTTTTTATATAAAAAAGCTGGCTCATAATTTCCCTACTTGTTTCCACGAGCCAGCTGTTTCAGCTTAGTGCATTATCGTAATCAATTTCGCCCACAGGGGACGCCATCAGCCCTTGGAAGACGGTAATCGCGGCGACCTACTGAACAAAATATAATTACTAACCTCGTAACTCAAGTTTATGGTTCATTTTTGCTTTCATTTCAGTAAAAAACATAATAATGTCTTTATTGCCCCGTTTATCTGGGAAAATTAAAGCAATATAACGGCTTATTAAAAATGTTTCTTTAATCCTGTGGTCTTATTGTGACAGCCGGACAAAAAATCCAGATACATTCCTGGGTAAAGGAGTTCCAAGATTCCTGGGTAAAGCTGTTAAAATATTTTAGGAACCTGAGAGGTTGAAAACAGTAAACCTTCTATAGACCCATAACTTCAAAATATCTCTATATAATATTAGACCTCCAGATCACATATTGTTTCCATTCAAGCACTGTCATAGATACATACTTTCTTTAAACGCATACAAACGCATTAAAATAGTAATGAAATAGTCCCTAGAGCGTCGGTCGCAATCTAATACCGCGATGAAAAATATTGCTCCCGTAATGTACGCCAGCTTTTACTAGATTACTGCAAAGGTTTCATGCAATTTAAATATAGTTTAATAGTTATGTGTATATCTGTGTGTAATATATTTAAGCTTGTATGATTGAATACCAGAATTGCTTCCAAAGAGTTTTGGTTCTCAGCATCATGTACGAAAGAGACTTTACGCAGAGTTATTGAAAGAATTGATAAAAAGACATGGTTATTTTAATCATCATTACCATATTCTTAGTGTTTACCACTTAAAGAAAAATTTCAAATTAATGTCCTCAAAAAATAAGCAATCTAGGTCACTAACAAGTGACCATCAAAATATTTTCAATATCGAAAATTATTTAATTTTCGCCGAGTTTTGTTTGAGAAGAAAAACAGGCTAGTAAGCTGTCGTGCTGCAAACGACAGATTAATTTGTTGGTGACCGACTTCAAGCCTCGGTGGGCTTAAAACAGATCTACTTAGGTACTACCAAAATAAACATTTGGTTTACACAATTCGAAGGATTTTATTATGCAAATAAATTTATTTGTGCATACCAATAAAGATCTTCTCAATCTTCCAAAATAAATACTTGTGAAACTACTTGTGTTACATTTCGATATATTTTTGTAAAACAATGTGTTGTCATGTCGAAAGTTATAAAATTCTAGTTTCACTTTATGCGGATCATGGGACCAAAGATTTAGTATGCATCAGTAACCATGTTCAATACCGTATTGATGCAGTAAAAATAAATAAAAGTAATAATATTCAAGAAACAAATCTATGAAGAAACCTAGCATTGTATATCGACCAACCTTACCAATACCTTATTACTCAAAAAACAAACTCAGACATAACAAATAAAACAGACCAATTTGATAAAATAGTCCTGACAAATAAAGCAAAATTCTATATTATCTATAATTACTTACAATTTACTTAATAACGCCGACACACGAAAGAAAATCTAATTTATTCGTTGAACAAAACCTTTTAGCTCAACAATGATTTATTTGACACGATCAAATGTCAAACACAATTCGCATGACGCGACCCTACAATTTGTTACGCAGAAACACACATACAAGCCAATCAAAAATATACATTAAACGTTAATGAAGGAGGTTCAAATTGAAGAAATGCTGATTGTAATCAGACATTTTCGAGACCCCCACTAATTAAGAGGAAAAGGGTTTTTTTTAGAAATTAATAAGAAGTTTTAATTGGTTTCATTAGCGTTTTCGTTACGTTGGAAAATGTCAAAGTTCTGTTTTAGGATCCCGTAGTTAAGTGTTGGCGTAGATGGCATAGCGGTTTCTTTTATTATAAGTGTTCTGTTTCAAGTTTAAGTAGTGGAGAATATATTGATTTGTAGTCTATATTATAAGCTGAAAATCTGCGATTTGGGAACATTAACTCACCCAATATGATTTCTCTCTAAGTTTAATACTAAGCTCAAAGCTTAACGCATGTCGAATAACAACTTTAGTACTAATCTAAATCAGAACCTAGTTAGTTTGAAACTATTCCTGGAACTAACCCAATCAACGAATTACTAGTAGCTTATTAAACTTATTGCTTATGTCACGACCAGCTTAGTCGGTCCGCAGCACAGTTTGTAGTTCAATTACAAAGCGTAAATGTTGGGGAACTGTTAAATTGCATTAAACTTTGGAACTTTGCCTGTAAATGTGACTGTGCCCTTTAAAATCGTTTAAGGGATGCGCAGCGTAGACAGGCACAATAAGTAATAGGTATCCATTATCGCTGATAGCCTCTTTCCAGGCCAGCTGTTGAGAACTCCATTTAACATCGATCTTATAATGTATTAATGAAATAGGAAAGTGAATATTTTAAATTTGCAGTCACTTTTCTTTTAAATTACTTTTTAGATTGGAAAATTAGATGAATCGATTTCGCATTTATTTTACCTATATATATACATATTTTCTCAATTTGAAGTACTAATAACATTAAAACTATGGCATCACTCAATGAAAGTGCGTTGAATGTCATCAGCTGTGATCGAGTTTCTTTTGAAAATATTTTTTTGTGAAAATTCATACAAAAGAACAATTTGGAGTAGAGCTCGACTGATTGTATTTCGAGTATAAAGTGATTTTCAATAGAACAAGAAGCTGGATAAACTATCAAATTAACACAATTTTTTTTTTTGCTTGAATAATGACTATTATGGGTAGGAATCGTATTATTGTTTATATTTTATCTGCCAGAAGTAAAAAACCTACAAAATAAAAGATTTTATGTCTAAAATAAGGATAGTTTATATTGCATATTTATTTATAGGTATATAGTTTTAGATTTTATATGGTTGGTATTACGACCTGTGGCAGCCTGATTTATTTTATTAATGAATAATTGAATAGAGAAACTGTACCTACTCTTGTCTATGATGTGGCATTTAGAGGTAGTTATCTTCACATGTTAATTACAAATTCTAACAGTGATACCAGATATTAAAAATTTACCATGTATCTCAATCAGACCAGAGTGAATATTTGACCTTAAACTATTAAGGATAATATGGATAGTTACAATCGAATTAATCGCTACTTAAAAGGCATCGTCTCGATTAAAGTATTCGATTCGCATCCGAGTCACGTCGGCCATAGGGGCAGGTTGTTCGTATCGATTCGACCAGACCACAATTGCCTCTCATGCCAAATGGAAACGACCGTCATACAAACTACGGGTTACAGGTTTACGGTCAACTGTTTTGATTAAATTCTGACGAGAGTAAATTAAATAGTTTCAAATTAGCATTTCAGAATTTTATTAAAATTTTAACGTATTTATCTTACTATTTGGTTAAGACAATTCGGTTTTTCCAAACAAATTAATACGATATTACAAATACAATATTAGTTTTTCTAGAGGTAAGTACAATATCTATAATTACGACTAAAGAATTACTCACATAAATCTGAACAATTTTCTTTGAATACTCATTCAGCATAAATATAAGTACGTAAATACGAAAATTAGTGAAGGATTTACACAATTCGCACACGCAAGTCATTCTGAGCAAGCAATTAACAGTCGAACAGAATTCTTAGAAGCTAAGAACAAATTCAATTGAGTTTCGTTTATCGCCCAAAGTCTAATTTCGGTGTAAATGTAACCGTGAAAACGAAGTTTACGTACTAAACAGAAACATAAAGAAGTATACAGACTTTAACAGTTCGGTTTATAGTACACTCTAAATTCGGTCCATGAGTGGCTGTTAAATTCGGTACAAAAGACCAAAATTGGTCCTCCGATTCGTTTTTTATAAAATACACGCCCAACTCCTAATAAATTTCTCTCATGAACCACAATTTATGGATGAGAAATCGGATTTCGTGTGAAAAATACGATTACGATTATCGTTAGGAAATATTGGGGAACAAATTCCTGTTTTTTACGCTTAGAAATAGGGCAATTCCTGGGCTGATAAAAGTGACCGTTCTCATTTAATTTATACAGTTAAATGCCCCTTTTCGGAAGTTCAAAAACATAATTCTGAATATTAATTTTGTTTCGACATAAACCATTTTTTTAATATTTTGTAAATAATTCTATTCCAGAACTACGTAGCGTTATGTATTCCTAAAACAGCACCCTCAGATTCAGCGTTAAAAAAATGTAATAATGTTCAAGAAAAAGGTGTGAAGATGAGCATAAGAACACTTAAATTTTACTTCAGTATACAAGAATTTGACGTAATGTTGTTATTAAAAAGCAGTAAAATATTATAGAAGGTCGTAGTAAAACATTTGCTCATCAACGCCGGGGAACCAACTTTTGACTCAGGCTTTGGTTGAAGAGTCTCTTTAATTAATTTGAAAGTCGTCAAATCTATCTTTTTTAAAAGACAATTGAAGGTATTATTCGTAGGTTTTATTGAGAAAGGACTACTTGTCACTGTTTTTCAAGATTTGGGATGGAAAGATTTTAAACGCAATTTAAGTAATATTTAGTTTTAAAGAAAACTATCGTGAATGGATCTTAAATCTGCTACGGCCAGTTTATGGTTGTCCATCATTTATCCCGAAAGTTAATTATGAAATAGATTGTACTAAATTTTAGTACAAACCTCCTTGGAATCAATTTCTACATTCGATATCTCCAATTTGCTGTCCAAGTAATAAATCAAAATTGACATGAAAAATAAGTGCTTGCTCGCTGTCGTATTACGAGGAGAATTCGAAGGAACTTGAGAAGGAAAATCAGAAAGAAACGTTAAACTCTGTATATCTTATGGATGTTTAATAATAGATATTAATGTCAGAAAATTTAAAATATGAATCAACATTTTCAAATTTTCATTACGGTTAGTACATAAAGTCTAACACGTTATTTTTATTAGTTAATAACAAAAAATATAAACATATAAATAAATAGATGTACTAAAAATAATAATAGTAATTGTAATCGTTATTAGAATCACCTTCATCAGCCATTCGATTTAAAAACATAATAATCAAAACCAAACGATTTTCAATTTAATAACCAAGCAAAATAATTGAAAATAGTTTTCACAGAAACACTTCAATTAAAAAAAATCACGTAGCTACCATGATTTGTTGTGGTGTAGATACTTATCAGGTGTATGAACTCAACAGCTGTTGATTTGAACTACGTCGTCGTTTGCATGATCACCAGCAATTAATTTTAAATGAAACGCGCTTTCCTATTTTAAAACACCTACAGAAAACAAGTACTTGCTTCGCCGAATAGGTATAGAGTAATAAACCGCAAAATAATAACCATAATGGCCAAAAAAGCGGTCAAATATTGTTAGCAATTTTGCACAAAAAGGATATGACTTCAAGCAGGACGTTTTGTCTCTAGAACAGTCCAATTATGTGTTAATATGTGATTATCACTATATGATCTTAATTTAAGATCAGCTATGATGATTTTAGCCTATTATGTAGTTGAGCCTTATTGAGCTATGAATCACAGTCAAACCTAATTTAGATCAATATGAAAATTATACTAGAGGTAGATGAATAGAATTTCTACAGATACGGTTGCGTACCACAGGACCAAAAACTTAAACTAGGCTTTATTTGAAGGTCATTTTGATTAATGGTGCCACTTAGTTCTCGATAGTTCGAAACTGATAGGGGCTCGCTCGGGGAACAGTACCTATATGTTTTGTGTAGGTATGAGTAACACGCAAATTGTTCTGTAAATCACTTTGCATACAAATGAATACAGACTGTTTTGTAGCATAAACTACAAATTAAATATATTTATTTTTAATCATTGATGAATGTTTGTACCTACAGCGAGTATAAGGGATTTTTTGAAAGCAGGTAAGTATAAGCTAGATAATTAAAATGTAGTGGACATAATATGTTCTTTAACATTTGATAACATTATATTGAGTTCGACAAATACTTCGCACAGAAATTTAAACAAAAAGAGCAATTAGAACTTTCTGATATTAAATGAGCTGTAACTGTAAACACAGGTAAACACAACATCAAGTTAAAGTTGCCGCCATCCGCCATCTGACATCCGCTATTTTTAATAAAATGTCGTTAATTTAAAAGTGGAGCGCCGTAATTTATAAACCTAAGTAGGAATGTACTACTGAAGCTTTAAACTCGGTCGTCGGTCTATTACCCACCACGATTCTCCCATTTCAATTTCTTTTTACTTATTTTAGGTGATTTTACTTATTATTCGTACATCTATCCTTGTTGTATGTTGGTAAATAATATGTTATGTGTGTTTGTTATTACTGTCAGTACCTTTTTCACTTCGCATTGTGACAAAGATGTCTCTTTTTGCGACATTCCTTGGACTTATATTATATTCTCCAGCTCTCCCATTTTATATTAGATCGTATCTCCAAGAACAGAGTCGTCTCAAGTAACACATAAACTGTATATTTACTAACTTTGTATGAGTTTTGTAAAAATGTTGTCGTCATAATTTCCAAGTACTTATCATAATATACATTGTAAGAGGTAAGGTATGTCTCTTCAGACTTAAGATTGACAAATACTTTTTGTACCGCTGCAACTCCTATAAGCCAGGGTCTATAGTTTATATAACCATGAAAACACCGGAACACTAGTCCGGCGCATCCCAGAGACATGAATAATAGTCTTGGATCCCGCAACGAAATAACCCGCAAAAAATATTATATTTTCCACTAAAAATGTTGTCGTCATAATTTCAAAGCTGCTTCTGTCTCCAAAAGGTGTACAGCTAAGTTTCATTTAGCATACTCGAACGAAACATAGTGCTAAATTAATTGAAATATCAAAATCTTTAAACCATGTGTCATCCCATTTACGATTAATAGACCAAAGAGGTCTGTGTAATATACTTTTTTTGTGTTTTCGATATTCTGCAGCACCAAGCTACCCTTGAAACACTCAACTTATTTTATGTTTTCTGAAATTCCTAACCTTTTTTTACAGGTATCTGAAAAAAGCTTTTAACAAAACCGAATCCAAAAAGCTATACTAACAAATTGAGATCCTTTTGTACGCCGATACTGAGAGTTAAAAATGTTCTTCGTATAAAAGAAATCGCTAAGATCTTTTGAATAATTGCTTTGAAGAATTCACTTTTTTTTCTCTTTGCTTGAGCAGTAAGAAAGTACGACTGCCGAGATCGAGGTCTTGGATCCTTTTTTAATACTCAGTGTTTGTTTTAGGCTCTATGCTTATTACAGTTCCCATTACGTGCGATTTTAACCTCAAAGTAATAACAAATTAAAAATGTGTGTTAAACTGTGACGGCACGATTGGTGCGGAGGCTGGGCTGCTGCGCAAACATTACACACGCACGGAGCAACTTCTTGTGTGATCCACAAATTATTGTGTTGGGTCTAGGTGTCACGTGTATGTGAACTTGTATGTTTGTAAACGGACCCACGACACAGAAGAAAATCCTAGTGTGGGAATGTTTTCCCACACTAGGATTTTCTTCTTATTTAAAAAAACACATCAAATAATAAAAGTAGCTATTAAACTTGTTTAATTAACACAACAACAAACATATTACTATTTGCACGCAAACAAAACTAAAGGAAAAAAACAACAATATTAAGAACTTCGAGTTGAATAAACTGAAATGAAAATTCGCATTTGTACTCACTCTAAACGTGCATTTAACTCGTGGAAAACCCACTTACATGAAAATGTTTTTTTAAACTCCTAGTAAAGTTATAATTGCCTTTTAACCCCCATGTGAATGCACTAGCCAGCCTACACAGCCTGCACTGCACAAATCCGTTTATATTTTCATATAGCGAAAAGTTAGCTCACTGTTTTGTAACGGTTTTAAAGGGTTAAAAGGTGGGAAGTGTTGCTTTATTTCATTGTGTTGTAGATGCGCGTAGTATCTTTTTGTAACGGTTGTGTTGATTCTGTAGATTTTACTGTTGGGTCACATTATAATTTTGAGGTTGACTAATCATCTTATTCGTCACTATCAATAGCCTATTAGATTCTTTTACTGAAGAGAGACCATTTTTTAGTGGGTTAAGCTGGTAATCGATTAGATGGTGATGCCCGTGGACAACCGGAACACCAGAGGCGTTACAAGTGCGTTACCGACTTTTTGGGGATTAGTAATTTGAGGATTGTTGGAGATTCAGGGTTTTGGGAGATTGGCAAAGGGGCGAGGCGTTATTGGGCGTCCGGTAACCTCACTCACACGACGAAACAACGCAAGCGATGTCTCACACTATATTCTCTACCTCTACAATTGGCAATCGCGTTCAGGAACACACTGTTAGGTCTCTGGTAAATGTGTTATCCCTTAATCGATTCTCAGGTCGCCCACAGGAAAAAGAGGGGTGGTTACAAATATATTCTACTCTGATATACACAATCTTATCTGTCAAATTCTCAATCATAGCCAACATAACATTACATCATGCCTTTTATCCCCGAAGGGGTAGGCAAAGGTCAACATTACGGCACTTAATACCACTGTACAATGTAACTCTCATTTTTCACTATTTATGTTATGACTCCAATGCAATAGGGGTAAAAGCCTATACGGAGCAGAATTCCAGATGCTACTTCTGCCACTTCTGAGAATTATTTTTTAAAAACCCAGTAATACTGTCATAACCTACTAAACGTTTTTAATACTAATTAATGTAACAATTTACAGAATTCACGTTAGATATAACATTTTGTGATATTGTGCACGTGGATCAACTATATTTCGTTGTATCAGTGTAAGGATTAGCTAAGATACACTGCTATAGAACAATACCGTTCCAAGTAAATAAGCATAGCCCTTGCCAGTTTCCGGGTGAGAGATCACAGTTAGGACGACTAGACCCGGGACCCTGCGTATTATGTAAGGGCCTTAACTAGAGGTAAATTATACCGATATTTTAGAGAACTTAGTTATTGGCATTTAATTTTTCGATTTTATTGACAGAAATCTACTTTCGTCTAGTAACAATAAATAGGAAAAAGGTTTTATTCCTGTGTTCCTAGTTAGATATGGCAAAGTCCTGTGGAGTTTTTTCTTGCTTCACTATCAATTTTAACATGAAGTCTCGATGTGAAGTATATTTGTCATTAAGTCATAAGTCACATATAAAAACTGGTATATGTGTATCAACTCTTGAAAGTGAACGTATGAAACTTCTAAAGTAGGTGGAATGTAGGATCTCCTTTTAAAGTTTAGAACAGTTTCTAAGCGGCTTAGTAAACCAGAATAAAGTGGTTCAGCTCTGTAGCCGGGATTTATGGTATATGAAATGAGTACTTAGGTATATGTAGTGATATAATATATTATTATGAAACCACATATATATGTCACACCACACTGCACCTCTATATGTTGGCAGGTAATATTGAAGTACATTTTCAGTCATGTATATTTTAAATACTATATTGTTTTATTATAATAGGTACTTATAATCTAATTATTAAATTAATTAAGGAGAGAGTGAAATAAGAAAGCGTAGCTGGAAATACTTTGTTACTGTACTACTGTACTAATTAAATTACTGTACCTAATTAAATTTTTCTGCCTCTTTGGTCTAGTTCCAAGCACGAATTAATACAATGAAGTTGTTCAACTGATTCGGAAAAATATTGCTCATAACTGAATTCTTGGTAATATTTCAAAACCTGGATTGAGTATAAAGCAATCGGGTCCGAATATTTTAGGAACTAACAAAATATTTTGTGAAAAAGTGGCACATCGAAACAAGGCACTAGGTAATTTTCGAAGAAAAACAAACCGTATCAAGATCCGCTATTCAAGATTCAAGTTTCTTTATTAGTTGTATAGTAATACAAATTCTTTACTTCATTCTTATGAAACGACATTTAATCTATACATATCTATATCTATATCTTCTATACATATAATAGAATTGTAGAAAAGTGCTGTCTGTACATTGAACATAAAAATAAAAAAAATAGCAGGGGCTATTGTTATATCGATGTCGAACCCAAAAATGTAACTAACTTTTTTTTGTCTGTTTGTCTGTTTGTCTGTTCACGCTAATCTCAGAAACGGCTGATCCGAGTTGGATGCGGTTTTCACGAATATATTGTGGTATGCTTCAGTTATGCTTTAGTGTTTGTTTCATGTCAATCGGTTCATAAATAAAAAAGTTATGTCATTAAAGAATCATCATTAAAGAATCACGTCGAACACTATTCTATGCTTATACATAGAGGTACATCTATTCTATACATCTATATCTATTCTATACATATAATACAATTGTAGAAAAGTGCTGTCTGTACATAAATATATATATATATATATATATATATATATATATATATATATATATATATATTTAAATATAGATATATAAATCGCGAAGGACTTCTTGCGTCTTTACAAACTACCACCCTGCGGCGTCCACTGAATGTAGTGAGATTTTTAATGTTTTCAATACGTATGTAAGATGTTTTAGTCAGTATCATATCAGTAGTCGACGTCAAATTTCATTTAAACGTTAAATGGTATTATTCAAATTAAATATTTCTAGCTGAATTTGTGCGTCCGTTCACTCTTAATTCTTTCTTGCACACTGAATACCTGCGTATACATAATAAACACTGCCAGTACATTCCTGTTTCCATCCGAATGTATGTTTAAATCAAAACCGTATAATGTTTTGCATATAACATAATGATTATAATAACTATATTACTTCCATCTACTTTCGAATTCAGATTGGTTCCGAATAACTGAATTAGTGCGTCCGTCCACTCTTAAATCTTTCTTGCACACTGAATATCTCCGTATACGTTCAAATCATTGCCAGCACATTCCCGCCTCCATTCAACTGTATGTTTAAATCAATTCCGTAAAATGCTCTGCATATATCATAATGATTATAATAACTAAATGACATCCATCTACTATTGAATTCAGATTGGTTCCGAATACTGTTTTTGAATTATTGTATCCAGCTTATCAGCCAAGAGGCTTCCAACACTTAAGGGCTTATATTGACTCCAGGATCAGATAATAAATAATAATTAATAGTTAAGCGCAATAGGTACAGACGGCTAAGGTGCTATAAAATTCTATACTAATACTAGCTTCCGCCCGCGAATTTCGTTCCGCGTGGACTATGTTTTATATCGCGCACAACTATTTTTCGCAATAAAAGGTAGCATGTTCTTTCTCAGGGTCTAAATATTGTCTGTGCCGAATTTCATCAAAATCAGCTGAGAGGTTTAAGCGGGAAAGCGTAACAGACAGACAGAGTTACTTTCGCATTTATAATATTAGTAGGGATATAAAATATATTATCGCATCTTAGCCGTCTTTATTGCGCTTTATCCTTTATCATACAAAAGTGACAATACAGACAAAATCTTAAAAGTAATTTTTGACGAGTGACAGGGAAGTTTTCAACCGACTTCAAAAAAGGAGGAGGTTATACGTTCGGCCGGTATGTTGCTTTTTTACCTTCCTATGTATAACCTATGTATAAACACACCAGCGCGCTGGTGTGAACAGGTAGGTCCGGAGTTGAACAGGTAAGTATGTATAAACAGGTAAGCTCAGAAGCACAGGCTGGTGTGAACAGGTAGGTCCGGAGTTGAACAGGTAAGTATCTAATGTAGGTATAAACAGGTAAGCTCAGAGGTACAGGCTGGTGTGAACAGGTAGGTCCGGAGTTGAACAGGTAAGTATGTATAAACAGGTAAGCTCAGAGGCACAGGCTGGTGTGAACAGGTAAGTATCTAATGTAGGTATAAACAGGTAAGCTCAGAGGTACAGGCTGGTGTGAACAGGTAGGTCCGGAGTTGAACAGGTAAGTATGTATAAACAGGTAAGCTCAGAGGCACAGGCTGGTGTGAACAGGTAAGTATCTAATGTAGGTATAAACAGGTAAGCTCAGAGGTACAGGCTGGTGTGAACAGGTAGGTCCGGAGTTGAACAGGTAAGTATGTATAAACAGGTAAGCTCAGAGGCACAGGCTGGTGTGAACAGGTAGGTCCGGAGTTGAACAGGTAAGTATCTAATGTAGGTATAAACAGGTAAGCTCAGAGGTACATGTTGGTGTGTACAGGTAAGTTCGGAAATGGATAGGTAGGTGTATAAACAGGTAAGCTCAGATGCACAGGCTGGTGTGAACATGTAGGTTCAAAGGTAGAAAGAGGAAGTATCATGATACGAATAATATAATAGTAGTCATATTTATGCAGGTCAATATACGGAATAAAAGGCATATCGTAATATATGTAAAACATTTAATGTTTAATTTTTACAAAAAATGTGTAGGAATCTAAACTTAAAAACTTTTCAATCAACAAATTTATGCAATTTAATATTGACATAACAATAAACATAAATTTGCTCTGCCTTGCCTAGTAACGAAATAAACTGAATTATGAACATCAGTCTTCATTACAATGGAACACATATTTTTAAATATTATAATTAAAATAAATCAGTAGGGGTTTTATCAAGCCAATGTTGTCATTCTTATTTAAAATATCTACTTAAAAGAAATGTAAAATTAGGTTTCTTTCTCAAATTAAAATTTTGTAAAAAAACGGGTAGGTTTCTAAACATAAAAATAAAAACATTTTAACAATTTTAGTTACTTATACTAAATAATTAAACATAGGCTCTGCCTTTGCCTAATAACAAAATAAACTTAATTTGAAAATCAATCAGTCTTCATTACAATAGAAAATTTATTTCTATATTATAATTAAAATAATCAGCGGTTACAAGGTTACAACTAAAAGTCTCATGCCCGGTTTCTGAGGTGCTATTAGATATCTCTTCATTAATTTTTAATTCGATAGACAGACAACCTTTCAATTCTTTATTAAGTCCTTTGTTTAAAAATGCTTTTTAAGGCATATAAAAGCAAGGCTTATGTTATTGCAGTTATGTCAGTAAAATTGTTTTTAAACAAAGTTTAATGACAGCTAAGTATCACATAAAGTTATGGAATAAAATAAACAGCGGATAAGGACCTCAGAAACCGGGTATTAATCATCAATTCAAACATAATTGGTATGCATTAACAAATTAAAAATATTTTAAACAAAACATACTACACTCACCGGCACGGAATCTTGGCCAAGTGCGTATTTCGCGATAACAAAAGCTTTAAGTGTTTCCTATGATTATTTATTATGAAGGTAGGTCTAAAAAATGTTTACCTTTAGTTCAAGAGGGTAATTTATCACGTTTGAGTGCAAAATGACGTTATTTTTAAGTTTTAGTTGAACCCGGTCATCTGAGCGACTAAGTTGCTGTTTTAAATTGGTGTTTTGTGAAAGTTTATTGTTAGGTTATTCAATTATTGTCATATCGTACTGTTCCTTCAATGACTAAAGGTGATTTGATTCCAATAAAAATGCCATTAACACCATCACAGGTTGCACAAGCTGTAGCATTGATCGAACAAGGGCTGACACAGCGAGAAGTTGCTGTTATTCTGAATGTACCACGTTCATCGATGCAGTATGCGCTGAAACGATACCAGGAGACAGGCCGCTACTCCCGGAGACCAGGCAGCGGAGGTGTCAGATGCACATCAGCCAGGGATGATCGCTTTATTGTCCTAGAAATTTTGAAAAACCGCTACCTCACCGCTGTTTAGATACGCCGGCGACTCCTGTTCACAAGAGGTGTCAATGTTAGTGAACGTACAGTGAGAAGACGAATAGAGGAAGTGAATTTAAAAGCTCGTAGACCAGCACGTGGCCCAGAACTTCTCAGAAGTCACCGAGTAGCTCGACTACGATTCGCACGAAAACACGTCAACTGGACCCAAGAGCAGTGGGCTCGAGTACTGTTTACAGATGAGTGTCGAATCGCTTTACGAGCTCCAGATGGTCGGGTGCGAGTATGGAGACGAAGAAGAGAGCGGTTTTTACCCATTACTACCAGACAAACTGTTAGTTTTCATGAAGGCTTTATAATGGTTTGGGGAGGAATAAGTTCCGATGCACGTACGGAGTTAGTTATCGTCGATAACCGATTAACGGCAACACGATACATCGAGGAGATTCTTCAGGAACATGTGTTGCCATATTCGGGGTTTCTTGGGTTCAACGAATTCCTCCTAATGCACGATAACGCGCGCCCACACGTTGCACATTGCGTGGAGGAATACCTTACAGAGGTTGGTATTCAAAAATTGCAGTGGCCAGCTCGTAGTCCAGACTTAAATCCAATAGAGCATATCTGGTACTTGCTTAAAAGAAAAATAAAGTCCTCCTCCAACCCGCCTGAAACTCTGAACCAGCTTCGAAATGCAGCACTGACCGCTTGGGAAAGCATACCACAAGTTGAGATCAGAAACATCATCCAAAGTATGCCAGAACGTATGCAAGCTGTTATCAGGGCTAGGGGAGGAAACACTCAATATTAAAATGCAAAAACAATGAAGACTTTATGTTTATTTTTCATTTTGTGTTCATTTTAAATTGACAGTGTTAAAATCAATATTTCTGTGAAAATGCTTATTTTTTAAAAGATGGCTGCTGGTGCATCAATTTTTCAATAACTGAGTTACTAAACCATGAAAAAACTCTAATTTAGTGCATAAACCCATAATATAGTGAAAATTTAATATTTAAATAGAAATTATCGGCGATTTAGTTGGTGGCCAAGTTTCCGTGCCGGTGAGTGTATTTAAAGAAATATTTTTTTCTCTCATTTCTTAGCCTTAGAGTAAATATTTTGTACGAATACCTTTATTTTTAGCCAGTCTTTATTCTTAAGTAAATCTACATGTTGTTCTTTTAGTTTCTCACATTCATTTCTTTTAGGCGGTTGATGATTTTTTATGTGAAATTTAAAGTATTTTGTAACTACGTCCTTTTGTTCCTTTGTCCAAGGTACCAACGTCCTCTTTTTTCCTTTTCGTATTTTGTTACCTAGTTGAGACACGGGTTCATTAATAAGTTGTCGAGAATCATTTTGCATACCAGATGGTCCAGCCTGAGATAAATCATTTAAATTACAATATGTTTGTACGTAATCAGAATTAGCATCTAAAGTAGGTTCAGGATCATAGTCTATAATTTCGTTGTTGTCCACGGGCTCTTCAGTTAGCTCCTCATTCAAATCTAAATCAATCTCTTCGAGAGATTTTCCTTTGTAAGCGTCTGCCTTTCCATCTTCCATAAGAATGAGAAGCTTTGATATCTTAGCAGTTTGGTATACGTCATCTGGCAACCTGTAAGACTTTTTATGTACTTCATTAGTATGGCCCATGAATGTGGCCAGCTGCTCCATATCATTTTCAGACATGCTAAAAATTTGTGATAAGGTGGCTAAATGTTTTCTTAACCTTGTAGAGGATATTGCTTTAGGCTGTTTCGCCCCTGATAATTTGGCATGCTTTTCCAAAACTTTGTAGCCATAAATTGTATTGTCATAGCCGGGATTACCAAACAAAAATTGATTTGGTGTCGAAGCAAAAAAAATATGCCTAATCGATAATAATAGTTTAATATCATCTTGAACTTCTTTATTAAACAGAACTGGTACTCCGCGGCCGCGTTTACCTCTAATGACAACACGTTTAAATGTCTTTACCAGAATCCTTTCTGACGCAGTGAGCGCACGATCAAACTCTTCATACTTATTATTATCATGATTCTCGCTTTCTAAATAATCGTGCACTGTAATTCTTTGAAGTTCTCCAGGTCTGCGTCTATTTAATAATAAAATCCTACAATACACAGTCTCTAAAAGTTGTGTATATGTTTCAGTAGTTTGTAAGCCTTCTTTAATTTTTGCAGCAGCATCCAAGGATTTTTTATTTAGATATTCTTTAAGAATTTTTAAATCATTTGCTAAAGGCACAATAGTTATCTTATTCCACTTTTTCTTGTTTAAATCTGTTGCAGCTTGTGTAGACACATTATATTTCCAATTTGATTCAATAAGTTGAATCAAAGTTTTTAAGTCTGCTTCTATTTTGCCAGTATCTACTTCCATGTAAGGCCCTTGCTTTTTTAATGCACACATTATTGCAATATTGCAGCATTGTTTCAAGGTGGTGGACAGATTCATTGCGAACGTAGGTGTCTCATACCTATCTTTTTCTATATCATAATTTCCTAGTATTTTGGTTGCTTGTACAATGATATCATAATGAATTGGTCTTAAGGCAGAAAAGAAGTCATTAATGGATGGATCAATCTTTTTTAATTCTAGTAATAATTTTGCAAGCTCTCTCATTTTTCTAGACACTACGTTAACGAAATGTTTTTCTCGGTGAGTTTTCAAATATTGAGAACCATAAGCACATATAAGGCTATCTTTTTTTGCAATAAGTGATATCTTGTCTGCCCGCATTCGGGGAAATACAGTTTCCTTAAGTTTTTCGTCGATTTTAAGATGACGTATCAGTAGATTTTGGGCCTCTGATTGAATGTTTTTACTTCCTGATTTACCACTACATTTCTTTTTATGTTTCCACAACAGTTTTTTAGAATAAAATCCCAGACACTCTGTACACGGCAAATAATCAGTAAATTTTAATTTTCGCATCGGTTTAGTGACCTCTTTTGAATTTACAAGGCAGTTTCCTTTTTTACGTAGAGCTGTAATTAACTGTTTTCTATCAAGACTTTTTTTAGGTTTTGACACAATTTTTTGGACTTCAGTTTCATAAATATGATGTCGGAGTAAATGACGAGCAAAATTTAAAACAAATGACTCACAGTAAAAGCAATAATCTTTGTCTCGAACATTTGAAATTTTGGGTTTTTGCCTTTGAATAATTGTTGTACTATCATTAGAATTATCTTCTATTTGAGATTCATTATTAATATCGTAAATAATCTCTTCATTTGGTTTTGATTCAGGCTGTGGAAATGAAGAATTAAATAGGGACTTACATTGCAAGGAGAACTGCTTTTACAATTAACTTCACTTAAACTTATGTTATTAGGTAGCTTGAAAGATACATTAGACAAGGAATTATTAACCTCGAGAGGAATTGCTTGATTGAGTACAAATTCATCTGCTTTATAAGGTTGAAAAAGTTTCCTTTCTACAAATACACTACATGGCGGAAATTAGTCACATAAGCGGTTGCTTATGTGACTAATTTCGCTATAATTAAGATTAATAGGCTTCGTGACCGTCGAATCGAAGTTCGAAACACATTCCAATGGCGTTAAATCATTCGAAGTTCTATATTCATTGCGAAGAGAATCATCAGAACTGGTCTGCAACAAAAAAAGCTTATTATACTTTGTTGCACTTTACTATTGTTGCTTCGTTGATATGAAGGTAACAACTTGATTAGTGACATAAGTGTTGTCTATCCCTTGCTGAACATCATAATTCGATCGGGGATAGGTATCCCCGATCTGAATCCTGAATTGGCGCTCGCAGATATTTTTAAGCCACCTAGAAGGTTTCTGCACGGCTTTTGGGATAACAGCCATTAGCATATTAGTATTAATGAATTACTTACTGAATTAATTTAGTCAAACTTACTTCGTGTCTCGATGGAGTGTAATTAGAACATGTCGGAGAATAATCAGATATTGAACCAGATATTGAATCAGATAATACCTGAAGACAAAGATACATACAATAAAATACACGATTAACAACACTAAAAGAAGAAATTAAAGATGAACGAGACATCATAGGTACTTTTTTCTTTTTAAAGAGCGTCTAATATAAAGTTAATGAATAGACAGCAGTAGCTATTCGGTATTCAGCTGGGAATAACTCGAACCAACATAGGCTAATGTGAACAGGTAAATTCAGAATTGAATAGGTAAGTACGTCTACATAGATAAATCAGATACGGATTGGTAAGTATTTATAAACAGGGAAGCTCAGAGGCACAGGCTGGTGTGAACAGGTAGGTCTGGAGTTGAACAGGTATGTATGTATAAACAGGTAAGCTCAGAGGCACAGGCTGGTGTGAACAGGTAGGTCCGGAGTTGTACAGGTATTTATGTATAAACAGGTAAGCTCAGAGGCACAGGCTGGTGTGAACAGGTAGGTCCGGAGTTGAACAGGTATGTATGTATAAACAGGTAAGCTCAGAGGCACAGGCTGGTGTGAACAGGTAGGTCCGGAGTTGTACAGGTAAGTATGTATAAACAGGTAAGCTCAGAGGCACAGGCTGGTGTGAACAGGTAGGTCCGGAGTTGAACAGGTATGTATGTATAAACAGGTAAGCTCAGAGGCACAGGCTGGTGTGAACAGGTAGGTCCGGAGTTGTACAGGTAAGTATGTATAAACAGGTAAGCTCAGAGGCACAGGCTGGTGTGAACAGGTAGGTCCGGAGTTGTACAGGTAAGTATGTATAAACAGGTAAGCTCAGAGGTACAGGCTGGTGTGAACGGGTAGGTCCGGAGTTGTACAGGTAAGTATGTTTAACAAATGTGTGTACGTAAGTCGTGTTTTATCTAAGTTAAAACATACGTACCTCATTTAATGTTTCTGGTTGGTTTTCTTTTTCTTCCTGTCTCTCTGAAAACCAAACAGATATATTTGTATTATTATAAAACAATAAAAAATTAAATACCCTCGATCCAAAAGCAAACAAAAACAAGAAAACCTATAAAAAGTAAAGACACACTCGATACGCACTGACACATATACTTACACACAAACACGTCAAATTTATAACACCTCTCTTTTTGCGTGAGGGATTTTAAAGATTTTATATACCTAACTGTAATGACGTTGTCTGATGTAATGTAACTCCATACCTTTCATCCAAATCCTTTCAGCCATTTTTGGTGAAAGAGTAACAAGCATCCATCCATCCATACTCACAAACACCATACCTAAACTTCCGAGGTGCAGTGGCTAACGCAATCGCCCTTAGAACTGTGTGAAGTCGCAAAAAAGCCTCTGGCTACTTTCTGAGATAACAGCCGTGAGTGCATACAAACTTTCGCGTTTATTATATAGGTATTAATACCTACGAAGTACGACGATATTACGAAATAAGAATCAAATAGGTAGTTAAGTAATATAGAAGCATGTACATACCTACTTACTTTTGATTATTACTGGTTATTACAAAAACATTCGTCTTCTGGAAAATGATCATAAATGGCATATTCGCAAAATTTACACCACATGAAAGAAGAGTTATAAAGCCCTTTAAAGTCATCGAAATTCATGGGTAGTACAAAGTGTTTAACTACTGAATTAGTAATATTAATGTTCGTATCACAATGTATGCACCAATTTTGCAAAATGAAATGCGTTGAATCCCATGGCCATTCTAGTTTAGCTTTATAAAAATGTATAAAATCATTTCTTTTAAAAAAACTATCCACATCAATCACAACAACCATTTTTGCAGACTACACACGTTCACTCACAGACAGTTTAACGCAAACTAAGATCATCATAATGTTATAAACAGATAACAATGTTTAAATGTAAGTAGGTAAGTACTTACTAGCTAGATGTTATAGGTATTATATTAGGTAAATCGTGTTATCATTTTCATTTAAGGAATAAAAAGTAAGTACTTACCGTTTGCCAATTTAAGAATCCTTGCACTTCTTTTCATTGTGATTCATATAATTATTATAATCACTAACTATAATAATAGACCAAATAAATAACCACCTTGCAATTTTGCAATTAATTCACTTTGGTGACAAGCTTACGTCACGGCCGGCACATTCTGTTTGTTTACGAACATCGGCACGCGAGCGCGCTGAAGTCCGCCGCCCCGCGCCCCGCGCCATGCTTCGTCGTGAACCCCAAATAGGCCCCTCAGATACCGTACCTAGTGCTCGTTTAATGATATTTTAGGGACGCAAGATTGTTGTCACGGAAACATGATAAAAACTTTACAATAAAAGTACGGTATTCAATGGACACGATAACATCGGTGAACTGAACTCAAAGTATACGTGGTAAATTATACGCTGAACACTAGCGACCTCCAAATTTCAGTCGGACGATGGCGGAACTGTATTATATGCTAAAAGGCATTGTAGTGATGGAATTGCGTCCATGCCAAGTTTTCGCACATGCATTCTAATGATCATAAGGGACCCTTTGGCTAAAAATGAGGGTCGGTCAATCTTGCGTCCGTATTCCGGACGCACAAAGTCAGTCGGACGCAGCATCATCGGTAAATAACGCCATATAGGACGCAACATATCCTTCAAGATATATATATATATATATATATATATATATATTTAAATATATATATATATATATATATTTAACAGGGTGCGGAAAAGGTGATAGTGATTTTATTCCTCAGATTCCTCTCATTCCAAAAAAATTTCCGTTTAATTTTAAACGAATTCAGTTTCCAGTGAGCCTAAAAGCTCAAGGTCAGACTCTAAAAGTTGTGGGTGTAGACCTAAGTATCAGCTCTTTTTCGCACGGTCAATTGTATGTGGCTCTGTCCCGTGTTAGCAATCCCAGCAGCCTGTATGCTTTCACCCCCGATGGCCATACGTCTAATATTGTATATAGAGAAGCATTACAGTAAAGTAGGTTTTTTAGCTACCCAAAATGACTGTGATTATGATCCAAATCTAAAATAAAAATAAGTATATATTTAAAAAAAAACGCTGCTCATAGTCACTATTCTACGCGAACGAAGTCGCGGGCACAGCTAGTTAAAAATAAAAAAGATATACGAGAAAGTCCCAGTGGGACAACACGCAAAGTTTTTTCATTACTCCTTTAAGCGGTTCCCATAAAGAAATTCTGTGACAGAGCCCTCTAAGTACTAATTAAAAAGACATGGCGGCTCGTTCGTTCTTATTTAACTTTACTTTAAAGGGTTGTCAGTGGTGAAATCCTGTTATGTACAAGATTAAAACAGACAAAGCCATATAAAATCCGGGTGATGTGTAAAATGCTGGCAATGCTAATTAACTTATGTTTGCGCTGCGTTGAACGTGATGCTTCGTTAAGGTACTTATGAGGGTGATATAATTGTCAGCTGGACATCAAAGAGGTATAATATAAAAGGATATATGCTTTTTAATGACATCACGTGACGTAACTTCGTTGCTCTCAATCGCAGTACGACAGCCAAAGGCTTGAATATTATTACAATACCAATTTGATTATTTTCTTCTACATAGAGAATGACGCTTCACAACTTTATAATTAAGTGTTTTTAATCAATCCATAGCGTTGTTATACCTTTTTTTAAGGTGAGAATATGATCGAATGGCTTCTCCCGCTCATGTGAGGCGGGAGGGAGAGTCAGACTCTTACTGAAAACCACCCTGTTCCTACTCCTGCACTTCGAGAGTTCTCCGCGGCTCCGTATGAGCATCAGCCCTATTGGGCCCCATCTGTGGTGGCCTGATGGCTCTTTAAAGCGCGCGCAGAACGAGACACGCCGCAAAGCGTTGTTATGCATAACCTTCAGTCATCTCTGTAGAAAAAACACTAACTAGACAACAAATAATCTTCAACAACTGTATCTAGTTTTCTATCCAAAATGATATCATACAGAAATGTGATATGAAATCCGTAGTGCATTCATATCCAACGGTCGGGCAGGCCCCGTGTGGTTAATCAAAGTACATCAGTCGAGAATGGCTGCAATATTCTACACATTTATGCTTTTGTAGAAATGTACATCCAACTATATGTAACCAGTATTCACTGACCTTTCATTATAGAGAAAACAGTTATACATCGAGGTCAGTGTATGTTGAACGGTTAGTATGATATGCGATATGTGCAAAGCAGGTCACGCGATACAAAGGCTGGTATTGCAGAGATGTTATTACTACTATCAAAGAACCAGACCACCAAAGTCTCATTAAAATTGTATTCTCGAAGCAAATGGTGGCAAAACCATCAAGTTCTAGTTTGAATTGTATTGATAAAGCAAACAGAAGTGAACGATTCGATTCCGAACTCGTTGTGTTTGTTTCAAATTGTAATTAGAAGGGTGTTATTCTGGTTATTGAACAAGAAGAGCTTACAAGAAAAGCTCTAAATCGAGCAGAATGGAAAGACATGGAGGAGGCCTTTGCCAAAGCTGGGCAAACAGATGAAGATGTCAATGCCATCAATTAAGCTGAGACGTTAAATTAAGTCCAGTTTGTAAAATTGTTCTGTTGTTCTTATCTTTATCTGAATAAAGGCTATTATTATTATTATTATTATTATTATTCTGGTTATTGACACTTGATTGAACTGCAATTTGTAGCTACTAGATATCATCATACATTACCTACACTTAGGCACATGTGACATTTATATATATTTATGTATTTCAACTTCATACAACAAGTGTGTACAGGTGGACTTAATGCCTTGGGCATTGTCTCCCAGTCAACCTTTAAGCAGTGCAGAGATGAAAGTAGCAGGTGATTTAAAGCTTTATAAATAGGCAATGTACCAGTATAATAAATAACAAAACTCACAATCATAATATTCAATAAACACTACATTTATATGAAAACTCTTAATTAAAAAAAATAATTCAATTTTATTGCAAACTATACCTACTTGAATTTAAACCTATTTAGAAAATGAATAATTTAATATTAAATTGAATACCTTGTCAAAAACAAAAGAAAGTCGCCCCTGTGTGCTAGACAGTGTAGGTAACGAATAATTACAGTTTTATGCTAACTACGTATCTAATATTTCAAGTTTCATTCAATAGAATTTTAGCAGACACATTTAAATATCTAAAGTACTAACTTGGCGCTGCACGCTACACGATTCGACCTAAAAACTCTTTGACTTCATTTTTCCATTCACGAATCTGGCATAGTGGATCATGTTATACAATTTATCGAGTTTTTTATCATTTTTCATTGTGAGTTCCGACTGCTGAATTCCGATCCCTCTGCTGACGACCGCGTGGTTGATTAGCCGTGGTAATCATTTAAAACCACTCGGACCCAGTAAGGATTTTCTAATTGTTGGAAAAAGAAAGGAGTTGATAATCAAATAGTTGTCAGATATTACATCAGTCAAAACTGCATAAGTTTCTTAAAAATTAATTTTAAAAGTAGGTACACTTTTCACCTTTAAATATTAGATTGCCTACGAAATTGCCGTTCTGCAGTACTGGCCATTCTAAATCAAAGTAATTATGGTTTGACTAAGGATTCTAATTCAAATTAATTTTACGTAAAAATTCAGGATATTTTTTTTCCAAAAGTGGTCATTTGTTTATTGTTCGCATTTCAATCTTTTTCGTCATCATGCATAAGTTAAAAAGTAATACGTTATTAGATTTGTATATGAGAAAAGGTAAGTAGTGCTCTAGTGCCTCACTTGAATCGTCCTAATGACGTACTCTCTTATTATCAACGACCTGCCATAGCCTATGAGCCTCCTTAAAGTAAGTTTGGTACAATCTGCACACATAACAAGAGAGTTAGAGATCGTTATTAAAAAGGTTCAGTTCATTAGCTAGCGCTGCTGCTTAGACATTTTGAGCTTTCAATCGGCAAATATTAATAAGAAATTCAACAAAATCCCATACATTAAAATTATAGTGAGTTCAACCAAAGACAAAAGGTTAATGGCCGCTATTATTGCAATATATCACGGAGTCCACGAATGAGGGGGCTCGATAAAGAGATTAGTTTCACAACACTCAACCCTGCTGTGCTCCATTTTAATACAATTAGCATAGTTTGGCAATCTACGGAGTATAAAGCCAGTAATTATTTGAACTTTAAATGCAGTGTATGCTGTATGAATTTAGAATTTTAGCCTTTACACAATATAAATAGACGATTCCTAACCAAATATTTACTTAAAATTAATCTAAAAATTTGGGAGCTCTTATTATTGTCATTTAGGGACGATTTTTCCAATGCCATATAAATTTTAACTTTGAATATTTGATAGTTTTTCCGTACCTACTAAAAACTGTGAAATGTCAATTTAATTCTACAGTTAAAAATTAATTGATGATTGAAAAATCAACATCAACAGCCTGTACATGGCCAACGCTGACCAAAGAGGCCTTTTATCGCTCGGAGAAGGTTTGAGCATTTTATCACCACGCTTGCTCAATGCAAACTTTCGATTGTAAAATAGGCCCATATTATTAGGTGGTCAATTACAATTGGGTATTTGCCTTCGTCAAAAATAAATTATTTCGACTGTTCAATACAATAAAATATTAAAAAATAATCACACTTTCATTGATTGATCTTATGACCGACTTAATATTGGTAGTAGCATAATTATTTCTTAAAAATTTGCTTCTGACAAATTTACTGTAAAATTTGCTTCCAGCAAATTTTCAAGAATTAATTATGCTGTTTGTCTCTAAAATACCGTACGTGACGACCGACAGTTTTCGATGAACTTTGTACGAAATTGTGTATTGTGACAATTTCGTACAAAGTTCATCGAAATCTGTCGTTATTGACAGTTCGAAAAAAGTAATGAATTTGACTAGTTGGCAATTAGCATTTCTAAAACAATAAAAAAGCATATATACGGTCAAATTTAAAAACCTCCTCCGTTTTTTGAAGATGGTTAAAAGGCTTTTTGGCAATTCTCCTTTAGATCCAGAGTCCCATAAATACAAAGTATGTGTTATTATAATATTATTAAGATAGTGTTTTATTAAAGTCTATATTGAACAATTATGTAGTACTTTGATATGTACTTTTGAAGTCAAATAACTTACAAGCTTTTGATTCACTGAAATGAAAGACAAATAATTCTGTTAGACTGTATTTAATTTTATAGTAGCTGCAAATGTGCACTCAAATAAATATCAGACTTCATACAATGAGCACTTATGTTTCATTTAATTACTGCAGCAGTTCGCTTCTCATTGTTTGTTTAGATAATACTAACCTACAGTTTGGTTTTATGCATTTACTATATATATATATATATAAATTCATTGTACGTAATATGCCCCTTTACTAGCTTTCTACGTCATCGGGGTGCAATGTATTATTATATTTCTATCACGTGTATTGACTAACTGACTGATTACGATTGATACGTTTTGTAGTCTCCATGTAGGTAGTCAGTTAAGCTACGTATGCTTTTTTTCAGAATGAATAGAAAAATGAAAAGGTTAATATCATTTTACTTTAAAAAAAAACGTTGCCCCACAATAGGATTTACTCTTGTGTCGTCATGGTGATCACACCCAGATCCGAAACAACAATCTATGAATCACACAAAGAGTTATTTATTTCGAGCGGGAATCGAACCCGCGACACGTTGCACGGCATCCAGTTGCCCAGCTACCGCGCCAACCGTCCAGTCAATTTTGATTTTAAAACCTAATGAGAAAAGATCATAATTAGGTGTAAAAACCACATGTCAATATCAGTCTAGGTCCCGATCACCAATAAAAATAAAGTGACGTCAATGCAAAAAATCTGGTGACGACGTAATTCATTAAGTGATCAACTAGCCTCTTTAAATTATCTCTCAGCTGAGATGGCGTATCATTTAGCTCAGCTTTTTCTGCCGTGACATTTTCCAATAATTTAGAGTGCATTGATCTTGGGGGTGACCTCTAGGGGCTATTGAAATATCGCTTACTGCGGCCCCGCTAGATGGCACTAGAAGCGACTCGAATTCAATGTGAAGTGGGATCTCCACTTGGGTGACACGTTCCAAATCTTACATTGTGATAAGTGTTATTATGTTCGCTTTTATACCTCTTTGTGGACGGCGGCCGTGTTTTGTATAGATTAGATCTTCTGGTTTAGAACCTTTGTTGATTTTTTCCAAATTAAATACTGATACTGATTGGTGACTGTATCGCTTGTCTGCCACTTAAATCGAGTAGTTATTAGCAAAGTTCTCCAGATGTGTTAGATAGATATATCTAACACACAGGTATCCCTGATGAGGTCAAATAACTCTAATTTTGTTTTCTTTGAAAGTAAACAATACAGTAGTATTTTATCAAGCCCATTGAACGACAACACAGACAGACAAACCCACGGAATGTCCAAACCTGGGATTCTAAGCTTTTAAAGTCGTTTAGAATCCTATCAGTTCCTTTTTCCGGGTACCTTGCCTGTTTACCTCTAGATATATTTTCTGAGTAAATCCTTTTCGTTTAATCTGCTTCCGTTCTACCTATTTTCCGGTGTCTGAATTACTTAAGCAAGCTTGTTCCTTAAAATATTCGGAATGTATTCAACTTTAATTAACGAGTACTTGAGTTTGTGTAGGTACCTTTTTTCAACAAGACAAGACAACAGCTTGTTTACCATCGAATTGTAAGATTTTGTGTTTAATTCAATTTCGACTCAATGTTACATTTTCACTATACTATGAAACTTAAACAAAAACATGATCCCAACTCAATAATTTTGGGGTAGTCGTGGAAACATAATATTAAACTTCGTATTTATAACAATGGCCAATATGTTATTTGCCTATTATAATTACAATATACGTGGAAATTACCACAGCACAGCTCTAGATTCGTTATTTTGGCGTACATTTACCTGATTGGCTATTCTACGAACGTTTAGAATAAAGACTTAATTTTCGATGTAAACATCGATTGCCGGCAAAACACTGGCCGTAAAATAAAAACGAGGTTTATGGGTGAAAACAGGGCATGAGGGCAGGGCGACCTTATCCGTTATGAGCCTAATTCTTTGAGCCATTCCTTTTTTGTTTCCGGAAAACCCACAAAGGAAAACCTTCGAAAAAAGGAAATGTTGGATTTCAGGGTTTCTACTTTTTTTTTTAAGATATTATGAGGTTCATTCAACTACCTAAGAGATAAATTCCTAAACTTTGACTATAATTTACACCGTGGCACCGCCTAAATTCTTCGGTCGCCCCAAACTTCAGTACCCGTACCAAAGTTCCAATGTATAACACATCAAAATCACCAATTTTGTAAAGTAAACAGGACATCTTGACCAATAACAACTCATTTTGCATCACAAAGCTCGCAAACATCAAAAAGCAAGTTCTTCTTTTATCCATCACCTACATTATACCATACAACTGGACTGTAGCCTGTAGTGGAATAAGCTTTGTGCTAACATATCTTACTTCGCTGTACAAGCTATACAAACCAGTATAAACTGACCGTCGTGTGTGTGGAAATGTCAAACGAAGTGAGACCATGATACACTAGACGTATAGGTTGATGTGTATAATATGTAAAGCCCGCTATCAGACGCTACACACAATGGTACACGCTCTAATTGGGTCTGACTCCAAATTGACAATATGCGTATTGTCGCCACTCAAATTCGGTCACTGAGTTTCTTGATGTGATGCACGTGTACCTTAGTGCTTAGAGTGCTGGAGGAGGCTTTATGATATCTATTGAATAGAAAGGTTTTCCTCAAAACATGTCAACTAGAAAGTTCGGTTGAAACAGAGAGAGAGAAAAATAATGTCGTAGGTACCAAGTTCCTTATCAACACCTTATAGCTTGATAGTGTTAAGAAGATAGTATAGAAAATAACATTCACATTAAAATAAATATAGGTATCCTTTCGAATTTAGATAAAGCCCCAAATTACGCAATTAGACAAAGGTGCAAACTGCCCTAAAAGTATGCAGATGTCTACCTAACAGGTTTTATATGCTTTACATAGCCATAGTGACTCACAGTTCCTGCCGACTAAAATACACCACTCATTTTTTTAGGGGCGTAAATCATAAACATGGTCAGAGAAGTCATTAGACTTTTCTTACCTTGGGTGAGGCGAGAGGCAGTGTCGGACTCTTACTGATTAAATACCACCTGGTTTCTAGTCTTGCTCTTCGAGCCGGAGCCCCGGCCACCCGTTAAGTCCTCCGCGGCTCCGTAAAAATAGACCTTAGAAAATCGATATCCAAAACGAAGTCTATCGACATTGCGTCCCCTAGATGCATGTGCCATATTACTAACAAACTGCGTACCCCATCCGTAAACTGACGATGACAAATCGAAGTGTCATTGATAAATGTTCGTCGGCTGCCGACACACGGGGCATCGTGTTCGAACTGGTGCTAATAACAAGCGCAGGTATTGTGTACTGTGTACTATACCAACATGGTTTGTAGTATGATCACATGGTATACTTGTTTGATACTGTTTTTGATAAAGTAATATGTAATGGAAAATAGTATCTTAGAATCCTTCATTGAGTAACAAAACTTTTTGAATAATATTGTAAGTAAGACTTACCTTTAAAATTTACAAGATGTATCGTGCAATGACTCTAGAAATGTCACGGATGGAATATCATTTCTACGAGAAGCATACTAAAGCTCTTAGAATTTCCAACTCCATTTTCATAAATAAATTTCATGCACTGTACACATAGATTTTCCGAGAATATCTGCGAGACATCTTTATGTCTAAGTACTAGGACATTAGAGAAGGATGGATCTATAGTAATTGTCATATCAATCTTTGCGTATGTTTTCACAACGCACTTTTTTATATGCACAAATACATGAAACGATAAATACTTCATTTATGAAAATGTAAATAATAAAATGCTATCTGTCACTAATCGCATCAATGGGTACTTTTAAAAATGTAAGTATCAAAAAATACTTAGCAAAATATTAAGAAAAGCTTCAAATTTAAAGTAATCGAGCATAATGTGCGCTTTCATTTTGAAAAACGAAACAAGCAATAGTATGCTTAATGTAACGAGTTTTCGAACATAAATCATTGTCGAAAAACAAAAAATACAGAACTGTTGTCGGCCACGCGGACAGGGAACCAAAATATCGGCCACATAAAACTCTTGTCGAATGGTTTCGAAAGCGAATCCATGTAAAACTGAAAATGAGAATGAAGAGTTGGAAATTAATTGCTTTTAGTTTTAACAAAAACAGGTCGCTAAACAGAAACAGGTGCTACAATAAATATAGGCCGATTGTTTTTCTATTTAGAGAAATCGATAAGCATTATTACCTACTTCTTTTTTACTTTAAATCATCTGATTTATGACAGGGTGTTGTTTTATTATCATTTTTTAACATACATACATCCTGAAAAGAACACGTGCAATAAAATTGTGACAATAAATTATCACTTTACTCAAAAACTATGACTGCTTTACTTATTCTTCTAGTTTACTTTAAAACACGGGACTTACTTAAATAACTGATAGTAGGTACATTGTAGTCCTGTGTACCACATCTACTTGATGTTATCAACTGAATGTTCTTGTAACACACATAGTTTGTGACTCCCATTAAAGTTTACGTGCGGTGCCTGTCCTGCCGGCAGTCTCTGCGCATGACTTGTGACACTAGACTCGAGTAATCACGCTGTGTACTTTATTCACTCTGTTACCTTTACTTCTAGAAGGAATGAGGAGGAATTATGTTACACTATTAGGTACAACTATTTGCTTCTCGAAGAACCACTGAAAGGAACACTAGTTTTCTGTAAAACATGGGTATACTGAGACAAGTCATTTAGTAGCTGGAAAAACTTCTCCAATCTTTCGAGACACGGCATTCAATTTAGTGTTGACCAATAAAAAGAAAAAATCAATTAAATAATCTGAGAGGTCCTCTAACCAAACCTAAAAGTCATCTGTAAACTATTTACAGATAGTAAACTTAATGTCATCTGTGTCTATACATATATAGAGGTAGTTGACGCATAGACACTACCTACTTTAATAAAATCTTCCTTAACCTACATCTATGAAAATATCAAGCAAAGCTTTATACAGAACAATATATTTAGACGTTAGATTCCTTCCACAGCGATATAAATGCCAATAATATGTTACTCAGTGGATGTACAAAGACATTTAATGGAACAACAGCGCTACACGCCGCGCGCCCGCCACGCACCCGCCGCGCGCCCGCCACCCAATGTTGCGAACAACGTTGTAATACATTTTGCGTGTTCCTTTATATTGTTAAACTTGTTAAAAGCTTATGAAATTATTTTCTTATTAACAACTTTGTTTATTTCTGCTAACCGTTGTAGAGGTACATAAATTGGAATTAATTGACGATGCTTCTTGGATACTTGTTTTCGTATTAACTGTGATAATCCTTGAAGTGGATATTTGTTTAGTGGATTGCATTGTTAGTTGCTTTTTGCGTATATCTGAAAATCACTGGTTATAATTCGGGATTCTTTAATAGTAAGGCAGAATTGTACAGGTAATATAGGTATATAACATTTATTGTAATGTGAAAAGCATTTTAAAACCCCAATTAATCTCTATTGCTTCACCCAAAAATGAAACATCCGTGCTCAATGATCGCACTAACCCAAATATTCATTCATACTTCATTTGATAGTAAGCTCGACTATGTATAAGTGACTTGAGACTTCAAAAATTAACTTCAGCCAGAAATTGCGTTTAAAATGAATTATGATATTGTAATATTTGATATCATTGTGTTATTTTGAGATACCTATCTGTGATCTTTCATAGAACGAAGAATTGATTTTCCCAACAAAGTTTTGTAGTATAACGTTACGGCATTTGAATTTGTGAAATAAAACAGTTCAGTTGTGAAAGTTTGAGTTTGATATTTGAAACATTTCGGAAATTCAATTTACAGGCATTGTTTCTTTACCCTTTATAGTTTGTAAGACTCGCTCTATTCCCTGATATTATTTAGTCTACACATTCAATAACAGTAGTGAAATTATATCTGCCATAGAAATACATGAGTTACGTTAACTTACGTAATAAAAAATAAAAAAATTCAAAACTATCCTATCTACCTCTACACTTATCGGAGCAAAAACCGGAGCCACTATGGTTATTCCGGATTTATTATTTCATTTTATCAAATATAATAACTTAAAAAAGAATTCCTTTTACAACGAGGTACGAGTAGGTAACAAAATTGCGTTTTATACGACATATAATTAAGTAATATTTATCAAGAAATGAAAAAGAAAAAAAGCTAGGGGCTCCATATCTTTGCTCCCAAGTCTACTAACGATTTTGTTTTCAAAAGTGAACTTCTTTCTCAATTCGTTCGTTCCGTACATCATTTTAATGCAACTGCTAATACCTAGTTCCGCGCGCACCTCAAAGTGCCATCAGACCACCACGGATGGGGCCCAATAGGGCTGATACCGATACGGAGCCGCGGAAGACTTAACGGGTTACCGAGGCTCCTCCGGCTCGAAGGGCAGGAGTAGGAACGGGATGGTTTTTAGACAATAAGAGTCTGACACTTCCTCCTGCCTCACCCAGACGGGAGAAGTAATTCGATGATTTTCCCCCGTTAAAAAAATATGTATGTAGCTATATATTACCTAGATGTTATGCTATGACTATAAATATTTATTTCAGTAGCTATTATCCACTCAGCTCGCTTATACGTCTGCCTCACGAAGCTGCCTCATCAATCACCTTTTATTCTAGTTGTGGATATTTTAAAAAGGAAGTATGGGTATATGCTATGTTAATTTTATTATTTTTATAGAGAAGACAATGATGAACGATGTATTATTTAATTAAAGGGACGGTCAATCGTGTTTTTTATATTTAGAACGAATTACCTATATACACTTTAAATATCCACAAAGGTTGGTTTGCAATACTCTTTTTCCAAAACAATAAAAAATCCTACAACTACTACCAAACCGTATCGTTTTGTACTAAATTGACTTCGACACGACCTAACCTAACCTAACCTAACCTAACTAATCGAAATTGTCCATGTTAACTCAATATTAAAATTAAAGTAGTCAAACTGTTTTCATAGGAAATATAACAAAACGTGACAAGATGGAACCGACACGGGAAATGAACTCGTCATCCATGAATATACAACGTCAGGAAAGATGAATACAATATTGAAACGGAATGCCACAATACGGGACATTCAGTTCGGAAGTCCGAGGTATATACTTTATTGCTAGCTGCAATACTTTATGTGTTTGACTTTGGGACCAAATTAGTAAAAGCCCTTTTGATATTCAAATGAAAGGTGTGATTTTGTGTTCTTTTAACAGATTAACAGTAATGTGTCAGAGAAGATCCAAGTCCCAAAAGCTAGATGTCCAAGACGTCCAATAATGCAGGTCTATACAAATTTGGATCATGCGGCCTGACAGTTGACAGTTGACCTGAAGTTTCTAAAGACTACGTGTTAGGCTAGTGTAACTTTTCTCGAAAATGTAATATTTTTTCGAAATATCGAAGTGAAATCGCGGTCCGCAATGTTGTAAGTATAATCTCGGCAATGCGATCGAACTCACTTCGAAAGTTCGAATTGACAGTCACAGAATAGCCCAGTTGGTGTGAAAGTCATTGATTTTATTTTCTATATACATTGGTGAATTATTTAGAAAAAAATCTAAGCTACATATAATATTAGGTGCTAGTGTATCGTATAGGTACATTTCTGCCTAAGAAAAAACTATTTAAGTCTTATCAATCACTTTCCTAAGTAAGTATCCATCATAAAGAAGGATTGATAGTGACATTCATGACAATATTTTTGCACAAAGAAAATGCACCCTACATTTTTTTATTATTTCAACATTCAGTGCAGACTTTAAAAAATATTTGTTATTGTTAATAGTAATAAGTAGATGTTATCGTAAACCTTCTAATACAAAGAAGATTTATAGTCCAGTCCAGCAATGGACTGTCATAAATTATGATGATAATGATGAGATAAAAAAAATGATTATTTCAAGGCCCTAATCTCCTATAAGCCCTACATTTTCAGAAGGGTTAGCACCAATCTTAAAGCCAAAACAATGATGACAAACGTTGGGAACTATGTTACATACATACGTACAACAGATATTGCACACAGTGTGTAAACTGTAAACGCTAATGTGTTTCAAATAAGAGTTAAGGATTTGTGGCAATATGTGATCTCAGTACCCACATTTGTGCCTCTCTGTACCTACATGATTTAAAGCTGGAAAACCTTAATGTTCTTTTAGTTTGTGGTAAAAAACGTTGTGTATAGGGAAATGTTTTAAAAGTCCAATAAGGTCTCAGTATACAATACAATACCAACATATATACATACGTCGTGTCGCTGTTATTTATTTCCATCCTTTTATGTGCGATCATACCAGTATTTCTAAAAAATAACGTGGTTGCAGCTTTGTTACAATATCTTTTCACTTCTTACAGACCTCTCAACGGTTCTAATATAGATATGCGCGCGCCTCAAAGAGTCATCAGACCACCACAGATGGGGCCCAATAGGGCCGATGCCGATTCGGAGTCGCGGAGAACCTAAAGGGTAACCGGGGCTCCGGCTCGACGTGCAGGAGAAGGAACGGGGTGGTTCTTAGTCAGTAAGAGTCTGACACTCCCTCCCGGCTCACCCAGGCGGGAGCAGTTACTCGATGATGATCCCCCCTTAAAAAAAAATATAGGTATCAATGTATTTAAGTATTGAGCAGTTAAACAATAATATAGGCCACAAATGTGTCTACTATGTAAGAGAATATGCAAGAATTTGTGTTCCACATCGAGTTGTACTGAAAACGACTCTGTTAACTCTAGCTATTTGTTAAATATTTCTCATTTTAATACGTTTATGAAATATTTGTAATTCACTTTATAAAGGGTGCAATTCTTCAAAACACTTATTGATATATATATCATCATATCAGCCACAGGACGTCCACTGCTGAACATAGGCCTCCCTCAATGACTTCCAGATAGGCCGGTTGGAAGCGACCTGCATCCAGCGGTTCCCTGCGACCTTAATGAGATCGTCTGTCCATCTTGCGGATGGACGTCCTACGCTGCGCTTGCCGGTAAGTGGCCTCCACTCGAGAACCTTTCTGCCCCAGTGGCCGTCGGTTCTCCGCGCTATGTGCCCTGCCCACTGCCACTTCAACTTGCTAATCCGCTGGGCTATGTCGGCGACCTTTGTTCGTTTGCGGATTTCCTCGTTTTTTAACCGATCTCGCAAAGAAACCCCGAGCATAGCCTTTTCCATAGCGCGCTGAGCGACCTTGAACTTCTTTATGAGGCCCACAGTGAGAGACCACGTTTCTGTTCCATAGTTCATCACTGGTAACACACACTGATTATAGACTTTCGTCTTGAGGCACTGAGGTATGTTGGACGAGAAGATGTTGCGTAGTTTCCCGAACGCTGCCCATCCAAGTTGGATTCGACGATTGACCTCTTTCTCGAAATTGGACCTACCTAGCTGGATCACTTGTCCTAGGTATATATATTCGTCAACAATTTCGAGGGTAGAGCTCCCAACTGATATCGGGTAGGGCGTAACATGGGCGTTCGACATGACTTTCGTCTTGTCCATGTTCATTTGGAGCCCTACCTGTTGAGAAACTCTACAGAGGTCATCGAGCATTGTGCTTAGATCCTCCAGCGATTCTGCCATGACCACAATGTCGTCGGCAAACCGGAGGTGTGTGATGTACTCGCCGTTGATGTTGATGCCAGATCCTTTCCATTCCAAAAGTTTGCAGGCGTCTTCCAATGCAGCGGTAAACAGTTTTGGAGATGTGACGTCTCCTTGCCTTACAATTCGCTGCAGAGGAATATCCCTCGTGTTCCGGTCCTGTACTCGGACCGACATAGTGGCGTTTGTGTACAAGCACTTTAAAACCTCAATGTACCGATAGTCAATACGGCAACGCTGGAGAGATCTTAACACCGCCCAAGTCTCGATCGAATCAAAGGCCTTCTCACAAACGCTAAGCATAGTGGCAAGTTATACTCCTCGGTCTTTTGTATAACCTGCCGCAGTATACACTGCATACATTCATACGAATGTGGTCTATGGTGCTATAGCCTTCCGGAAACCGGCTTGTTCGGGAGGCTGGAAGTCATCGAACCTACGTGTGAGACGGTTCGTAATGACCCTCGAAAACAGCTTGTAGACATGGCTCAGAAGTGAGATGGGTCTGTAATTTTTCAGTAGAGTATTATTTCCTTTCTTGAAGAACAGCACCACCACACCTCTGCCCCATGCCGCCGGCGTTACTCCTTCGAATATGACAGAGTTGAAGAGCTTCTGAAGGACTCTCAGTACCGGCGTTCCGCCCGCTTTCAGAAGCTCTGATGTGATTCCGTCTTCACCCGGCGCCTTGTTGTTCTTAAGCTGCTTGAGGGCCATTCTAATCTCGTATAGGCTGATGTCCGGGATATCCTCGGATAATGTCGGGTAAGTCTAGCTCTTGGATCTGCAACTGAGCTAACAGGTTTAGTGACCGATGCGTATAGCTGACCATAAAACGTCTCGATCTCCCCCAAAACTTCGGCTTTCGTCGACGCCACACTACTATCTTCCGCCTTCAGCTTCGTCAGCTGGCTTTGCCCAATAGACACGTCCCTAGCGAACACTTTGGAGCCTTGGTTCCGCTCTATCGCTTCTTTAACCATATTGACATTAAAGTTGCGGATATCGTGTCGCAGGAATCTAATGTCATGGGTTAATTCTTTAAAAAACTGCAACTTGAAATACACTTCCCTTATTTCTGTAGTAAACTAGAGAGCTAGCTTAATAATCTCAATAAATAAAATAGAAGAGACGAAAAAAGCAATTTCGCATAAATATGAAAATTCATTTTTGCATCCGACAATACGTTGCATACTTCGATAAATATTTTATGCGCTGTATCGAAGTAACGTCTGGTTCTCTCTAGTGATACATGCGACGCAGCCATAGGACAGATTTTTATTACAATTCAGTTTTTAAAATCAAAAAGGTTTACGGTTTTTTTTTTTTTTTTTACCACGACGGTGGCAAAAAAGCACACGGCCCACCTGATGGTAAGCGGTTACCGTGGCCTATGTACGCCTGCAACACTTGGGGCATTACATGCGTCTTGCCGACCCTTAAAAAACCTATTCACCGCCCTCTTGAAGAACCTCATGTTGTAGCCCACTGGGAAAACCACGGCAGGGAGCTCATTCCACAATCGGAGGGTCCGTAGGAGAAAATTCCTCTGAAACCGAACTGTACGGGACCATTTTGGCTCCAATGAGTGAGCGTGAACCCCCTGTCGATGGCGAGCGGTGCGATGATAAAAAGTGGCCGTGGGCATCGTATCAAATAATTCCGCAGAACATAACCCATTATACAAGCGGTAGAACACGCACAAGGAGGCAAAATCTCTCCTTAGACTCGATACCGCTCGTAAGTATAGGATCATCAACAAGTCTGACAGCTCTCCTTTGGACCGCGTCAAAAGGTCCAAGCTGGTATGCTGGCGCTCCTGCCCAGAGATGAGAGCAGTACTCCATATGGGGGCGAACTTGCGATTTATATAAAAGCAGTCTTTGTCCCGGCGTGAAGCACCGCTTCGCTCTGTTTAGTACACCGAGTTTTTTAGATGCCAGCTTGGCCTTATCTTCTAAGTGACTACGGAACTGGACGTCACTAGATATGTCGACACCAAGGATACCTATACTTTTGGAGATGTTAAGGGTAGTGTCTTGGAATTTAGGGGCCACAACGAATGGGGTTTTTTTAGCGGTAAACGCACAAACTTGTGTCTTGGAGGGGTTGAACCGGACCATATGGTCCCGACCCCAATCGGAGACTCGACATAAGGTCCTCTCGATTTGAGACACAAGTTTTACGCGGTTTTCTTCCACAACGGAACGAGGGATGTTTGCACGGCCCGTGTAAAATGCGTCCCCGGTGCTATCATCAGCATAACAATGAATACCCTCAACAGACAGCAAATCATTGATATGCAGAAGAAACAGCGTCGGAGAAAGTACGGAGCCATGTGGGACGCCAGCGTTTATGTCCATGCTTTCAAAAGTCCATGGTAGTAATAAAATGACAATTTATTTTTATAGGTAATACTGAATTTCAGTGCGACATGCTATCGCATATGGCTGCATCATTAGTCATTTGTTTTCAAAACTATCTGTAGTAAATAGTACAGGTTATCTGCTTTATCAATAGGTCCACCATAATAAGCTACATTTACTTATATTTGAGAGAACCTACTACCACGATCCTATCACTCCACCTCTATTAGCTAAAGTACAATCTACAGTAAAAACTAATTAAGAAGGCGCCACATAAATGAAAGACTATTGGACTAAGGCATAATATTAAGTCATGTTAAACTACAACAACAAATAAACGAATGAGAAATAATGTCCTACAATTGGTCTCCATACATTATTCATGTAAAAACCGATATGACGGTCATTAAGGTCCCCGAATGATGGATCACCGCACTTCGTGTGTACATTACTGCATTTTTAAATGCTGCTTTCTTAAATGATACTTATTTAATTATATACTGCCTACCATAGTGGAGGTGATCATGCAATGACTTATTGTAGGAAAATAAAGAAAAGTAAAAAATACCTTTTCTGAAAAAGTGATGTTTTATTATTTGTGTGACTGTACTATATTGCCAATTTATGAAAAACCAACGAATGATTCTGAAGCGTTGGATTTGTCGACTAGGTCGTAGAAAAGTATTTTTTTTATTTTTGAAACTTTGAATATGTCAGTTCTGGTGTTTATGGGCTGCAATGTAAATTAAAATAAATACATTAACATATATATATATATCCATTATGTGTGGTGGTGTGTGTTATACCTTAGATCTGATACAAAAGTCCTAAAATATTCTCTGAATGAAAAACAGACAAAGCCAACATCCAAACATATCAGTTAATCTCAAATTAATTCAGTTCATTGATTCCCTGAACAAGTATGTGGGCACATTTGCACCATATATTTCACCGCACTGTTTAACATTCATGACATGGTGGTCAAAATTTACATGTTGCATGTTTCAAGTGGGGCATCGGGGTAATAAATGTCAACCCGGGTAACCTGCTAACGAACGGGGTAACAGTGACCGAACGGGGAAACTAGATTTGGAATTGTTATAAAATCATTTTATTGGGTCATTTCGCATAACAATGGTTTTGTGTAATGTTAGGTTGAGCTTGTTCATTTAATAGTTCAACACGCAACACTCTGATCGAGATATTTCTTGAAGAAATCGTTATGCTGTTTCTCTCTCCAACTCAGAATAAAAAGGTTAAGGCTCTACAATTTCAATGACAGGTTAATTGTAGACAGGTACGAAAACATTTTAAGTAAGAGCGTAACTTGTAAACATTTAGTTACTTGTACATACGCCTTCGAAGAACAGAAGTCTTAATGACATATAGTGTTATATTAAGCCCTTTTTCCTTCGCTTTTAGCTTGAATAAAGAGTCACTTTAATCTCAAATAGCGTCAAGAACCCGGTATCGAAATCGCTTCATTACCCTCGCGTCGTTCGACGCACCCTCCTTAGATTAAACACTTCAATTCATTATCAAATCACAATCTGAATGAACGAACATTGCGTTCAACAATCTCAGACCATTTTCTCCATACAGTTAGTTCAATGCATTCGAATAATTGAAATTCCTTTATTTGGGTTTCCATTTTTGTCATTTTGAGAATCAGATTTTCGGCAGTTGAAATTACTATTTCAATTAAAAAAAAATGTCATTTGTTTTTTTTTTCTTTTTTAATTGGTATCTTTCAAACTATTCATCACAATGAACGTGTGTCTTATCTCCCATGCGTAATGTGAAAATATATGAAAATATTTTTTGTAACATTCTGTCATTTCAATGATGACACTTAAATGATCTGTTTTACTACCTACATCATATTTACGATCTTTTCTGAATTCTGATTTTTTTACAAAATTTTTAGTTGAAAGACAATATTTAATGTGTTGTACGCTTCCTAAAACCAATCGGACGTGAAGGAAGGAACAGAAGGAGCAAATGAAAACAATGGGGACAATGTCGTTGTACATAACGAGAAGCGAATCCGTGATAAGTACCATTAAGTGAGCTCACTGCAACCCGGTCTTACCGGGTACAAGTATTTTAGAAGCAAAGTCGTGTGTTCGCAGGTGTCAGATGTCCCAGCATTAGGAATTTACCTTTAACAATATTTTTTCACAATTATGCTTTCTTCGACAAATTGACAAGTATTTTATAACAACTGTTGTTTTGTTTGTGATCTGTAAAACTGAATCGTTAGTAGAAGAGGGCGCAAAAAGTAATCTAGTATTTTTTTTCTGTCTTGCATTCAGTTCGGTACCCTTATTGAGAAAGAAGTATTCGAATTTTGATTCTCAACATTTGGAGTAACAGTCAGTCTAGAATAGTATCTGATGTTTGTTTAACATACAAATATTTAGTAGGAAGATAAACAAAAACTTCCTACAATATCTAATCTAGCAGATAGAATCGGGTCTCCGCAAAATTTACCTTTAAATAAGTGAATTGGAAGTAGGAAACCCAACATTGGCATTTCCACAAGCTACACAGTACACATACAACAATAAGGTTTTCGTTTAGGCCAATTACATTACGTATACGAATCTAGGCTTGCTACCGATGTTACCAGACTACGATGTGTTGAATTGAAAATACATTGAAGATGAATACAAACAGTTGTAGTTTATTGAATAGACCACATATTTGTAAAATTAACTAGGAAGTACCTAGTTAATTTTACAAATATGTGGATGTCTGAATAATTGTAACTCTTTTAAGCAGAAACTACTGAACAGATCTAGAGGTAGATGGAATTTAGCTCGCTTGTAACCTATATAGAAGATTGTATGGGACTTTTAATATAAGTAGTGAAAAATGGGTGTTACATATTACTTTAGTATGCATAATATATTCTGCATCTCTGCCTACCCCTTTGTGGACTAAAAGGTGTAAAGTTATTTATATGTGAACTAAAATGAGGTTAAATGTTTATAAGTCCAAACAAATCTCTTTATCGTTGTACTTCATTCGTGGTAGTATAATGTGCCCACGCTCCAAGGCTTCGTGTTTTTGTTCGTTCACGCAAACATATACAAATGTTAGTCTTTCGGGCTCAGGGTTTATCAAAACGCTTCGTTTAACTAATAACTAAACAGCTGTTTAGTCTCAGGGTAAGGCATAATGTCGTGTTTTGTTTAATAAGTCTATTCTTGTCTTTGTTTTTGTAGTTCTGAATATTGTTCTTAATAAACTTAAGTGTAGTTTTTTCTTATTGGGTGATTCTTGTAATTGCGCAGTTTTAACTGTCACCAAAATCCACTAGCAATTTCACAGAATAATCATATTTCTACAACTCCAAATGTTGCATTTTCTTTAACTAACTCGGTTTTGAGGTAAATTCACTGACAAACAAAACCTTAAACCTAACAAATAAGGTCCTAAATACAGATTACATCATATTTTATGGGTAACAAATCTGGTGCCAAACTTAGGTAGTATCTATACCAAGTCTGGAAAGTAAAATACTTTTCCTAGGAGAAAAACAAGGTGATAAAAATCCTAAGCATAGCATCAATAGAATAAATTCTTTCTAGAAGAAATACAATTGTCCTCTAGAAGAAATACAATTGTATTGTACGATTGTACGTAAACAAGGTTCAAGATACGTATAATTTGAAACGACGCCGATGGACCAAATGGACCGTTTCCATTCGCAACACCTTTTAATGGAATTAGGAGCTCTATCTTTTTCATTAGACAAATTGCTGAAGTGAAAAGGTACGTAGGAGGTGCTTTTAGAGTTCGAAAGGGTTTAATGGGGTTAGACTTATTCTGTACGGGCTTGTACTAATTTGTAATTATTCAGTACAAAATATCGATAAAATCTCCATTACCCGGGACATTACCTCTATATGCTAACTGACGAAAATAGATGACGGTTTGTTAGAACTAAATCTAGCCACTATTCTCAAAAGTTATTGACGTCTCACTAACAACGCTCTAACGTTAATGAATGCAGTTCTAAAAGTGCACTTGACATTTTGCCCTTTCCAACCTTTCAAGTCTTTCTTTCATGTTTCACTTTTTAATCAACTTCAAAAAAGGAATTTCTTAGTTGTACATATGTATGTATGTATGTTTATGCGCGATTATCTCGCGGTTGGCTTAACCGGTTTTGATGCGGTTTTCAGAAAAATGTTTAATACACTTAGGAGAAGATTTTAGTACATTAATTAACCGACATCAAAAAAGAGGGGGTTGAAGTTGTTTCTTTAAACGTAGTTTATAAAAGAAATATTAAGACTACTCCTGACTGTTTGCGGATTTATCAGATTCACTTTAACGTACTCGGGAATCAGTAAAAAGTTCGTCTCACGAACACTTTTATTAACTTGGAAAGTTTGAACTTAATATCTATTGCATCGAGTTATCCTGTCACAAAGTTGTCATCAGTTCAATCTGTACAACTTATATGTTTGAACTTTGTGTTACCGTTAACTCTATGTTGTGGGAAATGTGTTGACAGTATATTGGCAGGACCTACCTGGCTTGTAGAAAGTGTATTTGTTGTTATTGGAACTAATTTTAACTAGATTGAACGAAAATGGGCATGCATTAAATAAGCGAACTGCTAAAAAGTACACGTAGTTATATATATTTCTCCAGAAAATAGCTGGCATCTTAATCTATTACTAATTACTTATCTCTAAATCAGAAAAGCCTCCTTACTTCTTATAAACAAGTTTATTTATTCTATTTAATAATTTAAAGCTACAAATCCATGAAGTTTCAAGTACCACCATAGATAGCACGGAATCCCCTTAACCACATACTTCATGGACGTGATACGACTATGAATGAATAAACACAGATGTTTGTATATAAATCTGTACAATATTCACTTATGCAGATATTATCGTCATATTTATCCTCCATCGCTTTATGCAAATGTAGTCTTTATTTTTATAGCCAGTGATAAACTGTAATGTATTAAGTACTAGCTGACCCGGCATACTTCGTACCGCCTAAAAGTTTTTTCTCACCTTTTAAACCTTCCCTAGACTTCCACGAACCTATCAAGACCAAAATAAGCCAAATCGGTTCAGCTGTTCTCGAGTTTTAGCGAGACTAACGAACAGAAATTCATTTTTATTTATATAGATTTGTATGAATTATCTGTTCTGTTTTCTGACCTGCGTCAGAAAGCAAGTTATGTTTTTTAATTGTGCATGTTATAGTGACGCGCTGTAGCTGTAGTATTTTAAGTAGTAAGTTGCTAAATATGTATTTAGATACCATTAAGTCTTTGACTGCCGAAAGAAAACTGCTGAAGGCAAATCCTTCGCTAACGTAGGTCACCGGTGACCTACGTGGCGGTGGACGTGTTAAGAGAATAATTTTAAGAAATCCTGTAAATAAAATCATAACAAAACCACTATCTAAATGTCTTATACCGCACCTTTCATATAAATAGTACTTAGTAAATATTAGTACCCAAAGCACTAAGGCTACATAACTGAAAGACGTTCCATTTTAACATTAGATTCCCAGCTATTAAGCTATGCGTAAAAGAAGTGAGGCTTTTATTGTCTCTACCGCCCTAAGAAAGCACTTAATCTCCTTGCTTGTTTATACTACCTACTTTAATATTGTACCATGATTTACAACTGTATTTTTACTTTTGTAGCCTTTCACTGCCTTTGTGATTTACTCTGGTATTTAGCGTATATCTACTAAACAAGAATTCAATGTACAATGTGTCTATAACACTTTTAAGATTTTTATACAGAAAATGTAAGTTTCACTAAGGCTTAAGTGTGGGAGAGCCATTCTTCAGCACGAATCGTTTAAATCGTTTATTTATAAGATAGGACATAGTTACATTATGAAAATTCCGGCTCGACCAGAGTGATACCATGGCCTTAGAGAAAACCGACGTAAAACCACGCCTGTGTTGTCTTTCATCGAGTGAGTGCGGTTACCGGAAGCCCAATGATACCCCGTCTTCCCCAATCTCCCCAATCCCTAAATCCCCAACAATCCCTAAATTCCTAATCCTCAAAAGGCAGGTAACGCGTTTGTAAGGGACGCAGGCCTCTGGTGTTCAAGGTGTCAATGGGCGACGCCTAAGTATTGCTTGCCACCAGGTGATCCGTCTGCTCGTTTACCAGCTTTCCCATAAAAAAACGGCTTTTAACACTAGGTAACAATATGCATGGGTTAACTAAAAATCGCGGGTTACTCATGTGAATATACTGAGAAAAGCGAAAAGCTAGTATTGAACCACAGAGGAGTTCTTTCTCATGAGCAGCGGGCGCGTTCACAGCGTTGTGGCGCAGCCTACAGGTACAGGTGCAGGTAGAGTATATAGTAGGTATTCATTATATATGCACGTGAGTAACCCGCGATTTTTAGTTAATTTAGTATGTCTCACGATAGTTATTATAAAAAATATGCATGGGGTTAGGTAAAATGGATTCTTATAAAGGCATAGGTAAACATTTCTCTTATTCAAATAAATCGAATAATTGGTTGATTTCAATCATCAAATTTGGAATTAATTAGCATTGCTTAATTAAGGTAGTTTGTCTTAAGATCAATGAACCCTTGATGATTGACTCTAGGAAGTTACTACAAACAAAGTACTTGAATCTTAAGAAAGATGGTCCTTATACAATTTGAGATTTACGTCTTTGTGTCGATATCGATTTCTCTTTCGTCTTCAGTTTCTAGTTTGTTCCAAAGTTTTTTTAAAACTACGTTGTTTATTGCTTGTGTTAAGGAATGCCACCTGCGCAAAACAGCTTAGGTACCGCATTAAGAATCAAATGTAAAACTCCTACCATAGTAAAAATATTTAGACTGAATTTCAAAAACCATGCAGACTGAATTTCAATGTTACATCACCCACTGCGCAACTTTAAAAGGTGAATGACTTTCAAATGCCCTAGACACATAATAATAGCCCGCCTAGCCAGTATAAATACTCAAACGGGGCTCCAAATAAAACGGTGCTAAAGAATAACTTACTTTGACAGCTTCCAATATAGACAGTATACAGTCAACCGAACAGTACTCAAACTACGAAAATCGATTTTATTGCTACAATATAAAGGCGTTTGTCAAATGATGGAGTTAAGTGCTCTTGACTTAGGGACTTCGGTGAACAGAAGCAGGAGTTGTAAAAGTTAAAACACCTTTTATATGAAACTTGACATTAACTTGACAGGTGCATACCTACAGCATTAACTTGTCGATTTTTCTATTTGTTACATGTAGATGTAATAAAAAGCAAGCCTTCCACCACTTGCCTAAAATATATTGACACATGTCGAGAATTACTGCTACAACTCATAATTACATAGCGCTTATCTAAATCGGTTCAAGAACCATTATTCAAAACTAGGGTAACTTTATTAGGGATTAAAGTTACTGACAAATTCAACTGAACAATCTACTATTATTTCAATCAATCACAATTTTACCGCACGCTTTAATTCGAAAGCAAATAATTCAAAGAACTCCAACCATTCGAATTTCGAAGAAAGCATGTAACGGGTTTTCCACGAAAGAGGTTTCGCTTTTCAAGATCCGTTTCGCCTGGCCTTTTGGCTGCTCTATGTCAGGTATGCGGAACGGTCGATCAATCAAATCAAATCAGAGGCCCGCATCTCCTGGACACTCGACCTCCATTCCCTTGCATATACACCCACAAAATAAACGTCATAGGTCACGAAGTTCTAACTTCGGAAATACATTAAATTGAATAAAGATCTGACCTTTTGCGATGCGTGTTAAACTTGTCTGATGGATCTGGATTGCAATTATCTCGCAGGAAACTAGCTTTCGAAGTGTGTTCGAGTTAATTAGAGCTCTAAATTTGACTGATGGTATCTACTGGTGTCTGATAGTTCACTCTTCGTAAGGTTCACCGCTTGAACTTTGTAAGTCGAACTATCAGACAACTTGGTCCGTGTGGAATGGATTAGAATAAATTACTCTTTGGTGCTACTTGAATAGGTAGTTCTCGAGAGTACATCTTTTTTTTCTTGTAAAGCTACAATAAAATTCTAATTAGGTTTGATGTGTAGATGAAGACAAAATCATCAAGACCAAATGCAGCATATAGTATAATAATAATCATATACTATAGTACATATAATCATCAGAATATCATTTAGTCCACGTACGATTTTGAAATTTCTGACCGTCCTCAATTTTTATAAATACTTAGATTTAAAAAGTTATACATTTCTATTACAATTTAAGAAAACTTCGCAGTTAAAGAACGATATTTGAAATTGTGACGGTACAAAAATATGCAAAGCTGTGGAAATCCGAAACGTCTGTAGCAGTGAAAAATTTGCACGGCATGCACTCTGCAGTTCCACGTTATCTAAACCGACGTTATTTGCAAAGTTAAAACGACGATTTCGGTAAAGTTTTAATGCAATTCCTTTGTACAAAACCTGGATTTAGATAAAGTAAGGTCGTACTGTGTAGTTGCAAAGTTTTTACCGTAGGTACTTTATTTTTATTTTGTCGTTATTTTATTAAAAATACATACTATTACGCTTTTTGTGTCTTTATTAGGATTAAGATTGTAACTTGTTAACACATTCATTATTTTAACATAAAGAAATTACCGTAAAATTCCCTCAATTATCGCTTCAAACTCCAATTATATTTTGTTGTAATTCCAATTACAACAATTATAAATGAAACAATTAAAACATATCACCAATTTATAGACTTCCTATATGAATTTCTATACTCCCTACGAACCTTTAACCCAGTTAACCCCACCGGGAATAAAGGTGTGATGTAATTGATGTATTTTTAATGAATGTTACAACAATATCGTCTGGTTTGCGTCATTCATTTGTTTCCCTGTGTCCTGTCTCCAATCGATCCTGTCAATTTTGATAGATTGTTAATTAATATACCACGTAGCTATATTGTGTGTATTGGTGTGGTTTGAATACGTATATTGTTTGTATTTTAATATAATGAAGGTTGGTTGTGGTCTTCATGTACGTTATGTATACTTTGTTAGCGTGTTAGGAAAACTATATCTTTAAATATCTACTAAATTGAAAAAAAATATATATTTTACAACATTTTTTTACCGTTCAATCTACCATGTGGAATGATAAATCTTGTTACATTTCTACCTATTATGTTTCAAGAAGGCTGTGTATATTTGTGCTTATAGGTATATCTGCAAAGCGCTTACTTCTACTCATTTATTTATTTATTTATTTATTTATACGAATTGAACGGTACAAAAAACCAATTACACTACTCAATACATATTCAATTGTAAGGAACAAAACATTGCATACACATTGCTGGGCATATGTAAGTAACCAATCATTTTGCTTGTCTACAGATCATCGGCTAGCGAGCTCATCTCAAGAAGGGGCGTATTTTCCAGGAGACAATATGGATCTGTCGAACAAGTAAGTTATATTTATTATTTTGAGATAAACGTAAGGTTCTTACAAGGTCTGTAAGCACGATTGGTGTTACATTCATTCTTAGATACCTACTTTCCATCAATAGAGTTTGTTTGCCACTGCCCTGCCTAAAACAAATATTATATAGCTAAGGCGATGGACACGTAGTTTTTTTTTTGATCGCGAATGTCGTCTAATGATTCTCCCGCCTAGGTGAGGCGAGAGGGAGTGTTAGACTCTTGCTGACTAACCACCCCGTTCCTTACTTCTGCACTTCGAGCCGGAGCCCCGGCAAGGCAACCCGTCCTCCACAGCTCCGTATCGGCATCAGCCCTGTTGGGCCCCATTTGTGGTGGTCTGACGGCTCTTTATCGACGATATTTTTTTTATTTATTTATTTAAGAACACCTTTAATTATCATTACAGGGCATCATGTACCCTAATGCGACAGCTAAGAACCAAACCATATAATTCTATCTTATCGATATAAATCTAATCTTTAAAAATTATGGAAAATAATTCTTTTTCTCTGTCGTTTCGCTCTTGGTAGAGTCTTCGTGGTCACGTTGAGGCGGCCGTATTTGTATAAGAGGCCGATTCTGCTTTCCTCACGATCTCCCGCCATCTCTCCCTGTTTGTGGATTGTTTGGCGCAGTCTGACACTGGGTTTCCCGTTGCTGATTTGACTTAACCAGTTCAGCGCGTAGGTGATCTGCCAAAAAAAAACAAAAACAATTAATTAGTGTTGAACTTTCGTTACTTACTTTATTTATTTAATCTCCGTCCTCTTCTCGTAGACAAGCACATTTTGATTTACTAATTACAACGAATCTAGGCTATCTAACTGTCTAGACAATTTTAATATTATTCTGACTATCAAAGACTTTAGACGTAAAACTTCGAATATTTATTAAGAACACAAATTCTTGTCTTGATGACTTTATTTATAGTAGTACAAAAGACAGACTCGATTTCTAGTCATAGTTATACGAGTATAACTGCAATGTAAACAGATGTACAAACTTTGGAAAAGCCAAAGAAATAAGTTAATTCCGGGCTTAGCAGATGGGGCTCTGTAGTTTATCTCTAAGTTCATGGAATGAACCCATGGATGTATAGTGCATATACATATGTGGGTAAATAATGATGTTATATTGTAACGCAATTAACGAACTTGACGAGCCTATCGCTATATCACACTGAACCACCTCGAACCCCTTCTGCAAGACTTATTTTTGCGATCATATAAGAAACAAATGACTGCACTGAATTGTATAGGCAGTAATTTATTTGTTGTTTATTTTCGTCAGGATAAATATTCACCAGGACAGTCAAGGAACTGCACTCACGTAAAGCTGAGGCAACTGACTAGTAAAATATAAACAGACTTGAACATTTTGCCGGTCACTGGACCATTTGAGCGGGTTACCTCCGCCATGTGGTTCCGTCTAGTAAATGCAGCTAACATTTTTAACTTAGTAGCAACCGCTGTACAATATAATGACTATAAACTTGGCAATGTGGTCTGTATCTAGCAGTTATTATATTATTCTACGTTTCTAGATACCTAATATACTTTTAGAATTACCCAGGTGTAAGCAGACTTCAATATCCCTCATTGTGGAACATTTTTGAACTAAAATTATAAAATTTATGGCTATTGTCTGAATGAACCTAGACGTTTAAGTCCTAGTTTTAATCTAAACTTAAGAAAATAATTATCTCCTTGTAAAACCGATAATTATTTTTTATTTAATTAAAAGCTAATAGAATTCCAGGTATTTTGTTTTGTTTTTTCTTACGTTATCGGTTGCAGGCCTTTGCCCTGCAGTAGGACGATCATGGCTGAAAATAAGTATGAATGAGGTTTTATTAATGCTAAAATAAAGGAGATTTTAATATCCGTGGAATACCGAGAACTTGTTTATACTAACACAGTCGAACGATACCGTGAAATACTAATTAACGTTTCGCTGAACGAAAGTTCAGGATTTAAGTAAAAAGTTCTTCTAATTAATTTGTCTGTCTCGTTAACTGACTAAAATAACTGAGACACGTACACGTGTCACGTGTCGCTATCGATGTTTTATCTTTTCAACTCAATATTGAATTAAGAGATACATAACGTAACACATTGTTTCCCCCAATGGTGTTTCTTCAACTTCATATGGTTAACGTAAGGGTTAGCAGAATAAGCCCGAGCTAATAAAAAGATATTAAAAAATCATGAAACACAGAGCTGTGTGCAATTACATTAGTGTCCAACATTATGCGTCCGCACTCAAAGTCTAACTAAACGGTCTTATAAAAGCTTTGAAGAAATTTCTTTCCAAGCCAATTGAATCCCTTTGGCACAGGCCATAGGAACTCGAAGTCTAAGGGGAACTTGTAATTAAAACATTGCAAGCTTGAAGCCGTCTATACCTTTGTCATAGCAAAGACTTTGACAGACGCACGCTCAAAGTAGCTCAAAGCCCGTAAAAAGACAAGGGATCTAGCCAAAACTGTCGTAAGTGTCAACTGAAATAAATGGAAGATGGAATTTCACGTCAAGTACTGAAATTTAGTCGCAAATGGACTGAAATAGACATTAAAAGGTACGATACCCGTGAAAAGGGCAGGACATTTTAATTTTTTGTGAATTTGATTTTAGTGTCATGATGTAACTGACTTCAGACAACGTCGTGCGTTGTAACAGTCGAGTGATCTCCAAAAGGTCACTTCTAGGTGGGACTAATTGAATTTTTAAAAACAATCATCAGTACCGGTGATCAGGGCTCCAGAGAGAGGAATTTCCGCACAATACGCGCCGTATCCAGAAATATTGCTTTCTGCATCAGGCCTGCATGCATGAACCAACCATCTAACAATAACCTACTCAGGTGTTGGTCGAGACTTTTAGCAATGATTGGCATTATTATTATTAGAGTTTTTTCCTTTAAAATTCTCAGTAATTTCGGCAACACCTTATCTGCTTTCACATTTTACGTCTTACTCTCTGATTATGACTTATTCAACAGAACTTAAACTGTATCCCATTGAAATAAGCTTTAAAATGAAGTGTTCAACTTGATGCAAGTTATGTGACTTGATGAAAACTAACCTAAGAAAGTTTGACAGCACCGAACTTGTGTCTTTGCGAACTAAATACTTAGTTCACTTAGCAACAAAGTATGGTACCGTGAAATATTTTGAAATTTCCTGTCTTTATCATGCTATGTAGTTTGGCTAGATTAAAGCACAAACTATCATAACTAACTAGTGGAACATAAAATGATACGAGTGTCAGAAGTGAAAATCAAAAGTACAGTGGATCTTTATCTTATCACTCATTGGATATCTCTTGTTTATATTAAACCTCTTTTCCCATTTTGTGTATCATAAAGTTTCATCAAATACGTAACACAATAGTGACCTTAAAAATAGAAATACAACAATCTGTCAACAAGTCAGCCTAACAGGCCCAAGGGACACAAATATATCGAAAAGTTTGTGCAGAAAAAGCCGAGGCCATTCTGAACAAGAGTCTACTTGAGAACCACAGGAGAGGTTCTTTCCCGTTCTAGTTAGGCCTGAACTAATGAGGGGAGCTCTCCGCTCTTATCTGGCTACTTCAAATGGCCGGCCATGTTAATTTGAAGTTCACAATATACACATAGTAACACTAAACAAAGCAAAAATGTAATCAAGAGGTAAATACATAATATTAAGTAGGAACATAATTTGAAAAAACGGTTTTAGTTTAACAAGAAAAGCGTTGCAATGTATTATGCCTAACCATTTAAGAGTTAAAGGCTATACATACCTATATAAATCATTATCATCCCAAAATGGCCTCCAGATAATAAATTATTTTAACTACTAGCTTTTACCCGCGGCTTCGCTCGCGTCACATAAGGATAAAAAGTAGCCTATGTGACATAAACTAATACACACAGCGCCATCTATACCAATACTTTTGTTTTCCCTCGGGGATATCAAATTTTTCCGGCATAAAAAGTATCCTATTATTTAATCCAGACTTCTAACATTACGTCTGCAAAAATTCAAAGCAATCGGTTTAGTAGCTACGGCGTGAAAGCGGAACAAACAAACAAACTCACTTTCCCATTTATAATATTAGTAAGGATTTATACCCAAATACATTGTTATTGTTTTGATTGATAAATTGCATGTCCACAGCATCCATTTATTAATTTGCGGTTGAATTATATTGTTCTGGAAACAATTATACGAATCATAAAAATTTGGTGAAGATAAATGCTACTTACTATAAACATGTATCCCTTCATATTCGAACAAAACATGGAAGTTTAACGAAAATCATTTGGTTTTTAAAAGGTTTTCATAAAAGTTTAAGCCACTCAAGTCCCATCACCTCAATTTCTGTATACCTATTCGTTCCAAATATTCATCGAAACGTGATTGTACAAAAATATATTAAACCACAAACAACACTAAACCGCAATGTGGACTGTGGCAACGCAAAAAAATAGATGGCAAGCAAAAAAGTAATAAATAAAATGTGAATCCCTGACGAATCCAATTTATACATGACTGGGTAAGTATTTGACACAGAAATTGCGCATTCATCTAGTTTCAATTTATTTTAACACGTATTCACGCACTAACTAACATTTTTAATGATCTCCAAAATGTTTCAAACCTTAAATAATAAGACACATGAAATGTATCTTTACAGCTAGTGCATTACAGTCACATTTCACGTACCATAAAAAGAAATATATGACAAAGCCTTTTTGTTCATCAGATATTTCAAAATTAAACTGCAAGCCTCGAAAAGAGGATTTCTCGCTGTTTGCGGCAACAGCTTTTACGATTTCTGCTGACTTTGTAATGAATAAACGAAATGTGAATACTGTTTCAAAGTAACTGTAGTTTATATAGAAGCGTATAACTGTACGGCTCTCTGGCGTTCGTCCAACGTAAGCTTTCATCGTGATAGATGCGTACACGTTGCGTTTATGTAACGCTTAAGCTGCGTCAATAAATCGTATTACGGTTTCTAATTACTTCTAAACAAGGATTAATTATATTCTTGCTATGTTTCGTTCTATTAATATTTCCATACGATTAATCATCTGTGATTATCAGTGTTAATAACTTACATTTCGGGCATCTTAATGTATCTTAGAATAACAATTTAAGGCACAAAATTAAAATCATATTATATTTCATCAACTATTCGCAGATTTTATCTACTATCAATTATTGACCTTTTCTCAGTTGTCACTGGCATAAGGACCGCCACACCGTCTGAGACACGTATGGGTGTGTGCTAGGTATAATTGTTCGCGCGATGATTCAGCTCAAAGGGCTGTATCAATTCTAAGCCATTGTTGTGTGATAATTGCTCACAATGGCGCATTGTTCATGCTTGTCCCACGTTATTAGTGAATAGACACTTTTGCCTTTGTATATAAGTTTTATTGCGATAATAAAGCCAACGCATGTGACATTTAAGATTGGATCTTTAAATAATTACGAATAGACCGTATTATTACAGACTCGAATCGTAATTTTGAATTACAACGCTAATATAGGTACACATATTTTCCAATTGATTGGAAAAATACACCATCAATCGCAAGGATAATACGAAAATGATTCTCATAAATCGCTGAATATTCGATTTGCCGGTACAGCGAACATCGCCCCGACCATATTAAGTGGAATTAATTAAACTGAGGTATTAGTCGAATTAATAAACGAATTTCATCATCACATTTTTATGTTATTACGTTAAGCGAGTATCATTGTAAACAAATAAGAAAAAGCAATTTCATTTGTTTGACGCAAGCAAGATTACGAATAATGAATTCTTTTGAAAACATTTTTTTAGACAAGTCATCCCTTATTCTTGGTATCTCAATTTTTCCGAGATTAACGCGAAAGCCAGTAGTGTGCCTGAAGGGACAAATAAACAAATAGCTATCGTACATAAACAACTATTGAGTTTGAAATACGGTGACATAAAAGCCTGTCATCCTCTGTTTGTTTTTGATGTTGGGAAATGAATATAACTCCCACTCATACAAAAGACTTGGAATTTGATTGGAATCTGTGCAATTTTGCTTTGTGAGGGAACTAACGACGTTGTTGTATTGGTAATTAGTGGCATGACTTTGACTGCCTCTTTGGTCTTGTGGAACGTTTGTACAACTGCGGTTTATATCTTTCCTCAAGAGACATCATTACATTACATTGTCTTTCATATATTTATTATAGCCCCTTTGATCAATCCCACAGACCGGAACACTAGAGTTGACAATCCTACGTTACTACCATTTAACATTATAACCGTTCTTATATAGCGACCCCATGTAAGGCCTTTCCACGTGTAGCTTATCTTGAATCCAGAAAATTAATAGGGAAAAGAGCACTTAAAGCCGTCACTTCAATAGTACTCGGTTATAGCTACGCATATCAATTAAGTTTAACTTAGAAAGTAGTTCAGTTTGTGTTCTGTATATCTGTTATTATATGTAAATGTTTTGTTTACCCCAAGTATAACTTATTATAATAATATGTTCGTCCTGACCCACGTTGTTTTGAAATTATATACAACTTATATCAGACGCCTTTTTTTAGTGCAAAAACCATCTACACTTATGCCTTGTCCGCACTTGAGTAGTATTTTAGTCGAGTTGCGAATATTTGGTACTTCTCTCTCACCTCCATTTTGGGACAGAAGCGAGAAAGGACTACTGAATATTTGCTACTCGACTAAACTACTAGCGTAGTGTGAACAAGGCATAAATACTAGCGCAGTGTAGTAGTAACTAATAGAGCACCGCATTGGTTCTCATTCCCTACAATCTTAACGTATTTCTTTACTTCTTCCACACTCAACATCTAGTCATACTCAAACGCAGTTAATGAGTAATTTAACTTTATTTTACATATTCTATTATATATCATAATAATCCAACTTTAAAATTCATACTATTTCTTCCATCATCGTGTTTTTATTCCTTCTTACAACATTACCAAACCACTTTCACATACCCCAATATAACAGCATGATAGTTCCAGAATGAGGCTAATACTTCATACTTACTGCAAGAATGTCATAGCCCAGTTACGTCTTGACAAGGCCGATTATGGAAGGGTCAGCACTGGTTGGGTTGTGCCCTAATGATACACAAGTAGCTCCGTAAGGTCAGGACTTAAAGAGCATATTCGAGAACCCTGCAATAGGTTAAACAAAAATAATGCCGAGGCAGTGGAATAATAAACATAAGGATTAAATACAATGACGTGACCTAATCTCGTTATTTAATATTGATAAGGTTAAACAGAATTCTAATCATTCATGTTTCATTATGAAATCATCATCATCATCATGAAGTCACCCAGAATATTGGTACAATTCTGTAATAGTAGGTACATTTTGTTAATCGAAAATATCAATAACCCCTATAAGTATAATATTTCGGCTTTCTGACACCACGGTCGACAATTACGACTATGTAACACATAACATTAAAAATAATTATTTTATTACATTAATAAGCTTGGCCTAGTTAGTCGATAAGCTAAAATATTAAGGCTTCTTCTTCTTTAATAAGTGAACAAAATATATCAAGTATTGCTACGGTTACGAAAATAGTATATTCTTTCTATTCTTATGTAGTAAGTCTAATTAATAATAACAACTCGATCGCATTAGATATTTCATTTCATATAGGTAAGTAGTAACGTACTTCGGTAATATAATCCTTCTTATTAATGACTATTATTTTATTCATTACAATATAGAAATAACGGGAGTTATGATAGAAATAATATTCTTCGATATTGGTACCTATTGTTCTTGTGAGCTAAAATCAGGATGATTGTCTTGTATACCAAATGAATTGCCATTACCCGGTTTGATGCCTTATGTTCAATTACTGACTAGTCGGTTCTCTATTTCTCAGTACACCAGCACTCAGCGGTTTATTTTTATTATCTGTGCATAAGACTAACATCATTCCTGGTCAAAAACGCACTTAATGCCTTCCACCTTTTTTCTTGTAATAATTAGAGTGACGTAATACCTGTAACTCCTATTAGAAATAAGAGAAATAAACCATTAAATAACCGATAAAACGTAGGTGTAAGTATGTTTTATACCTAAGTATATTTAGTTTAACCATTCAAATAATTTTACTGTTATCGAATTACAATGTGAAATATGAATACGCAGGTATTTTGATTATTAACAAAATTATATCATTGATCAAGTCACAAACATAAATTGCGAACGAACATCATTTGATTGTACAAAGCATTGCTGGGAGAATTATAAAATTTTCATTTAGTGTTAATACAATGCTCAGTGAAAAGTTTCGCCCATTATCTATCACTGTCATAGATAGGCGGCATAGCATAACTAGTGAAAAGTGTCTATTATGTAGAGGTACATACATTATACCTCCGGTGATATAACGTCACTTATGTAGGTATTGCGGGGGGCCGCGCGCAACTGAACAATGAAACGTTTTTTCTCCTAGTGCCGTCCAGATTCACGCCAAAACCGTAACGACAGTAATGCCCTCATGAGGACAGTTTGCGCACTACACAAATGACAATAACGCAATACGTAAAGGGGTGAATTTGGAGTATTCTTTCATAATCAGTAAGTTTTGACAAAAATTGCATAAGTGACGATATTGCACCGTAAGTGCGATATTGCCTCAGTTAACCACACTCTGAAGGAAAACAAATAAATATTTTTTACACTTAAAGATCTTTTTTTCTGCTTTAGCTACACAACTTATGTCTTCAATACATGACTCGATACTAAAATTCCCTCGAGGCGACATGCCTTGTTCCACCCTTGAATCGGAACATGACATCATACGTTCCTTTATTACTGACATATCTTTTCACTTCCAGTCATCGGAGGCCAATTTCCGAATCGTCATTTCGACAATTTGTCAATTCAGGGTAATTTTCCTTATTCGGATGTATCGTGTTTTTTAGGATGTTTGCTTTAATAAACCCTATTGACTCTAACCCAGTGGTCACAAACGTGGTTCACTAATAGAAGGGAACCGTATCTTAGAATTATTCTTAGTAAAAATTTTCGAAATAAGTAGTTTGTAATAAAAAATAATAGATTCATAGTTGATTAAAAAAGGGGTGTAAATATTATATTATACCTAAACATATAACTGCCTCGTTGGCCGAGTGGTCGCAAGTGCGACTGCCGGGCAAGGGGTCTCGGGTTCGATTCCCGGGTCGGGCAAAGTATTACTGGGTTTTTAAAACATTCTCAGTAGTAGCACGGAGTCTGGAAATGTGCCCGGTATATGGCAATAGGCTCACCCCCTATTACATGGGACTCGTAACATAAATAGTGAAAAGTGGGTGTTACATTGTACAGTGGCATTAAGTGCCGTAATGTGCACCTCTGCCTACCCCTTCGGGGATAAAAGGCGTGATGTTATGTCATGTTATGTTATGTGGTTTAATGGTAATTGAGTTTATAATAAGTTTTAATAGAATTTCAACTTCAAACAGACATCCTCTAGACACCGAAACATTAAACATCTCCTTTCCAGTCTGAAAACTTTTCTATCATAACTTATTTATGTATTCCCAGTAGAGTAATGAGGTATGAATGTACGTCTGTACGTGTAGGCATACACTAAAATGCGTAATATCTCCTTACTTTCCACTAGTTCTTTTACGAGTCCCACGTAAAAGAGAGTAAATCAACTGTTACTACTACATACGTAAGTTTTGAGTGGCATTCAGAATTTTAACATAATGACGTCACGCCTTTTTGTGCTTGATGAAGTACTAAGTAAGCAGAGATGCATGTGAACAATATAATACCCTGGTATGATTTGGACTATACTGTTATAAAAATAAAAAATAAATTCCTGATATGATTATATTTAACATTACAGTAGGTTAGACATATTATGTACAATTTCATTCCACACGCAAACAATACCATTGTCACTTGTGTTTTTTGTATATAGTACAAAATCGATATATATTTACTACACGACACTTTGTTGCTATTCAATAGCTTTTTATAGAATATTAACTCCTAAGGAAGTTCTAATAAGGTCTTAAATAGAGATACGTATAAGCTACCATTGTAGCTTATTAGCCTACCTACCAACACAAGTTACCTTATTAGTAACTATAAGTGGAGTTATGCGAGCAAATGAGCAGTCTAAGGGATTACCACTACACCGTACTAAGGCTCACGCTACGTCGGTACATAGAACATACATATTGTTATGTAAGTAAATAGGTAATGGAAATGCGGCTATCTCAGTGATTACATTATGTACAGACCAGTGTAAGTTACTCAAATTGTGATTGTTATTATGCATTGTAGGTAGTTGAAAATCAAATAAAGCATTGACAGTTTGATAAGTAAGCATCTATGGTAGTCTGTGCTATGCATAACTACGATTGGTCGACATTAATGTCTAAATCTTTAATTTCATATCTCTTAATTTACCCTTTGTAATAGCGTAATCCGCATCTATTACCAGCTACCTATATTCAGACTGGGAGAAAATGCCTACGGCATTAAGTCCACCTAATGTGCACTCTGTGCATTAGCATAGCTTAAATAACATAAAATATATTCTCACAGACACAGACAGTCTGCAACAAAATTCATTAAAATAGATTCAATTTTGGTCCTAAATAAAGTATAGTAAACATCCCTCCCCAGCAATGTATCTACATATTACTTTCGATCTAACATTTGATACTAAAACACGCTTGAACAATTAACATTTAATTAACATATAATTAATTAGGCTAGATATTCGGTTTACAATCAAAGCCAGTTCAGGATACCGTTCAATTCGCGCATGCCCATTGCCCAATGCCCAGTACTAATTAGGCAATTAATCTGACGAAGCTCATCGAAGCGTGTGAAACAATCGGACCGCCATGTCGTCTGACAATAAGACACTGATGACGTGTTACGATCGCCCCAGTAACTAGACCTATATTAATATTGACACTGGTCTTGAATTTTGTGTTAGGTAGGTCAAACTCTACTGTTTGGCGAAAATTGTATTTAATAGGGAAATAAATAAGAGACGTGAATTTCAATTCTTTGCTCTATTCGCTGTCTTCATTGGTAACTGATGCGTGCATATCCACATTAAATAAAGTGACATAATTGGTCAAATAAAATACTTTGAAGCAAGCGAAGTCTTGAGTTAAAGCTAGTTTACAATAAGGATAATACAAATAGCTACATATTTATTCGAGAATCTCTCCTAAAATAGCTGGTGATCTGATTCTTCGAAATAAAATCAGTTCCATATTATGTTTTCTGTGACCTTTAGTATAAAAACAAAAATATCACATCATGTCTTTATTTTTTCAAGATCATGACGTTGTTTGTATTACACCCACATTTCTCCGCAGTTGTATTGAAATTCTCATATTTTTGTAGACTAAACCTGCCATATAAATTTTTCCTTGGAAAAATCAAAACTTGCATAAACAATAATAATAAAACCAAGAATTTATAAATTATTTCAATATATTATCTCTCCATATATATACCTCTATATATACCTAGCGCTTCCGTTACTGAGTGAGTGACTGGCTGACTGACTGACAGACAACACACAGCCGAAACTACTAGACCTAGAAACCTGGCACTTGGCACGTACGTTCTTCAGGGAGTACAGGAAAGCACTAAGAGGATTCCTAAATTCCCACGGGAACGGGAAAAACGGGAATCACCTATTTGTGCGTACGAAGTCGCTGGCAGACAGCTAGTTTAAATTTAGCAAAAAAAAATGGTATTTTATAAATTGTAATGTTTATAATATGAATTTGAATTCACTGCGCTAAATATGGAAAACTCAAAGTCAAAGTCAAAGCATTTATTTCAATTAAACCATAGTTTGGTACTTTTGAAACGTCAACAAATACAAAATAAATTATAGTCTGTCAGTCAGTCCGTCAGTGAAATTAGGTGAAGCTAGGTGCTCATTCCAAAACGTAGATTCGAATGGAGAAGAACGAGCAAGAAACTCCATTCGTTACTCTTTTAAAAAAGTATGTTCTACAATGTCTCTGATACATATTTCAATACTGTAACGCATATGTAAGAACAATGCAAAGACACGCTTGACGCATTATACTAATAACTTACTAAAATAAAAAAAATAAAAATCTTAAATCTAACATGGTGCTCACATATGCATACTGACAATCCATAGAAATAGTGCTTCTATACAAGAAAAAGGAAACTCTTTGTTTCAATAAAGAAAGAAATGCTCGATGCCATAATGAAACTAGATTGTCTACATTAGAATTAAAGTATTAAATTATGTATTATATTACCTACTATTGGGATTTAACTACTGACTACATTTGAGTATAGTCCAGTGGAGCCGAACCAACATGCTGCCAAGCATTCTTATCTTCAAGATAATCTGTCAGTGTGTAGTAAGCTTGATTACATAATTCGCGCTTAATATATGTTTTAAATTTACTTTCATTGAGATCTAGTATGCTATTTGGTATTTTATTATAGCATTTAATACCTAACCCCATAAAGGATTTCTGTACTTTGGACAGTCTGAATTGCGGTATAGCTAACTTATTTTTGCCTCTAGTATTAAAATTGTGTCTATCGCTTCTTTTTTCAAACAATTGCCTATTTTTCCTTACATACATTATATTTTCATATATATATTGACAGGGCACCGTTAAAATATTTATCGTTTTAAACAATTCTCTCAGCGATTCGCAACGGCGTAAGTTATATATTGCTCGGATAGCCCACTTTTGAAGAATAAATATTGATTCTATTTCTGCAGCTTTCGGTATTTAAATTAAATTCTGAGTTTCTTAATCTCAATACCTACGTAGGTTTTAATTTCAACTCTGTTTTGTAGTTTGAATGTAGTTAGTGCATTATACGCAGAGCTGCAAGGTTCAAAACCAGAAAGTAAATGTACTTCGTAGGTATTTGCAAGTTCCTATTAGAGAAGAACAATACTAGACTGGACACTTAGTCAAAACCAAGTAATACTATTAGTTACTTTACCGATTTGAGACCACTCACAATTGACAGGTTATTTCTTAAGTGGTCTAGTACCTTGACATGATTATCACATTCTTATTTCAATTTAACATTCTGATACATTTTCTCCATAGTTAACATTCTAATACATTTGCGTCATGCAGTTATTAACTTAAATAATAAAAAATCGTAAATAATATAATTCCAAACATAAGTTTATTATTAATTTTTAAAGTCGTTAACAACTAATTACACTGGACTAAGTCTTTTCAAGAGGCAATTAGTACGTGTACGGTCGAAGCCTTTTCAGTAAAAATGTTCAGGAGTTTACAAGTGTTTCATGTAATAGGGTCGCAATCCTACCTACGATTAATACATGGCTCACTTGATTTTCAAACATACAAGTACTTTTTATTCCGTTGAACGATTAATTAAGTAGAAATTATTCAACATCTGAGTTTTACGGTACCATAACTTATTTGGAGTATAATCATCCATGATTTTGTACTGCACTCTCAATAATAATTCCTGAGGTTACACCAGCTAATTTTTTTACGTAAATTTTGACAATTTAAATAATTGTGCAAATTTTACTAAAGCCGCTCCTAAGCTAAGCTAGACCCCTACAAACATATCATACAAAAATTGAGACCCAAACAAGAAACAGTTATGAGAACCCAACACTTTTTTCTAACCACTAATACAGGACTCTAAAAATAATAGTGGTTCTTGGCAAGAGAGAACTCAAAGGAAACAATTAAACGAAGTGTATTCATTGTTTTATTGCTCACAGCACGTTCAAAGAGAACTTTAATAGTCTTGAAACCTGATTGCAATTTGTATTTTGTATTTTCATTTAATTACCGATGCGCTTTTCTATATGCATATTTTAATACTTTAAGGAAATAAAATGTTGAAGATATAGCTATGACAAAAGAATTTTAAACACAACACTATATGTATTACTCGTATTCCAATTTTATACATGAACAAGGCCCTAGAGTGCGAGCTGTTAACGTTGATCAGGCACAACTCATAATTATTGAAACTTGAACGTGTGTATTACAATAACTACCATCACAATGAAACCAATCACCCCTATTTCATTATTAAATGTGAAATTCAATAAAGTAGTACTTAATTCGAATATTATGTACTTACCAATTAACCGTACTTGATTACCACCACTAAATGATCCAGTGAAGCGCGAACACATTTACACTTGAAACTTAATTTAATACTTCACTGAATATAATAATAATATGCCGTATCATATAAACATAAGTGTACGTATAAAATGCATATACTATGTACGTATAGAAGAAGTTCTTAGAAAAACAGGTGTGATGTTAGTGTAATAAAAATATGTGCTATTGAAAAACTACTTTTTCTAAAGTCTTTGTGGCACTAAATTAACTGAAAATCGCGGGTTACTCATGTGAGTATACTGAGAAAAGCTCTAGTAGTTTCGGACCATAGAAGGCCTCTTCCTCATGAGCATCGTGCGCAGTCCCGGTGATGTCACGCAGCCTACTGGTTCACGTGAGTAACCCGCGGTCTTTAGTTAATTTAGTATGTCTCACGATAGTTATTATAAAAAATCCTTGTGGTACTATTGAGATATAATGTATAGAATAGAACTTACATTAAATCAGAAATTTACTGCTGAGTAAAAGTCATCGCACACGGCTCCAAACCAGCAATTAACTTTTTGTACTGTTTCCAAAGCATAAAAATGCCGTGAAGGAACCGTGCTTGAGCCGTGCCGGACCCTTAGAGACATAAGCCTCTAGTGAACTCTTCTTCAAAGGATTCAGATTACTCTTACATGACATAAATAAAGTAAAAGTTAATAGCAGGTTTACTTCAATACTTGTCTTGTCCACTCCGAATATTGCAGAATGAAACAGAAAGATATTTTCTAGTAAATCGATTACACAAATAAACGAAACGGCATCAAATATCCGGTATATTAAGAAAATGTGATTTTTATGGAAATCTTTATTCACAAAAGTTAATGTAACGAAAACAGATTTCATTTCATATTCTACAAAGAAATGAAAAAACAATATGATTATCAATTTTCATTTAGCGATACCGGCACCTCCCTCGAGTTTTCAGTTACAGCTTTGACCTTTCAAAGTTGGTTTCGGTTATCGAATTCATCCAAGGTCCATTAAATTTCAAAAACCGTGCTCAACGAATATTGCATTTCAGTAAAGTACGAAACACGAGTAGTGAATGGAACACTGATCAAGCTGCTACGAAATAGACGTAGCAAGCGTAGCAATGTGCTACGTCGTAGTAATTGTTACGACGAACTCGGTAGGTGCTGCTGATGAATTCTAGTTAAGTTATTACTCACAGAATTCAAAATATTTCTATAATTATTCTAAAATATTTCTAAATAGCTGTTAATGGTTTGTTGTAATCAGCCAAGCTGTATTAAACTTTATTTTTTATAAATAACGTTATTACCGTTAAAAGTGGTTTTGATGTCCTTGTCAATCAAATCACATTATTATTTTGAAACAAAAACAAACATTTTTAAGAAAGCATAATCTTTTTATCAAAATTTTTACGATAATTCAAGAGATGTTGCAGACAGGCGTAAAATATAATTGAATTTCAAACAAACAAACAAGCCAATTATTTTGTTAGTCCAACAGTACAATGGAAACGTAACTTTGAAAACAAACAAATAAACAAACTGAAATATTACGATACACTTTCTAGATTTAATATTGAAAGAGGTAAAATCGATTTTGTATTCGCAAACAAAATAAGATTTTTGTCTTGTTTTCTCGTTAGGAATTCTAGTAATTCGCGTCATCATATAAAATTATATTATAGTATGGCAAATTTAAGTTATACGGATTCATTTATCTTAGGCTTATATTTTACCGCGACAGCATGGCGACGCAGCCAATGGCCGCTGCCAACGTAATATATAAGCTAGTTGTGCAATCAAACAGCCACCAGGTGAGTAACTCTCTATAGAGCTGCATATATTTTGTAAGTAGCGGCGACTGGTAGCGCCGCCATGGTGTCCCGGAGAAATATAGCAGTTGCTACCTAACCATTTTTCGAAAATATCAATGTTCTAGCGTTAGTAATACTTGACACATGTTTTGTCGTTATTTTTTAGTATTTAATATGTCTTTTTTTCCTGAAGGAATAGATGAAGTATGATCTATAGGTAGGAAATTATTTAACTTTCCTACAGGTAACTAGTACGAACAAACTCACGTTCAAGTAAAAGTCTTGCTTCGAAATCAAAATTCTCTCTTTTTCAGAAAAAACAGAAAATCAAGATACTATCTAAATTAGCAAGTATTACTCTAATTATTACTCATCATTTCTCTGGAAAAGTATTTAAATAAGACATCATTGTCATATAAAGATACCTCATTTTTTACTTTATTAAAATTCCCGAAAAATTGTAATAAAGTTAAGTCGCAAATGAACACATTATTTTATAATGTCCCTAAAACCGATGTCCAAAAAATCCCGTATTTTTACAAAGGGTCTGGGATAAAGTATTCTTTTTGAGGTTATACACCAGGATTTATTAGATGGCGGTCAACGTGGACAGTTTGTGAAATGTCCCTTTAAACTCCTTTATGTATTCTAGTGTATTACACAGAATAAATGGTATGATTTAACACTTGACATATCTATTCAGCGAATTTAGTTTACTTTTCCGCAATACAAAGTAACTCATTATAGAGGTAATATTCTAGATTTCAATATTCCGGTGTTTTACGGTTGTACTTACTGTAGATCCTGGCTTACAGGTGTTGCAGCGGCATCGGAGGTTGTGGCGGACTTGACCCAAAAAAACCCATTCTAAAATTTTGGACAACCAACTTCAATGACGACACTCGATATGAATTTATCTATTAAAATCACAAACTAAATTCTGAAACAGCGATCAATATTGGTTGACCCAAATCATCGATAAAGTATTTACTTGAATAAAACAAATTCTTCACAAGTTACGAACCACATAATAAGCAAAATTATTTGCAAAACTATTTTATTCCAAGCTCAATATTGGCTAAATACTTAACAGTATCTTAGAAGCGCTTGGAACCACAGAGTTGTAATAAAACTTATTATAGAACTTCGTTGAACAATACACTTCATCTCTCTCCATTATAAAATGTGGAATACTGTTCTCTCACAGAAAATAAAATATAATCTGTTCTATGGACGAGCGGTTGCAATATACGACAGGTCGGTTGGTTTGAGATGACCGATAGGTTAAGTTGCTAAAGATTTGACTGTCATTCACATAATTTACTAACAAAAGTTACTGTACTGTTTCTATGCCGCATAAGGTGTTGTTCTCTTACCTACATCCTAAATTCTTTGTCTTAGGCTCGCTGACATTGCAGCGAGAAGTCCCCTCTTTGAGGAGTGGCTTGAGAGACGCTACGGCATTCTCACCTACCGCCTGACGCAGGTGCTTACCGGACACGGGAGTTTCGGTAGTTCCGGATAGGGCGGGAGGAAACGCTTGGCTATCATCACTGCGAGGGCCCGGCCCGGCCCGGGCCCACGGTGGCGATGTGCCCAACTTGGGCTGAGCAATGCCGTGTTCTAGGGGATGTATGATTTCCCCCTCAAAATAAAATTGTCTGACAGTATTTAAATAGTAATACGGTAATACGTCTAGTTTTTGCCCCACGTACAAATTATTATTTGAAATCAGAAATTCAATATTGACATACTATAAAGCTATTGAGGTACCATAGTTACGTGTTCCGGGTTGCGTACGTGATACGCAACATAATCTTACCATTCATAGTCCTCGAGATAGGATACACTGCACACTCGATCGCACTTCAATAGCTTAAGTCAATTTGCCATTAATTGCGCGTTCACTAGTCAGAGTAGGGAATTATAGTCCTTATTGTCAGGTTGATTTGCTCATTTTAAGGACTATTTTCCTGATTTTCCTAGTGATCTGACCTATGAAAACACATGGCTTTTACTATTTACTAAAAATACTTCGGTAAGTAGTTAGGCAAAGCATAATGTGACCACAAAGAATTAAATGTATACAACTGCTGTCATTGTATTTCTACATTTCCATCAATCACTTTGAAATTGAGATCTTAACTATAATAATATAACTATGATATATGATATGATATAACTATGTATCGAAATACATACAGTTTTATGGATTCCATTCCGCAGCAAAATTCATAATTATCTTTTCTGTAATTATATTATAATAAAGACGTTTCGTAATGCGGGCATGCACCGTCCTACATCATATTACAGTCTTTTTATGTAATACATTCTACATACATACTATAGTGCTCTAAGATTACCAGTTTAATAAAAATATATGTACTATATATGTACACCTATTGAAGATTGCACCTAAAGTTTTTAATTCAACTACAAAATGTTATTTATTATTGTAATTGAAACTAGAATTATTGGTAGTTAGCAGAATCTAACATTTACATTGCATATTGAAATTCTAAAGCGCGTTATTGCAACGATAACTATAAAAAGCTAATACACATTAGAAAATTGCATAATTACATTGTATCTCTTCGTCACGCCCTTTCCGCAAGCCCCGTGACTTCGCAATATAAATGGACCCTTAAATTTAGGCCGAGCCAACGTTGCGCCCCAGTTTTTCAAGAGTCATATCGAACAGCTGTTTTGATGGATTTTTACACCAACATTTTATAATAGATTTGCGAAAATCCGGCTAGGGGGGACCAGGAAAATTGTTACCTACCAAAACAAAATATAAAAAATGCTGTTAGAAGTTGTAATACCGCACGGATGAACCTTTCTGATCCTATTGGATGTATCGAAATCCTTTTGTATCGCATTCAAAACAGACCTTTTCTATCCATTGTTTGTCCCTCAACGTGTGTATTCAAATCCGGGCATTGCCTCTACGTATCAGTACAGAAAAAACTTTAAATAAACGATACGCAGATTGTATTAAGCCGATACCCGCAACCCGATCATAAACACCGCGCTTCCTGCCGCGTTCATGCGCCTATCAACTGTCAAAATCCCGCCATTATCGTATCGATGCACATTTATGACGTAGAATGTTACTGAAAATGGCGTCACGTTCGTTGTAGCGTATTAACCAGCTGTGCTGTCTGTTTATAGTTATTGGGAGTTATTGTAACGCGTTGTGCTGCTTGCAAGGCGGACTTGACATTAAGTAGAACGTATAGGCAGCAAGGTTACTACAAAATGTAGGTTAAATGTGATGTTATAGCCGTACGAGATTTTTCTATACATGTTTACGAGACATGAAGTTGTGGGAACACAGATAACACTAAGTAATGAAAGGAAAAAAGGTTAGTAGGAAAATAAAACGTCTAATTATGTATTGCTACATACAGTCGCTAAACAATAAGGATATTGAACCATAGGGTGATATATCAAACCGCGATCACCTACGCCCCTAAAGCCATTCGTTATGGCAGTTATGGCTTCTTTATGCGAGGCCTACTTTCTGCGGAACACTAGGTATTTTATATATTCATTTTACCAACGCCGAGTCAAAAAGCCTCGTAAAAAACATTTCGCATTCAAATGACTCCAGTGTGCTGGGTTACTATTACACTATAACTTTGGGCCTATTTAATAGAAACTGTTATCACTTGAATGATTGTAGGTACTCGTATTGTAACATACAAATGCTATCTATAAATAAGTTATTACTTAAAAAATTCTTATGTAGGTACCTATTCCTTTTTTTAACCCGTTTTCAACCAGGCTGAAGTTAGGTCATAGTCATAGTTTTAAAAGATTCGAATAACCAAATGAGTGTTTGTTTGAATTACCTAGTATTTTATGGTTTTCTACTATCATTATTTGAAGCTTATAAGCGTTAGGTACGCCGGGGTCGTGCGGTCCATGGCCCTCTACGGCGCCCCTGTTTGGGCGCCAAACCTGTTGCGGCGTCCCGCTCGGACGCTGCTCATGGCACAGAGGGTCATGGCGATCCGAATGATCCGCGGATACCGCACGATCTCTGGGGAGTCGGCGAACCTCCTTGCCGGATTACCGCCGTGGGATCTGGAGGCGAAGGTGCTCGCGCGCGTGTACGGCATGCGCGCGGAGGCACGTCGCCGGGGCGAAACCCCGCTGCCGCGCCAGATAGGTGCGTGGTGGGATGAGCTCCGGCGCGATCTCATGGCGGAATGGCAGCAACGACTGTCGCAACCGAGGGCTGGGCTCGCTGCCATCGCAGCGGTAATTCCCCTCTTTGAGGAGTGGCTTGAGAGACGCTACGGCGTCCTCACCTACCGCCTGACGCAGGTCCTCACCGGACATGGAAGTTTCGGGAGGTACCTGTGTCTGATGGGGCGGGAGGAAACGCCCGGGTGTCATCACTGCGAGGACCGCCCTGAGGACACGGTGGAACACACGGTGGGAGAATGCCCTTCGTGGGCTGAGCACCGCCGTGTCCTCAGGGAAGTGATCGGTGATGGCGACCTCTCGCGTCCGGGCCTAGTGCAGGCCATGATGCGGAGCGAGGGGGACTGGGATGCCGTCTCCTCCTTTTGCGAAGCAGTCATGCTAGCTAAGGAGGAGGCGGGACGCGTGAGGCAGCGAAGCGCTGCCTCCTCGCAACCCAGCCATCGCGAAGGACACACCGGGCGTCGGGGATCGCGAGACGATCTCCGGCCACCGTAAGCGCGGGCCTGCGGACGGCGAGCATGGGTGGCTCCCCGTCCGACCAGAAACAGACCCGAGCGTACGGCGCGTCGCGTTCCGCGCGCGCCTCAAAGAGCCATCAGACCACCACAGATGGGGCCCAATACGGCCGATGCCGATTCGGAGTCGCGGAGAACCTAACGGGTAACCGGGGCTCCGGCTCGACGTGCAGGAGAAGGAACGGGGTGGTTTTTAGTCAGTAAGAGTCTGACACTCCCTCCCGCCTCACCCAGGCGGGAGAAGTCATTCGATGATTTTCCCCCCTTAAAAAAAAAAAAAAAAAATAATCGTTAGGTATACTTATTTTGTTTTGTTGAAATATTACAGTTTATTTTGTGTTGCTGAAATATTACAGAAATGCTACTTACTTATATTATATTAATTTAAAATAATAATAATAAATATACAGTTATCCAATTACTATTATTTCTCTTATGTGACGGACCTTTTTTACTTACCTCGTTTGCCATATTGAAACTGGCCACATTTCGTCAAAAAAATTGTAAAATGTCATTAGGTATTATTTTTCTTTTATTTATTTTAATTTTCAAATAGCCTCTGCATTAAATTTTTTGTTGTGATTTAACCAGGATTTATGTACCTATAGATATTTAATAACAGAACCTCCTTTAATAATTTTTTCTAGCTTTTTAAAAATTATAACGCGATAGTTCTTTTTCATTTACGTAATTAAAATTAATAAACAAATAGTTGTGTAACTGTTTTATAAATTTTAATGATGATACAATCTATTTGTTGGTCGAAATATATTAATTAAGTCTGCTATTGAATCCTAATTGTTTCTAGACCACAGTTAATGGCGGGCATTGTTTTCTTGATTATATTCAATCCTGAATGGAAGGTAGTTAACTGAAGGATTTACTTTGTTTTTGATAAGTTACTGTGGTTAATCATAATAGAGGATGTTTATTAGATTGCATATTTAAGTTCTTACGTATTATTTTATGCTAATTCAACACTGGTTGAACTTATTTTGTTACATAAGTGGCCTAAAATTTAGGCTTAAGTTAGACTATGTTAGTCAGTTACCACAAAACAACTAATCCAGAAACGGCCGAAAACTGATGTTCGGTAAAAATTACTAAAGCAATTATTAAAAAAATTATAACTCGAAAACTACGCAAAATCGTAGAACATAGGTACATAGGGCTGATTTGGATACGCCTCATCATACTTAAAGTATCTAAATTTTCCGCTTGAGCGTCAACTTCCCGACCACGATGTATTAACCCTCTAAATGTTAAAATGAAATTTAGTATAGGTACCTACTTATATAGTTGTTTAGCAGTAGGCACCTCTTTTCACCAACTTTGATTTTAAACACAATTTGTTCATGAAAGTGAACCTGAAGTTTGAATGGAGTCAAATAAATAATTCGTAAATAAACTCTCTTCACGTCGAAATTGGTTTATGTTGCAAGAAACGTAATATTCATTTCAATTTTTGAGGACCATCCACGGTAAGATTTTTCGTATTACATGTAGGTACCTAAAATATTCATAACGTTTCATTAGTCCTGTTTTTGAGAAAGCAATCAAATATTCATAGGAAATGAGATCAGATCCAATAAGTAGACGATGAGAAGGAAAACGTTACCAAAATTGTTTTTTATTTGATTTTGATACGTAGGTACTTATAGGTCGTGGACCCGAACCGAATTCTCATTAGTCTTGATTACTTGCCACTGCCTGGCAACTGACCAATAGGAACCAAGAGTACCAACCTACGTCTACTCAAATATATCATCTGTCTAAAATGTGAGGTAGCCATTTTAGAACGAGCATTAGGAGAATTAAATCTGCCAATCAAGTTTCTTTATAAGATTTGTACTCAGCTTATAAAGACAGACGAATTGTTAGAAGATATTCAGATTAAAGTGAGTTATAAAACTCTTTGGGTGCTACGTTTAAATTACACTCTAGTTATTTATTTCTAGATGTGCCATTTTAGATCCACCACCTAAGGGCCTAGTCAGATACCTTTAGGTGAATTCTAATATTTACTTATGTATTTATCTAATGCACCTAAGGGCCTAGTCAGATACCTTTAGGTGAATTCTATAATTTCTTATGTATTTTTCTAATGCACCTAAGGGCCTAGTCAGATACCTTTAGGTGAATTCTAATATTTACGTATGTATTTTTCTAATGCACCTAAGGGCCTAGTCAGATACCTTTAGGTTAATTCTGATATTTACTTATGTATTTTTTAATGCACCTAAGGGCCACCTAAGGGCCTAGTCAGATACCTTTAGGTTAATTCTAATATTTACTTATATATTTTTGTATTGCTTGTTAATAAATGGTGACAGGGTGACAGTTACGGCAAGTATGTGCAGTTTAAATGCTAGTATCAACATTTAAACTTTGCTCTATTGATATGAACTCCATCAAGACTTTAAAATGAACAATATTTTTATAAGCTTCGTTCTGATTTACGATTTTCCTACATATATTTTGCTAGTAGCGCATAATAGCCTAATCAAAAAGTCAATTAATCTCGACCTGCAGTGCGTATGAACAATTTTAATGACACGTGTAAATATGTGATCAGGTTTATTTCATGTATACTTTTTTACTTTAGTTCCACGATTTTGTAGTTGTGTAATTTGGATGAAATTAGATATAAAATTAAAATCCAAAATAACATCTTAATAAGATACCTATTTTAAATATATGGAAAAATGTTTCCATATAGGTAAATATAATTATTTAAATAACGAAGGCAGATACCGCATAGCATAATGGGTAGATGCCACATTATTAGGTACCTACATTGCCAATATGTTGAATAATCAAATGCTGGAATAACTTACAATAAAAGTAAATTAAACTTCTTTTGAAAGAGCTTTGAGTGTGCAAACTTATAAAAGTTATAAACTATTCACAATAGATAAATGTAACTACATTTATCATATACCAATAAACCCGTATTTATCCCTAAATTACTTGTCATATGTATGTACCAACTTCTATATCATAATACAAATATTTGAAACTCTTGAAACTTCCAAACAGTCTTCATCCGCTTGATTGAATTTTTCCATTCCTATCATCCAATTGGAAAACTTCGCAGTCTCAGGGATCAAGTAACCAAAATAGGATCGAAATTTTGCGGAAAGTTTTAATTTTCTTTGCTTAAACATTTATATCCAGGTTATCATAAAAGTCCCTTCTACCTGTTAACTTTTTCTTTTGTTCACTTAGGTACGTGCCATGCTGTTTTGAAACGGTAAAAAAATATCGATAAAAACAACAGGAATTGTGATCAAACTCCTTGCTACAAAGTTAAAAAAAAAATATTAATAAAATTAACTAAAACCTTTTTTTTAATAAGTTTGGCCAGAATTCTGAGAATTGCGTTTATTTGAATATGGAATTGCCAATAAAGGCGCGAAAATGTTATAATGAGTTTTAGAAATAACTTTATTGGTTTTTTTACCAAATTCCTTCAATAATTGCGTGCGAATAGGAAAGTACAATTATCTACAAATTTGTCTAGCAAAATTACATTACAACTCGGGACAACCCCGTTCATTACATTCAATAGTCGCCCACGGGCTGACATGAGTTGACAAGAAGTTAAACTTTCATTAGTTTCCTACACTTTGTGAATGATTAAAAGTTTGGTTTGTTTTGCAGCTGTCAGCGTCCGGCGACCCGGGAGCCTTGGATGCGGTGGCGCGCCGCTATCGCCTCGAAAATGGCAACTCGCTGGGGGAAAAGGATGAGGTAAGCATTTTCATCAACATTTTACTACTAGCATAAGTATCTTTTTCTGACGATAAACCTTTGTAGGTAAAAATTTTGTTGACGGCGAAGTTTTCACTTTCACGCTTTTTTCTTACCTTACAACTTAGTTGTAATATAGGCAGTTCTTTTTATTTACTGTAGGTACTTATTAATAAAAAAAGCGAGAGTTTATACTCTATTCCATAGTCATAAAATTGTATTTCCATGTTAGAACAATGTACATACTTCGTTTTAGAAAATGAAAGACGTACCTAACTACTGACACAAATATAAAATGTGTACCTATAATTAATACCAAAAAAATCAGCGTTAAACATTCCCTTGGGGCAGCTGACCCATTTAGTAATAGTGTCCCCCTCGAGCTTTTACAGCAAATCATTTCTATGACCGTCATTACTCATTCTGCTTAGGTGTGTGTATCTAACGGAAACGTGCCTGATGTTTAGAAATAGGTTCGCTCCCTATTACAATGGGAATTATAAGTGGCCAGAATGAAATGTGTAAATAGGTACCTATTTTCTGATTTCTTCTGAAATTCTGAAGGTTATGCCGAACAAAAATCTCTCTAGTCTTTAAAATACCTCTGAAAGGCATAGATATGAAATATCAACGAAAATGTTGAATAGCAGAATGGAGCCGCACGAAAAATCATTGTGGGCCTTTGTCAAAAGTTTATTGGCAAATATCCGGGCAACCCTGCGCTGGTATAATGTATGTTCAGGAATTTGAGTACGGTATCCATCACACATGATTACATGTACAATGTACATACGTGGGTTCTATATGTGTATGTAAATGTTTATGCATGTGTGTATCGTGCTATAGCAGTGTATGCAAAGCAGGAAATTACATATGAATAATATGTGTGTACTATATCTAGATTGGCATCTGAAATTATGTCTTGTTAGTTAATTTAGGTACATGATTTTTAAATATTCAAGTGCAATTGAATAAGTGTGTACTATAAAATAAAAAATATAAAAACAAATAAATGTATTAAAAAACATATTAGAACACATTTACAATAACAGATCGCTCAGATTTTATAGTAATAAAAAGTCTTAATAATAATCTCTTTTTTATTTGCAAACCAAATATATTAGACGAAATTTCTATTTCTAGACTCTTATAGTTTTTTTTTATAATGAATGGCGTGTAAGTGCCATCATAATAGCATCAAATTATAATTATATTGTTTAATTTTCTTGAAATATTTTTCCTTTTGCGTTTCTAACAAAAAAAAAACTGTAAAATGTTTTTCTCGGGTAAAATAAATCTATTAACACCTGTCAGCACGTTTGAAGGGAACCGTTCTAAAGTTATTTCTATAGAGCAATATTCTAGTTCGTGGTTCGGCAGGAATTTTATTGAAAAGTTTGTTTTTTACTAACTGAAAAGCAACGTTCGGTGAAAAGCAGAATTTTAATCGAAATTCTGATATTCCACGTTCTGGAAAGCGTAGATATTTAATAAAACACAATATATTTTACACACTGAAAGTCATATTTTATTTAGTTTCTCTTTATGAACATATTATACATATATAAATATCTGGTTCTCACAAAAACGATGTATTTATGAATTAAACTGTATTTTGAGACAACTTGCATCGAAGAACTTACAATTTTAACGTGATTTTGATCACCAATACAACGTTAGTTGTAAGTAAATGTTATTTAGGTATGCCTAACCATTTCTTCTGAATCATCATCATCATTTTCCATTAAGACAGAAGAACCCGGAACCTCATATAACAGTTTGGGAGTGATTTGAGTTTGAAGAGTAGAGAAAAGCCAGTTAATTGCAGACACATGAGCAATTACAACTTAGTCTGAGTGATCCCAACCCAAGCGCAATGCATCTGCGGCCTAAGCCTAGCTATTTAGCGTAATTTGTCTTTGTGATACCACAGATGTAGAAAATGATACCACAATGATGGCATTTACACGCCATTACTGCAAAAGTAGAGCTTTTGTTTTTGAAAGTATTAAATCAAAACGTCACGATTACGAAAAGAGTAACGATGAAGTTTCTTGTTCATTCTTCTCCAGTCGAAACTAAACTTTAGAACGAGCGCCCAGCTTCACAGACAGACAGACGGACGAACAATTCAGTTTTTGACGATTTAAAAGTGCCTGATTAAGAATTAAACTGTCAAACACCAAGCGGACACCGGTGACCGCAACCTATCGTTCTATAATTGTGTCTGTATTGATGGTACTCGACGAGTTAATTGAAATAAATGCTTTGACTTTGATTACATTTCCGTTGAAGAATTTGCAGTAAGTTTAAAATAAATAAAATGTATAGGTAATGAAGTTAAAGCGGGTAGTAGGTATAATCCCTGAATCCCCAACGATCCTCAACTGCTAATCGCCAAAAGGCCGGTAACGCAGTTGTAACGCCTCTGGTGCTCCAGGTGTCCATGGGCGACGCCGATTGCTTACTATCAGGTGATACGTCTGCTCGTTTACCGGCCTATCCCATAAAAAAATAACACAAGTCACAAACCCCTACACACATTGTTTAGAATAGTTTATAAGTGTCACTTTAGAAATATAATAAGGTGTAGGATTACTCCAGATAAACTAGAAAGATTTATAACTTGATATCCATAAAATCATAATATAGGTAAAAGTAATTGAAATTAAACTTCAATATGTAGTAATTACAACGTAGATTTAATATTAAATATTGTTTGCAGTTATTCGGACCCCCGAGCGCGCCTGTACTCGAAAATCCAGAGTTTCAAACGCGATGGTACTTCAAATATTTCCTCGGGAAAAGTAAGTATTGTTCTACAAGTATTTACACAAGCATTTTTGTTGCGGAAAAAAAAATATTTTGTCTGTATTCAAACTATTGTGTACTGTTATAAATTTTCTTACAATACAACTGATCCATCAATTGGGGAATAAAACGCATTAGCATCATCAAAAAAATAAAATAATATTAAATCTCTTGAAAACTTCGTACACAACAAATTCTAATATAGGAAAAGGCACGTTTTAGGGGCGCGAAAATACTACACATAATACATCCAAAAATAAAATATTATTTATTATAAGTTGCTAGGCAATAAATACAGTAATAATAGTGAAGAGCCGTTATTCACTTCACTGAGAACGTAAAGGAAATGAGAAAATTATTTTAATATTCTTTTGAGCCATTCACAAACAAAGTACAGTTCAGTGAATGAAATTGAAACAGCTGAGTTATTCCCTTTCCTTGTTTAATATTTTTGTTAAATTATAATAAATGAACGTGTTTTTATTATGGGGTTGCCATTAAATCACATTTTCGTAAAAACACACATGTGGAAACCACATACGTATTGTGTACACAACAATGTGTTTACATTTTACAAATTATGATTTGCACTTACTACGATTATCTTGAGCGAAAAACGAACGCCTTTTCAGCATATTACTTTAGACGTAATTTTACTTAACTATATACTTTACCTATTCTAATAAATTTTACCGCCTCTATCGACAAGTTAAAAATAGAAAATTAATGGTTCGTGAGGAGAGACGATTAAAATAGTCTCTTTCGGTAAAGTTTCCCGGTTAGAGTAAATAAACTTCGATCGTGAGACTTGAAAGTACTCTTACTTACAATAAGTTCCCGCCTTTTAGGTGAAGTTCGCACAACCGTTCAGAATAATAGGGCAGAGCAGCCATCTGTAATTTTAAAAGCAAAATTCTAGTATTATTCTTCATAGATTAACCCTTATAGGTTGATTATCATTGTTATAGATAGACAAAACACCTACGTGGGTACTAATGCCATTCCCGATTTCGAGGGTCGGAGTAGTGTCCCAAGTGTGACAATAAACCATTGAAAAGTTGGTAGGTATTTATTATTAACAATGGAGAATAATACTCATACTGCCTGAAAATATAATCGTAGCTATTTAAATTTCTGTGAATATCTTATTAAATAAGTAATCCATGAGAATTATTTTAAATTGCAACACCTGAAATACTCATTAGTTTAAACATTCATGTATAACTTAATAAAATATTCATCTTAAATTTCAATTAAATTTTCACCAAGTCTTTGAATACATATCGTAAATATGTACGTAGAATTTCTTCACATATAATTTTATTGTAGAATTAAAAGTACTTAACACTATTATGCTCAAGTTGTTAGCAAGAACAATCAGTGTAGTGTTATGTAATATGTTCAACCCAAGGTTGACGAACTTTTCTTGTAATTAAACTCAATTATTATGTGGTCAAGAAGTAACACGATTAGATAAAAGAAGGCAGGTTTTCAGAATACCATTTAGATTTTACCGCCATTTCTGTTTCAATCTTCGCGAAGTAAGTTCATTATATCTAGTACGTAACAAAATAGTACCTAAATAATTTCACGGTTTCTGAAAGCAGTACATTACTCATGAAGGTAATTAAGCTGTTGTGCTGTTATTGCGCCAGTTGATCCAAGTATGAATTCTGTTACGTGCAACAATAGCGAGTCGTTCCGAACAGCTGTTTGTGACAGGGCCCACCTATTGTCACCCTGAACATTATTTATTACTGTTAACGATTATGTTGCGGTAACAACGCACTTCTGGGGTTAATAACTATAAATTAATGATAATTACTACCCTACAGTTCCAAACTAAGGATAGGTACTTACATCAATGAATTGGTAGTTACGTAGTTCTATTTTTAACGTCTTTTCTAGTAGACTAGAGTAATTCATCTGTTGGACTGTTACAAAAATCCCGGATGTTTCTCCGCAAATCCCTCTTCGTGTTTTACGTGAAAAATTGCTATTCCTATTTTCGACGTATAATGGTGAGGACTCAATCAATGTCCTGGTCCTGGTGGACATTTACAGAGATACATTCGTCCAATAAATTACCTCATTTATCGCTAGCGAAATGACACCTTAATCGAACACATTGGTTTAGAACCATGTTTGTAAATCAAAGTAGTTTTCTAGGAATCAAGCCTAATTACAATTTATATCTCATTTTCCTTTAATTATTGGCATAAGCAGAGTAACATTACATGCTTGATTCTCGATACTAGAGCACGGAAATCAAATTATGTGCAGTACCTAGGTTCTAATTCCATCGGACTTCTCCCAAAATAGAAACATGGCATCCCCACTGCACTTCAAGTCGAGATTGTGTAACTTGCATGATATATGTGAGCCTAAATTGAGAATTTCCTTCATTCTGAGAGTCCAATTTTGTGTGGTGTGCGTCGCTGTATCATACATATTAGATACGACAGCGGAATATTTCTCTATGAGATTGTTTAGGGTTATTTCGGAAGGTATAACGATAAACATTTCCCTATTTTTCCTTTACATCGAATGTTAAACCATGTTTCATCATTGTCATTTTCATTTATAAAACTATACGTGTTTGCCGAAGGCGGAAAGATTATGAATCGGGTTTTTTTCACCAAGTAATATTTACGATGAAACCGACCAGTAGCAGTAAGTACCTAACGCTATTGTAGGTGCGTGACTTAATCCAACCGTCGCAGAAAGCTGTAACTTATATCTTTATAGCTTTATTATCTTCACCCTGTATCTTTCGGCGAACGGCGTTCGTAACACTACAATGCTAAAATTAATTTTAACAAAAGTACCTCATTTCAGGGCAACGACACGTCGGTATATCCAAGCGGTTATTTAGCGAACTTTGTAACAACAGCTGAAATAGTTATTAGTATGCGGGCTTTAACAGTCAATTGTAACTCTTATCTCAAGTCTATTTAAATGTCATAAACATTCTTCATTCTCAGTCGATATTCTAACAGCGGTATCCAGTTCTCGATAAAACTTTACATTTTAATTCTTGCTACAAACGACTTAGTGAAAACGATATCAAGATGAGCCCGTTTATGAAATATCTTATAAAATATTATATTATTTGTGAGTTGGTTTTAAGAAACTATTCTTAGCAGATAAATGTAAAGAAAATTTCAAGTTGAAACTGTCTATGAGAATGGATGACTTGACCTTTTGAACAAAAATAAGTCTTACGAAGCACTGATACAAAAAATTCCAAGTGTTTTTTTTATATAATGTGCGGAAAATAACAATGGAGGATGTTCTACACAGCAAAATAAGGACTGTTAACGACAGATATCAAACGCAGAATCTGAAACAATCAGGTTGAACTTGTCCACGTAATCAATTTACTCCTAAAATACATATAGATGTAATTTTGCTTAAACGTGCAACTTTTAACTGAACTTTGCTAAATTACTAATACTAGCTCAATTGCTAATAATATTTTATGCGATGAGGCATATAGAGGTATTGTTTAGGTACTCAAAGTCATTAATTTACCTATTAACAGCTACAAACGCGCTACCAGTAAACATTTTCATATCAAGTTAAGAAAAGAATAATTTTTGTGCGTCGTAAAGACAAAATATTCAATACAAGTGCTTGCAAAAATGGCAGATGAATACCTACAATGTAATAATCTGTAACATGTGACATCATGAGATATTATTATAGTAAACATCAGTTTAGTCCTCTGTCAACAACATCTGTCCAGTTTCCTATTACCTAATCATAATTAATACTTGTACAGATATGCCTACATTGCCTACATCTATAAGTAGGTACAGTACAGTTGTGTTAACAATATCTGAACATTGTTAAACTGCATCTTATTTCGAAAACTACATGTTTTGGTAAATTAGGATTGCTTATTGCTAGATCATGTCATTGATCAGGTATTGTTCACATATTTTTGTGGATCGCAATATTCGCTTGCCATGAACAAACTTTATGCCAACATGTCTACAAAGCACCTATGTATCATGTGTAGTGTACTCACAATGGAAATAAAAGGCGTATTTGATCTCAAACTCTAAGCCAGCATAAAGGCTCCAAGTTATTGAATTCCTTTATCAAATAGAAGTCTCAAACGCGCGATATACGTATATGGGTATGAACTTTTATTGTTCTCAAAACAAATAACCAATATTTACGTGAACAAATATTTGTTTTAGTCATTTGCGATTTGTAATATGATTGCTATTGTAAATAGTAGACTACACCAAAATATAATTATGATGGTTGGCCAAAAGTTCTATAGAGAAACTCGTGTACTGTGTACTCTTGTACTTTGGTATGACATAAGTACCTACTAGAAAACATGTTTTTATACCTCTAATTAACTAGCAGCCCGTCCCGACTTCGCACGGGGTTGACAATTATTTATTTTTGGAAATTTAGATTGTTGTAGTGACATAACTACAATAATTGGACATATTCTACCGCGGAGTTTTTTGTAGACATTATGATGTTCTTCAATTTTGTTGTACATTATTTTGTTCTATCGCTAACAGTTTCGGCAGCGCATTCGACGAAAGACATTTTAAGACTCATTTTTCTACACCTTCGGTTACATTGTTAAAATTTTACCAAGGACCCCTAATTTTTTTCAAAATGAAATGTAGCCTATGTCAAATTGGAAGAATGTAGCATTCTATTGGTGAAAGATTTTTTAAATCGGCCCAGTACTTTTTGAGCCTATTCATTATAAACTTACAAAAATAGGTACAAATCTTTCCTCTTTATAATATTAGTATAGATATAGATTTACTGGAAAACAATTTCAAAATTGAAACGCGAAAATTACTTTGTATCGAAGATACAATTTAAACGATATTGATAAAATTTTATTGTTACGATCTGTGTATATTGCTAAGTACACCCATTTTGTATCTGATGTCGAAGCTAATTTTACCAATAATAAACTATGTGATATACATACACAGTGTCCATATATTTAGAATTTAAGATGAGGTTATAATAACAGATAGATACCTACATATTCTTAATATATACGTATAATACATAACAGTAGATAGATACAGCATGTTACCTACATGCTGTATCTACTATTATGTATTACTACTTGCCTTTATACGATAATATTATAAACAGAAATGTTGATTATTTATTATCATGTGGTAGCACTTCCCGTAATTGTTTGCGCAGGTCCTGGGTAAAGTTTACCTTCTTGATAGAATTTCATAGTTGGTTCAGGAGGTGTCGGTTCCGGGAACGTAATTTGAAGTGGCTAACTAAATAGTTTTACCCTGATATCTATTTGTGTTTAGAATGTATCATTACAATTTTGCTCAACCTCAAACTTCATCTTAAAACATTCGTAATGTTGCCTTCGCGAACATTTTAAAATGATTTGAAATTCAAAACCTTTTGCGTGTACTTGCACTTTCCTCGAGTAAAAGTTATGTAACATGACAATCTTAATCGAACGGCCTTCCTAGCATCTACTGTTAGGGTTCTGTTTTAGGCAGATGAAAATATCTTAAGTAGAAAGCATTACTTTATTCTCATTTCCAGACTGAGGGTTACCTTTCGTATTCCGTTAATATCGTAAGTCATAACATTCTACAATCATAAAATGTTTGCAGTGCATCAGAACTACATCGGAGTTGATGGATCTAGAGAGCCGTACCTGCTAAGTGTAGTGCAAGAGGGTGGAGCGGGACTTTTAAGAGCCATCCTCTTCAATAAAATGGTGAGAAGTGCCACTTACAACAGTAATAGCGCGCCCTTCAAGATTTCAATCACTTTTATTTCGAACGCGAGTTCTAAATTATAACGCCTTTTACAGCTATAAAGCCGGGAATACAATTAGAAAAATGTTACTTTTAAAACTGGGTCTGTCGCAACTCCGAGGGGTTTTCGTGACGGAATAATTAATTTGTTTGCTTGTGCAATGCCAAATACTTGATTTCATCTTAATTGATTTTATTACCAAACTAATTAACTATAAACTTATTTCATTACTTTTTAACCCAGAACCGTTTATGAGCATACCTATCCGTTCTAGTCTCAAAGGTATGCAATAAAAGTTGAATGCTAGGAACAAAGAATAGATTTTTCTTTTGAGAGCTTAATAAAGCTTCGAAACGATCAATAACAAACCGCTCATTAATTAAAATCTACTTCATTAGATAGTTCTAATGCCTCTTGGTATTCATTACATTTTCAGGGTGCCCATAAGATATATTTACCGCCAAGCGCTTGGAATAGTGGAGGAGGGCAAGCTCCAACAAGACCAACAGTCAAGCAAATTTTAGGACAATTTCCATCAATGGAACGGGTTGATAAGGTCCCGAGAGAGGTGAGAAATACTTTAAAATCTCAATCACAGTATCTTATACCCACCCATGTGTGCTCAGTATAATGAAATGTTTTTCTTAAACAGATAACATGTGCCGAATTACAAAAAGATGTGCTACTACTTGAAGAACAGGAAGGATCTGTTAATTTTAAGATAGGGGTAATGCTCATGAAACCTGGCCAAAAGACTGACGATGAAATGCTTTCCAACGGTAAATATTACACTAAAATATTAAAAGCAAAATATATTTCTCGGAAAGGACATTTAAATGTTGGCAATCTTTCAGAGAAAGGCGACGAGAAGTGGGACAGATTTATTTCACTTTTGGGAGATAAAATTCGATTACGAGGCTGGAACCGTTTTCGAGGGGGGCTAGACGTCAAAGGTAACATTCATATTTCAATTTGTTACAACTTATTACACAATAAACAAACGGTAGAAGGTTATTTTCTATGGCCTCGGGGTTACACGTGTTTCAGCAAAGACTTTTGTTTTCTCGATAAATTCAACCAACATGTTTGCCAGAGCTCAAGAGTTCGTTATTTTTGAATAGACACGAGTATTTACTAAAGCCAAGCAAGTGTAAACTCGGAAAAACTATAATAATTTGCTGAAACACGCAGTCGAAAATATTATCTTGAGTCATCTTAATTGTGGTTCTTGTTACAGGTGACATGACTGGGAGCCATTCTATCTATACGATGCATCAAGGACACGAAATTATGTTTCATGTCTCCACAATGTTACCGTTTTCCAAGGATAATAAGCAACAGGTGTGTAATGAAATTGTCTTATAATTTATTTAAACGTGATTAATATTGCAAGTACTTTTAATCACATCGTCACAACATAAGCTTATTAAATTGTTGATACTTGAAACATTTTTTTTACACTGGACATCGTCACGTAACCAAATTATCTAAGACTTACTTCTGATAAATGTGCAAAAGAATGAAAGTTCCTAAAAAAACTTCAAAGTTTGATAGAAACTCGAGATCTAAACTTTGCTTAACCAAGAAAACGAGCTTAACTTATTTCATTCGAACTTGATCCAAGATACGACATTCTAAAATTTTTGAGGTAACTTTGTACGAAGATGTTTTAAATTATATTTAGACATTTCAGGCTTGATACGAATATTGTTATCGTCTGCTCTCACTCTGGTTATATTTTCATTCTTTAAACTATGTAGAAAAGCTCAACGTCTTATGCGGCTATAATTATATAAACACTTGGAGAAAAAGTGTGAGACTTTTTTCAAAATATATGTTTCAGTCGAAAATGTTTCAAAGTTCGTTTAGCTCTAAGGGAAATCTTTCACATAACTTCAATGATACTTATTACGTGGTATATAGAAGAAGAGAGAAACATTCGAGATTGATTCTATTACCTAGCTATATTGAACTCTAAAAGCAATTTGTTGTGGGGTTTTCCTAACAAAATTTTGAATAAATAACTACATTTTCCGAACAACAAACAAAACGAATAGCATAGATCACGAAGGTCGAAGTTTATTTAGAAGCTCGGCTTTGCATACAACTCGAACTAGAATTGTGAGTTTCCGGTTCAAAATAATTTAGAGTATGGAGCCGAACCATTTTGTATGTTGGGCTGACAGTAACCCAGTAGTTACGGCCTTAATAAAACTTGCAACTTTACACCCATTGCAGTTGGAGAGGAAACGGCACATCGGCAACGACATCGTCAACATAGTGTTCACAGACGACTCTGTGCACAATACCTTTAATCCGCAGTGCGTCAAAAGTCATTTCACACGTATCCTTTTATCAATATTTTGCAGTCTGCTACATATTCTGTATTTTTCGGTGGTGACTGGAATTTTTAGTAGCATCGCTTTTTCTTTTCAATTTATACTTTTGTATATTGTCGCAAAAAATTTGATACAGGGTCTTGTGTTCTATTATATTACGAAATGTTTTGGATATTTTCCTTAAAGTGAAAACAGATATATTCGCAGTCGTTTCAGAAGTGGAAGAAGGATATAAACTTAGCGTATATAGTGACGATACAGTGCCACCATTTGGTCCTTCATTACCTTGTCCACCAATATTCAACGACCCCCAATTATTTAGAGAGTTTCTATTGGTAAGCAAAAATTAAAAATAAATACATATTTGTCTTTAAAATGTGGATACACTGTTCTCATTTTTATACAATTGTTTGTATTTAGTCTATTAATAACAGTAGAAAATTGTACATCAAAACATCGTTCTGTCTGATCTTTTATTAGTGGTTAATTATTATTTTCGTTTTTACTTTTCTCTAATTAAAACAATGACAAAGACGTTTTAATCAAAAGAACGGGCTTTCAGATCTTTTTTCGACATTCAAAACTGGAGTTTGACATTTACTTTTAATCATAATTTAAATTCGCAGGTAAAATTAATGAACGGAGAGAAAGCGGCCTTCCAAACCCCTACATTTGCATTGAAACGACAACGAACCTTGGACACGCTGATAAGGGACATCTACGCGGAACACTGCTCGGACCATAAGGTGGTAAGTCTCCACACAGAACTTGTCGATTTTAAACGTTATTTCTTTTCATTTTCTTCACAAATGTCAAGGTTACACTAAACTCGTTCGGAAGTTATCAAATCAGGGCACTGATTCAAGCTATATCTGCAGCTTAAACTGAATACTTTGGCTTCCCTCCAGGGGATAAAAGCATTCATGAATGAGCAAAAATGAGCTCTTTCCTTATGTCACGAGTCAACCTACGAATATTGCTCGTAGTTGATACCTAATATTATAATTATTTATTTATTTAATTAATTAATCTAAGTTGGCTATTTGAATAAGAAGTTCTCTCGAGGATGCTGTGGAGTCCACTCCAAGTAACTGATTTATATTACGCTACCGTTCTGGCATGTTAGTTTGTGGCCTACTTTTCGTCTTAGCCCAACCACATATCAAGCAATGTCGTAAGTGACACGTCATACGCTTGTAACTTTAAAACTTCCAAGTTAGCAGAACCGTAGGAGGTAACAAGTATTTGTAGTTTGCAAAGTCTTGCAAGTGTTTGTCGGGTAATATTTTGCTCGGCTTTTCACTCAAGCTCTGAACAAATCAGAAAAGCTTGTAGTTTCAAAAGCTAAGCAGAAATAAGCAGCCATTTGTGTATGGTTGTTTGCCTTCCTTAATTAGAACTCAAAGTTCAAATGCCTTAAGGATCTCATACTTTATTTTCTTGTACTGTACTTAAGTAGGCTTACTCATGCATAAATAGTTCATGTGTTGGTAGTTTCGTGTGTTTTCATTTATGACTCTTTTTGTACCTATTATACAAATAACCGATTTAACCTATCCATACCGCAAATCTAACAAACTGTGCATCTATCTAAAAACATGTTTTTCTTTCACTTCCAGATCATGTTCATATCATTACAATCACGGCTGTGATCCAAGAAAGTGTAGTAAAATGAAACAATCAAATCCCAAATGATAGGCGACGAGCCGACAGCAACTGACTCAGGGAATAATGAGCGCGACCTTGCGACCCGTTTCATTAAAGCTCCAAATCATGTTCAGAGATGGAAGAGTCGTATAACTCGAGCTTTGCAAAAAACCCAAAAGAAAAGTCTCCTACCTTAGCACCTTCTATTCTCCCTTTCCGTCCTTTATAGATGAAGCTTTGTCAAATCTTCTTCTAAATAACTTGAGATTTGTTTCCAGCCTATGCTATCACGGCGAGCGCTATCAGACGTATGGTCGGGCGGCGCAGGCGCAGGTGGTGCGGGCGCAGCACGGACAGAACATTTCTTGCATGTGGGACAGGCGCTCAAACTTGATGCTGTACTGCGAGGCGATGCTCCCACTAGCCTTGTTTCATCAGGTAGCCAGTCTGGTATTCGATTGGATCAAATTAATATAAAGTCACAGGTTTCAAAAATATGATATTTGAGATAACAATTTTGTATTCAAATTATGAACTTACGATCGTGAATGTTCGTTGCCGTAACCGAGTTAATGTGTTTAGGATGCGGTGGTTCCCGACGAGCCCCTTGGGAAGGTAAAGTATGGCGCGCTGCACCACTGCCTGCCACGCCGGTGTGTGCGGAACAACTCGCTGAGGGACGCCTTTTGTTATCTACGACGTCTAATACATACATTTTAGAAGGTATTCTTCCTATCAATTTCTAGATCTTTCTAAAATATTCTAGATCTGTACTTAACCTTTCGATAATTTGAACAGAAAGCGGAACCACCCGCGTAGTGTTAAGATGGGAAGGCTGCGTCCGCGCAGCTCGGGTGAGTGAGCGAGCTGGACTGTTCCGTGTTGGTGCTCGAGTAGTTGCTGGCGGAGGATCCACGACAGGTGGCGCTGGTGGCGCGGGCTTGTACGCGCTTCCCGTACAGGAGCTCTGTGCAGGCGCATGGGCCATGCGACCACTACAGGACTGCAAGCACGCTCGGCTTCCAAGGACTAAGACTGCTCATTATTTTGATCTACTGGAAACTGGTTAGTTCCTACAAAGGCATTTATTAAAGGATGCTTGCTTGGTTCTAATAATACTTGTATACTGAGAAAAGCTCTACTAGTTTCGAGTCATAGAAGGACTCTTCCTCATGAGCAGGATGCGCGGTCGCGGCGATGTCGCGCAGCCTACGCGTCTTATTATAAAATACTTGTATAAACTTTCGCATAGCTGAAATTTTGTCGCAACAGCCACGATTGTTAATGAACACGAAGACTTAAATTTCTTGTCCGATTTTAGGCGAAGGAGGCAAAACAACATTAGCGGTAGCGATCGGTAGGAGGGTAATGCTTATGATTGAAGAATCAAAGACTGACAACGAGATGGGTTTTGAATATACACATATCAAAGTAAGTTTATCTTCTAAAACTGAACTAATTATTAAGACTTAAATTGTAGGTACCTACTCACATATTTTTAATAAAACTATTGTTCCTATTAGGATATCCAACTAAGCGAATCGCCCATACTGATCAAGCTTATGGATGGAGAAGTAGGAATAATGGTAGTTGGATACAAGCATCATTGGGAAGTTTTAGAATCCGGGACTGGCCAGGTACACTCTCAATCTAAATCAACCTTCAATTAAGTCCACAATAAGAGTAATTTTAAAGTAAGTGTATCTGTTATTTGCAGGCAGTGAAACGAGCAGAAAACTCTGAAGATAGTGGACCTCGTCGTGGTACTCTCGTCAACGCTTTACGTATTGGAGACGAGAGGGACGGACAAATTGTTTTATGTTATAATCGTAAGTACCCATTCATCTGTTTTCCGGAGCTGCGGACGGCCTACCGGGTCGCCAGGGCACCAGCTCGAAGCAGGAGTAGGAACGGGTTGTTTTTAATTAGAGTAAGCGTCTGATGCTCCCTCTCGCCTCATAAGGCGGGAAAAGTAATTGGATAACTTTTCTCCCTCAAAATACAAGTACTCATTTGTTTGATTCTTCTCCGAGCCTGCACTTTATGGGCAGATGTTTCTTATACATGCTCCATGTATTAGTCACAAACACTACAGTACCTTATGAGTTGTGAAGCCAACAGTTTCTCTAATAATCTTACAACTACCTATCGTATAATGACTGGACTACCTACTTTTCAACATTTCACAGATACGTGCCATTTTGAAAGACTAACAAGTAAAGGACTGGAAAGTGATACGGAATACGACTTTCATTGGACAACTGTGCCTGCAGCAGTAGGTGAGCGAAAACAAACACATGTGACTCGAGAACATAACTATTTTAATTGAGTACTTGCCAACTAGTCAAATTCAATACTTTTTTTTAACTTTCAAAAACTACAGTTTTCTATTAATTTTATACGAGATTGTGTATTGTGGCGTCACGTTTTTTTAGCGTCAAACAGCATACTTATACCTTAAAAATTTGCTGGCAAAATACTAAAATTAAGTTGGTCACAAAATCAATTAGGCGATTCTCACACTGCCCCGCATGATGCAGCGTAGCGCGTGTATGCGTGTTCTTTCGTTGCTTGTATCTCCGTTTGTATGGAAAACACGCACAGTCTAACACAGAGAAAATGCATCCACGCGCGTTCATGCGGATCACGATCATACACGCGGAGAAACATGCAACCCCGCGCGTAGGTCCGGACGAGACGCAAGACGCGTGATTTTGAATGGGCGTGACGTGTGTGACAGAGAACGGTGATTAAATGAGAGCCGCCGTGCGTGAAGCTACAAAGCGCACCTACGCGCGTGAGTGCGCAAAAAACCCGCACGATGATGCAGATCCGCACTCCCGCAGGAACGCGCGTAGGTGCGTCGACATGCAATATGCAACATAATGCGGGGAAGTGTGAAAATCGCCTTAATGAAAGTGTACAATAATGTTATATTTTAATATTTTATTGTAAATTATTTCGACTGTTTTCATTAAGGAAAGTACCCAATTATGATTGAGGATCGTGATATGGATCAGTGATAGTGGAAACTTCTCTATCATCATTGGAAGCAATAAATAACGACTATTTTTGTTTCAGTGTGTGCTTTCCCCTATATTATGGCATTTGCCGAAGATTTATTAGAGATACGACTAGTTGCTAATGGATCCTTAGTACACGCAGCCTGCATACCAGGACTGAAATTGTTATGCGGGCGAAGAGTAAGTACATTTATTAGATCACTCTATCGAAATCTAGATCTAGGAATCCACTAACGCAACTTTTTGCGGTCATTTAAGTAGTACCTCATTAATCGACATCAAAGTCCAAAACTATTCTGAGGATAGGTTTTACAAAAAAAATGTGTTCCTAAGAAAACCTTAGGCTTTTAACTGAAACAAAAAATTGCTACAATCCATCTTGCTCTCATCTTTCCAATAACTCCACAGGGAGTCTGCTAGCTTTTTTCAGGTTACTACTTCTTTCATATAAAAATTGAATTTGATCTTGGCATTTAGGTAATTCAGAATCGATCCTTAGTATCGGCTATTAAGTTGAATCAAACAATAATGAATTATTACTTTACCTTTATAATGCAAAATAAGTTTCAGGATATATTCTATGTGGCATGCGCACCGGAATACGTGCCTTTAAGTCGCGAGATAGACCCTTGTCTCAGCTTACACGACGAGCTTGTCAGACAGATGAGCAAACAATGTGGACCTTATTCTCTTGATGAAGATGACAATCACGACAGGTATACGTTGCTTAAGTACTTAAGCTTTTAAAAGGTCGACCTTTAGCTTCATTTTGTGATATTAAATTTTAATGCCGTTCCTAAAATGTGAGTCAAGTGCTTCAGTAATGTTTTAAACATAGTCTTGGAAACTATGTCCTAAATTATTATTAAAAACATAATGCATTTACACCACAATTTCATAACAGAGGAGACCCCTACAGCATGAACCGTACTACTACCGCACCTTCGGAAAATAACTCTGCGTCAAGCAGAAGCAGTTCTATTTCGTCAGAACAGGAAAATATTAGACCACCGTTGACACGAATGGCGCCAATCTCACCACCAACTTCTCCCCAAGGTTCGTATAGTCAACTAATGAGCGTTGTTATTCTCAATTAGTTTAACCTCAAACTTTTAAAGTTTGGTGGTAAATTGACAACAAGTTTGAACTGTTTCTAGTTTCACATACCCAAAACTGGGTTATGAGTTTTGACATTTGCTCCCGAACAACAAAACTTTTCATAATAACTTTTAAAGGGCAGTGAACTAAAACAGAACAATGACATTTGCGTTACAATAAAAAATGAATTTTATTTATGTTTTTTAGTGCTCCCAGAAAACAGCGGAAGGTGTGTGAGAATCTACAAGATCCCGCAGAGTAACCTGAGCGCAGGAGCATACCAAAGACAGTCCGTATCCGCCGACCAAGTGGTCACTTCATACTTTTCTGATAGGTAAGGATCAAGTTATTATTATATTGTAACTGTTGTGAGATGTAGCGAATTGTGTTTGTGTATAGTTCTATTCTAAGGGCTCCGGTTGAGCTCGAAACTATTCGACCATCTCCGTACTTTACTAACGTCAAAAATAATTAATATTCTCAATAGAAAATATAATATCCAATGACTAAAAAATTATGCATGGCTGACAGGGATAAAAGAGACAATAATTTACCTTTATTGGGGTTTTATATCGATATATTTTCGATCGATATATTATTAACCACACAAATTACTGATTTCAGGCCAAATAGCATTCGGCAGAGGCTAGCAGAACTGAGACTAGACAGCAAATCAAGAGGCGGAGGTGACGACGAAACTTTATAAGTGATATGTAGACAACCACTAACTTCGTAGCTTGTTATCGAATACGGAACCAGGTGCACAATTTTAATGAGTAGCTAGATATACAACTGTAGGTACCTATAGGTATTGAGTGTTGGAAAGTTACTGACATACGACAAAACTTTCCGAATCGCACGGAACATTCTAGAGAACTTAGTTCAAGCGCGTGTCGTGTCAAGCAAACTTAAATGTCTAGATTAATATTTAATGAAGATTGTTTTAATTCAAGTAGATACGTTACATGTATGTAGAAATAGTACGAGTAGATACTTTTGAATGCAAAGATGTGATATAATAAATATGGGTGATGTGTAGTGAACAGAAATATATTTCGTAGAGCATAATACGAACAAATAAATTATGAAGCTATTTTACATTGACAAATATTCTATGATTGTTGCAAAATTGGAAATTTATTAAATAAAAAGAAAAAATATATACTTAACAATAGATGTATATTTATCTTTTCTGCTATTGAAATAAGAAAATTAAGAATAATTTAAATGTCTATATACATTAATTGCTCTGCACAAAATATATGCTCAATATAAGGAACATACTGTAAAAACAAAATTATATTAAAAATAACAGTTACGATGTAGTCGTTCAATGTTAAAGTAATTTATTGGATAAGGAATTTTATGAATTAGCAATATTTTTACGAAAATATACAATGTACAGTGTAACTACAGAATGAATTCAAATAAATAATTAATAATAAATAATTTAAATGAATCTCATGTTTAATGTAATATTCTAGTCACTTGACTTCAACATGTAAGACAAAAAAGTGATGTAAAATAGTTCTCTTTAGGATTAAACGTATTATGATGAAATGATTATAAATATTATCTTTCTAAAGTCTGTTTGACACCAGAAAAGAAGTGCCATCCAACTATTTGGTTATCTTTCTAGACTTAATAGTATAAAAACTGTAATATTTTGCGATGCAAGAGAATTGAAATCTTATTTAAGTGTTAATACAGATTATCTTCAATGTACATAGAGGTGGAATAGTAGTGTAACATTTCAGATGTATTCATTAAAGTTACATATTTACTTGTATTGCAGAAAGTCTAGTAGTGTATTGAATGTTTCAATGTCGTGCGAAATTGTATATTACTAACCAAAGAAAAGAACCAAACTGATAGAGATAAGATTTACATAATAAGAATTATGAATGCTGACAGCACTTGAGATTTAAAACTATGTGTGTACTGTACATTATGTAGGTAGTCATAAAGTTTTGTCCAATTGAAAATGAAATATTGTGTAACTGATGTCTCTTAGGAGTTAAGCTTTTCGATAGTGTAGTACTAATCTATTCAGATCCTTCTTTTATTTCTTTATTAAATTATAAATGTTAAAGGTATGTGTCCCAATAATGTATGTTGAAATATTAGTGTAAATAACTTATCACATAAGATTGTACGTTTTTATAATATTTCTTGGTTTTTAACTACACTGTGTATTGTTCCCATATAATATAAGAAAGTTTCAAAACATAATAATATTTATCGCATAAAGTGACATTGTCTTAAGCAGAATTGTAATTGGTGTATAATATAAATATTTTTATTACCATTTCCAAACTTATGGAGTACAATTTTTTGTCTGTGAGAGATATTCGAAATACCTCGGAAAGAATAAATATATAATGATGTTATAGTAGTTCACGGAGTTTATTGAAAAATCTATATTTTAAATAAAAGAGCGTATGAAAACCGCATGCATATTAATGATTTTTTTTTTTTTTTTTAATCTATTTATTTATGGGATTTAATCACACAGTGATAATGTCACCCCGTGACTTACAATTAACTTGTCTAAAATCTAAATATGCTAAGTACAAACTACCCAGGCTTACATGTACTTAAACAGTTAAACTTACATAGTATTAACTAGTTATACTTGTTACACATAATTAATAATATTTAGGAGTCGACACAAAACCCTAGCATCCTCTGACAGAGGGACAGCTAGGATGCTGTTACAAGTCCCTACTTCAGATCCAGATAATTTGAAGTTTCTTTCCAGTACGTTCCGTTCACACTCCATCAGAACATGGTAGATATCCTCTACTACTCCACAAACTTCGCAGTTTGGAGAAGCAGTTTTACCCATTAAGTATTTAAATTTGTTGGATGGAATGTGGCCAGACCGCATTCTCAATAATGCTACCACATATTTCCTATCTATCTCCCTACCTTCAAACCATGGGTATCGAGGCAGTTCAGGCTGGATAGTTTTATACCAGATGCCTTTCAACTGAGACCTCTCATCAAAATATTCACGCCATCTTTGTCTGCACAGTTCTTTAACATACCCCAGCCAATCTGAGTATAGCGGTGTGCATTTGTAAATAATCCCCTCGTACGATGCTTGTTGAGCTGATGTGTCTGCTACCTCGTTACCCATGATTCCAATATGAGAGGGTATCCATTGGATAGTTATATTTCTATTCAAAGACTGCATCTTGCGGATACTTTCTAAAATAGTCATGGCTATCGGTAACCCTCGAAGACTCGAGGGTATTCGAGCCAAGTGTTGAAGGCTACTTTTTGAGTCCGAAAATATAACAAATTTGTTATGATGCATATTAAGCAAATACGACATGGCTTCAGAAATAGCTATAAGCTCACAATACATAATAGAAATCTGAGAATTAATTTTAAATTTAGCTTTAATGTTAAGTTGAGGATCAAAAAAAGCAGCCCCCAAGTCCAACCCATTTTTGGACCCATCCGTAAATATTTTATAATATTGTTTGTACTTGTCATCCATCATTATTCTACATTTGTTACGGAGATCAGTTACATTAATTAGCCTTTTTGCCATATTTATACCGTCAATAGTATCACAAATTCTGTAGGACAAGTCTACATTGGTTACCCAAATGTCCAAGGAATAAATACTCAACAATGAACTAGAGTACAAAGGAATTTCTGAGTACATTCTGTGGACCTCTATTAATACTGGTAGTTTTTTATTTCTCCAGTAGAAACCATGGCAAAGGTTAGACAGCTCCTCTAAGATACTAATAAGAATGTTATTACAATCCGACTTCGATTTTAAATAAAACTTACTTGCAAGAAACAATCTTCGAATAGATAATGGTTGCAGGCACAGGTCAGCCTCCATCACGTGGATGGGTGTGCTTCTAATAAATCCCCCTATTACTCTCATTGCTTGGTTTTGTATTCTGTCAAGTTTTATGAGGTGGCCGTTTACACAATTTCCGTACAAAAAGCAACCATAATCCATCCTACTTCGAATTAATGCTACGTATAATCTTCTAAGATGTATGGGATGTACACCCCATTCCGCACCAGCTAATATTTTAAAAATATTCAAATAACGACTGACCTTTCCCCGTACTTCATTTATGTGTTTACCCCACTTTAAGGAACTGTCCAACCACATACCAAGGTACTTTACACAATTGATTTGTTCAATAGGATTACTATCAACAATTAGTTGGATAGTGTTCCTTCTTCTCCCCCTACTGAAAATGCACACCTTTGTTTTCTTATGAGAAACATTCAAACCTAATTCTATCATCAAATTTTGAAAAACATCTAATGCGTTTTGAATATGACATACAGAATCCGATAAAGTCCTTTGCATGTCATACACAACAAAATCATCAGCGTATTGTGAGATATAAACGTTATCTATGGTTCTACAAACTTTACTTGTGGCTGCGTTGAAAAGTAAGGGGGACAAGGGATCTCCTTGAGCTATGCCTGTGCCGGTAATGCGAGACACTAAGATGTTATGTTGCAGTTCAATAAATAAGTGTCTTTGATGAAGATACCTCCAAAGATATTCACAAAGGATAGAACCAACTCCCATGTTATCTAAGATGTTTAAAAGAGACGTTAGATTTATATTATTATAAGCACTCTCAATGTCTATAAAACAACCTACTGTGGATACATTTTTGGAAAATCCAGTTTGAATGCGTGTGACCAATCTAGAGAGACCCTCATAACAGGATTTGGATCTTCGGAAGCCTGTAGTGTCATGAGATAGTAAATGATTTTTCTCTAGGAACCATTCAAGCCTACGTGTTATAATGGTATGAAATATCTTACAAAGACAAGATATGAGAGCAATGGGTCTAACACTTGTACTTGAGTCTAGGGCACTACCTGGTTTCGGTATAGGAACGATTTTAACATTTCTCCACTGCTCTGGTACGAATCCGGATGAGAAAAATCTATTGTATAAGGAGGTTAATATGACTTTAGCATTGTAGGGTAAATGTTTTATCATAGAATAAGACACGTTATCTTGACCCGGGGCTGAATCTGTATTTTTAATTGAATTAATTACTTCCTGTATCGAAACCGGCATGCACAATTGAGCGTTACAAGAATTGAATGTAGGTGTCGGTGGTGAAACATAATCGGGGGCCAGACTACACAACAATGTTTCGGCTTTACCTTGATCAACAAACGATGGAGACGATCTGTACCCTTTGATCCATCTCATGCGCTTCCACATCTCTGCAGAAGAAGTCACACTGTCTATGCTAGTGCAAAATGAACGGAAGGATTCATTTTTGGCTTGTCGTATAAGTCTTTGTGCCTCACTCACTTTTTTCTGCAAAACTTCAAGATTTTGTGGGGTCGGATTTCTTCTGAAAGTGGATAATGCTAGTCGTCTCTGTGCAACAATATGCGATAGATTTTGATTCCAATATGGCTTTGGTATGAATTTATTTGATTGTAGAGGATTCATGCACAGTTTAATCGTAGGAATGAATTCATCGGCTGCAGCATTTATAGTATCCATGAATTCATTATATGCGGATTGATGATCTGCTGGCAATTCTAAGCGTGTTATTTGTGCCTCAATTTTCTGACTGTACTTTTGCCAATCCGCTCTTTTGAAGTTTCTTCGTTTTTTAAAGCTGTCTGATTTATTGTTTTGCATACTAATTTTAATTAACATGTGATCACTCCCCAGATTTTCATTCATGACCCCCCATTTGAATCTCAAAGCCAAATCTGTTGACACTAAAGTTGTATCTGGGGAGGAACTTTGCAAAGCTCCATTGACTAATTTTATTCGTGTGTGAGAGTTATCATTGAGTATACAAAGGTTGCTGTCCATTATTGAATCAAAGATCTGATTGCCTCTTGTATCTGTCCTGGAAGACCAATTTGAGTGATGGCCGTTCAAATCGCCTGCGACGAGAGCTTTATGTTGAGCTAATGAGAACACTTCATCCCAGTCATTTCTGCATGTATTTACTGACGAGGGACAGTAAATAGAAACGACGTTTTCTAGATGATTGCAGTTGAGTAACTTAATTTTAACAATTTGTATTTGCGAATTTGTTATGTTGACATTACATTGTGTAGCTCTAATAGAGTGATGAGTAAAGACAGCTACACCCCCATAACCATCATCACGATCTGCTCTGAATATGTTGTATCCACTCAGTCTGATAACCCTTTCAGGATCAAACCAAGTTTCACTGATTACAGCTATATGAATTTTTTCCTGATTTAATAAACTTTCAAATTCCGTCATTTTTGGTTGTAAGCTCTGAGCATTCCATTGTAACACATTGATGTTTATGTGCCTGTTGTTGTTATCCATTTTTTAATTTTGGTCATAATAGGCATTTCTGTTATAAACTCCATAATAAAAGATGAAACCCAATCAAATAATACTTTCACAGAATCCATCACTTTATTCTCCAAACTAGCTTCACTATCCCAAATTATTTCCTTTAATTTAATCCATACCAATTTCCAGTTATTGTTATTCTTTTTCTTATTTAATTCATCTGCTTTTTCTATATTTTCATGTGATATTTCGGACTCACTGTCTGTCAAAGTCGTCCAGTTAAACACCGTATCTGATTTCTGCTTTTTCTTCGCGTTCTCCTTTTTGTTACAGTATTTTTGTGTTATAGTAGCCTTCTTCTTTACTGTCTTAACTGTGTCAGCATATGTGTTTTTATTTTGTGATGCAGATCTTTTTTCTGTGTCTGTACTTTGGTTTAACACTTGATGTTCTATTTCCATATCATGTACACTTCCTTGTGACTTTTGCACGTTATTTGGTTCAGGGGGGACGTAAAGTGTTAGAGCTCTTTTGTAAGTGCAATTAAACTCCGCCATTAATTCCCTTATTTTCCTTTCTTTTAAATATATTGGGCATGTACGAGACAGTGCCATGTGTTTACCAGAGCAATTGTTACACTTGTAGCTTACAGTGTCACAATTGGGGTGAGACTGGGTACATTTAGGACAAATCTCTTTAACAGATGAACAAACTCGGACTGTGTGCCCGAATCTCCAACAACGAGAACATTGAGTTACGGGAAATTGATAAGGATTAACTTTTATCCTAGTTTCAAATATGTATACGTAGGCAGGTAAGGATGATCCCTTAAAAGTTATTCTGACTGTTTCTCCAGGTTCCCACAGGCCACTATTTGTGTTACGGCGCTTTAATCTCTTAATACCTGTTATCTCAGTATCACAAGTTAAACCCTCGAGTATTTCTTCCTCCGATGAATCTAAGTCTATATCTTTAATAACACCATAACTTTCTTTTATCTCTAGTGTTTTTTGACATTTCAGTCCTTTTTCTTTAAAATATTTAGATTCTATCAGTTTATTTGCACTTTCTTCGTTACTAAATTGGATAAGAACTTTGAATGCGTTAATGTATTTAATTTTTATAATGTCCGGGATGTTTTCTAATTTTAACAACTTGGCAAGCCCAAACTGTTTTGGAATTTTGTCTGCAGAAGTTATACTAATTTCTATTTTATCTTCAGGTATTCTTATCTCATCCGACACCTGGCTTGTTCGGGCAAAACGTTTACCCCGCCTCGTTATATTTGTCCACATTTCATCGTGATCAATCTGTCTAGTTCTTTTACTGCATCTCACTCCGTCAGTTTCTTCAATATTTTGTATAGATTCTTCTAATATCTCCATATTCTCACAATTACTAATAGTCTCCCTACACGCTCCTATTTCATTATTCTCAATAGCTATCTCAATTGATGGTTCGAATTCAAGTTCGTAACTATCCATCACTGATAAGCATTTCTAAATAATTAAACATATGCGCGGTCGAGCGCAAGTGGTCAAACCGGTTCAAAATTGCCACAATATGCGCGTCTTACGATAACACGCGCCCGCGTGCAACTGTTGATATTAATGATAAACAAGACATTTTTGATGCATTTAGGTATGAAAATGCATGCGTGTAATATGTATGTATAATTATCTACGTGTTCAAATGCACATAATTGTAGTCTCAGTATTAGATAGTGTAACGATGTACTTTTACTAATATGCATGTGGTATAATTATCCTAAATCATGTTTCAACGAAATGTGATAGGTAATTGCGTGAAACAAAATAATAGCACATTTTATGAAATTAAAATTTATTGTTTGTATCATACATATATGTAGACAAATTAATGTATATTACTATAATACTTCATAATAAACCCGAGATACTGAACAAATATAAGTGTAATGTAATAAACAAAAGGTTCCAGTAACAAATATACCTACTTATATAATGTAGGGTTTTACTCTGTTATTTTCTCTGAGGTTTAAAATAAATGTCTGTTCAGAACAAAGCGTACCTTATTTGCATGTCAAACATACCTAACATTAGAGCTAAGTAAGTCAACTACTTAAAAAACTAATCCAAACTAATACATATAACAATATTGTACAATTTCCTTAACTTTAAAAACGAATAACAATACAATTGATTAGAAATGCCTACCTATAAAAACTTAGGCTGCTGTTTCAAAGCAGTTATGTCTAAGAATCGAGGCATCTCACCAGGAGAAGCAGACTTCGAAGGTGGTGGTATACCTGAAACAAACAATGATAGCATCATTTTGATAGAATCCTTTTTAATCTGAAATTAGCCACCGACGTCCTGCCCGTCCTGGTCGCTTCACGATATATTTGCGAAATGATATTTAAGAATGTATACAAAAGTCAGTAAGTTACCTTTACGTTACCTTTCTACCCTTTCACTCTTTCACTTTTTTGACGCCTGTCATTTATTTTAAGTAATTTTTCTATGATAAGCGGTTTAGGCAATAACTTGTCTATCAATATGTTATTTCGTCGTGTTCGACAGTCTCATGGCTTAACTAATAACATCCTATACTCTTTACATACCTAACAACTTAATGCTTATATGCGATATAATTGGTGGTGAAGCAAAAAAACAAAATACCATAAAGTGCCATAGGCTGACAACATAGTCATGAGTAGGATACTTAAAATAAGCAGTAATTACCTTGCAACAATTTATGTCGCTCCATATAGTTTCTCGTAGCAAAAGACATGTCAACTGGTGCAGTAGCTGGCCTGGGCGTAGGGCGCTGTGGCGCTGCAACTGGTGGCCCGTTCTTCAAGTACTTGGCAGCCAGCTGGTTCATCTTCAAACTGGTGTCAGTGGACGCATAGATATGTGGTTGATGTAATCCTAGAGGATCATCGCCGAATTTCACTCTAAAATAATTTAATTCTGCTTAACTGTTCTTAATTTGCTTAGTTAGCTAACTGTGAAAAGGTGGCTTTTAAAAAAGGATTTAACTTTACCTTTTAGTAACACTAACATTAGTCTTGTCTATATGCATTTGTACAGAATGCAACTGTTGTCTAGTGTTTCTGTATAGTGCACTAGCTGAAGACGGCATATCTGAATCTTGCAGCATGCCATTCACATGAGTCTATAAAAAGAAAAAAGAAAATTATTGTTTCCTTTGTCAGTTTGTAGTTCAGCTAAGCATGATATTTTAGGTTTGTTCACTAGATCTCAGCCTGGTATTAAGTCTCAGTATTGGCATAGATGAGGGTGTGTGTTCGAAACATACCAATGGCAAGTACCAATGTCACTTTTTCGGAGTATTACTATTATATGTATAAGTTTGTAATAGCATTAAGCAAGCGTGATTAATGCTCTGTGTGAGAAGAAGCTTTGCTCAGCAGTGGGCATTTATAGGCAGTTGAAGATGATGATGATTGGTATAGAGGTGATCTGGTATTGTAGGAGCCTACCACATTTTCATAGATCTTATGTAACTGACACAAAGTAAGTCTTAAGACAAAAATGGAATTAAAACCAATATACTTCAATTCAATAAGCAAAGAGTAAAAAATTAATATTACCATAACTTTATTATAATATGTCCAGCCAACATTTGATTGATTATCACTATCTGCATCGGAACTGAAAATAAACAAGATTTATTATTATTCTTATACTAAAACATAGATAAATAATAAAAATAACTAACTAAACAATATTTCTAACAATGTATGCCATGAATAACTTACTCGCTATAATCTCTGACATCCAAATACAAGCTCTGCTCTGGTGACATCAGTGGTGTAGTTGCATTATCTACTTGAACATTACACAGGCTCAATTCATTCAATGTTTTCTCTTCATTGACACCTACAAGTGGAAGCACACCACCATTCATTGGAGTGTTCGTTAAAACATTTCCTTGAGCCTCAAACTCTGCCCTCATAGTATCACCTACAGGTGTAATACCATCTAAAAAGTTTGGGTTAGGAGCTTGCCCTTTAGACACAACCTCTTTTATGCTTATTTGAGATCTATTGCATTGTATTTGTGCATTGTCATTTGTTTTCAAGATTTCCTTGTTTATTACTGTTGAAGTTCTAACCATTTCAAAACTAGTCATGACTCCAATTGATATTTTATGCTGCTCATTCCCAACAGTTTCAATAGCTACATGTTTCTGAGCAGGTATTTGTGCTTGTTGGCTTGCTGTAATAAACTTATCCACTTTTTCTTGTAACAATTGCAACTGTTCATTTTGGAGCTTTATTATTTTAAAAAGGTCAGATACAGTTGGCTCTCGTTTCTCTTTGGAAATATTTGTTTGTTTTTCAACCTCCATGGAGTTTGGATTTTTGCTCTGTTCATATCTTTCTATGGCCCAAGTCTTTTTGTCAACTGCATTCAATTTTGGACTAGGTGTTTTTTCAGTACTACAAGGACTACACTGGCATTTCCTAGCTGTTGGAGTAGGAGTGCAGCAGGAACATCTGCTGGGCTGTGATGGCAATGTACATGGGCAGTGACTATGTCTCATAACATTTTGGGCAGTAAATGGTAAACCATAGTTAGGCCTGTGGTTCTGAGGCATTTGTTCTTTTGTCATTATATAATTTGTAATTGTTGGAGTAGTCTTTGTAACACAGTGGTGACACCTGCAATCAGAGTCTTCAAATCTAGTGGGCTGCTGACTTTTTACATTGTCCTGCATGTTCATAGCTGCCATTTGCACCATTTCAGATTTCCTAGTGAAAGGATCATTTTCTTTATCCAAACTAAGCTGGTTCAGTTGCTTTGTTAATGGATTCATGTCCAAATTAAATTTATCTAAGTTATCTCTCTTTATAAAGAAGTCATCGTTTTTGATCAGTGTGTTTGGTAGTTTTAGTATTTTGCTTTCAGTTGATATCTTTGGTGCAGAACTAGATTCAGGGGTATAATTCATTGTATAGCCATCAACAGCATTGTGATTACCATTAGTAGGCTTTAGGATGGATCTACAAAGTGTGGGCCTTCTAGGCTCATGGTATGAAGCATCCAACATACTTAGATCCAAGTCGTGAGACGGTGACCACTCAGGAGATTTCTGATAGCTAGACAACGGAGTCTTTGTCATTGTTGGATACGGAGAACTATTGCTGCACTCAAAAAGTTGCACTGGGTCATTACTGTACGGTAAAACCTTAACCTGACTGTATAAGTCAGGTAAATTTGCATTCATCTGCCTCTCTACTAGTGGACGAGGCGAATGACACTCGCGTTCGTTCATGTCGGTAGATAGGAAAGCTTTAGCAGGACTCTCAAACCTAACTTTCTTCATTAGCATTAACCTTTAAAATATACCACGCACCATCAAATATATAGTTTCAAACACTACACAACACTTAAAAATAATATAACATATCACATTTGATTAAAGTTTTGATATAAAACTAAATTCAAAATTAATTACAAAACTCTTGTATTCCCACGAAAACAACACAACAAACTTTTGAAAATTTGTATTTTGTAAACGTTAATAATGACATTGACATTTGACAGAACCATAGCCACTTCATACAAGCATACCAACGAGTAAAATGTACAGAAAGTCGACATCAGGTAACGTCAGTTTAAAAGATGGTATAATGGTTTTTAAATTAATTAATTCAAATGTAAAGTTTAAAATTGATACTAATAAAAACGATACTAATTTCTGTCAAAACAATACATTTTATAAGTAGGTACTTCATTGATGCTAATAATGCAATATCTTATAAACAGAACAATATTTATATATTGCAACATTCTACTACAGCTTCAACTGTTAACTGTTATGGCTGTCAGTGTCACATTATCTTAAAAATGTCATTGGAGTTATGAGTTATTTTCATTTGAGGTTATTGTATGGTCTTCGTTTCTTAAATTATTTAAATCAAAATGAATGGGCAACTATTAAAAGCGTTAAGCCCTTTAGTTTCGGCTATTAGGTCGAAGGGCTATAAAGCACCGGGTGGGATTCGATATCCAGGAGGTATCGTGTACTATCCAAGGTATAAACTTAATCAAGTGTAAGCAAATGCACTTGTGAATAATTGTTTTCATTCAGTATAATAATACTACTCATTTTTAGATATCCTGATCACAAAGACCCCGAATACACGCCTACTAAGTTGTTCAGAGTGGAACGAATCAAACCCAGCAAACACCAGCCACATTACCTCAAATCTATCCTTCGGGAATTTAACATTTTGGAGGAAGTAAGTGAACCATCCTTGTGTTATAGTTGTGTAAATCAAAACAATATCATATATAAATATGTTTAAGATATGATGATGTTGATACAAAAATAACAAAACTATATTTTTGTTCCAGTGCAAAAATAATGTTACTGTAGTAAAAAATATTCCTGAAATCAACATGAGACTATGGAAAATTAAACATTTGATAAAAATTACACCGATTGTATTTCCTTATGGAGAACCAACTAAAGATGACATAAACTACACAGTTTTGAAGGAAAATGGTCAATGTATTGTCACCAAGACAATTGGTCCAAAGCCCGAGCAAATTGAGGCTTTAGAACAATTTGAGAAGAGCGAGAAGAAAATGGATTCTGACACATTGAAGAAAGATTCAAGATATAAATGGAATAATGCATTTAATGGAGGATTCTAATTGTATTGCAATGTAGATTAGTTTTTAAAATAAAAGTTATGTTAATTATAAGCTTATGTTTATTTCAATTAGGTCTACAATCAAGTATTCCAGTATTTAATGAATCCATAATGTACACATACAGGTGGTAGGAATATTAAGTAACATTCACATCTAGCTATCTTGAATTAAATCTTGAGTTGTAAATAGCCTAGTGGAATACTAGTCACCATATTTTTCATGACTAATAAAACATCAAGTGCTTCATGAAAACGTTTATTTAAGAGCTTGCAACATCATAAGCTATTAATTAGAACTACATACATAATTAATAACATACATATTATATATAATAATCTTAATAAAAAATTAATCATCTTCAGCTTTTTCAGAACTCTTCTTATTCAACAGGTAGTGAAAATGTTCAGGTGTTTTAAAGTAGTTCTCTAATATGATTCCATGCTTATTACCAAGATCAAACCTAGCATCGCCCCAGGAGACTATGAATGTAGGACTTAACTTTTTGAAATGTTTCAAGTGAAACTTGTGTGTTTTTATACTATTGAAGAAGTGCCCTCTGAAAACCGCCAAATATTCGTCACCATCCTGATACATTCTGATAACATACTTTGATAATAATACTTTTATAGCAATGTGTAGTGCAATGAAGGATCCAAGGTAAACTAAGCACTCGACTGGACTATTGGCTATCACTACATTATCTCCGATTACCACTGGGTTGTACATATCCGCTTTGTCGAATACAAAAGCAGCATAGTACAGAGCGCTGGCTCCAATTATACCAGTTGATACGGTTAAGTAAGAAGATGCATATTTAAGTGCAGTGTCCATAGGAGCTTTGTATATCAACTGCCACCGTTTAGATATTCCATCTCTTTCTCTCCACATCTTTTGGGTCTCCATGTAGCGGACTGGAGCATTTGAGGCATATCTGACCAATGTTGTATGAAGCCCGCGAAATGTTTGTTGTTCGGCTAGTCGCAGTAATCGCAAGCAATTCATTCTTCTTGTTTTATTTTATTTAATGCAAAGCTAATATTGTTATGGTAAATCTTAACTTTATTCACTCATATTTTCTTTCAAAGAGCACAATATTTACTTCGTAGTCGGTTGATTTGTTTGTATTTTTGAGGTTATATTTTGATGTGACACTTGAACAAACAGCTGATTGTGACAGTTTATGTTTCGTTCAATAACCATAAAAAATAGTGTTCATGAACTTCGTCAGTTTTATTTATTTGATTTGCTTGCTTGCTGTTTGAAAACATGGGTTAGTTATGGAAATATATCAGAGTTAAATAAAAAAATAGAGTTTAATGTTTAGAGTATAATTTATTAAATCATATTAGAAATAACTTAAATATTTGATTCACGGAAAACAATACTTAATGACAGTCAGTATTTATACAAAATCGTGCATAATTAATTATGTATAGGAAACTTAAAATATGTGAATAAATTATAAGTATCCCGTAAAATAAAATCAACATACACATAATTATTTAAAAAACAACAAGTTACAAAAGTTATACAATAGTGTTGTGATAGTTATAAATATTACAACTGTTAAATAATATAGCTAATTAACAATTATGAAAGTAATAGTTAAGTAACATGAATTTAAAAACTCAACAAGAGTTCCATTAGTACCAAATTATTTTCTAGGTCTGAACCTATACACTATACCCATACTGCTGGCAGTATACACTGATGATAATAATTATACACTAGACAACAAATAATTACACTGAGGTACTATTTCTTAACATTGTTTACACTTAAAATAATGGACTGTTGATGAATAACACAAACTTATTCTCTATCGCACCTTTCGTACCAGGACTGGAGTCCCGACATTTTTAACGTCAAAATTCAGTCGCTAAAACCAAGTCTATCTCTTCATTAGGTTGACAACCATATCCTTTAGTAACAAAGTTAAAAATCTAGAAATAATACAATTTCTGTCATAGCGACCAATTTCTGTCATAGCGACCAATTTCTGTCGTAACCACTGTCGAGACTGTCAGCCCCGGTTGAAAGGGCAAAACTCAAAAAATATAATATGCAGAATTCTGCACCAAACTCTAAAATTGCCACATAATCATAATACACATCTTGATACAAAATCTTGAGACTAGTTGTGATTACATTACATTCTATATAATATTTATATTTGAACCAATACATTACTATTTCTACCAGTAAATGGAATATTGCATTACATAATATTATAACAAACCTATAATAATACACACAGCCAAGGCAGGTATATTAATTAATCTGGGTTAACTAGGCTTGTCAAAAACTATATCTCTATCTATTTTTAGTTTTTACTTACGATTAAGTATAATATTAATAAATCTGTGACATAAATATATCTTCAGATAAAAGTCAATTCATATTAGCGCAGAGTAGAACCATTGATTTAAAAATATAGCAAATTTAACTTTATTTCAGCAAAGTAATGCACATAATTATTCAACTTCACGCTACTATGGATTTACGCTTCTATGTATATATATTCCATTAAAATAATAGTTTCACACGTTGTGGTTTCGACGTTATGAGATCGATGTAAATTCTAAATTTGTGTATATTTTTGTTTATAACACACTTTTTTAAGATTAGAACACATGGATTATTAAGTATCTAAACTAAAATACATAAGATATTAAAATCTAACATATAGGTATTTTCTGCAGATGCCTAGATACTCATTCCGCTCACTGGTAATAGCGCCACTGCAGTAAACAGTCCCTTAAGACTAATTACTCTCAAAAATATTTTCCCCAATGTAGGTTATATAGGACTTAATGCTACATAACCACTGCCAGTGACACGGAAGTTAAATTAAAATAAGTGTCATGAATAAAAACGATTTATTTATACATAGTAAGGACGTATGGACGTAACATAATAGTAAACATAAACACTGGTTCAACATTTACGCATAATCATTTTGATTGGACAGCCAATCCACCAATCAGGCGTTTGAGTGTAGAGAACAAAATACTGAATTTGAAACTATAAAATCACGTTGAACTTATAGTATTATTGCTTTCTTTTTCCTCAAAAGTATTTTTACTACGAGGCCTTTTAGCCGGGCTGTCTTTAGAGTTTTCGTACTTAGAGAATAAGTACTGAGCAAATAAGTCATCTTTGCCTACATCTACTTTTTGTGGCACATTCTGATTTTTCGAATAATTTGATATTCTATTGCTAGAGTTTTGTAAGAGATTGATATCAATATTTTCATTGTTTGTTTTGTAGTAAGTTGAAGTGTTCTCACGTTTCTCTTCTTGTTGAACTGTTGGGTCGTTTGTAGGTTTCCTAAGGCTTTCTGGTAAGGCGTCAGATTTTAACTTTACTAGTGTTGTGTTGACGACTGAGCAATCGATCTGCATCAGCGTTACGTGGTCATTCATTAGAGAATCTGAAATTAACAAGATACTTTTATAACAAACTTCAGTATCTCAGTTGAAAGTAGAAATTTCTTTATGTTGCCAGCTTAGCGTGAAGCATTTCTATTCAAAAATATAAATAAAAATGAATTAAAATACAAGATTAAGAAAATGTTTAAAATAACAACTTGAACTTACCATTACCACTTCTAGCAGGCAAGATCAGAGCCATCTTCGGCGGCCTAGTGACATTGTGTGAGACGGCTGGTAACAACAAATGCTCTCCTTTGCCAAAGCCTACAATGTAGAACGTGTCGTCCCGCCTGTGTAAGGCTTCAAGTAAGGCATTCCACTCTCCCAAGTCATCCATATTGAAATCATTGACCGCTTTCCTCATTGGCTTACGGTAAAGAGTTTCGTAGTCTATAACCGCGTTTTCTGCAAAGTCTATGTCTTTATTCCTCCTAAGACGACGTAACCGCGACTTGTCCTTGACGGTCTTTGCGTGATTTCTTATACTAGGAAAGTCCATTAAGTTGTTTTCCAAATGCAGTTTGTTGAACAGCCTGTAGCTTTCTAATAAACCACCTGTAAATGAAAACATGTAGGTATGCTATATTTTGTAATGACATTGAATAATTCATACTACTTTTCCTGTTTTTACCATCAAATAAGTCCAAAGGAAAATCATGACTAACATTTACCACAAAATCACATGACGTATGCAATTTTCCCTTAGTGTTATCGAATAGAGTAGCAGGCAACCACAATAATACATAGGGTCAAATTCGAAGTCACTAAACATTTCTGAAATGTTCAACGTCGATACATCGAACCTCTCTTAGACTAAGCATTGACGCGATCTTCTGCCGCGCCTGCCGCGGAAAGGAGGCGGAATTTTCAAAACTCACGAGACCGCAGTTTTTTTACGATCCCACAGCCGCCGTGGTTGCGATTATCGCCCGCAAACTTGGTGGTTGATTATTGCAAGACGGGGTGGTCGGTTAAACAATCAGTTGAGTTCCAGACCGGCCGTCCCATTGCGATCGCCCGCCGACCGATCGCAAAGCCCGCCGGTGCAGCGGAAGCTTTTTTTACAGACATATATGTATATGTATTCTACAAAGCCTGCGGGCCCACAACCGTGGCGGGTGCGGGAGAAAATCGCGCCAAAGGTCCTTAGACTCACAGTACTAATCAAACAAATATTCAAACACATTTTAACGAGTTCTGGAACACTTACCATTAATTTTCTCATCACTAAGATAAGCCTGTCGTTTCTTCCGTGGAACATCATACGTCCAGTTTAGCGTCTTCCCGCCGCCGATCCAACGCTTCAGTTCGCCCGCTATACGTATGCTCTCCGTCTGGTTGATGTTCACGAAGTCTGTAGCTTTCACTGTCGAATTCTGACAGTCTGTTACGTATGTACCGTTTGTTAAGTCATCTGGAAGCATGTTTTAGTAAGTCGTTAAAAGGATTGTAACGCAGTATTTGTGTTTGGCAAATCATTTAGAGCCTTATTTTGTGAGCAGTAATTGTTGTTTAAACCTTTTTTAATCGAAATTTCAAAGTTTGATCTCTATTGTCCATTAATATGAAGTTCCGATAGTATTTATTTACCTTTCAAGTTAGTATTTTAAGTGTTCTTTACGAAATTTTTGATAGCATAAAATGTTATTCAACTTTTATTCTATTTCTTCTCTTTGAGTAAGAATATGTTTAATCAGGTTTTTAATTCCTAAATTGTTTAATAATAACAGAAATACCTTAATAAAAAGGAGTAGGATTTGTGAAGGTGAAAAAACAGTCAACAGCCTTGACGATATACCACCGGATTTTCAAGTTGGCTTAGCATAGAAACAAAAAATCAATACATTCAATTCTATGCACGTTTAACATTTATAAAGGTCAAATACAATTAATTGTCTGTTTTTCATAACGAGCATAATGACAACTATCTTAAGGTTTAATTTACTTTAAAGGCTGTGATTATCGTGCATTATTATGAGCTCTGTTAGCTCATAGAGATATTTTCTAGTTTAGGACGTAATGCATTCTATTACCTATTACTTATGTAGAATCATAAAACGCTGACTTATTGAAGGCCTGTTCCACTAATTTATCTTAGCAATAAAATTACAATGACCATGTATATCGCTTTTTATTGACACATAAGCAGTGAAACAGACCCTTAAGTGATAAATAATGAAAGGGATAAGGGTACACACCATTTACAATATCTACAGCGGTGTCCTCTGACCATAGTAAATGCCTTGTGCTTCTGTGTGGAGCGGAGGGCCCGACAAAAGGCTTTGCGTTCCACCTTTTGTAAAAAACAAACAATAAGTATGTTAGAACAGCGATGGAATATGAATAATGTATTCAAACTTGGTAAAGTAAATTAATTAGTTACAAAAATGAAATAATTCATTTACACCACTGGAATCTAAATTGTGAATAAGTTATTAGCATAACATAACATAACTTAACATCACGCCTTTTATCCCCGAAGGGGTAGGCAGAGGTGCACACAGAAGTAACACCCACTTTTCACTATTTATGTTATGAGTCCCATGTAATAGGGGGTGAGCCTATTGCCGTATACCGGGCACATTTCCAGATCCCGTGCTACTTCTGAGATTTTTTTTTAAACCCAGTAATACTTTGCCCGACCCGGGAATCGAACCCGAGACCCCTTTGCCCGGCAGTCGCACTCGCGACCACTCGTCCAACGAGGCAGTCTTAGTTAAGTTATTAGATCATATTTATTTTTGCTTGCGTTTATTTTATACTAAATTAATTATGGTTCTCGGCTTACCCACATAATAATTTGACGAGGAAGACGACTAGTTTCAAGCGATGCTAGAGGCTCATATTCAGGAGCAGCGTTCCGCGACCCGTGACGCGGTAACTGTCAATGAAACTAGTCGAATTCCTCGTCAAATAATTACGTGAGTTAGCCGAAAAACATTTCATTCATTATTAGATCTTGTAATAAAATATGTGTTACTTATAAAAATGAAGTAATTAACAGTTATTAGTATAATGTCAAGTCAAATTACGTTGGTTAGAAGAGGATGGGCAAAGTGCTGCTTATCTTAATGTATGTACAATAACAAATGTTATATGGTTCGTCGAACTTTGGAATAAACATTGTCGTGTTAATTCATTAATTAAACATGATTTTGAACCTTATTCTAAACGCTTATGGCAAAAAATGCCAACAGTATAACACAACTAACATTTTCCTTACCCTAGAACATTCCAGTTTAACGATACCATGAAGACCATAGCAAATATAACAGCTATGTTCTTCTTCGGTATTAGCAGGGAGGCGTCGAGTCGTGGCATCTGTTACAATATTTACCAGGTGTTAATACAATTTAGGTAATAAGTTTATAGGTAATGTTTTAATAGTATGTAGGTACAAACTATGGTGTAAGAAACGAGGTCAGCTTAACACGCAACACCTGTACACTCTAACGTAAATTAAAACTTTTGTAGTAGACAGTATAAAACGGAACTGATTAAACAAAAAAGAAGTTGTATTTTTAAAAGAAGTCCAGAGCAAGGGCGTTAAAAATAGGCGGACATAATGTCACTTAGACATGATTAAACCACAAATTGGTTTTTTATGTGTGCGTGTGTAATGGTTTACCATTTCGATCAACAATAACAACTAGATATCGGGTCGGCGCAAGAAAATCGTCTCGACAAATAAGAGTTTAGTACGCTCCAAACACGGCCAACGTACTCACGTCTCACGATGCCGCAGTGCGTAATTGCAAGTTGCAAAAATAATAACCGAAAAAGCAGTATAACGGCCGGAGTGCCTTACTTACGATAAGTACATAAAGTATAAGTTATATTTTAAGCTTTTCAACTAGTAAATAATATCTAATAAGACAAAATTAACAATTATAAACCGAAGCCACCAATGTTCGTGCGTATGTTGTCGATCCCTTGGCCAAGCATCGCCAAACAAACATTTGTTTAAACAGAACAGTGGATGCATAGAGTCGATTTGTATTGTAAAATAAAATTGTATTGTAACCTGATTGGGAAAGAGTACGTAACCTATGGAGTTTCTTGCTCGTTCTTCTCCATAGGAATCTACACCTTGGAATGAGCAAATAGTTCACTTATAAATTTATATTATTGACGTTCAAAAGTGCCTTCCTGGTCTAACTGAAATAGACTTAAACTTTTAATAATAAAGTAAATAAATATATCATACACAAAAACGTACCACTAATAATAAAAATAAGTGATGTATATTAAGATCCCGAAATATTAATTTTCAAATTATAAGATTATTTTAGTGTTCAACGCGACTCCATAAATACCTCCTGTAGCGAAATTCGAAATTCGAAAAAGCAAAACGAAACAAAATAAAACGATATAGATCGCAAGGCAATAACGGAAAAATTATCTTTATTTGTTCTAGCTTAAGGTTGTATTCAAACTAGATATTGAATAACTTATGTCTTTTAATTTCTACATGACAGGAGTAAGAAAATTCTTTTCTCGTCTTATATGACGAATGGTCGTAAGTATAAGATAATATTTTGACGATTTATGACTTTATTATTAGGTGCCATGGTTGTTATTAGGTTGAACTTAAAAGTATTTTAAAACATTTTTCTCTGTTTGTTATCGTTTTACTATTATTATTCACACGGACAGAACTGGAGCTTGATTTTGTACGTAACCCTTTATCTAGCTGCTATTGTTGATCGAAGGGTTACCACGTTACCAGACTTAAGCAAATGACAGATGTTTTATGTGATATGTTCTGCATGTAACTCAATAGTAGCCAGGTGAAACAGTCGTTGTTTCAAGATACTGCGTCCGCCTGTTTTTCAACGTCCTTGGTCCAAATTTAATACTGGTCATAAATATATTGGAGAATAGAAAACGATATCAAATTCGTATTTCTTAATGCACGAACATAGTAAGTACCAGCGAGACTTTCAATTTACAGAATAATAACAAGCTTAGTATTACCTTTCGACTCCTCCCGCCCGTTTCAAGTTGATCCCTAAGCAGTTTATTCTCTAGTCGCAACCTGGCGATCTCTTGCTGTGCTTCAAACAATTTCTGTTCTAACGCAGTCACATATTCTTTCTTTTTCTGCCGGGATTGGCATGCTGATTCCCTGTCGAACAGACAAAAGATAAAGTATTGCACCAGTTGAGGTAAAATAGACCCTATTGTTAGCACAATAAAGCTTGTTAATGTTGAATAAAAATTAACATGGCGTCATTATTTTACACATACATACGTTGCAGTTTAAACTTTATATCAATGACATAAAACTTTATTTCGAATGTTAGTTTCTAATCGGATGAATGTAGAATGTAGATATGTAAATTAAAATTCAGTCTGTTAGTACAATTTCGATAACAACTAGTTGGCAGTAAAATTGTGATAATTTAAAGGCAAAGGAAGTTTTAAAAGAGGTTACACTTTTATTTCTTTACTATTTTGCTTACTTATAAATTTAAACATGCTACTTAAAGTTATTTTCCAATAGGGAGTATACCAAGTAGGTACTAATAATAAAGAGTTAATAAATCTTTCACAAGAAGAAACCAAACCAAATATGACTACAACGATGACACATACACAACCACTAGATCAAAGAGGTATCATCATTGGATTTCCATATTTGCATTTGTAGGAATATTAGAATACGTCCTCGCGAGCCTTTTACGGGTTGCCCGCGAGCTGCGCCCTTGCAGTCACAGTAATGGTTTGGTGCTCGACTCATAGAAGGTTCGTATAAATAATAATTTTAAATACACGGCCGCAGCTCGCTGATCATTCGCCAGATGTGGACGCACCTTTATATGTCTATTGTAATTTTCGTGAGACATACTAAATAAATTATTGTTTTCGGCTTACTCACGTAGTAATTCGACGAGGAACTCGACTAGTTTCAAGCCATGCTAGAGGGTCGCGTTCAACTCGCGACAGTCGCCGCGTCGCGGGTCGCGAAATGCTGCTCATGAATATGTGAGCCTCTAGCATGGATTGAAACTAGTCGAGTTCCTCGTCGAATTACTACGTGAGTAAACCGAAAACATAGCACCTTTATATGCTTGTTTATTTAACATTCTTACCTATTCTTAATCATCCTCTGTTGTTTCTTGATAGCTTTGATCTCAGCTTCACTGAAGTTGGAGAGGTCTATCGTGGGACTGTTTGAACCCTCACTGTCAGCGTAAGGAGGTATCACATGGTTTTGTACTATCTGTGGAGTGGTGCCATTGGTGGACACTATCAGTTTAGGGTTGATTACTATGTTGCTTCTTGGTGATGTTACCTGTAACATAAATAATTGGTTAGATATATTCTTAGCTTCATTGGAAAGTATGCCATGTCCCTGGTTGTTTAACCATTTAATTTACACTACTAGATAGTCTCTTGATTTTTGAAGAAGCTTTAGGTAAGTGTAAGATTTTTAAAGATCAAATCTTTCAATATTGCAGGCGGAGCTGCAGGTGAAAGTTAGTTATTGGGCAATAAAAAAAATATGAGAAAGAAAACTTATTAAACAATTAAACATCATGCGTAATTGGCCATTACAATTCCGATTAAGAGATATTTATGAAGCAAGTAAAACACGTGAATTTATTTCTGCAAATAGGCTACAAGGCAAGGCAAATTTTTCAAGCGAACGATGAAGTCGATATTTCCCAAGTGATTTTAATTGATTGCCCATTTAATAACGTCTTTGAATTGCCAGTTTATGAAAACTAACAAACAATTATGAAAGTTACGAAGGCTACAAGGCAATATAGGTACGAAGGTAGTGACCTGAGGAAAAATTTCGATAACGGTAGTACCTGCAAACAGTGTTCAAACACATATAGATAGTGCATTATTACGCGAATTGTTTACTTGTCTCAAAATTTTTTGGCTAAACGTGTAAAGTGCTGGCATGAATTCAAACGTCGGTATCTGGTTCACATCACTTTGTTATGAAATACTTGTATTGTTAATTATTTCACATAGCCTTAATCTTATATTAAAAAAAGGTTGAATATCACATTGTTTAGGTTTGGTAACAAAATGTGTCTTGCTCCAAATTGACATAGATTAGTATAATCATTTGCATATGCATATGTCATATATGATTACATAACTTCACGTATTGTCATATTTGTCGTTCGAAAGAGGTATATTCGGAGAAGTATGAGAAGACTTCATTTAATTTTTACTGATGGAAGTATCTGATCAGAAACTTTAAAAATTTTAACAAAGCCTGATCCTAGAAAAGGAATAGTAAACGATAGTAGCAGTATTATAGAAATATTAAAATAAATCATCATCATAATTAACAATACTAACCTGAACTTGACTATCCTTGGCACCATTAAACTTGGTTTGCGTCAGTGGCGATATGGCAATCTTCCCACCCTTTGTGCTGTCCGCCGGGATGATAATACTGGGTGGCTTCGTGGTCACATTGGAATGCCTTTTCAAAATACTGGGCACTTTCTTATGTTCCACTATCAATTGAATCTGACCATTCACAGCGATCTTATTGTCAGATGGAGAATTATTCGTGTTCTCATTCACCACTTTGAAGTAAGAATTTTGATGGTAACCATTACCTAAAACAAATATATTTATTAGTATGTGTTAAAACGTTACACACAAAAAATATGTATTTGATTTTCAAGACTCAGGCAGAGACCTAATCACTTAATCCATGCAAATTACATGAATTGCCTAGTTTTACTTGAATAATTTATTTATTTATTTATTTAACAACTTTGGAAGACTAACAGCTAACAAAACAAAAATTAAGAAATTGTGTGAGAGTCTGACAGCCAATGACAAGTCTTCACATATAAAAATCAAACTAATACTATAAAAGAATGTGGTCGACACAGTACTCCCTACAAAATTATTATAATAATAAAAACAAACAAAACAAAATAAAAAGAAACAAAGTACTAAATTACTAATATATACCTACTACTACACATCTGAATACTACACAGACAAATTACCTCGCAAAACATAAGTTCAATCGCGTTCACTATTATGTTACTACATAAAAAAAGAAAGGCTCAGGCACCTCCTGACCGTAGACACTTTAATATTAAAAAGGTCAAAATCATGCTGCTTGCACACGCTGTTAAATTCCTTAATTGCACGCACAAAATACGAGTTTTGCCTATAATTGGTTGAGGAGGATGGAACACGTAGCGGTGGAAACCATCTCCTCGACCTTCCAGGAACATTGAGAAACAATCTCGCTAGAATATCGTAACTGTCAATATTATTTGTTAAGATTTTAATTAATAGGGTACAATCTCTTATTGCTCGGCGGTCCTTAAGCGGTAGGATGTGATATTTCTTACAGAGACTGTAGTAATCTTCAGACCGGTATGGGACACCCTGGTGATAGCACAGATACTTGATGAATTTCCTCTGGATATTTTCAATACGATCAATGTACTTGTGATAACACGGGTTCCACACTTCAGACGCATATTCCAAGTGACTTCTAACAAAGGTACAGTATAGAATTTTTAAAGTTTTTGATTGAGTGAAGCACTTAGATAGTCGCATAATGAAGCCCAATGACTTTGAAGCTTTAGCAACAATGGCATTAACATGAGCCTCAAAAGTGAGCTTAGTGTCATGATGAACCCCCAGATCTCGGATGATATCTGATCTAGGAAGTGTTTGATCTCCCAAGGTATATGATGCAACTATATTAGTGCGCTTTCGGGAATATGTCACCACCGAACATTTTGAGGGATTTAGATCCAGCCTACGCTCACGACAGTAAGCTTCCAGTCGACACAGGTCAACCTGTAACGCAGCCACACCGGTCTGTGATGATATTTTTGAAAAGATTTTCATATCATCGGCAAAACATAGTACAAGCCGGGCGAATTAACTTGACACCTGAGACGCCTGACGTTTGTTTAAAGTACTGAGTGCAAAAAAGATATTTCGTTTTATATCTTTAAAAACTAAAACTCAATATTTTCTCGGTAAGTTTATGTAGGGGTGTAGGTATTTTAATTGAACTTCAGAAATATTTATGTACTTAATACCTTTTAGTAACACACATTATGTGATTTTTTTACTGTTATAATATTTTATTTGGATCTAATAAACCTAGCCTTTACAAACGTTAATTAAATTTTATAAAAATTGTAACTTTGATGAGATCAGACATGAATCAATGTCGTTTATATAGATATATATAATAATAGAGTATTTAATGTATTTATGTACCCAGTAAATAATAGCCCCCAACTTAGCAACAGCTAATAACAGGTACAGATGACTGTAAAAATGCCATGTTGATAAGGTATAAATCACGACCTGTACATAGCGACAAGCTCGTAAAAGTCATTACGTGGGATGTCATGCGTGGAATGTCGAATGAACGACCCTTGTTATAAATGTATAAGTAGCAAATATACGTCATTTTCACTTTCATTGGTACCATATTAGCACAAATATTACACCCCTAACATTGTTAAAGCAAATCAGTAACTGCAATATGATCCTACCATGCTTCTATAACTTTCAACATATTCACGCCACTGAACAGACAGACAGACTGGACAGATACACAGACAAAAATTACAGAAAATTCTGTTTCTTTTTTTTTGTGTATAAGCCAGTAAACGAGCAGACGGATCACATAATGGTAAGCAATCGGCGTCGCTCATTGACACTGGGAACATCAGAAGCGTTACAAGTGCGTTACCGGCCTTTTGGGGATTAGGAATTTGAGGATTGTTGGGGATTTATGGATTGGGGAGGGGGGTGTAATTGAGCGTCCGGTAACCTCACTCACACGAAGAGAAACAACGCTTGGGTTGTGTTTCGTCGTGTTAGTGAGGCCGTGGTATCACTCCGGTCTAGCAGTCCCAATCGTGCCAAAGCATGGCTCTCCCACATTTAAACGACGATGAAAGCCACGTAGGAATCTAGAATTTAGAGTATTTAACTAATCTGGAAATCAAAGACCATTTACCTCACAACGACTTTTGTCACTAAACCAACAAAACAGTTAACAAACAAAGATTAGATTAACTTAACTCATTTCTTCTATCTACCTACAAATATTTGTACAGCCAAAATGTTAACAAGTCATTGAACCTATTTGGATTAAAGTGATGCAATAGAATGCAATGAAAACTCACCTTTGTTTACCTTAGAATAAGAGTTCCTTATTTCACTATCACAGTCTTCAGTCTCCATTTTAATGCCCTGCAATTAAAGAGATTAGTAGATTATTTTGTTTTTTAAGCAAACAAGGAAAATTTTACATTATACTTTTGTGGTGACTAATAATATAGTATGGGATAGTGTCATAGCAATAGGCTCACTCCCTATTACATGGGATTCTAATACATAACTGACTAAATATGAATAGTACATGTAAATAATATTCATCTCTAACTATTATTAAATGTATTTTTATTTAAAATGTCAAACACCAAGCGGTCACAGGTGACCGCAACCTATTGTTCTTTAATTGTGTCTATAATGACGGTACTCAATGAGTTAAAAAGTTGCATCTTCACATCATGCCTGTTATCCCCGAAGGGGTAGACAGACGTGCACATTACATGAAGCAAATTAATAAATAATACTTGCCCGACCCGGGAATCGAACCCGAGACCCCTTGCCCGGGAGTCGCACTTGCGACCACTCTGTCAATAAGGCAGTTTAAAAAGTTGCACTCTAGGATTTTTTCCTGTATCGTGAGTGTGTTTACAGACATACAAGTTCACATAAACATGACACTCAGACTCGGAACAACAATTTGAGGATCTCACAAAGAGTACCTCCATGCTGGAATCGAACTCACTACAAATTGTGCGGCAGCTGATTGCCAAGTCACCGCTCCAACCATGCAAAGTCAATTTGTATAGTTATATAAGTGAAAAACCAATATTAATCAAAGAGTATCTTATATTTTTATAAATAAATAGTACCTTAATAACACCATTTTCAATAGCCATGACAGGTCCATTTCTCTCAGGAGATTTTCCATTTGTCAGTGCTTTGTGTAACGGTGGATTATCAGGACTGGGAGCTGTATATAAACATTTGAATGTTTAATTGCAAATAATTATCTTGTGATTGCATAAACAAATACACATACAGATGACACATTCTGATAAGAAAAACACTTATTAGAAAACAAGTTTACTAAGCTACTAACGAAAGCAAATTAAATATTTAATAGTACAACTTTAATAAGACTGAATGAATTATGGTCATATTAGAATGTCTTAGATATTATGACAAAAAAGAATAGGAATATTAATAGAGTACAAAATGATAAACATACCAGTTTTTTGTAGGAACAGTTCAATATCTTCAAGATTCAAGTTATTGGTAGGTTCCTCACTAAAATTAGTCCAATCAAAAGGTGATTGGGATGATTGTCTAGCTGATGTGCCACTGGAACTGCTAGAGAAAAAATTATCAACTAAGTTTAAAAAGTCCTATATCATTGCACCAACATCATCATCATATTACTAACTGAATAATAAATAATATACAATAATAATACATAATATGTATGACAATTAATCACGTGAACAGCTGGACCGATTTCACTATGATTATTTTTGTTGTGTTTTTTATTGTTAGGAGAAGGTTGTTATGACATAAAAAAATCCTACGGGAATGGGAGAAACCAGGAGAGCAGGGACAAAGTTGCAGGCAGAAACTAGTTTGCAATAAGATTTCAAGTGGTATGTGGTTAACATAACCATTAGCTAGGTATTTGTATTAGATTATTATCAGATCGTTTACTCTAACCTTATAGGATTAATTTTATTACTCTGATAGTACTGAATAATATTATCCTTGGTTAATTCAGTTTCTATGATACAGAAATTATTGCCAGTTACCAATTGCTATTGAAATTCATTTATCATTCAATTAAAAAGTGAAAGTAACCATGTATTTTGCTCCAAAAATTATGTAAAGTCCAAAGTTTTCTGTGAAAGTGTCTGGAAACTTGATTCTGTCATTTCATACTTGATTGACTAAACTAAAGATAATTATAATATTTTTTATGACTTTTACTTGATGGTTTATTTTATGAATAACTTTCTTATGTGTTAATTGAATTACTAACTTTTTAGAATCATCTTCACTCCCAGAATCAGAATTGCTGCTGCCCTCTGATGACTTAATACTCAGAATTGGTGATATCGGTGGTACTAAGATAGGCGCAGCATCAGCCAGGATCTCGCTCGGCGAGGCATCCGTCGCATCCAACAGAGAAGACCATTTGTAGTCATTTGACAACAACTGATCGAGAAAATCCTCACCTACAATAAAGTTATACAATTTATTTCGTGTAAAGTGCAAGTGACAGATCTTATCGCAAGTGATAAAAACACGATATAATAACTTTTCTGACTTTACTACACTATAAAATTTGAACGCGTAATACAGACGGCGTTCATAAACGAGAAATCTTTGTTTGTTTACAATTAATTACGCACTATGAATTAAAACCGAAAGCGCATCCAAGGACACGTGCTAATACAAAATACGTTGAGGGGTCAATAACATGATTCAATGAAATAAAATTAGCAGCACATTGTTATTGTAAATTAGCCGGAGCATACTATAAAAAACAGAACTGACAATTACCATATAAGTAGTCCTTATTCTCAATTAAAATATCTGTATCCATTGGAATAGAAGCACAGGACCCATTAATTTGTAATAACAATTATATTGCACTAAATTATTGCTTATGTAAAACACATTGTTCACATACAATAACACGACGGCAATGATTAATATTTTTTATCTGTGACTATTTTAATCAATGTAGCTGGTGCATTTGAATACTAAACTCTAGAACCTGTAATATCTTATGATTACCGGGAAAAAAATAATAATCTGTTTGTCAATATCAATTTTAGTTAATTTTCAATAACATATTACTTTATATCTCTTGTAAAATATAATGGAAAACAACAACACCGTAAAAATATTTATATACCTCAAAATCTGTAAAATAATATTATATATGAATTACGTTTCAGAATGAATCTCAATGACGCCCAGTGAATTCGTACGTTTCAGTTTTCATAATAAATCTAATAACAAAAGCAGGTTCTATATTTTACACAAAAAGTTTTGGATTAAAAAGTATTATTCTTACCTTTAATAACTTAAAAGTCTCTGTCATTGTACAAATATAAATAATATCTTTAATTTTTCCATTTTTGGTTCAACGTTTGAACGGTTCTATTGGAAGAATGAAATGACACAGCTGATTCTCGAAAAATGGAACGTGTTGGATTTGACAGTTTTCTTCGGGCCGATTGATTTGTCGATTCTTGTTTCGATGTATTATTATAATATTTTTTACTCGATATTCTAGAATGAAAATATAATAACGATCGATTAATTTGTAAAGACTTATTGTTAAAGTTTTTACAAAAACTTAAAATGGGTGTGTGAATTTATCAAAGGCACCGGTTGCGAAAATGTCTGTCCCTGAAGATCAGGACGATTTCATATTTCGTCCACAGCAGCATTTAGATGCAAAATGGCTAAATCCTGATTTACAAGAAGCGCTTCATGATCCCGATGGCTTGTGCACTCTGTTCAATAGTCTTTTACAAGACAGAGAAATATATTTCGAGGCCGGAAACGGGCTCGTAAATAGTGCTGGTGCTACTTCTAAACTTGGTGACAGTGGAAAATATTACTGTGGTCTGAGGGTATGCATGATGGCTGATACAATCACATTTTAAATTTTAGATTTACAAAATTGTTTCCTATGTTTATGTTTTACCATAATTGGAATTAATACATTAGTACTAATTATAAGCTAATTAAGCTCTAATAATAACATTTCATTTTCCACTTAGATTCTAACTTGCACCTGTTGTGATGGTCTCTGTGGCCCACACTCTGGGTGCGCTTGCCCACCATGCAGCACTCTGTCAGCTGAGGAGGAGCTCAGAATCTCAATACGGTCCAAGCAAGTGGCACCACCTCCATCCCATCAGATAGTCGATGACCTAAAATGGAAACAAGACCCAGGTATGTTTTCATTTACAAAGATGTGTTGTAGAAATAACATCATCACTAGTTCCTTTGTTCTACTTAGTACTATTATACCTACCTAAATTGTTTTGTTGACCTCTTTTTTTTAACTTCTGTATCCAGGTCCAGAATGCCTGCAAAGTTTAATGGAGGCTTTGGTCTGGGAACAGCGAGTGAGAGCAATCAACACGGCTGTTAGTTGTCCATTCATATCTCAGATCCGTCGACTCATTGTGTTGTGCAATAGACATCTTGTAGCTGTTATTAGGTATTGTTATTTTGTTTTGTATGTTGTTAAAATATGCTGTCATGTTTTTCTAGTACATCACCAAATGTTATTCAAATATTGACCTACAAAGATATGACTTATCACCATGTCATAAGGTTTCATTTAAGACCTTATTATTAGCAAATTAAATTAGGGTACAGCTTCTGACTGATATCTTATTAAAAATATAATAACTTTCATTAGTTACATGACATGTTAACTTTTTGAAAAAAAAAAAAACTTTACAAAGTTATTTAAACTGTCAAACACCAAGCGGTCACCGGTGACCGCAACCTATTGTTCTATAATTGTGTCTACAAAACCGGTACTCGACGAGTTAAATCAAAATGAAACCTTTTCCAGAGATCAAAGTCAGAACAAAGAGGTGAAAAGAGTGAAAATAGAAAGGAAGCCTCCTCATACAGTCAGTAACAGAGCATTGAGCAGTGTGGTTGGCACTCTGAATAAACCTGGAGAGGGTACTGACACCCAGGATGACACTGAGGAGCAGACAGATGACTCAGAGAGGTTTGTAACAGTTGAATTAAAAAAATATAAATATAACAATAATTTTATGTTCTTCATCATTGTGTTTTTGGTATGAAAATTTGTTAACTTTAACATACATACATACATAACTTCACGCCTGTCTCCCATGGGGGTAGGCAGAGACTAAGGAACGCCAATTACTATGATTCTTACATACCTCTTTCGCTTCATTAACAGTCATCAATCTTTTCATGCATGCTCGTCGGTTAAGGGTGCTTTTAATTTGGCCCTTCTTTAATGTATTGCCAATCTGGTCACTATATGTCCGTCTAGGGCGCCCTCTACCGACGGCCCCATTCATATCCGCTCTGTATATTTCTTTCGTTACTTTACTTTCATCCATCCTTTCTACATGTCCAAACCAGCGTAACATTCCCTTTTCAATCCTTGTCACTACATCATCTTTCAATCCACACCTTTCTCTAATAACACTATTTTTCACTTGATCACTCAATTTTAGTCCACACATACTTCTTAGGGCTCTCATTTCCACCGCATTAATCCTGCTTTCATGCTTCTTCTGCCACACCCATGATTCACTACCATACATAAGCGTTGGTGTCAATACACACTGCATTAGAGCAAGTCGAGCTTTGCTGGATATAATTTTACTCGATATGACAGAGTGTAAAGCACCATTAACACTATTTCCCGCTTTCACTCTCCTTTCAATATCCCCGTCACACTTTCCATCTCTCGTAAATAGTGATCCCAGATACACAAATTCATTCACTTGTTCCAATTTTTCATCACCTATCATTACCTGACATTCTGTTATCACCTCCTTTCTTTCTATCACCAACACTTTCGTCTTGTTCACATTTACTTTCATACCTTTCCTTTCAATTTTTCAAATGCATCATTCATAGCAGTGATCATTTGTTGTAATTCTTGGGCCGACGAGGCAACAAGCACCTGGTCGTCGGCATACAACAGTGTTTTAATCACTGTGTCATTCATCCTTAATCCAGACTCTCCTACTTTCAGGTCGTTCAAACAGCTGTCCATAAATAGGTTGAACAGCCAAGGAGATGCTACACAGCCTTGCCTAACACCTCGATTAATGTTAAACCACTCTGTGTAGTCCCCATTTATTCTGACACAGGCACTCGAGTCCTTATATAAGGATTTAAGTGCCCGAATCAGGTGGCCATCCACCCCATACATGGACAGAGTTGACCACAATTCATCCCTCACCACTCTGTCATAAGCCTTTTCTAGGTCTATAAAGGCACAAAATACCTTTTGGTGCTTTAATAACACTTTCTCTGAAATGCACCGTAACGAAAAGACTTGATCCGTACACCCCATTCCCTTTCGAAATCCCGCTTGCACATCCCAGATTTTACGCTCAGTTACATCCATCACTCTTTCGATCAATACCTTGGCATACAACTTTCCTACTACGCTTAGGAGGCTTATACCGCGATAATTTTTGCACTCCTGCTGTGATCCTTTTCCTTTATACAGTGGCACAATTACGGCCTTGGCCCAGTCTCCAGGGACACGACCGCATCGCCAACACTTATTAAAAAGTAGATACAGCAGGCTTGCAATCACACCTCCACCCTCTGTTAGCATTTCAGTAGTTATCCTATCACATCCCGCTGCTTTACCTACTTTCAAACTATTAATGGCACTCACAATTTCATCCATATTTATTTCTTCCACATTAGCACTTTCATTTTCATCGTTTACTTCCTCTTCTTTCAAATCCACTGCTTTAAAACATCCTTACTTTCTCCAATGACACTCCCATTTATATCCCTTATCGTACTTACTTTCGAGTCCCCCACTTTGCCTCTGGCCTTTCTTACTAAATGCCAGAATAGTTTAGCGTTGGCTCGAAAGTTCCGCGAAAAATTCCTTTCAAACTTTTCCTTGCATTCATTTTTCTTCTTGTTAACTACCGCTTTTGCTCCCTTTTTTAGACTAACGTACTTTTCTTTCATACTTTCTAGCACTCTTCTATTTGCCTTTGAGGCTAATAAGTCAAGCCACGCTTTCTTCTTTTGCTCTATCACCTCTTTTACTTCATCATCCCACCATTAATTCCTCTTGCTTCCAGTGTTATTTTTCTTGCTTACCCCACATACTTGAGTAGCTACTGCGATCACTCCATCTTTAAATTCCTTTCAAAATTCTTCTATATTCCATTCGTCACCTTTCATTAGCTCCCTAAACCTTTCATTTAATAGTTTCCTGTACTGGTCCTTAGCTTCCTCTTCTCTCAACCGTTCAACTCTCACTCTCTCGGTTCCAGACAACCTTATCCGTGGCCGATGTCGCCACTTCATTGCCAGTCCAGCTATCCTAGTAATTACTAGGAAGTGGTCGCTTCCGACATTCGTGCCACGGTAAACCCTTGTATCCTTCACTTTTGTCAGCAGGCGTTCATCAACAATCACAAAATCAATCATACTTCTTTCTGTATGCCTCTGCCGTGTATACATGTGTATCTTCCTGTGACCAAATGTTGTGTTGGTCACAACAAGATCCTTTTCTACACATATATCCAGAAGACATACACCATTCTCGTTCACTCGTTCGTCTCCAAATCACCCTAATACTCTATCGTACCCATCGCGTGCCACTCCAACCCATCCATTAAAATCTCCAAGCATAATTATTCTTTCATTCTCTTTATAATTCATTAAGAACATCTCTCAAGTTATCCCAGAATACTTCCCTCACCCCAATTGGCTTTGACATGTCCGGGGCATAAGCACAGATTACAAATAATTTGGTCAAGCCAATTTTAAGGCGGATCCAAAGTATCCTGGGACTCACGCATTCATACTCTTTCACACATTCATTAATCCTTTCAGATAGTATGACCCCCACACCCTGGCTGCCTCTCTGGGAACTTGCAACACCAGACCAGTAAGCAATATATTGGCCATGTGTGGTAGTCATACAACCCTTTCCTTTCGTCTCGCTCACCCCTAACAAATCAATTTTTCTTGTATTCATCATTTCACATATTTCTAACATCTTGCCTTCTACGCCTCCACACACATTCAGTGTAGCAAAAAGGCAGTCCTCAGCCCGCTTTCTGCCTACGCACGGGGAGACAAAACGTGACGTGTGGCAGAGCACGTCGCCGTTGGGAATTTCGCCCCCCCCCCCAGATACGACGGGGCTGCCTGAGCAATCATGCTCAGGGAGGGATTCTCCAGCGGAGCTGGAACCCTCCTGGGGTAGTGTACTCTTTAATCCCCTGTTCATAATGCCCTGTCACATATCCCTATGGATGGGAAAGGAAGTAAGGATGATTGGTAGGGGGTTGTGGGTATGTGGGTATGTAGACAGTAGTGATCAAGAGCTTCCACAGCTCAAAGGTTAACGGGGATACTGCAGAAACGGAAAGGATACGAGGAAAGTTCCTGGAGTAGCTCAGGCGGCCAGGGTCGCGTCCCTATCTGTTTCTTCTTTCATGATCGGAAAAACAATAAAGTTGAAAACAGCCTTAGCCATTACGTTAACTTTAATTTCACAGTAATTGCCTTGAGTGTAAGAACTTACTAGTAATTAGTAATAACCTATACAGATATGTAGGTGCAAGCCAGACAGGATGTTTCATAAACATGAACAAATTGTTTTTGTGTATAAATTAAGCATGAAGTAAACAGTCAATTTTATGTACCTACACAAAGGTTTCAACATTTTTTAAAACATTGTTTTCTAATAAGTGTTGGTGATATACACATCATCACGCCTTTTATCCCCGAAGGGGTAGGTAGAGGTGCACATTACGGCACTTAATGCCACTGTACAATGTAACATTCACTTTTCATTACATATGTTATGAGTCCCATGTAGGCGGTGAGCCTATTGCCATGTACCATCCACAATTCCACACTTCGTGCTAATACTGAGATTTTTTTTTAAAACCCATTAATACTTTGCCTGACTCGGGAATCGAACCCGAGACCCTTTGCCGCACTTCCGACCACTCGATCAACGAGGCAGTAATCTCTGTGATAGAAAATAATATGATGTCTAAGCTATGGAAAATAATATGATGTCTAATATTAAAGGAACAAAGTATGAAACTAAACCCTACTATTAAGCGCATAAGATGGTTAGCCAATACAACATAGTTTCTCAAACATAATAATTTGCCCTATTATATTTTCTTATCTATCCCTTACAGTGCTATTGGTCTCGCTCGAGTTGGTGCCCGCGCAGCTCTTCGCTTGGCATTATCCCTCGTCCGTCGCGCATGGCGTTGTGGTGAAGACGCGGATGTATGCTCCGCGCTACTCCGGGATGCTCTCGAAGCAGTTCGAGCGCTGCCCGATGCGGGATTGTTCGCTGGTACGGGGCCTACAACTACCCCAAGGTCACAGAAGATATGGGCCGAAGTTGTTGATAGTGCTGCCAAATTCCTGCATCAAGTTGTGGTTGGGTATGTGACTGTTATTGTTATTAAAGTGTGATTGAGTTACTCATTAACTTTTATGGTCTTTATAAAATACAATAGAGGCAAATTATTTCATTTAGTGCAATAAAAAGTACCTACATATCTGCGACCTTTGCGTGTGTCGTACGTTGAACTCTGTTTGATTATTCAAAAGAACTGCACAACAATATGCAAATATAAATTGTTATAGTGTATTTTTTCTGGTTTTATTTTTTTTTTTGTTTATAGCAGCTTTAGTATAGACAAAGAATATTAGGTGTAATATTTTTTTCTACCAACAGTGAAGTCGGATGTAATGTACCACAAGGCGACTGGCGAACCTCTCTCTGTGTGTGGGTAGAACTATGTGCGCGGAGAGCTGAACTGCCCGCTCTGTTGAAGGCTGCCGATGTTCTAGTCACTTTACCTCCAAAACAGAAACGACATCCTGACAATAGGTAAGTCTATTGTAGAAAGCGTATAAAGCTTCTCTATTTTTTATTTATATAATGGACTGTAAAGGTGCGTGTTAAACTAAGCCTACTTCCTTTGGGTTTAAAAACTACTTTTTCTGAACGGCAGGCGTCTTGCTTAGACGTCACACTTGCGATTACTCTGTCATCTATGAAGTAGCCTAATAGAATTTCATAATATTCCATTTTGTTTTTTGTTCTAGGATTGTTTTAGAAGAATGTACAGCACCATTAGGACCATTTCTAAGACGAATGGCAAAAGTAACAGCTCCAACTCCAATTATCAGCAATGAACCAACTACTGAACCCAATATTACGGAAATGTACCTCAAGTAAGTCGTACATACAAATAAACATATTTGCATGCAAAATAAAGTTGCAAATCTGTCATCAATATTGTTCCAGAGAATCTAATACTCATAGAAGTGATATGTCTGTTCTCCAATCGCCTTTATTGTATACGAAATAACGTTCCTAATCTAATGTATTGTTTCAGGGAGCTAAATATTCCTAGTGGTGATGGTTTGATGGGGGTGAGGAAGGCTGGTATTGCCTTACTATGTCATCTAGATAGGCTTGGAGCTCCTCTCCTTCCGCCTCAAAAGGGATTTGTTACTGTAAGTAAACAAATGATAGCTGATATTGTAATTTAATCACCCCTTAACCCTTAGAATACCACGTCAGTCATCGGTACCTGACGCTAGTGGTTTGAATCTCACCATTTCAAACTTGGCTGTTAAAGTGTTCAAATATTAAACAAAGGTTTTTAAGTCTTTTTAACTTTTCAGTGCACAGAATCAGCTCAAGAAGTAGTATCAGTTGGTTCAGGCTCTGTATATCTGGGTACACTACGAATCCAACAAATATCGTGTGCTGAGAAACTGGCCTTGCTACTGACGCAAGATGGTGCTGTGTATTCATTGCCTTACGATACTATGACACCGCAGTTAGTTCCAGGTTAGTGGACCATGCTATTTGTTTAATGTATTTCCATACTTTGGACATATTGTTGAGTTTCGATTTGTTGTGAAAAGTTGTCACCACTGAGGCATAGGACCATCTCAGTTATCTGTGATATCACTTTTAGTGAGATTTGGGAGGTGGATGAAAGATGACTTCACCTAAAACACTAGCATCTGATTACTGATGCTTTTTATGACGAGGGGAAACCTTCAAAAGGTGTCCAGCTTTTTAAAGAGAAAGACTAGATAGTGTGGGATATTTACCTCACTAAAACTAACCCTTTGACTACCCTCCGCACCAACCACGGGGCACCGGGCTCTGTAACTAATGCTTTGGCAGATTTAATTATTATATACTTTTTTTCTTACCAGGCCTAGAAAGTAAGACAATAACGCAAGTGTCCTGCCACCCTGCCGGGCGCCATTACTTGTGTCGTTCATCGTGCGGCGGCGCGTGGTCGTGGGGCGCCGGCGACGACGGCCGGCTCGGCCACGGGGACACCGCGCCCAGGGACGCGCCCACGCATCTACACCACCTCGCTCATCATGAGATCGTTAGAGTCGCTGCTGGCGCTGCTTGCAGGTGCCTGGGACTATTACTTTGAACTAAACAACTACACTTGGGAGCTAAGAAACGGGGTCACTATCACGTTTATCTTATATAACTGTCACAACAAAATGCTCTCATTTTAAAGGTACAAATTGGCGACGACATACGTTACCAATTAAAAAAAAAAATCGTATGGAAAAGCGCTAGTGGCTCCGTTTCTTTGCTTCCAAGTGTACATGTTCGTGATTTACTACACACGCATATCCGGCTTTAAACTAAGTTTAAATAAATTCGTTGACAACATTGCATTTTTATTGAAATTTCTTCTAAATTTGATTAGTAATAACTTTATCATCATCATATTTCTCCATTCTTATTTGTCCATTGCAAAGAAATTAATTCATCCCGATCATCAATCCTTATTCAAGTGCCTTAACCAGTCATTTTATTCAAATTCAAATTCAAATTCATTTATTCATTGTAGATCACAGGTAGATACATAATACAGTTGTTATCATAATTTGGTTGAGCTCAGCTGTGTCCTGCCCATAGGGCGTACAATAGTTGAGTACAATATTAATGTTAAATAAGTCAATTATATAATAAAACAAGAAATTATTAGATAAATTACATATGTCATGTCGATAAATGCTTATGTCAAATATTTATTACGATTTATTTAGTAAAATAAGTACAATAGGTAATACTGAACACGTCATGATTTTGGTATAGAATATTGTAGCAGGGATTTGTCATTTAGGTAATCATTTATAGTATAATAACATCTAAAAATATTGTCCACAGTGCTGTAATAACATCTCGAGGCGCATTATACACTTGGGGTCGATGTGCACAAGGTCGCCTCGGTCACGGCACTATCGAGAACTGCCTCACTCCGCAACCGGTCTCCTTCAGTGCACATAATTGTGGACGGGTCATTGATATCGCTTTTGGTAGCTATCCAATATTTTATTTTATTTATTGTAATTCAAAATCAATAGCAATACATTTAATCATAATTGCTGTTAATCTCTAAACGCAAAAGGCAAATGTATTTGTCAGTTTTTATCAAGTCAAATATTATTTTAGAAACTGAAAAATAAAGTAGAATAATATTTTCTCATATAAAAGTATGCTTTAATACCATTTGCGCAAACTTTCCGCAAAAAGTTGCGCAACAAAATAACGACCTAAAATCACAAATTATAGTTGTGTTTATTCTTCCATGAAGGTTGGGGTGAAGGTCACACGTTATGCAGTACATGGGATGGTACGGTGCAAGTGTTCGGAGACTCGGAGGGCGGAGTCCCTCACGCTCTGATGGCGCTGTCCGTGCTGGTCGTCCCGCACGTCTATACTGGGGAACATTGGCATGCTGCGCTTACTGATGAGTAAGTTCCACCTTGGATTTAACTTTGCCTATTACACATGTTCATATAAATTTTCTAAGTGGTACTGTTATGTAGGTCCCATTTGTCTGCGTCTGTACCAGAAAATTCTTTAATCGGTTCCCAGTTTTATCATTTTAGTAATAAAAACAAAAATCTGTTGAAGAAATTTGACATATTGAAGTTGTTTAACTTAATGTCCTCTGTAGGCACATTTTTTATGTAATATTATTAATACTAACTCGTTGGCCGAGTGGTCGCAAGTGCGACTTCCGGGCAAGGCGTGTCAGTTGTGATTCCCGGGTCGGGCAAAGGATTAGGTACTGGTTTTTTTTCATTCTCAATAGTACCACGGAGTCTGGAAATATGCCCGGTATATGGCAAATGGCAATAGGCTCATCCCCTATTACATGCGACTCATAACATAAATAGTGAAAGTGGGTGTTGCATTGTACAGTGGTATTAAATTATACACCTCTTTGGTAACAAAAGGCGTGATGTTATGTTAATTAATATTTGCAGAGGTCGAGTATACACTTGGGGTAAAGGAGATGACTTTCGTTTGGGACACGGCAATGTTGAGAGTGTGAAGACGCCAAAACTAGTGGAAGCGTTACAAGGTACTTTATTAATCACTATTTTTGACACACTACTATAAATCCATCTAACAAAATATTCTTATAATTATTTCAATACTTTTAGGTATAAAAGTAGTAGATCTGTCCCTGGGAGCGACACATGGCGTCGCTCTGACAGCAGAGGGCGCATTGTACGCTTGGGGCACGAACGAACGTGCACAAATAACAAGACCTGTACCACAACTGTTGCAAGTACTCAACCCGTCCCTTAAAGCTAATGGTAAGTTCATTGAATACTTCGATCAATGTATTGACAATATTGAAACATAGAAAAATATTCCGTGACCAGGCATTAAATAAAATTGGAGTGCCTGTTTGTAATATTAAAATAACCGCTTTTTCCTACATGCATAATATGTACCCACAATACATATACTAAAATAACCACTCTCACTATTTTTGTCTGTTTGCTTGTCAGTCTGTTTATACTGGCTAATCTCTAAAATGGCTGGACCGATTTTGACGAGACTTTAATAGGCACATAGCTAATGTACTAAGAGGAGTAACGTAGGCGACTTTAATTTTACAAAAATGCAAACGAAGTTGCGGGTTCAGCTACGTTTTATGAATTTTAATACTTACCAAAGTTTCAACGAGAAGAAGTATGCTTAGTATTATAAAAGTCCGTTTGTTGTTGACACTTTGTTAAACATTAAGTTAAACATTAAACATAAACATTTAAAAAAATCTCAGTAGTAGCACGGAGTCTGGGAATGTGCCCGGTATATGGCAATAGGCTCACCCCCTATTACATGGGACTCATAACATAAATAGTGAAAAGTGGGTGTTACTTCTGTGTGCACCTCTGCCTACCCCTTAGGGGATAAAAGGCGTGATGTTATGTATGTAATTTTGTTAAACATTGCAGGTGTCACCAGTGGACCATCACAGATTATAGTTTGGAGCGAAGAAAGTCCAAGAGATTTACCATCATCCATGCCATTCGTTATAGATTTATCTGATAGCACTTTCAAGTGAGTAACAAAACCCCTTTAAAACGTTCTGAGGGCTTAATATGAGTTTGTTTTACGTTTATAGTAATCGAAACAAGAACGCGTTAGGCGCTCTGATTGGTTGGTTCATTGAAACCGGCCAATCAGACCGGTGAACGCGTACGGCCTCGTAAATCCTCTGCAATTACGCCATGGCTGTACTTGATGCAGTCCTAGTTACTTACGAGTAAATATTGTATAAGGAATTATTGAACCTACAGAATAAGGAAAGAAATGATAAATTGATAAAATATATGACTTTTTTGCAGACTTCTAGAAAGACTATTGAGGATAGTTGTAGAACAAAGCAGCTCAGCAACTATAAAGGAAGTCGAATGTATGGCCATATCGTGTCTAAATCTCCTGCGGTTGCAAGTAAGTGCCAGACCGTTTTTAAAAGTTTATTCAGCCAGTGTTACCATATTTTAATTTCAAATTCAAAAAATCTTCTTTGTTTTTGTACTTTCGACTAGCATTGTCATTATTTATATTTTCGGTCAGTATTACTTACCAGTTTCTTATTTCATAACCCAGGTACAAGCGTGGCAATGTACGCGTGGCTCTGAACTGGAGGACATAGAAGGCGAAGCTCGTTCCTGGTGTAATGGCGTGCATAGCGCGCTAGTAGCGTTGGTAGAAGGGCGCGCGGGAGCCGGCGCCGCGGCTGCAGCGAGGCGGGCACTGGCGGCCGCCTGGCCACTACTACTGCCTACTCCACAAGTTAGGGCGCATCATCTTATCACGTTATTGCCTCAAGGTGAATATATAAACATGAATATTACTTTTTCTATGTCTTGTCAAAACAATTTTGCAATGTTATGTGTTAATGCTTACAAATATCTTATTTAGCCCGATTACTCTATTTCTAGAGTAATTCGTATACTTACTTCTTTAAACAAGTCCTATCACATGTTTATTGTCATTACGAGAGAGGAAAGTTATCGTTGTATGCAAATGGTCTTATTTTGTCAAGTATAATATGTAAGAAACATAATTTAATATATTTTTTAGAAACTGATTTACCAAGATTTATTAATTCTGAATCTTAGTAATCTAAAACTGTTATTTTTATAGGATCAGTACCAGCCAGCGCAGGCGCACGTTTCATGACAGAATTACTGGTGTGGTCGTTGCTTGGCGGCGGCGGGTTGCGGGACGCGTTACGTAACGCGTTGCAGGACCAGTCGCCAGACGCGTACAATCACTTGCAACTTGATTCGTATGTCATATTTGTTTGTTTTGATATTATACCTTAGTATAAGAGGGTATCGATACTATCAATTCGCTTATTTTTCCTACAAAACTCCTTTTTTTTTCTTGTTTATTATTTTGTATCCTTTATTTACTTCATTACATAAGTTTCTAAACGGGGTTGGTTGGTCGTTGGTCACGAGAATCAATTCTAAAAAGAAAAAATCTAAGTCATAAAACTTGATGAAATTTTATCCAACCCAGAAATCGAACTCGACCCCATGCTCAATAGTAGCTAGTATAAATGTATTAATAAAAAGATTTGTTTCAGGGATTATGATCAAGTTGACATAGTGACTGGACAACGAGGCCCGCCCCCTAAAACGACCGGGTCCGACAGTGATACAACAATAACCGCAGGTAATTATGATACTTATTATAAACGTATTAAAGTTGTTTTTCAAGTGTTTATGAATGTTCTGTTTTCTTAGGCTGTGCTGAAGAATACCAGATGAATAATGCAGTAGCGACTGATAAAGGAGCGTCTGTACCATTAATGCATTTAGTAAGTCCATAGCAAGAATCTTTAACTTTAATAGTCAAAAAGTACTTAGTAAATTCACTATTCGTACAATATTTAACTGTCTGGCTTCATTAGAACACTGACCGACAGACCGATATTTTCTTTTTAATAGTTCAATATTTTGTTTTTACGTTTAAAAGTGCCTTTCTGGTCTAATTGAAGTAAATGATTTTGACTTTAACTTTGTATTTTACGTCACCAATGTAAATTATCCCACTTGTAGGTACTTATCGAAATGTCTTATTACTTACTTTTTAAATCTATACGTATCTTATCTTATACTATTATACCCATAAAGCTGAAGAGTTGTGTTTGTCTGTTTGAATGTGCTAATCTGAATTTACTGAAATTACTAGGCCAATCTGAATAATTATTTTTGTGGTGGGTAGTGTATTTATCGAGGTGCCCTACCTCGCATTATAGGCTATAACAAATGCATAATGACGCTATCATCAATAGAAGTAAAGTAGCGGAGGAAACCGCGCCGAAATGGCTATTTTACTATTAAAATATTGTACCAAACTATATATTTTCTGTTATCAGGTAAAACACTTGATCCGCAACACGTCCTGTCAGACGCAAATGCATATAAATGCAATAATGCACGGTGATACCAGTAAGGCGGACGACCCTAAAGGACATGATACTGTCAGTCCTAGCTGTGATCTGCTTATCCGATTTCAAAGGTAGTATCTTCAGTTTTGTATTATAATGGTTCAAAATGAAATGCTATTTGGAAGACTTAGCTTGGCCGGGGGAGAGGGTAAAGAAATTAATGCTAAATCGCATTCTACCTTATTAGAAACACTTAATCAATGTGTAGTTCTATTTGTTTTATAGATCTTCTAAAACTGCAGTTAGAGCGGTGACACCCACTGACTACTGCCTAGCGTGTCGTGGGTTCGATTCTCGCTCAGAGCAACTTATTTTATGATCCACAAATTTTTGTTCCGGGTCTGAGTGTCATGTGTATGTGAAAAAATATTTTTGTAAACGTACCCGTACGACACAGGAGAAAATTGTAGTATGGGGCAACTAATTATTTCAAAAAATGTAAATAGTATAATATTGCTTTTTTATTTTATAGGCTATTATTCTGTGAAGCCATGTGGTCACGTGGAGGTCGTAGTACCCGCGGCAGCGCACGCGCACTCATCACTCAGTACATAGAGCTACTGGCGGGACACGTACAGTCCACGCTCCGGTACTTTAGCAGAGCAGTGCATAGAGCTGATAATACCCAGCTCGGGGCGCTCTGTGAACTTATTACTGCTGATATTGTTGGTAAGTATGGTTTGAACTTAAAAGAAAGCCGCATATAAAAATATTAGTGTCTGTGGACTAAGAAAAGTTCATCTCACGCCTTTTATATTTATGTAGGCAAAGCACATTGCAGCACTTAATTCCAATATACAATGTAACATCCACTTTTCACTATCCATGTTATGAGTCCCATGTAATAGGGGGTGAGCCTATTGCCATATACCAGGTACATTTCCAGGCTACTACTGCGAAGGTTTTTAAAACACCCCAGTAATACTTGGCTCGACCCGGGATTCGAACCCGGGCCATTGCGAACAATCGGCCAATGAGGCTTGTAATTTCTCTCATTGAATTGCTTTATTTGACCATTTTCAATCTCATTCATTTCTTAAATAGCATAAATTAAATTCCAACATCATTTGACACCAGGTCGCGTGGTCAGTGAACTGGGTGCATGGATATGCGCATGCGCAGCTCGCTCCCCGTGTGCTCTGGCGGACTCGGCGAGCTCCTTAGTGAAGATAGCGCGCGCTTGTGATGATGCTGCTAAGGCTCTACCATCTGCTGCCAAACTAGATGCTGACCTTCTTGGGTGGCCAGGACTGGTGTCGAAGAAACAGCAGTTGAAGAACAAGATTATTCGCAGGTGAGTGGTGCTTATGGTTACTTCTTAGTGATTTTTTTTATTATTTTCTGTGTGTTTGTATAAACTGCCTCTTCGTTTTTTTTTCCAATTTGCGGTCGCAATTGTGACTGCTATTTATAAGATTTCTGACATAAGTTTGAATCTTCGTCTTCTTCTTCGTCCACTTCATTCCTGAAGGTTGGCCCTTTTTGAATTGGTCCTTGCCATTGGCCAGGAGGAAAAGTTGTTCCACAGAGCTGATACCGAGGCAGTCCCGGATATTACGCAGCTCCGACTTTTTCCTTGCCCAGCGCTTCTCATCCCTCTTACCTTACCTATATATTTGATCTGTAATACGAAGTCCCAATTTACGAAATTATCAATAATTGCACTGACATTTGACATTGTTTCACGATAGTTATTATAAAAACATTGTTTCACATTTTAATTAATTATGATTTCTGCTTCTTTCTAGATGTGACCTCCAAAACCATACACGAGAAGGTGGCTTCTGGGTTGTAATAGCGGGTCACGTGTTCGACGTAGAAAACTTCGAGTGTGACAATGCTAGTACAGTGGAGATGATTCGCAAGCTGCGAGGTTCAGATGCGACGGCGGCCATGAGCGTGGACCCCCACGCCGCGTACATTTCGCGGGCCACTGACAAATATGTCGGCTTGTACTCCGATCAGATTTATGCGCATAAGTGTCAGGTAACTTATTATTTTGTGTTTGTATTGAATAGTGGTCAAACAAGCAGGCACTATACACTACGCACAAGGCTACTACTATAAGTTTCCGAAATAATATTAAAAGAAAATGTGTAGGTACTTGCGTAACTTCGAGTCAAAAATGAAAACGCACCTGCAGCTGTAGCCAAATGCCATTTAGCGCTTGTCTACATATAGAATAGAAAACCAAATTATATGGAATTGACGTAAATTTTGACATTTGTCAGTGTCACCCCCATACAAGCGCTAAAGTGGCGTTTGGCTACAGGCACAGGATTGCAGTCCGAAACTGTCACTTACTAGTAATATCGCGTCACAATTTAACGCTGTTTTTTTACTTTAGTCTAGTCCATCGAAGTCAGTTAGGTTTTTAAAGTAAAACTCCTACCATTTCTAATCGAACACTTACTTCTAACAAAAACAACCCAGAGATCCTCTGCATCATTCAATTGATTCCACAGGAAGGTACATCAAGTCTGAAGTGCCACCATATTCTGTCGACGTGTGCGTTCAACGTGTCAGTAGGGCTGACACAGTGCGGGGCGCGCCTCGCTCGGTCGCTGCCAGTACAACAAGCTGAGCGGGACGCTGCGCCCTATGCCGCCGCTGTATTCCTCAGAGGGGGGCTACAGGTTAGTGGACATTTGCTACGTAACAGCTTTAAAAAGAGTTTCTCTGACTGATAAGCAAAAGTCTGGAAGTCGTCCTACAGTCGCCTTCTTACGTCCTCGTCAAACAGTTATGTGAGTTAGCCAAAAACATAATTAATTGATAAATAAAAAATGTGACGCAAAATGGACTCACGCAGTTTTTAGGATACCTACTTTAAGAAGCGTCGAGTGAGGACATGATACTGTTAGAATAAACAAAAAAACACGCATCAAATAAATAACATAATTAAAAAGAGTATATCATATTACTGTTCTCCATCAAAATATATATGGACTGCTTAACAAGTCGGACATGCTTTCTATATCTGTAAACAATCTCATTGCTGAAGGTATTAATGTTGACTTAATGTGTATTACTGAACACAACATGACGGACGGTGACGAAACCCATTTCATTATGCCTAATTATAAATTGGTTTCCTACTACATGCGACCTAATAGGCACGGTGGTTCGTGTATTCTTATAAAAAATAATCTGAAGTTCAAGGTGCGACATGATATTGTTCGACTGTCAATTTCAAATGCTTTGGAATGCTCTGCAGTTGAGTTACTTGATCATAAAATGATCCTCTTGAGCATATATAGACCTCCAAATAATGCAGCTGGCTCGATTGCTAGTTTTTTTTTCAGTATTAAATAAAATCCTAAGTACAGTAAGCTCAAATGGTGCTGGAATTGTTATGTGTGGAGACTATAATATTGATACTCTGAAACAAACGAAGTTATCAACAGAATTTAAAGAGCTTTTAAATACTTACAATATGAAATTACAATTTAAGGAAATAACAAGATTTGATAGCAAGACTGGCATAGACAATATAGCTCACAATGTGAAAACATGTGTAGGTACTATCAAGGAGTTGGCTCTGTCTGACCATAACGCTCAAATCATTAAAATAACTGTTAACAAAACATGCACTATAAAAAATTGGTTCATAATGAAAAGAGACTATTCCGTGAAAAATCGTAAAATATTCGTAAACTATTTGAAACAGTTAAGCAACAATGATATACACAGCTGTACGGATCCAAATAAAGCCTATAATACATTTCATATGAACTTTAATATGCTATATGAGCTTTGTTTTCCATTAGTTAAAGTTAAAATCTATAATCGACCTAAACCGAAATGGATGTCACGTGGTTTGATAATATGTAGCAAGAGGAAACGTGAACTTTTATGGCAATTTAGAAAGCAACCTAGTACGGAAAACAGAGCGATATTTAAATCATATGTAAATAAATACAAAAAAGTAATTAATTTAACTAAAAAATCTCAAAACGATTATTATATCAAAAATTCTGCATCCATATCTAAAGCAACATGGAAAGTTATAAATGACATTAAATGTGTGTATCCAAACGAAAGTCTAAACCAATTAAATATTAATAACACAGTAGTAAATGACCCACTAAATATTGCACAAACATTCAATGATTTTTTTCTTGACATCAGCAGTAAAAATAAAACCCATGCTATCGATAAGACATCTAAATTGACAAATGATTACCCTAAACTGACATACCATAATGAACCTAATAATAAACTGACATATTACTGTAATTCCATATTTATGGGCCCGACTACCACTAATGACGTACAGAACATAATATTTACACTGAAGAATAAAACAAGCGTTGGTTATGACGGTGTTTCAACTAGAATTGTCAAAGACGTAGCTAGTGTTATATCGAAACCATTAAGCTTCATCATTAACCTATGCATAGAACACGGCAGTTTTCCTGATAAACTTAAAACATCGATAGTAAAACCGGTATTTAAAAAAGGCGATAGAACGAATATAAATAACTACAGGCCAATTGCATTGATAACTGTTTTTGCAAAGATTTTTGAGAAAGTCGTGTATAAATGCATATACGAATTCTTAGAAAGTCATCATATACTGACACCAAGTCAATATGGTTTTAGGAAAAATAAATCGGTTAATGAAGCAATATTTAACTTTCTGCAAAAGGTGCTAAATAATCTGGATAAAGGACTACCAGCTATAGCGTTATATATGGACATGTCAAAGGCATTCGACCGAGTCGATCACCAAATACTTCTTAAAAAAATGAATGCGTATGGAATCAGAGGAAATGTGTATGATCTTGTAAAATCATATCTGTCAAATAGACAACAATACACTGAGGTGCGACAAATTAACTCATTGATAATGACAGAGGAAGTATACACATCCAAAGCTGGGATTGCTCAATTTGGCGTTCCACAAGGAAGTGTTCTGGGTCCTCTGTTTTTTCTCATATATATAAATGACATGCCTTTAATCACTAAATATGACCTTACACTATTCGCTGATGACAGCACAGTACTATTTATCGATGATAACATGACAAATTTAGAAAATGACGTAAATAGTACCTTAGCAAATATTGTACAGTGGCTTAACACAAATAACTTATCAATGAATGTTGATAAAACTAAAATAATGAATTTTAGAATACGCAAACAACGCATTGATCATTTGACTGTACAATACCAACATAGGAAAATAGATGAAACTGAAGTTACAAAATTCCTGGGCTTAAAATTAACTGGAAACTACACATTGACCATGTTTGTAAAAGGCTGAACCAATTCTCATATGCCCTTAGTAGACTCAGAAAAGTTGCAAATCAAACTACCCTTAAGACAGCGTATCATGGTTATGTTGGAACAACCCTAAGATATGGCTTAATATTCTGGGGCAACAGTACTGACAAAGTTAGGGCATTTGTAGCGCAGAAACGATGTTTAAGGGCTATTTTCAAATTACAAGGAACTGAGTCGTGTATCCCATATTTTAAAAAACATAACATCCTCACTTTGCCAAGTCTGTACATACTTGAGGTCGCGTTATTTGTTAAAAACAATCCCAATCTATTTACGTTCCGTGAGCGCGTAAGACACGAAAATAAATTACACATAGTTCCAAGCAGAACACATCTAATGCACGAGAGCATATTCTGTATAGTATCGAAGATATTTAATAATATTCCGGGAGATATAAGACAGATCAAAGAAACAACCATATTTAAAAAGAAATTACATGACATATTGGTGAATAAATGTTATTATACTATAAATGATTACCTAAATGACAAATCCCTGCTACAATATTCTATACCAAAATCATGACGTGTTCAGTATTACCTATTGTACTTATTTTACTAAATAAATCGTAATAAATATTTGACATAAGCATTTATCGACATGACATATGTAATTTATCTAATAATTTCTTGTTTTATTATATAATTGACTTATTTAACATTAATATTGTACTCAACTATTGTACGCCCTATGGGCAGGACACAGCTGAGCTCAACCAAATTATGATAACAACTGTATTATGTATCTACCTGTGATCTACAATGAATAAATGAATTTGAATTTGAATTTGAATTTGAATTTTGAAGAGCGCGGACGCTAGAATGTCGGCGGTAGAAGTTTCTTTATCAAAAAGTATAAAACTCGTGATGTAATTATATTACTTCTTTATAATTTATAATCTTGCCAATTTTTCACAACAGGTACCTCAACTAACAAATCCGTTCGATGAGGAGAAGGCAGAAGCCCGCAGTGGTTCGTCCACGGGCGGTAACAGTCCGGCCGGTGACGCTCCAATACCGTCGCGGACGTCACGCCCCCCTCGTCCTCCACCTCGCGTCAATGTCGCCCAATCGCCTGCTAGGGCTGAAGCATTATTGTTCGCATTGGCTGAGCCTAAATTGCATGTAAGTTGAGTTTTGATTTAGTTGATAAAAGATGGTCAATCTTACATTAGCTGATACATACTTAATAGTGCAGGAGGCTACTCGATTCCACTATGTGTATACTTTTTAACGTCGTTTGATGTCTCTAGGATCCTCTAGCTCTACACTTATGGTGGGCGTGTGAGAGACGCGAGGGTTGTGCTCCCCACTTTCCACCGGAACATCCGTTGGAAGAACTTCGTCGGGCCCTGCTAGCAGTTTTATTGTACCATGCAGGGTTAAAGGAACATGCGTTAGCCACTGCTATGGCAGGTAGGATTATTTATATTTGGTTCACTACATAAAACTAGATAATCAGACTCATTTCCATACAATAAATACCTAAACTTAACGTACATACGTATGTTTTAGAAATGGAGAAGGGTGAAGTAAAGCTGTCGCCTGCTATGTCTGAAATAGTGAAAGCTGTTCAGCAAAGTAAATGGACTCTGATGAGGACTAGGCAGCAACTTTCTAGAGGTTATAAAGAGGTATGCTTTGACTTATTTGAGGATCCTCGTTTCATTTTACTGTATGTTCTTGGTCGTACGATCGCAAACATGCAACAACAACAACGATTTAGCAAAGACCTTTTTATTTTCCATTTATTAATTTTTACACTTTCTTTGTAGGTTTGTGCAGCGCCCCTAGAAAGAGCACGGTTCCTTCTCCACGAAGTACGAGCAGCAATGTCTCCCGCAGTATCAGCGTTATATACCCGACCTCCATCACATAGGCCGCCTACTGCTAAGAAAATATTCCAAAAAGTTATGCGAGCATCTAAGACTCCTGGGTTTAACAAATGGTAACACATTTTTCTTAAGGTTTATAATTACAACTAACATATAACATATACAGTCAAATACATATGTATAATATTCTTTCAGCTTTGAAACGACAAAAGATCTGAGAAACAGACAGAATAGTCTTAGTAAGAGCATGTTCAAAGCTACCAGTAGTCTTCTCCAAGGCGATGCACTCCTCATAAAGTCATCTGTCGCTCAAGCTTCGAAAACTCCCGAAGACGCTCCCTGCATTATAGTCGAACCTTCGAAAGGACACAATGAACCTCCCACCGCTCCTACAAAAGACACTTTATTAAGACCAAAAGTGACCCTTAAAGTAAAAGATAAGCCTTTAGAAAAAGATTTGAAAAACGCGTCAAATAATGATGATATGAAGAACGATGGTCGAGGAGACCGAGACAAGGACAGAGGCGACAAAGACGACGGTCTCGATAAAGAACACGACGATAAAACCCCCACGAACGAAATATCGATTAGCTCGATAAACGATATGACCGATAACTCGATTTTTAAAGAATCGATGGAAAGCGAGAAGCAAGTTATGATACTAGCTGATGATCTGAAGACTGATTTAATTATGGCTGACGAAGAAAAGGATGATGATAATTCTGAGAGAAATAAGTTTGTTAATGCGTGGGTTTCGAGACTTGCGTGTGATGAGAAAGGTTAGTTTTTTAATTGGCAGTCCCTAATCGACTTGAAAACTGTCATTGTTTTAAATATTATGGTACATTTTTAGATCTGTATTGGCTGTTAGAGGAAGTTACTCAAGAGCAGCAAGCTTTGACAGTCGCCATCATTGACTTCGTCATGACTGAAGATCCCTGTGATATAGACATACTTAGGAGAGCTTTGTATTGTCAGGTATGAGTATTGCAAATCAAACCTTAATCATTTTCTATAAAGTCTATTTTCACTTTGATACGTATTCCACATAATCAATTGTCCGACTCTATACTCTAACTTGTATGTTTAATTTCAGGTACAAAGAGCGGAAATGAGAAAGAATGGTTATAGTATGATCAATAGTATGCTGAACTCGTCACAAACTATGTCTGATAGCATTAAGTACGCAGCTCTGACTGGTATATTAGGAGCCAACATAGCGGAATCCGTACCATACGTAGCTTTAAAGCCTAGCATACCATTGACACACCCTCTATCAGGAATTGAATCTGTGATACCCTACTCAAAGTACATGGTGTTGCTAGAAAGGTCTAAATTAATGGATTTTATTCTAATCGAGTTGAAAGCGAGGGTTTTAGAAGGAGAACAGACGCAGGCGCTGCCGTTGAAAATGAGCGCTAACTACGGTGCGCATGCGTTACTGAATCGACCGTCTAGGGCTAGGTAACATTGTTTTTATCTACCTATTAAAGTCTCCAATGTCTGATTTGATTTATCTACACATTTTTACAGTTAATTTCTATGTTTGTGGAGTCGCTTCTTTATTAAGTAGCAACTATTATAAGCTATTTATTATCTATGCTTTTTAACCTAGTTTTACGAAGTGTCTTATGAATAAAACCGTCTTCCTATGTCTGTGTCAAATTGATTGAAGTCAGCGTCCCATGTCATGAATTTAGAATCGAATTTTAACCGTCCATTCTAACATTTTTTCCATTGGGAATAGTCGTAAGTATACTAGTGACTTTATATTTTTCCTTTTAATGTTTCAGGTTCCTAATAACTCTTTTATCACTCCTCATAGAAGGATGCCAAGGTCCTGAACTAGAACAGTTAATCAACGGTGGAGCGCTAAGCTCATGTCTAACTTTGTTAAAACAAATTGGAGGTGACACGTCACAGTTGACGTCACTTATTTGTAATGGACTGAAGGCGAAATGTAAGTTTTTTACTGTTTTAGGGGGAAGGGGGAATCATTGTCATGATTTACATGGGCAAAAAGAACTGAATAAAAGTTTGTTATAAATTAAATCTCATCCTACTTCTTTTGTCGAGGTTTTTGGAGTGGATTTTATGGTCGATGTACTGTGACAATAAATTTTCGACTTTAGTACTGTATAAGAAAGTTCAAAATACAATGTTTGCATAACTTGACGTGCTGGCACTTCTAGGCTCATTTTAATGCGTAATAACATTTTTAATCGATACATATTTGACTAATGGTATTCTTAAATTTCCAGCGGATTGCCTGGTAATATTTGAGGACGAGCGACTAGGCGCCCGCGCACGCGGTGCTTCACTGTCTGGACCTGAACTAGCTTCTTTGATGAAGATCGGTACTCGAGTGGTACGCGGCAAAGATTGGAAGTGGGGTGATCAGGTAAAAATAAAGAATTAATGTGTATCTTTCCCTGCGGAACCTAAGACATTATTAAGCTTATGACTGCCTCATATTGACAATTAACACGTTCGAGGACAGAACGAGATTATACGTTATCGTTCCAGATTTTAATATCGCACAACGTACGATGACATTCAAATAACATTTAAATTATACGGCAGAACGTTCATTTCCGATGAAAGTTCAAGTAAAAATCCTTTTGAATGTATCTTGTGTCACAACACATAAAATACCCAACACTGTACTGTCACATAGGGTAAGTTTAGAACTATTTCAAATAAGTGCCGTTGATAGTGTGCGGTTACGGTATTCACATATGCACAACGTATTTATACGTCCCGCGCTCCTACATTCAACGCGGCTGTGTCACTGTGTATTATGTGTTTAATGCAAATTAATGATTTTACAGTGTAAAATTGATGTTTAATAGGTTATTGTATGTTTTAGACGGATATAAGCGCAAATAAGACAAAAGATAAGCATGTTTGATGATTCCGACACCTCCGAGGCGGATCATTACCAAGATGCATATACACGTTGACGTGATAAAACGGTTGTGTCATAATATGTTTAAAACAATATTTTTTCATGTGACACTACGTACTGATACGTCGTATAATTTTGTATAGACATTTATTGTGTCATTCTGGAAACCCGACTCAAGTGGTAGAGTCCTCGAACGTGTTAAAAATCATACTTGGGTCAGCTAATTTTCTACAGGCTTCAAAAGGATCCTTATAATTTAAGAAATTGATTTTTATTATATATTATTTACATGTTATTCATATAATTCTGTTATTTAGGATGGCGTGCCTGGTGGCGAAGGTAGAGTTATAGGAGAGTTAGGTGAGGACGGATGGGTACGAGTAGCATGGGATGCTGGTGGTACGAACTCCTATCGAATGGGCAAAGAGGGAAAATATGACCTCAAACTAGCTCGTTCACCATCACCCCCGCCATCAGTAGATGAAACTGTGCATGGGCATGGTAAGAACAAAAATCATTATTTATAGTCTATTTAAGAAAATAATTTTTTAGTGTCGTATTGAAAACCAAAATGCATACCCAATGTTTTAATAGATTTAACTTTTATTTCCATACTATGCTTGCATAATATGCGCAACTTTTTGCGCAATAAATAAACTTTTGCGCAATAGTTGCGCAGCTTTTTTTCTTCAGTAGATAATATGTATTTTTCTGTTTCCTGAACAGCAGTAACAGATAACAATGTAGAATGGTGGCCAGTAAGCGAGGTTCGTGCAGCTTGCACTGGAGCTATCAGAGCTCTATGCGCCGGTGCAGGTGGTGCACTCGCTTGTGTTGGTACAGTCGCTAGAAGAAACGTCGCTGCTTTACAAAGGAGATTATTGACTTTGGCCCATGCACACTCTACACCTCCGCCCACAGCGTTTACTACGCATTATCATACTGCGTTAGCTTTGTTGCGAGGTGAGACCTATTTTTCTTATTTTTGTTGTACAAATTGTTAATAGAAGTCTTTGAGAATTTCGAAATGTTAGAAACAATAAAAATGGCTACGATATAATCCTTATGTGATTCAATGTTAAATGTAGAAGACTTATACGTGTTATTTGTTCCCTATGATCCAATTTAATTGTTACAGCAAGTGCACAAAGTTTAGAAATGCGCATATCTTTGTGCACGGACTCGTGGTTCGAACTCTGCTACAGTATTATTTCAGCTGCAGACAAGCCGATCACACAAGATCTCATTTATTTACAAGTAAGTTAAACAAACCTCTTCCGTGTTTTAACTAGTGATCGTTCTATTCTTGAGCTACGTATAATGATCTCTTAAAATTAGCTACTCTCAACATGGACTATGAAAGGTAGTACATTTCTACATCTTACTTGTTTTTACGTGCAACTGAGTACGCGTATAAATATCTCCAGTCTTCGTCACCATCAACTTCCGAAATAATAGGTTTTAGTTTTCTGTCTTTACGTACTCAATCACCAGTAATGAAAATAGAAATTATATTTTTTCTTCAGATCCAATCACTATGGCTTCTTCGCCGCGTACTAGTAGAGCACACGGGTCCGCCGGAGTGGCGTCGTACAGTCGGTGCTCAATTGTTGGCTCTGATTGGACGACTGTGGTTGGAGACCCACTCGTGGGACCCTGCCTTTAAACCCAACTACCAAGCAATTACTAATAACACAGATGAAGAGGAAGTCGGTAAGTTATACACCTATGTTTTTTAGTAATGACTTTGAGATGGAACTTTGTTTACAGTACAGTACAGTACAGTACAGTACAACTTTACAGGCACAACTTCAAATCATATTTCAATACAATCTATCAATTTTAACTCGTATTTTTGTTTTTATGTCAAAACAATAGAGTTATAAATCTTATAAAGAACAGAAAGGAATGGGGTGACCTGCTGGCCAGTAGTAGGTACATACATTATTATTGTGAAAAAAGTTGTTATTCATAAAATTTAGACATCTGATAACTCATTCACATCTCTTTTGTTTAATGGGCACGGTCAAAAATAACTGGTTTCTACTACGTTCGTATAATATTTTTTTTTAAATAGGAACAATAATTTATTTTAACATATTCATAGTAAAAGTTGTTCACTGTCAGACAACAGATGGCGCGCTCCAGCGACTGCGAGTTACACCGGAGCTACGTGCGCAGCGCTCGTACAGTTAGTGAGACAACTACACTCGGCGGCGCAGTGGCACAATCCTATAACTAGCTTACTGCTTGATAAGATGCAGTTAGCTGCTCAGACGGTAAGATTTTTATAAAAAAAACAAGCCTTTATATTCGATTTTTAACAAGTAAATTACGATCAGTACGAAATATTGGTCAGATTCGCTCTCTCTTCTGGTAATTATGCACGGCAAATGAGCCCCTCCATGTTATGACCATCACAAACTACATTTGTAGTTAGAAAGAAGTTCAAAATCCTTCAAATTTTGATTGTCTTTTCTATTTCACAGGTTACCGCCGACTGGCATTGGTGGCCACACACTAGTCAAGATTTAACACAAACTATGAAACCTGCACCTCCTAGTCTTGAGAGCTGTCTCATTGGTAAGATAACACGCAATACAAATGAAATATAACTTTATGTCTAAGACGCTAAGGTTCATAATCATTTGCAGCTGGAGCACTGGGCATAGTTTAGTCTATGTCTATAGGTTTAAGGTTCATTTTTGTTTGCAGCTGGTGTACTGGGGATTGTTAATTCTATATCTATGAAACTAAGATTCATTTTCTTTTGCAGCTGGTGCATTGGGCGTTGTTGGTGGCGTGGAATGGCGGATAAGATTAGGACAACGAGTAACTGCGGGGTCTCCGCCTCGAAGTGCTATTGTAACGCAATTGTCGCCTAGAGCGAAGATAACTCTAACACATGAAGATAAAACTATTACAAAGGTAAGGTCGATAAAGGAAATTGTGTCCTATATTGAAGTACGTAGAATTCATATTGGTGTTTCGACGTTTAGGTAACTTTTGTTATGAAATCAAGCTTTAGTATATCGTCGACCCTTAACATTAACGTAAATAAACTACTAAGTAATTTTAAATACACGTTTATACAAATTCGAACTCTATTCTATTGTTATAAAATGGTAATTCATTTGTCCGCCAGACTGAACTGAGTGGCATTCAGAGTGCGGAGGGCGATCGTCTCTCTTTACCACTAGGAGGAGGAGAGAGTGCATTGCGTGTTTGTGCTGCGTTGTTAGGAGCCGGACCTCAAGCGTCGCCTATGCATCCACATCACTTACCCGGTAAGGACAATATTGTGTTAATTACCAAGCAAATTTTCATCATAATTTTTCCTGGTTTTATCTTAAAAGCCTTGCAGGAATTTTATAATGTTCAGGTTTAAAGTAATCGACTATGATGATACATTACGCACAAGTTGAAGTGGTTGCGCGACGTCGTTTGCCATGGTTATGAGTCCCAATGTGGTTTAAAACTATTCAAAGATCTTCAAATGTTTCGAATATATTTTAGCTGAAATCGACGTCTACGGTCTACGAAAGCAACAAATGGAACTGCTCACACTATGCGCTGTACGTGGACTTCTCACCACGAGGACTAGACTACGGAAGGTTCTGATGCAGCCACCAGATCATGCGGCAGGTACGTTATCCAAATACTTCATACATTGCCCAAGTTTAGCCAAATGCACCCCTATTTTCAGTAATATATGGTATATTTTCCATGTTTACATAACATAACGACAATAATTAACAAATGATGAAACATTCAGACTTCACAATATAACCAAGTACAATTTTATTTTCAGTCTGTGAAAGTCTATTTTCGCTTGTCATATAACTACGAACACATTGTTTGACAAACAATCACAAAATGTTAAGTAAATGCAACCACAGTCCCTTGATTTAATGTCGATATTTGCTTGCCAATGCACACAATATGATCAGCAATAAATGGTTATTTTCCTAGGTAACATAGACAGAGGAATAGTACTAGGTACAGAAGGCACTCTACTCAGAAGGCTACTGGCGCTAGCAACTCGTCCGAGTCCAATGGCCGCGTCCCACTCATCGCGAGAACTTGAATCTGCAGCACTCACTATAGTGCAACAGTTGGCGGCTCATGTAAATGGTACGAAAACAGATAAAATAAAATTATTTTCATTATATCGAAGAACATAACATCACGCCTTTTATCCCCGAAGTAAGCAGAAGTGCACACAGAAGTACCACCCACTTTCCACTATTTATGTTATGAGTCCCACGTAATAAGGTGAGCCTATTTCCATATATTGGGCACAATTCTAGACTCCGTGCTACTACTGCGATTTTTTGTAAACCCAGTTATACTTTGCCCGACCCGGGAATCGAACCCGATACCCCTTGCCACTCGGCCAACGAGGCAGTCAGTATATACATAATAAGAATAAGAACATAATACAGTAAAGTGGAATCTGTTACAAGTATTGTTACTATTATATTTGCATTTCAAGCAACATTGTATGTCGTGTTAATCTACATACATTTTTATAGGAGACGATAAGGACCATGACACCCCGCCTGAAATGCCGATCATAGATAAAAGCAATGTTATGCAGATATCAATGGGACCTTCCACTAGTACAGCCTCATTGTGTAAGTACCTCTTAAAAGGTTTTATTCTTAATAGGTTAGGCTCTATTACAATTTTCTTGGATTTCTTACCTTGTTCGATACGTAGTCTTAATTAGTTTAGACTATGTGGTAAAGAAATTACAAATTGTGTTTTCATTTACCTGTAAAAATAATTTACGTCAGTGATTATTTATTTCTGTTTTGTAGCACGAAAAGATCTCAACACATGGGCGAACTCATCACAAGTGCAACAAGTCATAGAAATGGGGTTTTCTAGACACGCTGTATATGCCGCTATTCAAGCCTTAGGTACGTACCAACCTTACTACAAATTTATTAATTTATACCCTAAACACTAATTTATAAGGTTTAATATTTCTTGCATCTATAGTATCTCCTAGTCTAAATACGATCAAAATTCAACTCTAACAACAAGTCAATAGGTTACAATATTCGTTGCAGGTGGTACTAGTCTCCCCTCAGTAGAATCTCTAGTCGTATATCTATTAGAACTACCTCAACATGGCATGGACGACTCAGTATTTGAGATGCGACCTCTTAACAAACCGGAGAAGAAACAGACGCCGTATAGATGGCGCAGTTGTTTTGCGTCTGAAGAAGAGTACGCGCAATACTTGTCTGATGTCATAACTCCTGGGATGACTGTACGCTGCTGTAAAGCTGTTGAGCCGGTACGTGGCAAATTATTAGTTACTAGCGGCCCGTCCCGGCTTCGCACGGGGGTACTTAAGATTTTTTACATAGTTTTACGTTTTATTTATATTTATTCTCAGTTTTTTTTTATTTAGGAAGTAGAGAAAATATTTTTCCTGACTTCATTTATTGAACAATTCAAAAGTTATCTAGAGCAAACTTTTATAAGGATTGAACCATTCATTAAAACGATTGTTATGGGTAACCTATAAAAGGTAGACATATGCTCTCGCGGACTTTTTTAAAAATAATGTTAAGATGAACAATTCATCTATTAGAGCATTTTTGTATAACTTTAACTATATGCTCAGCGCACGCCACGGAAGGCCTCAGTCAGAAACGATACTTTTCCCCCGTTTTTAAAACATTTTTGGTTACTGCTCCACAACTATAGGACCTAGCGTGATATTATATAGCCTATGTTACTTCTGAATAATGCAACTTTTTAATGGTGAAAAAATTATTGCAATCGGTCCAGTAGTTTTTGAGTTTATTCATTACAAACATACAAAAATACAAAAATACAAATCTTTCCTCTTTATAATATTATTAGTATAGACTAAAATGTAAATATTTTGATTTGGAAAGTTCTTTTGTAGTGGGGATTATGATGAAATGGTAATAATCATTTGGATTTGAGGTTTTAATCTTGGTACTTTATTAAACTTAGAAAGGTCAGTAAGTAACTACAAAGCTGTTTAAAAATAGGTTTACATCACTCTAGGTTTCCTGTCTATTCATGTATTAGTTCTACACAACTTATAAAAAATTCGTCATCTCCCATATTATGTGGCAAATTCTCGCTTTTAGTTTTAAGTGATACCTCTACGGTTCACATCTCGATAGAGAGCTGCGCTTGTTACAGACACACAAATACACAATCCTGAACCAATTGGATTTTTTTCTTTTATTTTTTCATAAATTATCCAGATACATAGACACTTGAACGCACATTTTGGATAAACACATACGTTTTAGCTTGTTTGTTATCATAGCTTTTTCTCGGTAATCTTTACGCTACGCTTGCTTATGTTATTTTGAGAAATTATTGCGTATTTTTGCAGGTTGCTTTAGGAGATGTCGGGCAAGTGCAAAAAGTTGAACGCGATATTAAACAAAACGTCTTCTTACACGTAAGTTATCTGCATTTATAAGCTAACCTCATGTCAATGGTAACAGTCTTAATTTCAACTTTATTGCCTAAGATATACGGCTTTTTTCCATGTATATGTTCACATTGTCGTGGGGTTTTCAAGCAGTGTTTATAATTGAGCAATAGTTTTGGGTTTATTATTTTAAAGTGCACGCAATTTTCACCAATTATTTGTTTGTTCTTTCTATCTAAACATTAAAGTAAATAAGGCTGACTCACAACTGAATAGTTCTCTGATTACTTTGCATATTCAAACACTTTGAAATTATTTGTTTTTGTACAAAATGTAAGCGAATGATCTTATTTCTTACTACTACTACATTTAGAAAAGTACATTTTTGAGAGCCAAATCTACCAGCATATAGGTAAAGAGGGCTACCTTCTTTTGCCCAACAGATGGCGCTAATATCGGTGACCGCTTGGGGATATATGGGCTAAGTTTGTATTTCATTGCGCAGGTGGAATGGCGTGGTCTTGGCCGTGTGCTCGGCGTGCGCGCATTGCACGCGGAGGTAGTGTCGGGCACGCCCCCCTTCGCCGTCGGGGACAGGGTGCGCGTGCGCGCCGCCGTCACTCAGCCGCGGTATAAGTGGGGGTGTATCGACCATACCAGTGTGGGGACTGTTACTTGTACGTATTTTAAGAAATTGTAGAAAATATTTTAATTGTAATATAAATATAACGACAAATCTTTTAATCCCCAGCGAGTAGGCTGTAAAGCACAATATGTACCATTGTTGCACCATGTAACATTCACATTCTATCGGTTGTGTTATCAGTCCCATGTAGTAGAGGTGAGCCACTATTCCATACTTCGTGCTAAGAATTTTGGAAAACCCAAAAGACCCAGTGATCCCTACAAAAGACCTGAACTCTAGTTACCACTTGCCTAATAAGGTAGGCCAATCCAAAGAGAACTCGAATATTTTTGAACTTTGTTTACTAAATAGTAAAAAAATTCAACGCATTCTTTTTATTCCTACAGCTATTTCAAGCAACGGACGAGACCTAACCGTAGACTTCCCTCAACAACCTGGCTGGACAGGACAAGTTAGTGAAATGGAACTTGTTACTGATCAATGTAAGTCTACTGTTATTTGTTTTATGCTAATTAGGTACCAAATAAACTTATTTCTTTGATAAAGAAGAAATGTATGTTCTCTCGCTCTGTCGCTCATGACTATCTGGATTCCTTCCATTATTACGTCGTACTTGACTGTTTTACTGTTGATATCAAACAAAACTTACGTGACCAGGCCTGCCGTGGTCGCAGGTGTGTTTAACCCCTTTAACTTTACTAATCCTATGCTGTGGCCTTGGCCAGGTCAGGGTGATTTTTACTCAGGAAAAGACGTTTCGTCATTGTGGGAGAAGTCATTTAATGATTTTGCATTTTTTTATGGCGTAAGCCGGTAAACGAGCAGACGGATCACCTGATGGTAAGCAATCGGCGTCGCTCATGGACACCTAAAACACCAGAGACGTTACCAGCTTTTTGGGGATTAGGAGTTTGAGGATCGATGGGGATATTGGGGAAGGGGAGGGTAATTGGGCCTCCGGTAACCTCACTCACACGGCGAAACACAACGCAAGCGTTGCTTCACGTCGGTTTTCTGGGAGGCCGTGGTATCACTCCGGTCGAGCCGGCCCATTCGTGCCGAAGCATGGCTCTCCCACACTTTACAAAATTTTTACAAATAAGGGTTTTTCAATTGTTATTATCTTAAAAACAGCGGAGTGGGGAGAGAGTGCGGGTGGTACGGCAGTAGGGTGGCGCGGCGCGGTGCGGGCGGTGCGCGTGTCCTCGTGTCGGCCCGGCGCAGGCGCACGGCGGCTGCTTGATTCACAACCTCATACTTATTGGCAGAGTTCCAGTGGGAATGGTCAGGTTAGTGTATTTGTAGTATTTTTTTAAAGAGCAATGTGTTACTAATGTTTGCTTCCGAGCTTACATTTAAAACCTATAAAGAAAATTCAAAGTTTCAACGAAGCCTTTAACCTTACTTTGTCATGGAGTGGAAGCTTTATGACTGAGAATCAGAGTTCAATAATTAGAAAAATACATAATTTACCATTACACCATTCGCCAGCACTGGATACGCGTAGAGATGCGTAACGGCGTGCGGGTACGCCGCCTCGGTCTAGGCGTAGGCGGCGGCGCGTACGGCCCGGCCGCACTAGCAGTGCGCGCGGGCGCTACGTTTGACGATGCTGCGCTTGCGCCGCTAGCTGCAGTGCCTTGTACACCTTCTGCACCTACAAGGGACAGGCCACCGGCGCATTTAGCTCAAATACAGTTGCTGGCAGATTGTAAACAGGTTTGTTAAAGTATTAACTCTATGACTGTTGTACTTAAAGAAATTGAACTCTATTGTTCTTTATTTGCGAGTCTAATTTCGTTGCAGCAGTTGAATAGGTTGAATTCTATAGTCATGGGGTTGTGAAATGGAATTGTTCTTTATATTCCTTGTATTATGGACTTATTTTCAAGTACGTATAATTTATAACTATTCCTGTAATTGTGTATTTTTGTTTTCAGTATTACGCTTGCATTGAAATCGGTATAAAACAAAATCGAAACGTGAACGCTGATTGTCGTGTCCATGGCTTATACATAACGGGTTTTAGACCAAATCCGCTGTACACAGAAGTGTTACAGGTAAGCAAGCTAAATTAAATTCTAGCGTTATAGTTATAAGAACCATTTTTGATTATGCTGTATATTTCAGAGTATGAACTTTGTAGCTGAAGATTGGATGGAGAAAGACAATCAGACGAGTTCTGTGTCAGCTGATAACAATCCACCTGTATTGCCAAGTGATTGTCCTAAAGTAAGCTTTTAAAACATTCTTTATAGTATAATAATGGCCGTTTGCACTAACCACCCCTGAACCACCTCTGAACAAGAGAGACCACCAGTTACTTAACATGTTAAACGCTGTGGGGTCACCGGTGACCGACATTAGCGGAGGATTTACCTTCAACAGTTTTTTATTGGCAGTCAAAGGCTAAACAAGAGAGACCACAATACAAGTAAGGTATTAGTCTAGGTCCTAGACAGACCCTTACTTGTATTGATAGGTGTCACTTATAGATTGATAAAACCCAGAATAACGTTAAGTGACACCTATCTTAACTTAGGGGTTCCCTAAAATTCTAGAGAGGTTGGTGAAAAAGACCATTACAATTTCTAGAAATCTTTAATAACTTAAAATATAGTTTTTAAACTAATTTCTGAACTGTTTGGGATTATAAGATATGGAAATTGCAATAACGCACTATTTGTATTCTATTTGTTTAATCTCGTTCCATGACATACAGATCAATATAGATTGAACTAAAATGTATGTTTACTTCGCAGGTATATGTTTGGGGTTTAAATGACAAAGACCAATTAGGTGGCGTGAAAGGATCTAAAGTTAAAATTCCCGTGTTCTCGCCAAGTCTCAGCGCTTACCGACCTGTTCATATCGCTGGTGGATCGAAGACACTCTTCATTGTATCACATGATGGAAAGGTACGTTTTTGATCAAAACATGATGTTTGTTAGAATCTTTCAAAGATCTGTAGATAGTGATAAGACTGTAACAGCAACATTGTTTCTGTTAGACAAGGTTTCCGGTTTTTATGAAAAAGGCAGAATATAATTTTATTATCAACTGAGATTGTCTTACAACGTGACTAATGTCGGAATACTCAAACACTACTCAATTTTAAGTCGTGCTTAAGTATAGTTCTGTTTCCACAAATTCTTTATAAAATGACAGAGATGGCACGATATTTAAGCACGATTTAAAATTCAGTAACGTTTCACAGTTTTCCGGCATAAGACTTCTACCTTTTTCTACGACTTTCCATTTAAATTATTCAAACACTACCACACGAAAACAAGTTTTAATATAAAGCTACGTTTATAATACACAACAAAAAGCACAAATAATTGTGTAACCTCATTTCTTCTACAATCAATTTCAGTGCATGAAACGACATTTAGAAATACGATATTTGATAACTAGTCAAATTTAATACTTTTTCGCACTATCAAAAAACGATAGTTTTCTATGAATTTTGTACGAGATTGTGAATTGTGACATTAAGTCTTTTTAGCGTTACTTATTTCTTAAAAATGTACTGGAAAAATACTAAAATTAAGTTGGTCATAAAATCAATTATGAAAGTGTGATTACTTTATATTTTATTGTATTGAACAGTCGAAATAATTTATTTTTGATTAAGGAAAGTACCCAATTACCGTAACTTTAACTTATATTTTATCTCCAACAGCTATTCGCTTGTGGTGAAGGTACAAACGGTAGACTGGGTCTAGGCCACAGTAACAACGTGTCGAGTCCGCGCGCGAACCCGTACCTCTCGCACGTACTCGTACGCCGCGTCGCTGTACATTCAGGGGGGAAACATGCGCTCGCACTTACTGCTGATGGCAAGGTAAGGGTATTGGGTAAATGTACTTTATTATCATGTGTTAAGGTTGTAAATGACGTACTAAATTGAATTGTAATATCTATTTCGTAATTTCACTCTAAGTGAAATAACTTATTTGTTTGGAAACTAAAATAAATTGGTACAGATGAAGGTTGGACAATTTACGTGTGTTAGTTGCCTCGTCATTAAAAATTATAGCCATCCTAATTGCTTAAAACTACAACATTCATGGCTCATGGCGAATGTAGTCTAACTATAACAGACAGTCAATCAAAACCTAACACATTGAATTTGCAACTTTAAAACCTTAGACACAAAACACAATTTACAATACCAACTTCTCTACTTAGGTCTACTCCTGGGGTGAAGGCGAAGACGGCAAACTAGGTCATGGTAACCGAATCACCCTAGAAGTTCCTCGCCTTATAGAGACGTTATCAGGAGAAAGGGTCGTGGGTATTGCTTGTGGGTCGGCTCATAGTGCGTGTGTGACCGCTAGGGGACACTTATATACGTGGGGGATGGGGGAGTACGGCAGGCTTGGACATGGTGATGATATGACGCAACTTTATCCAAAGATGGTGAGTGATTTGTAAGTTTTGTATTGGAAGTCTCGTGTGATATTAAATTAATTGTGTTCGTGATCGTGACTATGAGCCGTTAACGTGGCTTGAAACTAGTCGAGTTATCGCGTTAAATAGTCAAATAAACATATTTCCATTATAAACATTATCTCAAAATAATTCATTTACTTTAACTTGTTTTTATGTTCCGCATGTTCTACTATTCTTCTGTGGATCTTCTCACATTAAGGAGCACGGCTCCGGCAAGGCTCATGCACGGTTCCGGCACGGCGTATGACATTGTGAAATATGTCATACGACATATGATTTAAAGTTCATATTTAAATGACATGTTAATTGTCTGATTACTGGGTTGGAGCCGTGCTTGTTAGGTGTGCGATGACATTTACGCATTAAGCATGTTGCGTGTCGGGTCTTCTTTAAAAGACACAAATATTGAAAAGAACATTAAAACTGAATTATTGTGAATGGTAATAATATTATGATGTTGTAGGTGGAAGCATTAGCCAACTTTAGAGTAGTACAAGTAGCGTGTGGATCTCGTGATGCACAAACATTGGCTCTGACTGCCTGTGGCAAAGTATTCTCTTGGGGAGACGGTGATTTCGGCAAATTGGGTAAGTCGGTACAAGTATCTACTATAACTTAAACCTTATTGTATTGTATACAAGGTATATAATGTAAGATCATTACATTATTGGTTTGTTTTTGTAATAAAACTGCACTTCAATTTAAACTTTATCGTAATTAATATAAAGTCTGAAAAAGCAAGTTAAGATAATTATTATTGGTGTGTTTTAAGGTCGAGGCGGCTCTGATGGTTGCGCAGTGCCAATGAACATTGAACGACTGAACACTCTTGGTGTTATACAAGTAGAGTGCGGCGCTCAATTCAGCTTAGCTTTGACTAGAGATGGAGAGGTAAGTAAATCCCTCCCCGCGGAAAACTTAACGGGTTACTGGGGCTCTGACTCGAAGAGCAGGACTACCGGACTACTCCTGTAGTCCTGCTCTTGTTGTTGCAGGAACGGGATGGTTTTTGTCAGTAAGAGTCTGACACTTCCTATCGCCTCACCCAATGCGGGAGAAGTCATTGAATGATTGTCCCCCATAAAAAGTGGTACCTAACAAGCGCAAGTACTCAACAAGAATACAGGGATAATTCTTTATTTTATACCATTTACGGATAGATTTATACGTACCATCTCACTTCTCAGTTTCCTTCCTATCTCTCCTACCATTTATGGTAATTTATTTTTGAAATTCTAAGCACACAGTCCAGAATGGTACAAAAATCATCCTATTACATTGAACTCGTAATACTTTTTACCCTCTTCAGGAAATTAAATAAATATTGATATGTATTTTAGGTATGGACATGGGGTAAAGGCGACTACTTCCGTCTAGGCCACGGATGTGACGCACATGTCCGTCGCCCGACTCTAGTAGAAGCGTTGCGCGGGCGCAGAGTTATACATGTCGCTGTTGGAGCATTGCACTGTCTCGCTGTTACTAGTGAACATCAGGTATGTTGAACTTTTTAAGGTCAAGGTCAACTAAGGTTTTATTTAATTCCTAATCATGTTAATGACCTCTGTACATATTTTATGGCCAAAACTCTTTCGCTATCTACGTATTCTGTTTAGTAGACAAATGTTACAAAACTATTTGCATTTTTTTAACACTCCATACATTTTAAGTATTTGTAAAATACAGGCCAACTATCCTTCCATCCATTCACTAATATAATAATCTTACAATGAATATCCAATGACAGGCTATCTCTATACATGGTACTGATTTTCATTAAAACATTTTTAGATGAGTAAGCTACATTTCACTTTTTCTAGGTCTGGGCATGGGGTGACAACGACCATGGTCAACAAGGAAACGGTACAACTTGCGTTAATCGTCGCCCGGCTCTCGTCGCCGGCGTGGAAGGTGTACAGAGGGCCGCCGCCGGTTCCTCTCACTCAGCCGCCTGGTCATTAAGACCCTCTGCATTACAAAATGATACTCATGCTGCCCATGTATCTCCAGTGCCATTCCCGACTTTAAAGGATCCTTTGGGAGCACAAAGTTTAGGTAAGAATGATAATATATTAAAAAAGTGCTTCAAACTGTGACACCATCAAGAGTAATATGAACCATCTGTATAGTCTACTACAGTAAAACTAACTCAACCACCAATGTGTTGCGCAACACTTTTGCGCAATTTTTATTTATATTGCGCAAACTCAAATATTGAACGGTTCCTAAATCACTGTCACTATTTCCACATTAAAGTAGGATAGCTTTTTTTTACATATTTCACTGGTTTTATAGGATTATATTCAGAAGAAACAGTCGTAGAGGAGCCTCAAGGTCCACGAGCGTCGTTAGCTGCTGCAGCCTTGGCATTAGAGCCGCCTGTAGCCGTACAACATGCACTGTCTTTGATTCTACTTGCTTTGCATATTACACAGGTATTATTATTTTTTTCTTTGATCTGGTGAAAACATTGAATCATTCGATCGTAGTGATCAGATAAACTTCTACTTAACCTACTTGCCCTTGAATCTGAAGCGTACTTAATCTGAAGACGCGATTATTTAAAAATGAATCATAATTAGTATTTATTAGAAGTTGATGTTATGTCAAAAAAAACTTGTTAGTGTTTTGTTAATTCCTTTTTTAAACATTGCAATAAAACATTACTTGTCCTAATTACCAGGCGCGCAGTTTACTCGTAGAAGCTCTGCGTGCTCACGAGGCTTGTTCCACGGTGGCGCCCGTAGTAGCCACGATAGATACTGAGGATGAAGACTGTGAAGGTGATGCCCGAACTGGCGGTGGCGAGGCACCCGCTGATAGAGCTACGTTACCTGTAAGTAAAGATTTTTGAGTTCTTTGAGGATCTTCAATTACAGGCTACAGTTATCGATAGACATTGACTATTGCCACTTTGAATAGAATTGAGAGAAAATATACAGTTTTCAAATTATGTGATGGTCTTTTTACTTTAAAATTTTTATCTTAGCATTGGTAGCAGTAGCACTAAGCCAGAATTAGGAAATCTATTTAACTTATACGAAATTATTCCTAACGATATTGAATAAGTTAACATTGACGTCGTGAGCTGTTTAATAGATAAGTAGGTTGCGTCAGAAATATTGGACTACTTTTCAACAATATTTTTTTAATACGTTCACTCAGAGCGGAGCGAGCAGCCCACTTAGTGGTTCGATATCGTCTCGTCATTCGGCTGTGATGTCGTCCAGTGCAGTTTCTGTAGCCGCCGCTACAATGACTGTGCAACAAGCTGAGGCTCCTAAGGTAATAATATCACAGTGTGGTTAATATTTATTATGATCAAGAAAAATGTTAACATTGCGCAATCGTCGCGCTTACATGTGCGTATTTGCGCAAACATGCGCATCTATGATTTCATTTTTATTTAAATATTCCGCAAAATTATACCCATTTATTTAGAATATTTTTAATCAGATTAGCTATTATTTCTAAATGAAAGTTATTGTTTGCAGTTGGTGTTAGACGAATTCACATCACAACTTGGAGAATCTGATGCGAGGGCTCTGGTTGATTTACTGAAGTTAGCAGCGGCCGGCAGGATACCGGACTCTAATAATGCCGTGAAGATCATTACTGATGTTCTTATGGGTAAGATGACAATATACTTGGCAATATGTTGCCATTTTTTAGTAATGTCCTGAGTCCTGGCTTTTCAATAATATATTGATCGGAATAGTTTGGAACATGAATAGGAAATATTCCAAATTATTTTGATTTGATTCTTCTTTTTATTTTACTCGATAACTCATCAGTTTATCATATTATACAGTACAGTTTCAAAGGCATCAATGCAGTCTCGATTTTAACATGATATTTGTTAAACAACATGGTAATTTCAATTTCGAAGAATGTAATTATATTATCACATTTTATAAAAAAGTTGATGCCAACTTTTATCATGACAGAAGACGTTAGGATAAAAAAATATTGTTGTCATTTTAGGGTCAAAATATCCTCAAACGTTCGCTTCATTAGTTCTTTGTTACCTTTAACATTTCCATTGATGTCCCCCAGCTCTATGCGCCAGTAAGCCTGCGGTGGCAGACATGGTGGTGGAGGTGTGTGTGTGCGAGCTGGAGGAGGCGGCTGCAGGCGGGGGGAGGGCACCCCCTCAACCCATCACTGTCGACAGCCCGCATCCCTATATTGACGATACTGATATATCAGGTAAGGAACTTTAGTGCCAAGACAAGTGTGCTCAATATTGATAAACATAAATGTGTTGTAATGTTATTTGGATAGTAAATAAACTTCTTCTAAAAGTATATATTTGCTTTCTTACGCTTGGTAGATGTTCAATAAGTTGCTGCATTTATTCCAGTAAATATACCAAACTCTTCGATACTCAACGTGCAAAAGAGTGTCTCGAGATAGTTTTGTCAGTCAAAAACATGAATTGTAGTTCACTCGACCTTATTCGCTGCACCTGCATATACAAACATTCGATCAAGTTGAAATAGTTTAAGATAACTTGCTCTTATTGCAGTGCATTTTAATCTAATTTACCTTTTTACTAACAGGTGTAGTCAAAATCCCCGGTGCCGTATCTCTTCGCGTAGTCTTCGAACAAGGATGTTCTACGGAGCGGCGTAATGATCCCCTCACTATATCGGATAGTACCGGTCGAGTACTAGCCACTCGATCGGGACGAGAACCAACCGATTGGGCGCAGGAAATCATTGTTAATGGTAAGTTGCGCTAATTGCGCAAACCATGTGCGCTATAAATTTTTTATAACTCAAATGCTTAAAGTTTTTAATCTGTTGTTATGTATCTGTTATCTCTGTAAAATTGTAATAGATGAGTTTAGTTTTTGATTAAAAATAAATTGGATATTACATCAAGTTACATTCGACACAATGAACTAGACAAATAATAATAAAAAGCGATGTGTACTAAAGAATTTTATTCCTATTTTCATAATTTTATGAGGTAAATGAATTTCAATCAGGTGATGAGCTGCGTTGGAGGTTCACAAGCGATGGGTCCGTCACGGGCTGGGGTTGGAGGTTCACCGCTCATCCTATGTTACCAGCACATTCTCTTACTGTGAGTAAAACAAACAATAAATTCCCACACATCAACACAATGATTATTGTTGTCATTAACTTTAATATCTGCCTTTAAAAAATGTGATTATATGTATTGTTCTTATCAGGATAGCGGTTCAGATCGCTACGTCTTGTCATGTCCGTCAGTAGAGTTAGCGTGGCGATTACTTGACGGTCCACTGCTTGCGGCGATATCCAAGGACCATCAGTTGGCGCCAAGGTTGGCTCAAGCGTTGGCCATATGTGCGCAGATGCCTTCTTTGTGTAAGTTTCTAAAAAGGTTTTACAAACTTTTCATCCTTTGATATAAATGTCGGATTTCTTATGCAGAGAACTTTAAAATAAATGTAATGTGTCTATTTTATTCCCATACGGATAAAATTGAAATTGTTTGTAAATATTGTTTAATAAATAATGCATAAAACACCGCAAAACCTCCTTTAGAACTTATGCAACTTATGCAAAATTTTTGAGACTGTCGTAGAGAGAACATCGACATTTTCATAAATCATAATATGTCGATAAATAACCGTAGACTTCATACACCACTCGCTTGCCAACCTAATCCAATCTATAATATATTTAAAACAGAAAGATATAACATAAATTAGAAAAGACACAAAATAAATTCTCAACTGTAATTAATGTTTAACACGACAAAGACGTAAATTGCCAACCATAATTAATGTTTAATACGCTAGCATGGCGAGCTCGCGTATGGTGCGTCCGTCGCCTCCGCGGCGTGGTCTGCGGCGGCAGTGGTTGCGGCGCCGGCGAGGGCGGGACGGGCGGCGCGCCCGCGCCTCCTGCACTACAGCAACTGCCGCAACTACTGCACGCTCAGTACGAGCACGAGGAACCCGCACTAAGGACCGGCTCGCACTTATTCCATACGCATTATCTTAAGGTATGATTTACTTTATTTGTATTTTTTTAATAAGATAATATTAAAAAAGTACACGATTTTAACATAATATTTAAATATGTGGAATTTCACGAAAATGTAGACCACCCTATCTACTTCATTAATTTATTGCAAAAAATTTTGCTACTACAAAACGTCCTAGCAATTTCATTAAATTTCATAAAAATCTAACCATACGGTTAACGAAGAAGTTTATTACATAAGGCTAGAAAAAAATATTGAGGAAATAGGTTAACAAGATCTCGTAGACTTCTGAAAATCTCTTCCTCAATGTTAGGGAAATAACTTTCATTTCATCTGTATATTGCCAACAGGAACTAGCCTGGCTCGCATGTGGTCTTCGTATGGACACTCGAGTCTGCGGCGGTCCAGATTCAATGCGTTGGTCGTGGTTCAAGCGTTACTGCCTCTGTCTACGCACAGCTGACGCACTCATACGACGGTCTCCCTTACCCACTCCCTTCCTAGCTGACGTACGCAAGAGATTGTCAGACCTCTGCGTGTACGATGAAACTAGCGAACCAAATTACCAGTGGGAAGATAATACCAAGTTCACGAAGCAACACGATGAGCAACTCCTGCATTGGGTAAACAAGTAAGTTTTGGATTTAATGAATTTATCTCATGAATGAACTCAAAGACTGCCTCGTTGGCCGAGTGTTCGCAAGTGCGACTGCCGGGCAAGGGGTCTCGGGTTCGATTCCCGGGTCGGACAAAGTATTACTGGGTTTTTTAAAAATACTCAGTAATAGCACGGAGGTTGGAAATGTGCCCAGTATATGGCAATAGGCTCACCCCCTATTACATGAGACTCATAACATAAATAGTGAAAAGTGGGTGTTACGTTGTACTGTGGTATAATGTGCACCTCTGCCTACCCCTTCGGGGATAAAAGGCGTGATGTTATGTAGGTATGAACTTAAAGATAAAAAAAGAAGATATAAAGATCTTACTGTGGTGTAAAATAAGCTTTCTTGTGTCATACGAATTTCAATTTTAAGTAACATTTTGCTCTCATCGATTGGCTCTAGAGAGATGCCCAATAGGGCTGATGCCGATACGGAGCCACGGAGGACTTAACGGGTTGCCGGGCTCCAGCTCGACGGGCAGGAGTAGGAACTTGGCTGGTTTTAAGTCAGTATGAGTCTGACACTCCCTCCTGCTTCACCCAGGCGGGAGAACCCACTCGATGATTTTCCCCCCTTACCCATAAATCCCCAAGCGGTCACCGGTGACCGCTTTCCATTAATATTACATTACATTATAGACCTTTTTTCTAATGTTTAGAGACTACTTTTGTATGACCAAATTTAGGGAATGGATTTCAACGGGTTAAAAAAAGTTATATTTTAGGCCTTAAGTAAATTCATTATAAACCTAATTATCTATTGTAATGTTAATTAACCAAGGCCACACAAGATCTAGGTTAAAGCTGCAGGACCTTTATTACGCGTCTTGTTCTTAAGTCTCCTACACGACAGAGTGCAACGTCACTTAGCGACTTCTCATCAGTTGAAGTTTGCTTCAAATCCACAATTGACCCTATCTAACCCTAGACGGCCAGAAGACTGGTGCGGTTGGTGGGGCGGGGTGTTCCGAGGATGCGCAGTGTACGGCTGGGGACACAACCACCGCGGCCAGCTGGGCGGGGTCGAGGGGGCCAAGGTACGGACCCCCACAGCCTGCCACGCACTCGCCGCACTCAATCCTGTGCAGTTGGTCGGCGGGGAGCAGACCTTGTTCGCTGTCACACCCGATGGAAAAGTTTATGCTACTGGTAAGAGTACGTTGAACTACTTTATCAGTATCATAGATGATATAATTACCTGGCAGAAATCGCTAACAGCTAATAAGTTACATATTACATCGATGTTCGTCGGATCGAATCGATTACTAATGCTAATCTTAACTAGACTATTCCATGAAGTGCATGGAAGAAATTGTAGTCCAAATTCAATTATTATACTACTGCTACTTAAATTAGAACCTACTGAAAAAAAAAAAACTGTAATTAGAATAATATGTGTATCGATCGTATAAACTTATACTACTTTTGAAGTAACAAATAGGAATTCTTAATTCTGTTGTATCAGGCTATGGCGCTGGCGGCAGACTAGGCATCGGAGGCATCGACTCTGTCTCACAACCGACACTACTCGCCTCGATTCAACACGTTTTTATTGCAAAGGTAACATTTTACAGGACATTCAGATAAAAATCAAACCTTGAACCAACATTTATATTTATAGTAATATGTGTATGAAAACGATTCCTATCCGAACTACTTGTTTGAAGATGAAATGTAATTTAAGTAAAAAATATTAATAATAATGAAAAAAATGCATTTTGGTTTAAAATAATTCCAACTATCAGTCAGCAGTCTATTTTAGATCGTCGTTTAAAATGTGTTTTTTTTACCAGGTCGCTTGTAACTCAGGTGGGAAACATTGTTTAGCGCTTTCCGCTGACGGCGATGTGTACAGCTGGGGTGAAGGCGAAGACGGCAAGCTGGGGCACGGGAACAGAGTGTCAGTATAATGTTTTAAGATATTTTATATTGATACACATTGCAATAAAGATAGTATGACAGCATTTTTTGTAGAAACTACTCATTTTAGAAATGATATATATTTGTAATTTACTCACCCCACATTACATGGAACTCATAACATAGAAAGTAAAAAACTCATAACAATACAGAAACACAGAAATACAGAAAAACAGAAAGTGTAATGTTATGTTGTAATTTATTGTTATTAAGATATCATAAAACCGTGGTCGTAAGATTTCTAATTTATATATACTCACCTTTTATTAAAATGAACATAACAGTTGGAAAGTAATTGGTATTTAAGTATACCTCTATCTCTATTTGATGTTAACTACGGTGCTATGTTATACTATGTAATATTGTTTGTTTTCAACAGGAGCTATGACCGTCCCAAGTTAATATCAGCTCTGTCGGGTCTGGAAGTAGTGGCCATTGCTTGTGGAGGCGCCCACTCTGCGTGTTTGACCGCTCGAGGGCGCATCTATACCTGGGGTAAAGGCAGGTACGGAAGATTAGGACACGGGGACTCTGAGGACCAGTTGGTGCCGAAAATGGTGAGTAAGATATTATTATATTTCTTAAGATGTGTGTATAGTATTCTCCATGTCATGTTACGTCATACAAAATTGGCTTAATGTATTGTTTATCTAACACCATGTTCTTGGTTGGGTACACTTTTTATGTAAATACATTAAGATTATAAAACGACAACAGGATGTTTGGAAGTAAACACACACAACATACACAAGTATTAAGAACTAGAGGTAATAAACATATGATCTTGTGTAACTGAATTTGTTTCTCATTTATGGCAACTGTCGTTGATGATTCAGATTAGTGATGTTTTAAAAAAAAATATGACGTTCTAGGTGGAAGCCCTATCATCGTACCGCGTGATAGACGTCGCTTGCGGTTCAGGAGACGCACAAACTCTTTGTATCACTGACGATGACAATGTCTGGTCTTGGGGCGATGGTGACTATGGGAAACTAGGTAACATTTTTTGTAAAGGCATAATATATTGTTTAAATTACCTGGCTTCCATGATTACTTAGTTGTATTCGTCTGAGGCACTACCGGTTAACAGTTGTTTTTTTTTTAATATATCGTTAATCCTAGATTCAATATAGAAAATGATTTCTAAGGTATAATGATATAATTGCGTACTTTAGTGTCAAACAGTAGACTTATTTATTAAAATTAAGTTGATCACAAACTCAAATCAATCAATTACTGAAAGTGTGTTTATTTTTTTATATGTTATAGTATTGAATAGTTGAAATAATTTCTTTTTGATTAACCAAAGTACCCCATTGGTATATTTTTTTTTTTCAGGCAGAGGTGGTTCAGAAGGCTGCAAGATTCCTATGAGGATAGACTGTTTGAAAGGACTTCGTGTTGTCAAAGTTGAGTGCGGGTCTCAATTCTCTGTGGCGTTGTGTCAATGTGGAAGCGTTTACACGTGGTAAGTTGTGAATACCAACTGTCTCAATGGTTAATAACATACACACATACAGATCCGGTATCCGGTATCCGGTATCCGGTAGATCTTGAGGTGCAACGACGTGCTGCTATGTACTACAGTGCGAGGCCTAATTTGTCAGCAAGCTTTCTAGCACAACGTGATAGAAATAAAATTGATAGATTGTTTAAGCCAGTGACGGACGTTTGGGGCGAGCTTATAACCGAATGGCAGTGTAGATGGGCATCTTCTATTAAGGGCCGCCACCTGTATCAGTTCTTCTCATCCGTGCATGAGCGGCTGGAGAGGACATGGTTGTAGGTGGATCACTGTGTTGCCCAATTTCTTACTGGCCACGGCAACTTTAAAAGCAAATTGTTCTCATTTAAACTTATTGATTCACCATGGTGCCAATATTCGACAGAGGAGTTGCGATACGAGCAGTCGGCCCATCACATACTCTGGGAGTGTGATCTCTGGCAATTTGAACGTAACACTATGTTAAATAATTTAATTGTTTCGTCAGGTGTAGTTTATTATACGGACCTTGTGGAATCTAGAACGAATTTCCGTGCATTTAGGCGTTTTTGCCATATCTATTATTGGAAGCAAGTATAACAAACAGCTCACACATAGGACCCACTTAGTTTTTAGTCAAATTTCCGTGGTGCTTGGCGACTGGGCTTCACCCAGTTGTACAGTCTCTTCTTTGTGCCTTTAGGCTTAATTCATTCTCTCCTGCAGTAATTCACCGAGGGAAGTGAAAACCATAGTTTTTTCTTCTTCTCCTCTTATAATATCTTCTGATTCACTTCGTTGCGGGAACCAAGACAGTTACTCATGTCCCTGGGACGCGCCGGACTTCAGTGTTCCGGTGTTTTCATGGTTGTATCTACTGTAGATCCTGGCTTACAGGAGTTGCAGCGGTTTTGGGAGGATGTGGCGGGCTTGTCCCATTAAAAAGAAAAAAAAAATACACACATACATAACCTCATGCCTGTCATCCATGGAAGTAGGCAGATATTATGGAACGCCAATTGCTAATTAGATGTTTAGGATTATTTTCAACGAGATGTCGAAAAAAATTGTCTAGCATTTATACCTTTGAAAAAAAGAATCCAAAGACTTCGTAACAGCCGCGGACGACTTAACGGGTTACCGGAGCTCTGGCTCGAAGGGCAAGAGTAGGAACGGGGTGGTTTTTAGTCAGTAAGAGTCTGACACTCCCTCCGCCTTACCCAGGTAAATATGTTTAAATATTATTATGTAACAGGGGCAAAGGAGACTACCATCGCCTGGGACACGGCAGCTATGATCACGTAAGGCGTCCCATGCGTGTCACAGGCATGCAAGGGAAGACTATCGTGTCTATAGCTACAGGTACATTATACTTTTATATTTAATCATACATAGCTTGTCGGTAACACCACACGGTTAATCAACCAAAAAATCTCACATGTGTCTAATCAATAAAAACGTATCCATGGGAAAGAAACAGCTTTTACCATTTTCTAGCTAATAGGGATGATGACGGGGTTTGAAAATTAGAAATTATTTAGTCTGCCATGAAAAAATATTAGACACGTTGTTGTAATAAGGTAAATTTTATAATCTTAACCGTTTGAGTACTGTCATTATAGACACAACAATAGGTTGCGGTCACCGGTGTCCTCGCGGTGTTTGACAGTTTAAACATCAAAATTATACAAGTAGCGTTATCTAGTTTTTCCTTGGGAAGGTAACCGTGAAGGATGTCATTTGTTAATCTGTGTTTGTTTTCTCTCTGCTTCCTTGTCTTTGCATCGCATCATCGCATGGCGCCGAAATGTATTTTCTAAGTTTCTATAATAAATTACGTATATATAAAAGTGTCCATCGTTTATTTAAATGAAAACCAACCACTTCAACACACGTATTTTTTATTTTGTCGTATAAGGTTTACCATACTTAGATAAAACGAATCAAAGTTTAAAAGTGGGAGCTAAACCGTCATTCCCACGTATAAAACGTCCCTAGAAGTGACGTCACGTGATATTTCAAACCGATATATCATGGAAACTATTTGTTTCTGTAAGAAAATAAAATATACGTGTCAATGTTTTAAAATAATATACCAGGCAGATATTAAAATAAAAATTAGTCTATCTACCCTATTGTAGATGTTGTTCTTGGTCCTCCAACGTATTAATGTCTCATTTAACATAACGCCCTGTACTTTGATATACAAAACAAAGCGACTTGTATTTGTTCTTACACTTTTATAATATACATGTATTTAAAGTCTTATTAATTTCCGAATTAATTGTTAACAGGTAGTCTCCACTGTGTGGCGTGTACGGACACCGGTGAAGTATACACGTGGGGTGACAATGATGAGGGACAGTTGGGAGACGGAACCACACTCGCTGCTCAAAGACCCAGGCTTTTGACAGCCTTGCAGGTACGATCAGAGTTATCATTAATTTATTAGTTTTCCATCGGTTCGTCTCTGCCCACTTCTGGACATAACACGCCACTGAGCTGATCTTCACCTCTTCCTATGAATCCTGAAGTCAATTTCGTCCAATGAATATATCAACAAATAATAGTCTGTTTCTGTGCCCTTACTGTATTTTTTTATTTGATGCATAAAAACATTTTGACAAAGATGCTTAAAACATATTATAATTAATTAAAAATCGCGGGTTATTCACGTGAATATACTGAGAAAAATCTAGTTTCGGACCATTTTTTTTTTTTTTTTTTTTTTTTAAGGGGGGAAAATCATCGAATGACTTCTCCCGCCTGGGTGAGGCGGGAGGGAGTGTCAGACTCTTACTGACTAAAAACCACCCCGTTCCTTCTCCTGCACGTCGAGCCGGAGCCCCGGTTACCCGTTAGGTTCTCCGCGACTCCGAATCGGCATCGGCCGTATTGGGCCCATCTGTGGTGGTCTGATGGCTCTTTGAGGCGCGCGCGGAACGCGACGCGCCGTACGCTCGGGTCTGTTTCTGGTCGGACGGGGAGCCACCCATGCTCGCCGTCCGCAGGCCCGCGCTTACGGTGGCCGGAGATCGTCTCGCGATCCCCGACGCCCGGTGTGTCCTTCGCGATGGCTGGGTTGCGAGGAGGCAGCGCTTCGCTGCCTCACGCGTCCCGCCTCCTCCTTAGCTAGCATCACTGCTTCGCAAAAGGAGGAGACGGCATCCCAGTCCCCCTCGCTCCGCATCATGGCCTGCACTAGGCCCGGACGCGAGAGGTCGCCATCGCCGATCACTTCCCTGAGGACACGGCGGTGCTCAGCCCACGAAGGGCATTCTCCCACCGTGTGTTCCACCGTGTCCTCAGGGCGGTCCTCGCAGTGATGACACCCGGGCGTTTCCTCCCGCCCCATCAGACACAGGTACCTCCCGAAACTTCCATGTCCGGTGAGGACCTGCGTCAGGCGGTAGGTGAGGACGCCGTAGCGTCTCTCAAGCCACTCCTCAAAGAGGGGACTTACCGCTGCGATGGCAGCGAGCCCAGCCCTCGGTTGCGACAGTCGTTGCTGCCATTCCGCCATGAGATCGCGCCGGAGCTCATCCCGCCACGCACCTATTTGGCGCGGCAGCGGGGTTTCGCCCCGGCGACGTGCCTCCGCGCGCATGCCGTACACGCGCGCGAGCACCTTCGCCTCCAGATCCCACGGCGGTAATCCGGCAAGGAGGTTCGCCGACTCCCCAGAGATCGTGCGGTATCCGCGGATCATTCGGATCGCCATGACCCTCTGTGCCATGAGCAGCGTCCGAGCGGGACGCCGCAACAGGTTTGGCGCCCAAACAGGGGCGCCGTAGAGGGCCATGGACCGCACGACCCCGGCGTATAACCTCCGGCAGGAGGCGTTTGGCCCCCCGAGGTTGGGGAGGATGCGTTTAAACGCAGCCCCCGTCCTCTCCAACTTTGGGGCCAAACGTCGGAAGTGTTCTATGAAGTTCCACCGACTGTCGAGGACGAGTCCTAGGTACTTCATCGTCGTCTCGACGTCGATGGTAACTCCTCCCGCCGTTATTTGGGACCCACCCGGAGGTGGCGCGTTCCCGCGGCCATGAAAACACATGGCCTCGGACTTGTGGAGCGCCACCTCGAGTCCCAACTGCCGGATTCTCTCAACGACTGTCGCAACCGCTGTCGCCATTAAGTCGGCAGTTTCGGACCATAGAGAGGTTCTTACTCATGAGCAGCGTGCGCGGTCGCGGCGGTGTACTATGACTACTGACTGTAGGCTGCGGGACATTCACGTGAGTTACCCGCGATTTTTAGTTTATTTAGTATGTCTCACGATAGTTATTATAAAAACATTATAAATTATGACTACCTCGTTGGCCGAGTGGTCGCAAGTGCGACTGCCGGGCAAGGGGTCTCGGGTTCGATTCCCGGGTCGGGCAAAGTATTGCTGGGTTTTTCAAAAAATTCTTAGTAGTAGCACGGAGTCTGGTATATGGCAATAGGCTCACCCCCATGGGACTTATATCATGAATAGTGAAAAGTGGGTGTTACATTGTACAGTGGCATAGTGTGCACCTCTGCCTACCCCCTTTGGGGGTAAAAGGCGTATGTTATGTTATTATAAATGATATTCATAGACAATTTTGTAAAAACCGGCGTATTCGGTATTTGTCCAGGGTAAGCGTGTGACGAAGGTAGCGTGCGGCAGCGCGCACACGGTGGCGGTGTGCGTGGAGGCCCCGCGCGCCCCGCGGCCCCCGCCCGCGCCGCCCCTCGAGTGCCATCTACTCAGGGACCTGCCGCCGCTACTTACGTGCAACAGGCTGGTCAGTGACTTACTTTATGTTATCTACCTTTGTTTAAGTCTGTTGACAGGTACGATGTCGATCGACTAAAATCTTCCACGTTTATTTTCGATGATTATCTCTTATGGTATTGTGGATCGAGTTCCTTTCGTATTTGTGCTTCCAAAAACTAGCCAAACGTATTTTACGTCACCTAATGACTTCTAAACTAGATGATACACTTTTAGTGATGTGATTATCATATTGAATATGAAAAAATGTTATATTTGTTAGTGATTACCTCAAGTAACCTCAGTGTTTGAAACACTTTTACTTACAAAATTGATGATAAAATCTCGAATATTTGAGAAAATGATGAATATCGTTTTAGGTACTTCTCCATCAATTTTCGGAGCTGGTTTGTCCGAACCTTCCGTTGTTGATTCTCGACGGTCCTCTAGACCAATTGAGGACTCTACTATTCTACAGTGTCAAAGAAGCAGCGTTTAGAAAGGTAAGAGATACACGAATTCTGTAAAGTCTGTGTGTGTCAATTTGAAGAGCAACTTTTTGTTCTTTTTTGTAATCTTAAAATTTTCTTATTGCTTTGTCTCGTAACTAGATTGAACTAAGAACTGAGTTTTAATCAAATAGTCCAGTCAAAATATAACAATTTTGCTGAAAGCATTTCCGAACCGATAATTTGGCCTATTTTTCATACGAAATGTGTCAATTTAACAATCACACATTATAAAACAAGCCATTATAATAATAATTTGTCACAGGCGATATTATCAACAATGACTCGGGAACGGCAACACGGTCCAGTAGTGGAACTGTCCCGCGTGGCGGCACGTCGCGCCCGGCGGGGCGGGACGGGGCTGGCGGGCCCCGCCGGGATGCGCTCCGTCTTCGGACAGATGGTGGCACGACTACCTGTACTCACACAAGAAGCACTCGGATTGCCACAACGTGTGTGGAAGGTTAAGTTTGTCGGTGAGCATTTTTGTGTTAATTAATACCTGTTTGTTAGTTTAATACATTTTTAACAATTAATGTTTTGTAATGAGGTCAAGATCTAATAAAAATTGATCAAGGTAGCCTAACGTGTTTTATAACCTGTGAATTAAACTGAAATTGTATCATATGGGCAAACGAATTCTAAGTCTATATATATAGTCCCTGGGACGCGCCGGACTTCAGTGTTCCGGTGTTTTCATGGTTGTATCTACTGTAGATCCTGGCTTACAGGAGTTGCAGCGGTTTTGGGAGGTTGTGGCGGGCTTGTCCCATAAAAAAAAACGAATTCTAAATTAAATATTTTTTTATAAAAATATTATACTAGACATAGGATGACGATAATGACAAGTTTGACAATACAACACTAATATGTGATAATACACATTTTCCTTACTGCACATGAAACTGCGGCAGTTTGACAATATATTAACCCTATGTCCAGGTGAGAGTGTAGACGACTGTGGCGGTGGATACAACGAGAGTATCGCGGAGATGTGCGAGGAGTTACAGAACGGGTCGCTCCCACTACTGATGGCCACGCCCAACGGACGCGGGGACGCCGGCGCATCTAGAGACGCATTCCTATTGAACCCCACCGCTAATACTCCGCTACATCTCAACTGCTTCCGATTTCTTGGTACGTCCATATTGTTCTTGGTAATGTTGGGAAGATCTACGAGCGACATTGTAATGTATTTTCCATTGTGTCTCATAATTATGTCAATAGGTTATTATTGAATGTTGACCAGTTTGATGCAGTATCAAAATAAATGCAAGACTTTCAGTTAAATATGTACTATTTTTTATACCTTTTATAGGTATTACGACAGATATTACGGTTTGTCAAAAACGTGTGCATGCTGTATGATAGTAGAATCTGTTTCTATTTACTCACACCCAAATCGTATAAGGTCCGTGAAAAAATCAGCTTAATTACTACAAATCTATATTAAATTCAGTATCATGAAAATCTTCACACATCCCTATAATAAATCTTCTAAGGGCTGATTTTTCACTCATCAGTTAATTCTTAACTGTCGAATAAAATTGACATTTGACAGTTTTTAGTACGGAAGAATTGTCAAATATTCAAAGTTATTCGTCAGTTTAAATTTATCTGGCGTCGGAAAAATCGGCCCTAAGATGATGATTATTCCCACACAGGTGTACTAATGGGCATCGCAATTCGCACGGGCTCCCCGCTATCCCTCTCTCTAGCGGAGGGAATATGGCGACAACTAGCTGGACAGCCACTGCGGCCGCAGGACCTGGCTGAAGTTGACAAAGATTTCCTGCCTGCACTGCTATGTATTAGGGATATGACGCCTAATAATAAGGTAAAGACTTCAACTGCAAATGTTTAATATGTTAGGAATGAAGGAAGTGTTCAGTTCTATATTAAGCTCTACATAGTGTGTTAAGGACCAGATTTGCGATACATAATAAAAATAACTTAACATGTTCTTCATTTCTCTACGAAAAGTTTGCAATGTTCATGTGAGATTAAGCACATTTACCACCTGATAATAAAAATGTTTAATTTCATAAATGTTTCTATTTTGACAGGAATTACAAAACTTGGAGCTTCCATTCTCGATTCCATCAGCGGCGGGTCACGAAGTGCCTCTATCCACGCGACACAAGCGCGTCACGCCAGATAACAAAGACGAATACGTGCAGCTAGCTCTGCATTACAGGTGAATGAGTTTAACATAACTGTAATATTTATGTATTTAAACTTTAATGTACACAAAAACAAGTAATGGTACATAGGTAAGGCTGACATTAATGACATAAGTATGGCATTATCTCCCAGGCAACCCTATGGTTAAATAGAAAATCGGCAAATACAGGCATGTGTAATTTAGAATAATGTAATTGTAAGGAATAAGTAATATTAAATGTGTCCTAAACTATCAACAGTTTTAGGGAACGTACGAAATTCTGAAAGTATGCACCTGATTTTAATAACATTTTATCTTTAACAGTCCAGAGGTTTTAGTACGAGTTTGATTTACGTATAAACTATTCGAAACGAGTACGCGTTTGGCAATCTCACGGAATATAGAATACAATGGAAGTAGCTTGAAACAATATTTCTGCCAGAACCGGTGTCGCCAAACTAATACAGTCATAATTTACTCATACTATAAATCGGATATTACGATTGGTTAGAAAAAAAATGGGCGTAAACGAAATGCAAAATATCATACGATATGCAACTTTAAAACCAATGCACTATAAATCAAAATAAAAAAGTATATTTTGGACTACCAAGTACCGCCGCCAAAAGTGGTACTTGGTTTGAACTTTAACGTTGTAAGAATAAGGTGATATTTGAATGGCTTATCACTGGCTCGAATGCGGGTCTCTACTCAGATAGTGATGTAGCCTAACTCGATAAAAATAATATCGATAATATGAAAATGTGTTTTAAAAATAATATGAAAAAAAATATTGACTGCTATAGTGTGACAGTATTAAAATAATAAAATTAATATATCGTTGATAACTTTTTAAACGTAACAAAAAAGGGTAAGTATTTATTTACATGTAAATCAAAAACCATTTTGTTCGTATTTTTTATTAGTTTCTTTTTTCAAAAAATCATTTTTTTTTATTTCACATAGGCAATATAAGTAACAACTATTACATAAATTTTTACAAACTTTATATGGATAATGTAATAAATGAGAGGGATGGCGATAAGGATGACGTTGCTGATCTGCTCCGTGAAGTGAAGGTTGCTTCCAATCACGTCGGGGTCACCACTAAAATAATAATAAAAAAATAATCTAAATAAATGTTACATTACACTTGCATCGATATCAATCGATAAATTCAATATGTGATTTGACTACATCACTATTTGAGTAGCGTAGAACTGGCGAGAATGTTCTATTGAATGGAATAAATCCAAAATAAACTTTATCTTGAAGGCGTAAGGTTGATTTTGACTAACCGTTTTAGTAAATAATATTATTTTAATAACTGTTTTTGTAAATTGAAATAAAATAAGATTTCTACAAGAAAACAATAAAAATTGTACTTACCGATGGTACGGAACACCTCCATTTTTACGATGTTTCGGCTGCTATCATTTTTACACGCCAAAACGGAACAAAACGGCATAGTTGAGGAAATATGTATTTGACACGAGACTAGCAACTCGACGCCATGTTCGAATGAGACTGAATTCGAATTTGCCTCGAGTAAGCAGTACACAGTTTAGTTGTGGCACGCGTGCCACGCCTACTTGCTACTTCCATTGTATTCTATATTCCGTGGGCAATCTAAATGGCCGGCGCCAATGAACCAACCAATCAGAGCGCCGAACGCGTACTCGTTACGATTACCTTAAGCGTAAAACAAACTTAGTACGCTAAGGCCTCAGTTTTGAAGAATGTTTTATAACAACGCCAAATACCAATAACCGACACGCTCCTCTAAATATAAGACTTTGTACATTCAAACATGCAAAAAATCTGATGGATTTGAACAAAATCGTTTGGCAGACATTAATTGTATATTGTGTATAGTATAATGCGATTAATTCTTCATTCACAGCATACAAATGCAACTATTTTTACAAATATACAACCTCTTCCAGACTGCACGAATTCGACGAGCAAGTCCGCGCAGTCCGCGACGGTATATCCCGCGTGATCCCGGCGCTATTACTGGGGCTGTTCACCGCGGCCGAGCTGGAGACACTCGTCTGCGGCTCCCCCGACATACCCGTGCAGGCACTGCGAGCCTCCGCCACTTACAAAGGTAAACTATACCTGACTAAAACATTTTATGTTGATGGTGTGTATAAATAAATGATTTTGTTTACTTTGCTTAATTTGCTTACACAGACAAGCCTGAATATGGCCCTTAATCCTTCTTGAGCTAATGTGGTCATTAATGCCCCATCGGTTGCAAGCTAATATTAGAAAAGAAAAAAAATATTAGAAAATGTATAATCACCTGATCTATTTTTTCAGGTATCGAGCCAAACGCGCCTCTAGTGCAGTGGTTCTGGGAGGTGATGGAGGAGCTATCTGGCAGCGAACGAGCATTGTTCCTACGTTTTGTATGGGGACGGACTCGTCTGCCCAGAGCGCCACAAGACCCTAGGCAAAGGGACTTTGTTCTACAGGTCAGAGATAATCACATTAAGTTTTTCTTACTTGAATTTCCTACCTTACATTATTGATGTTCGTTGTGCTATTTTTTAGTCTACTTACTGTTATTTGAAACTTAAAAGAACGTTAGTTTTTCTATTAATGAATGATTTATTTATTTTTTTTATTTATTAATTATTTATGCACACACATTCAACACAGAGGACAACACATATATAAAAACAGAGTACATAGGCCCCACATATTCCAACTGGAATCTCTTCCTGTGGGCCTGTGGCAGGAAAAGATATAATAACACTGAGACACATAGTGTGTTACACAAACAATAAAAAAAAAAAATAATAATAATAAAAATGGATAATAATAACGAAGAAACCGATAGAAATAACAATAATAAACAATAAAACCAACTAATACAAGGCTATTATATAAAAAGAAGTAAAAAAAAAAATAACCCTTATACCTACATATATACATATATATATATATATAAATATAAACCTACTAAACTTCTTAATTTATTACAGGTGTTAGACAAGTACCAACCGCCAGACCACTTCCTACCCGAGAGCTACACATGTTTCTTCCTTCTCAAGATGCCAAGATATTCGTGCAAGTCTGTGTTAAGGGAGAAATTACGGTAAGACTTACGGCTTAACAAGTTGTAAGTCACGATCCGTTCACAAAATATTCTTTGATATAAAATTTGTATTGTTTGTTCTCAGATACGCGATCCACTTCTGCAAGAGCATAGACACAGACGAGTACGCGCGCGTAGCATTAACTGCAGCTGAACGAGTGTCCTCAGAGGAATCTGATTCTGAAGCTGATTTACCAACGCCGGTAGTGAACCCCCCACCTTTGTACTCACTGAGTAGAGCGCCCACGTGGCTCTGAGACCGCGCCGGTGGTCCTTGGACCATACACGCGGACCTCGCGTTACTCGCCGCCCGACAAGCTTAGTCAAACTAAACGTTTATGTCATCGGGCTGACGAGATACCTAAATGGAACTCCAAAGACATTTCACCACGTGGTAGGCAGTGAATCTTTGACTATTTTCGATACATATTGAAACAATACGGAAATATAACCAGTGAATATTTAAGGTGTTCTAAAAAAGTTATTTTTATATAACTTTACGCTTAGTGACATTGAAATATGTAGCGGTTATTGACATAGGAATAGTCAACTTCTGCCGAAAAGAAGATATGTGCTTGTAACGGCATGTGTTTTCCTTTTGAAGCGTCCAGCTTATGTTGTATTTATATGGGACGTCTTTACATTTAGAACTTTCACCTTGCTTGTGCGCGTGAGCATCCGAACCTAGTCTTCATAAATAGTGTTACTAAGGTCACTGACACCACGCACTGATCGTGTTGTTTATACACGTCCCAGGACAAAAGCTTTGTTAGCATTTCACAAAATTATGACTGTTGCGTATTAGCAACGTTCTTACTTCGAATACTCTTAGAAATTACTCGTTGTAAATCATGATATTTTAACTGTAGAATATTATACTCATATGTTAACTGATCAGTGAGACTTCCTTATATTGTATGTGCAATATAATATAAGTCGACGTTACAATTACCGAATCGGATTTTTCAATTCCAGCATTCCATCCATAGCTTAGGTACCGAACTCGAGCAATTTTCGAACTTATCCAAATGTGTTTAAGAATTATAATTGTATACAACGATCGGCAACACTGCCACATTCCATTTTAACGTATATTGTAACGCTTCGTAATCTCTTACTACCATTTAGTATTGTGTCCAAAATCAGTGTTTTATCTACTTTATTATCACCATTTTTATATTGAATATCAGGAGCAATGTATTAAGCAATAACATGTGAAGCTAGATATAAATCTAGTTTTGGATATTTCATGATATTTTAAGGAATGAAAAAGCCCCAAGGAATGGCGATAAAGCGACGGAAAGGAATGTCTTGTAATACATTGAACAATAACTTATATGCTCGAACGAGGATGGATGAAATATCAATGTTCCTTATAGTATATTAGTAACACAAAATTTGGGATCAATTCAGCATTCTGGGGATATCAGTTTCATGCCAAAATGGTCAAAACAACAGTCTTCCTCAAACTCGAATAATTTCACGATCAATTGCTTTGAAATAAAAAGAAAAAGTTATCATACAGTGAAAGAACCAAAATAAACACAAATTGACTGACTGACTGAAGCATGGAACTGTGAATACTGTGATGTTATTGGCCGACGAGAGTACGAATGTCTTAGATAGGGTTTGTAAGTAATGCATTTCGCAGATCAAACATTTTAAACTAGTCACTTACCGCAATTTGTATGTAGTATTGCCAGCAAGATATTTTATGCGCATTGATATACGACAACGTAGTCAGAATGCTGCTTGGGTTTTAATAATGTAGTGTATAAAATACATTTTTACATCTAACATGTTGCCAATTATAATTATTATTAAATAAGTAATTGGGTTCATAATGCAGGGTAAACAACTGACAACACTGCATCTGAAATGGCAACCCCTAACCAGTATTGCTATACATATGAAATGTATTTTTGCATTTTAAAGTAATAATCGTAGAATCAAAGTTGTTACTAAAGCAATATTTTGTATTGCGTATACAATTTATTTTTGGCAATATAAAGGGTCTGTTTGACTATTCTTACACATAGTTAGGAGTCAATCTACATATTCATTATCAAATTCGTGAAGACACCGAAGGTCAAACTAAACTTCGTGAATTATTAAGTTATATGTTTACCTCTATAAAACCTATTATCTCCAACTTTAATTAAGTAAATAATAATTTCACGAAATAGTTGCTTCGCTAGTGTATTAATCGGTAGGCTTTTGGTGCTAGAGTTTCACGATTAGTCTTAAATTTTTATACTGAAATATATAAATGCACAAATGATTATAAAATTTATGTAAAGTCTGCTTTATTGTTGAATATTGTTCGAACAAATTATGTGTTGTATTTTAATTATTTCTGCTATAATAATATATTTGGTTGTTAAGTAATTAGTAAATGTAAGTTGTGTTATTTCGTCCATATACTTTTACATTCAAATTACTCAGTTCATTGAAATTCCCATTATGCCTACATTTTCCATTTGTAGTCTGGTTTTATATCATCCTGTAGATCAGACATTGTACCACCAAAGAATGTTTATTTAAGAGAAACAAGAATTATTTACTTTTGAGATCTGAAACTAAAGCTTTCTTTGTGATCTCTATGCAGCATTATTTATTTTTAAATGGCTATAGAATTATAAATAAAATATTAATTTTAAGTATGTGTTTTATTTCTTGTTCATAATATCCAAAGAATACTATGGTCAGACACTGAAATGTAGCAGAATGAATACTGTAAAATTCCTGGAAGGTTTTCTTGAAAGTTGGTTATAAGAAAAAACTGAAGTAGGTAATTCATTTTTAAATGAAATTCAAAAGAGAGTTCACATGATTTATTTTCTATATAACTTACATGTTGCCCTTAAGGAAATTAAATGTACTAATATGATCACAAATGAAAACCATAAAATGCGAATTACTTCTTCGACTTTGGTTTAAGGGTGAAGTATAGGATCACTGCGCCCATCACTGCGTAAGTTGCTTTGGCAGTCTGAAACAAACATTAGAAAACCTTTATACAAGACTAGTTTTGTCATTTGATGATTTTCAGGGTAATCATTTTAATAAAAGATGCAAGTGGTAAGTTGTCATTCGACATGGAGGACCAAGGGGAGGCCTTTGTCCAGCAGTGGCCGTCTTTCGGCTGTTGATGATGATGATGATGATTTTTATAAAAAGACTTATGGTTTTACAGTCTTAAATAATTAAAAATAATGCAGATAAAATTATTCTAAGTACAAACTACAAAATACATTGGATGCACATCAAATAGTCAATTAGTCAATATAATTTTTAGACACAAGATTTGATGATGTCTACATATTAATTACAGAACGTGCTTTATTTATAATAATTGCGTTTATTTCGCCAAGTAAGACTAATCAGGATTCCAATAGGAATCACCATAGTAAGACTATTTTACGTACTTAACCTATAAGGTTTGTAATCTTTTTATAGTTTGTAAAATAGTATAAATTAGTACTCACGTTAGCTCTGCCCCTGTTTGTTTGGCTGTTGAAATATTTGGACAAGCCCTTAAGCTGGGATTCGTCGACAGAACTATCTCCGGCCATTCTACAATAAAATAATTTAAATCATTGATTAAGTACAAAATATATTTCGTAATAAATAATATACCAACGACTGCTTTTATATAATATTGTACAACGTACAATGGATTGTAAATAACCAGATTTTATGTGAAATTCATGAAAATTACCTGACAGAAAGTTATTTTAACCCTTATGTAATAACGCACAGTAGGTACAATTCTCAAAGTCGTGTAAAACTTAGAAAAAAAAGGAATTTTTAGCGCTGCATTGACAACGATATAGCTTTATTTCGATTTCTACGAGAGTGAAAGAGATAAGAACACAGATATGTTTAAGAACTATTTTATGCCAACTGGTATAACTAGAATCTGTGATCCTACTGTCAGTAGTGTCAGTACTGTCAGTCAACGTTATGTTATTACTCTAAAAAGGATATTAATTTCAAATTAAAAAATAGGCACTTAATTTAAAAAATTTAATTAATGCACTAACACTTCTTTTTCTTAGATCCTTTGAAGAATTTTAAGTAGACAATACAAGCACCAATTAGACCGAGGGTCACTTTTGATGTCTGTAAAACAAAAGAAAAGAGTTCCTCTGATTTTAAAGATAATTATAGATACTTAATTTAGTAATTATATTCTACTATTATTTGGGCATCCCAGCCAACCCAAAGCTCTATATCTATAGCCATTCGTACTTTGATGAATGTGGACTATACCACATATTTTTACACACTTGTAAATCCTGCTATCTCAAAATCTAGCGGTCATAATTAAAAAATAACTACGTTTTCTAATCCTTATGGTCACATCACCCTTTGTCAATTGAGGCACAGATTTTGAGGGGGACGTGGCAGTAGCTTGAGCCTGGAGTTTACAACGAACCTCTATTAAACTGTCAAATACCAAGCGGTCACCGGTGACCGCAACCTATTGTTCTATAATTGTGTCTGCAAAACCGGTACTCGACGAGTTAAATGATTTTATGTAATCTCACATCCCAGAGGGTCATGGCGATCAGATTGATCCGCGGATATCGCACAACCTCCGGGGAGGCGGCGAACCTCCTTGCTGTATTACCACCGTGGAATCTGGAGGCAAAGGGGCTTGCACGCGTGTTTTGTTTGCGCGCGGAGGCACGTCGCCGGGACAAAACACCGCTGCCGCGCCCGCGCACAGATTAGTGCCTGGCGGGATAAGCTCCAGCGCGATCTGAACTCGTGAACGACTGTCGCAACCGAGGGCTGGGCTCGCTATTATTATAGCGGTAAGTCCCCTCTTTGAGGAGTGGCTTGAGAGACGCTACGGCGTCCTCACCTACCGCCTGACGCAGGTGCTTACCGGATACGGATGTTTCGGTAGGTTCCTGTTTTGGATTGGGCGGGAGGAAACGCCCGGGTGTCATCACTGCGAGGACCGCCCGGAGGACACGGTGGAGCATATTTTCAAATTCAAATTCAAATTTTTTATTTCAGATAAAACATCCATAGTTATGTTAGTAGTAGTACAAATTAGACTAATTATAATAATTACCTATATGTTCATTGGTTTATTTGGATAAGTGAGTCTGGACACTTATCCACCTACATAACAGGGGAGAGTCCCACGTCCCACCGGTCAATGAACACACTCAGTATGCCATTGGAGGACGAACGCAGGCGCGCCAACATTGAGGCGCATCGCATGATCGCGGCGAACCCATCCACACGTGCGTCCGCGAACATCCCTGACGCGCTACATCGCCACGGCAACCCCAAAAGCACCCTAAATGCGTATAGCATCATACCAGCATATGGCGGCGGTGTGTCATGCGTGGGCTGAGCACCGCCGTGTCCTCAGGAATGTGATCGGCGACAGCGAGTTCTCGCGTCCGGCTCTGGTTCAGACCATGGTACGGAGCGAGAGGGACTGGGATACCGTCTTTTCGTCTGCGAAGCAGTCAGGCTAGTCTTTAGCTAGCTAGTTCCTTAGTTAGCTAGGGAACGAAACTCCTCTGCGCCTCTCTCTCTCTCGCCTGCGGAGGGCGAGCACGGATGACTCGCCGCCTGACCAGAACCAGCCCCGAGCATACGGTGCATCACGTTCTGCGCGTGCCTCAAGGAGCGATCAGACCACCACAGATGGGGCCCAACAGGGTTGATGCCGATACGGAACCGCGGAAGACTTAACGGGTTGCCGGGGCTCCGTCTCGAAGTTCAGGAGTAGGAAAGGGGTGGTTTTTAGTCAGTAAGAGTCGGACACGGCCTCTTGCCTTACTCGGGCGGAAGAAGTAATTGGATGATTTTACCCCCATAAACGTCTCTAATTTATAACATTTATATTATTTTAACGTAGGTACATGCATAATTCACTCTGATCGTTTCTATTTTTTTATTTATTAGTGAAATTATAGCCATGAATTCTAGATTATCGTGGTTTGAACTTACATTAGCTCGGCCTCTATTTGTTTGACTGTTAAATAAACGATTAAATCCTTTCAATTTTGGGTCGTCCTCAACTCCGTCACCTGCCATTCTAAAATTGTAGTTATTTCAAATTTCGAGAATGATTATTTTCCAAAATAAATATTTATAAAAAACATGTCAAGTCAAGAACTGACATTATGTACTTGGTATTTTTTTATTTACAAATGCATGTCATGTAGCCTTCCCACCTAAGTATTTACATCTATGAAGCTTCCTAAGCTTCCAAAGACTAAAATTGGTGTAGGTAAACCAAAAAAGTATGTATTATTTATTTGGAATAACTCCTTTTTGGGAAGTTGGTTCCTCTATCTATATTTATTATACTCTATGGAAGTCTGTTAAAAATATTAATATCATTCCTCGTAGGAGTAGGTATTTATTACCTAATTAATTGGTAACACCCAGTGCCAAAGAGTATAGGGATCCCAGTGCCAACCGCCACAATGAGGTAGTAAATCACCACTAAATCACAAAAAGTATATTAAGTCTAAGAGAAGTAAATTATTAAAACGACATCATTCGTATTGCATTTGATAAATGCGTTTAATTGTTTATCTTGATTTATTTTTTACAAAACACTTCACAAAGACATATTTTCGAAAATTTCTGGGAATTCAATTCAACAGACAATACAAATTATATTCTTTAATTCATCAGTCAATAATCTTTGGACAAAAATATTGTCAATAAAAAGTTACAAGCAATTTACATAGTAAGAATTAGTAGATAATATCAACAGTACATTTCAGTACTTATTGCAAATATAGATTTGTGTACTTATCATTTACTTACAACATAATTTCATTCCTATTGGAATTCATAATCTTAACTAATGATGGACTAGTATTCAATACAATGAGATATATCAACATAATACTATCCAACCATCTTATGTATCAAAAATATATAACGCTTCATATATAAAACTCTTTAAATTGCTTCATTTGTAATATAAGCACATACTTAAGTTTAAGGACATCAAACCATTGCACTTTTAGACTAATTAAGTACACTAACTTTTGAGCAAGTCAAAAGATGTAAAAACCATTTATTAATCTCTCACAAATCTCTTTCGAATCACGACAATGTTGTCATTAATTACTAAGGTAATATAGAATACACTATCAAATCATGTTGATATTGTCCTCTTTTCACAGAGAAGATCACAGTTTAGTTAGGGCCAGTTGTTTTAAGCATTGACATTAATATTGCACCAATCCCTCCACTTATGCTAGAGTTTGAAAATAATTGCTTGTTTGAATACTGCAACCAAGTGTATAGAACTATAGTATAAACTCATTAGTTCTGCAAGTGGTCTCGTCGGACCGTGCCGCTTCAACTCCTGACCCTGAATGCAAAGTCCATAAGAATGCACTCTCCTATATTAGAAGGTCTTCTTCCCAGTCTTCTTTCTGTCTCTCTGAGACGGACACTGAGGGTCGCGATAATTGCTTCAGCTCATCATAAGTGCGCGGAGGAATGGGATTGTCACTGAGATCTACGTACTCTAGAGCGCGGGATCTGGCTAATCTGTCCACATCGATTTCTGAAAATGAGAAAGTACATGTCACTAAATTTTCAGTAAAATCAGAAAGCAAAAGTTACGCCTAGTTCAAGATTTGTATAAGCCTTAATTTTGTTTTTGTACTTTGAGAGTGTGGTGATCTATGCTTAATTGCTCATACCTTCTTTGAGTAATAGAAAACCATTATTAATCATTGAAACATCACAGGCTGATTTATTAATAAATTCTAGAATCTAAAACATATTCTAAGAATATGCCAGCCAAACTATTACCTTCAACTATACATAAATAAAATTTCAAGTACCAATGATCTGATTGTGATGCGCAAGCAATGTGTGCAGACTGGGGCACTGGAAGGTGATGTGAGGGAGCGCCACAAACGTGTTGTGAGAGATGTCCAGCCGCTCTAAGCAGGCAAGTGTACACAGCTCATCTGGAAGCTTCGCCATTTGGTTGTTGGACAGGTTCAAATCTGAAATTGCGATATTTTGAATTAACAACTTTTTTTTTAATTTTAATACTAAAATGTTATTATTTATCTGACAAATCTGAAAAATCTTTTTATGCTGAAAGGGTTTAGTCGAGAACCTGCGATCTTAGCTAGGTAGCCAGGCCTGTGACCCCAAGGGGTCACACACATTAGTCAAGACTAACACACAAGAAGTAAAATATTAGTAATATTCCATAGTTTAATTCAGAATTGAAACTTAACAAAAATAAAAATGACTAAAAACTGACCTGTAATTAAGCTAAATTTGACTGCAAACTTAGGAGGTATCTTAGTAATAACATTTCCGCTGAGATCACAACTCTTGAGCTCTGTGTGTCGCATCAGATGGTACACGGCATCAGGTACTTGCATCAGTTGACATTCTGACAAATCTGAAACAAATGAACAAGAGTACATTACAAACTTGGTTGGCACTACCATACCCCGAGACATAGTTCATATGCATAAATGGTCATAGACAGTTCATAGACATGAATTATAACAACTTTAGGACTTTCTACTGTATTTTGTGTGTTTGTAAAAACATTAAAATGACTCACACACCTCTACACATCCTACCCAAACCTTATGGACCTTATGGACCAACAATTTATGGATCACACAAATACATAGTTGTTTACCACAAGAATTGTGCGGAATAGTTTAAGAGTTAGAATCATCATTACACCTCATTTTCTTATCAGTCAGCGAAAGTAAGACCAGACTAAGTATGAGTAATTATAAAGCAATATTATTTGTATAAACTCTAGAATATGTCACAATCACATATTTATAACTCTGATTAACTATGCTAATCAGAATGGTTTTATCATAGTTTAATGATAGTCAAGATATGGTAAAGTAGAATGTTTCAAAGAAAGAACAATAGTAATTACATCTTATTTATCAATACTTCAGTCTAAGAAAGATTCAAATTCATTCAGAAGAACCTTCGAATAATGTTATTGTTACATTTCTATAGACTCAGATCTATATCCTTATCATAAAATTTCCACATTTCTTTATTTGTATAATTGTGGAAATGTTTGACAGTTTTTCAACTTTGATCTTTAGGTTGAATATTAATAACCCACTGTGAATCCAAGTCCAATCATGCATTACACTTCAAATATAAGAAAATAACTGAAGTTCGATCTAATAATAAGGTAACAATAGAGTCGGCCAACTAATTGAACTGCCCTATTTATTTCAGTGCGCAATTAGCACTAAATACTTAGGCTGATTAAGAAAAAAATGTTTAGTTATGCTCATACATTTTCGAAGCAGTTTTAGGACACATTGCAATCAGTTTATTAGAGCAGAAAGCGTGAGTAGTTACGTCATTAACTAGAATATGTTCGCAGTTTCAATTAGCCTTGTATTTAATAACTGTTAATCATACCTAGTGCTTGAGTTTTTTGAGCATCTTCGCACTTTAATACCACTCGAGTTACTGCTAGAGCCATTTTGATACTTAATACACTATATAACTCTTGATTTAACTAGCACCAGCGGACTCACTAACTAGAACGGGATCACGGGTATCGGCGCGAGTTCCTAAAGTTATTTTTAAACAGCTACATAAAATATTTCAACTCGCGAAGCACGTAGCGAACTATTTATAAATTGGCAGTCAACTTTTTATTGTTGTATTTAAACAAAAACGTCCAGGTTAAGTGTTTATTACAATTATGCTAAATTAATGTTAATATTTCGCGTTTCAATATAAAATTAGATAAAACTTTTGATTGTGTTTCCTCTTCGCTTCGATTTTGTTTGACAATTTGTTGTTGAATTCTGCTTTTGACGTTTCACAATCAGCTGTTTGTCAGTTTATAAAGCACGTTCCAAAACCATCTTTTTTAAAATGTTTTTTCCTCAACAAACCTCAAAATATTTTACATGATACTTGATTATTACATTTGGTCTAAGTATTTGTTTTTCTTCTATTCTAATACTAAAACATTACTTATTTAGTTACAGTTTAGCAATTTACAAAATCGTAGAAAAACACATTGTTTTAATGAATCATCACAATCATCAGAAGACATCAACTGATGAACAAAGGCTGTCTAGTTTGACCCATTAGAGGTAGAGGCAACTTTCATCAAGTTTCTCCCTTGCGGGTTTGTAAGCTTACATGCAAATATTTTATAATACAACTCAAGGAAACTTACATAATTTTTTGAATTAGAATTTACAAATTTAAATTATTACCTACTTATTTGGTTAAATAATCTAAGCTACCTATTCAGAAACGAAGTGAAAACAAAGAGTACGTACTAGTTTCATGATTTGTTTTTTATCTATCTTTTTTGAGGTAGATTACAAATATCGTTACCTACCTACTTCTTGTTGTCATCATCAACAATGAATGAATCACGTCGCTACAAGGAAGTGTTTTAACGAGCAGTGACCTCTCTACAAGCCGGCACTACCTACTGTATAAGGAATAAATTGGTTAGCTAAGGCCAACATGTGTTGAACAGGCGAGTTCAACCCGATCGCGTTTGTAAATCATACGCATGCGCATGTGAGGTGTTCTAAATCTATCGCACTCGACGAATGGCGTCGTCTATGGCGCGGAATCGTTACATGTGCGGGTCTTCCGCGTTTGTGCATTCTTTGTGCTAGGTTTTCCGGGAGCCTATATGGAATGGATGTGAACGTGGATTACTTATGATAAGACAAATTAAATCTAGGTACTTTATAACACATGTACAGAACCCGTTTTAAACTGTCAAATACCAAGCGGTCACCGGTGACCGCAACCTATTGTTCTATAATTGTGTCTACAAAACCGGTACTCGACGAGTGAAACTATTCAAATGTAGTGGGTAAACTAAATCGGTACCTACTTATCTACAATAAAATGAATAGATACCTATAATAAGTAGCTGATAAAAGTTTTATTATACATAACAACAATACAATAACAAGCCATCATCATGCAAGCATTCTGCATACAGTGCGTAACTAATTGACAAAAATAACAGCGATAATGTTGAAATTAAGTGTCAGGACGTAGTTTAACTTTACTTGAGTATCATTTTATAACATCAACTTACTTCGCCATTAGTTAATTAAAGACACGCAAAACTATGATCCGCGTTCTTGTTTAGGACGTTCGCACATGTTTGTACTGCGCAGATTTCACTTCTCCAAAATAACACACTAATATTAGGTATTACGACTTTGTACGGTAGCCAGATTTCTGTTTTTATTCGTGTATTTTTACTGAACAAAACGCTACATGGCAAGCAATAAATATTTATCATCTTTTGACACGAGTAGAACTGTGACCAAACGTTTGTAAAGGAATGGAAACGTTTTCCTCTGGTATATAACAATGACACGGTGTAAGATCTTTGTACTCATGTTTACAACACATTTCTTACGCAGTTGCTGGCTTTACATTACTATGATATAATTGCAAAAAACGCGATTGTGTATCACAAAGAATTAATTAACCATATGAAATTAATCCGTGTAACAAAGGCCAGTTACAACTGGGTCTGGCCTCGGTCAGTTTCACAATTTTTACACGATATCTTCGTCTTCGTTTACGAAAGTCGAATGCAACAGAACACTCATTTGAACCTCGCGGTTATGCAAACGGGCATATTTCGCGTAATTATTCATTCGAGATACCGCATTGCAATGACTACGTTAAGTCATATGGAACAAGGTTGGGTTTTGTTAGTGGTTTGATATATGAGTCAGCGTTCGCTTGGTGTTCTCTGATGATGTCCTCGGGAGAGATATAAGCGAGATTTGACGTAATTACGTGACAAAAAGTAGTGGTAGTAGAGAGTTGTTACGTGGAAGTGGTGATTAAGGGCCTTTATGTACAAATTGCCACATTATAACAGCTATTTAACATTGCTAGTAAAAATGTCTGTGTCCCAGAAAATTTGTCAATAGTGGAATAGGTATCGATAGTAAGTAAAAAGCAGCCTAGCAAACAACACAATTTGAAGACTACATTAGATCTACTACTACTAGACTACATTAGAGAAAACTACATTTGAAGAGCATTAGATCAAGTTAAAGTTTTCATAATACTTAGGTATGTTTCTGATATTTCGGTACATGTGGAAAGCCTGATTCATTCGCATAGATACTTAGATATTAAATAATTTATTGGTTATGAATATAATTATAACTATTTCGTATGTAGTAACAACGTGTGTCATCCATGTTGTTAAGACATTAAAGTGAGAAGTCTGTCTATCTGTGAGCCTAGAATCTATGTTATTTTATCCGATAACCTACCATAGGTAAGTACTTTGTAAGTCCTTTTTCTCATGCCCTTCAGAGTCTATGTCGTAACGCTTTGTTTAGCAACCTAAATACACAGCCAATCATCAGTCCAAATCATCTTCGAGTAGAGATTCTATTTGCGGATTACCTAAGTACCTATTACGTATGAGCAACATAAGTGAAATCTACGTAAGAACAATGACAATTAAATCGATTGTTATGTGATATCGATTGTCTACTCGTACTGTCTCGTATGCACGTTTTCATCACATGATAGAGTCGTGTTATTGCTCTAAACTAGAAGGACTTTATAAGCTTTCTAAATAAAAACATTCTAGGTAATACTTAGTAGGACAAAGGCAAGTAGGTAGGTACTACACGTGTCTGCACAAACAAGCTATGATCATACCAAATTCATTTTATTTTTATTCGATTAAGAACAAATCAATGCAAAATAATGTAGAGGTATCTATCTACACCTCTGCTTATATCTTTGAAGAAAACCAATTTTGTTTCAACTTTACTATGTTGGTGTGTCTATGCGTCATCTCCTTACGAAACTGCTGAGCCACTTGTGCTAATACTAAGGATGTAAATATTTTGAAGATTATTATACTATTTATCAAGTTCCGTTCGGGTGACGGATGAGTATCTACTTACTTGTCTATCTCTAAACTTAAACAAAAATGATTAATTGCATTATTGTTATTGTTATCAGTAAACAGCTGATTATTAGTCATGCATTATTACACAAGTAAACGCAAGTAATTTGAATATTTTCATTGAACTATTATAATGTGATTTGTGATGCACTTTAATTTTATATGACCTTAGTTAATAGAAGGTAAGGCCGTTAGAATTTTTTAGTATTTTTTATTGAAATTAAGAACATCATCATTAGATATTTATTACCTGTCTTAAGGTTAGGATCAAAAAGTAATAAATTTCCTATTTTACAAAAGTCTTTGGCTACGTATGGAAACGCATGTGTCTAGTTTAACTACACATTTGGGAACGTCTGCTGCAAAAGTACAAACCATCTTCGAATTTTTCCGAAAGACCAATGGATAATTTACCGAGACCGAGGAATCGAAGCCTAAATCTCACAACAGAAACACCTGGCATGCGGCGTTATGCCCCACATAATATATAAAGAAGATGTTCTGTGCTATACCCTATGCGTGGTAGAATGTTAGATGCTTATTAAGTTTATTTTAAACATTAAGATTAATAATCTTTAATCATCAAGAAGTACCGGAATGGCGGAGTCCATCTTTGCAACGCAAAATGATAAAGATGCCGCGATACTTGATAAAGATTGCAAACAAACAATAAATATATTGTTAGTATTGTTATCTTTTGTAATTGCGTTGCGTTCGATATGGAAATGTTTTGTTTACGTTCTCTATTAAAAGAGTAATACTTCAGAAAATTTTTTCGTCGGTTTCTCTATATCGGGAAATTGTCAAAGTCACCCTTCAATTATAAATAGGAATAAGTAGCTAAGTAACAACCTAATAAGTAATAACTTATAATGAATATGTCCTTTACAAAATACCTGATAGTTACCTACTACATTGTAATTACAAATTACCTAAGTTTTAATTACAATAATTGTAATTAAACCATGCATTTTAATTGTACGATAACATAAAACTACATACGAAATATTAATTTATACAAATAAAATCGTAACTTATTATGCCATACATATTATATTATGCCATAAGTTGTTGGGACAGTTCACTAATATGTCAGGGCCTTCATTAATTCATTGACTAATTTTCACACTCGTAACTTACAATGTTAGTAAACAGTAATCCGTATGATGGAGGTCATCTTCGCCTATTAATTCACACTCAATTTGACCCCGATTACACGACAGACGCTCTACTTTTAAAGGGTTAAGACTTCTGTATTATACGTATCTTCTATAATCGATAAGATAATGATCATCAATTTGCGTAAAACAACAATGCTAACTAGGAAGCTAATGTGCGCAAATTATTAAGGTTTCTAGATTAGTTCGACGACCTTTACTATTCTTTTGTTAGGTATACCTGTAGGTACCTATCAGAATTAATTACATGACCGATGATGCCGCTAAGTCCATGCTGCTGATAAATGCGAATTGCTATTTAGTTGTTTGATGTCTCTAAAACACTTCATGTTTTATTCATAGTGTGTTGTGGTTTGAGCACAAGTAAAACTGATTGACTACTAATGTTTTTGCTGTGGTTTTTTTATCTCGTTTATTTACATTTCGTCGCAATATTTTTTTCTAAGTGATGTTGTTTTGATTGATGTAGCTTGTAAGATAAGATTTAAACAAAAATATAATTCGCAAGTAGTTAGGTACTTACCTAGTTGACTATTTTCCTGAGCATCTTCGCATCGTCCCACCACTCTGATAATGGCACGTCCAGCCAGCCTTGCGCAGATCATCATGGGTCGCGCCCGAGGGTCGCCTTCCTCCGCCTCACTGGGCATCCTCGCACCTCCATCGTATTCCGTAGGGGGCCTCATCACTGCACTTGATAAACAGTCACTGCACAATTCCTTAGTTAAGTCACTGCTAGGTCACGACTATGAAAGTCTTTCACAAGCTGAAAGAATCACGAATCATCTACCACCGCAGCGAAACGCGATGCGCCTGGTTCCACGGTAGTACTCTGGTAAAATTCGAGCGCCGCGTTCGCAGCTTGCCTTTATATCGTTGCCAAAACAAAGAAGCGTGGTGCGGGACAGAGACCGCAACAACAACAAATGTCCGTCTCACTCGCACTGTCTGCTGCGCAGTTGACGCAAGTTGGCTAGTGGCGGAAGCGTGCGGAAAATATTACTCGGGAGATGGATGAAACCAGATGAAACTTCGTCACGGGTTTTGTCCTGTCACAAAGGAATAGTAGTTTTCCGCTTGGATAAACAATCCTGCGATCTCGTTTTCAGCAGAGCGCATTGTCACGTCTTCAATGAGAGCATTGTGATACAGAGCCGGTTATCTGATTGTATTGTTTGTGGGAATAATCGCTGTTTGAATGCATGTCGTTGATCAGCTGAATGTGAAAGGCTGGGCTGACGGTCGAACATGATTTTCCAGCCTAATTCACAACGTGCCATCAATGTGTTACATGTTGCAATTTATTGCGGACTCGTTCGATGCGCAAACTTGATTACAATGAATTAAAACGGTTTTATTTTTGAGTCATGAGCGCGTTGTTCAATATGTTTCCTGGAATTGCATCATTTGAGAGTAAAAGCAAATCAAATGAATAGAAAATGTATGTAGTTCATTACATTGTAACTGAATATGAACGGTTCCTCTCATAATTTCCAGAACGGCCTTCGTTCACTTTACCGTCATCGATCGTGATTGAAGAAATCCGTGGAAAAGTGTTATAACTTTTAACTAATTAGTAACGCTTCGTTCAAGGACCGTTAAATGATTTCCGTTTATAAATCGTGTGGTAAACAGCATTGTGGCAGCCTGTTGCTCGATACTCACAGGGCAAGCATAAAAGACCTATCGACTGACTTATCCTAGGTATATATTTTTGTTATGACAGCGCCAAGGACGTCGATGGAAACTATGAATGAATAATCTATATTCAAAAATAGAGTGCCTTTAATACCACGACAAAACATGACAACCCCTAGTTGGTTCTCTCTTTACATTCAGAAAGGAAATTATGTGTCTCCAATATTTATCACTATATTAATAATAAATTGTTACGCAGAATATTTGTTACGAGAGTTTTTCTATAATCGAGCTAAAAGTTCAAGGACCGAAATTATACAAACATGAAGAACATCCATGTATCTATTTGTGTTACTGAAGTGCGTTCCACGTACGATATAATTGCGTCAATTAAAAAGATGACGTCCATAATGTCGTGCGTTCAACGCACTGCCTTGAAGTTTCGGCCAAAGAGAGTCGTAGATTTTCGCCAGATCTAACCTTGAATGTGTGCCAAAAACTATACTCCCGACTGCGGTGCTCCGATTAATATTTACAGTAAACTATTTATTTTTGGATGATAAGCAGGGAAGTTTGAACTATAACTAACTAGACTGTGTGTTTTTATTACGGCGTTTTAAAGGTGAATTTGTAAACAAATAATGTTTATAATTTAGTGCGTGCGCAAAGATAGCTTTTCCACATAGAGCAGGTATAAATTAATATGCTAAGCCAACTAAATACTTAGTCTTGTTTTTCTTTATATCTCCAGATCAAAGAAAATCACCTAAGTACTTAATAATGAGAAATCTTTTTGTTTAATGGCGACTCACTTGTGCTTTATCTGGAAATCCAATATGAGACCTCGCGTTTTTATAGAGGTAGTACCTATATACATTATATACATTTACTATACGATGAAATAGGTAGTCATAAAACGTGTGTCTGATTTTAGACCCGCCTATGGGTTAAATTCAAGTAAATAATAAGTGTTATGCCTATGTTAGTAGTCTCTTCATTAAACGTCCACATTAGAACAATCTTTGCACCCAAAACCAGGTGCAAAAACTTCTGAAAAATGCAGCGTGCCAAATCGTTTCTTTGTTTCATAAAATTGTTTATTATTGAGGTCAAAGTCGTCTTTATTGGATATGCTTTCCGTTTTTATGATAATTTTAGAGATGTTGCCTGTTTGATAGAATTAGCCGTTTCACTAGACGAGATAGTTAATTAGATTGAACTTAAAGTTGCTCACATGATATCTATGTGTGTAATGACGAAAATACAACGAAATACTTTTGGGATACAAATTCCAAATTAGTACGGGCGTTAAACTAGACAGCCAAAAGTATTTTAAACATTCTCAATTTTTACTCAGATTTCCCATTGATATCGCTACCTGGCTTTCCTTGTCTCAGTTTGAATACTTACAACATAAAATAAAGGAGTTTATCAATAGGTTGCATAGTTACAATTTCAATAAAATTACAATAGTCCAGTTAGATAACAATAAACAAAAGGCACCTTCACAGATCACACCAAGAGTTCTTAACATAATGCTATGAATAAATCTACCTTTTGTATAAAAATAATATGAAGTTACCCACGTTTCCTACACGAGACGACCTCGTGTTTTCATATTCCTATTTATTCCTTTCTTCAATCGCCTCACTTTTAAAACGATCTACGTTTTATATATCGGGAATTTATTACTCAACTGTAATCTGTAAACACGGAAAATTTCATGTTTATAAACATTTTTCCAACACGGCGGTGTCACCAACCTCTATTTTTTGCTTGATTATGGGACCATACATTTGACAGACACCGGGCTGCTGCGCTCTCTGAACATATAACTTTTAAACTACCATCTCGAACTTTCTTGGTAAGTGCGGATATTAAGGGAAGCGTAAGGGTCTATCATGTATCCCTTTTTTTTTTTTTTTTTTTTAAGGGGGGAAAATCATCGAATGACTGCTCCCGCCTGGGTGAGGCGGAAGGGAGTGTCAGACTCTTACTGACTAAAAACCACCCCGTTCCTTCTCCTGCACGTCGAGCCGGAGCCCCGGTTACCCGTTAGGTTCTCCGCGACTCCGAATCGGCATCGGCCCTATTGGGCCCCATCTGTGGTGGTCTGATGGCTCTTTGAGGCGCGCGCGGAACGCGACGCGCCGTACGCTCGGGTCTGTTTCTGGTCGGACGGGGAGCCACCCATGCTCGCCGTCCGCAGGCCCGCGCTTACGGTGGCCGGAGATCGTATCATGTATCCCTAGGGATGTGTCGTAACAGGCTTTGCTCCTTGGGGGCTCCGGAGCAAGTCCCTTTAGAGGAATCGGTGCCTCCATACAGATGTTGAGGGCAGCCACTTGGGTGGTTTTAGTGAGGTAAAAATCCCACACCCCCTAGTCTTTCATCCCCAAAAAGCTAGGCGCCTTTTGAAGGTTCATCGCTTTCCTCGTCATCAAAATCAAAATGTTTCTATTATGTAGAGGTCGCCCATAGTTCAGCGGTAAAGACAGTCAGAGGCTGTTAATGACATAAACAATTGTTAATCTGTGGCTCTTTAAATCTAATTTTAAAAGAACGATCACAGCTTAATTTCGTAAGGTTTTAATAATCAGAATTCCCTGATTCATTTAGAACAAAGTTTTTGGGAAATGGAGATTTATTCACAGCACCAAAAGTGGTTAATGACGGATGTTTGAAAAATAAACACGGTGACGCAGCAACTACGAGTGCTGCGTGCGCGCAGTGAAAATGTTACACAAATTGATTTGTTGTTGCTTTTGACAGGTATAGATTTTTTAAGTTGTAATTACTATATCAAAAATGTTTAGTATTAGCACTAAGATTAGAAATCTATGCACAACTTTAGATACCCAAAATTTGGCAATAGTTTAGCAGAAATCTTTCATCTTGTATATTTTCAAACGATATTTAAGGTGTTGAAGTTTCTAAATAAGAGTATCAATAGATTAATTAACAAATCATTTCTAATTTAAATACGATATATTAAAAATAAACAATGATTTATTGATGGGCGGTGTTGTCAGGCGACCACAGAGCCAGAAAATGTAGGATTTTCACTAATATACGTATGTATGCCGCACACATGATGACAGACAACTGATGTCATTGAAATATCTACCTAGCTTTGTTATCAAACACTTAAAGAAAAGGAATACCCATTTGACCAAAAATCCTTGACACCATTTATGAAATAGATCGGTATGACTATCTAATCCATTACTGGTACATAATCATCGCATCTACGAACATGCCTACACACACCAGCTGCTCAAACTACTCCCAAACTGTAATTTTTTCATTGCATTTTCGACTTAGTACCAATAAGGTTAAGGTGGACCTGCTAGGGCATAGCGTCTACATAATTAACCACATATGTAAATGAGTTTTCAACACCACAACGACGATACTGGCCACTTATCTCGATGATCGGCGCACGCGCAGCGATGACGCACAAAATTTTCCGTCGTTCGTACGCTGACATTTCGCAGAAGTTTTTTCTCAAGTAAATCTTTGAGGTCGATCCTTTGTGCTATTTCAGGAAAATCTGGATACAAGCCAGTTCCCTGTTCAACGCATTCGACGCAGTACTTTGATCCCTTCGTCCTTACACGGTAATTTCGACTCTATGTGGGGGGAATAAAGATGAAATGATGAAAGCTTCAACGTTTGTTTTTGCTTGTGAATCCGTTTATTAATTTTCTTTTGTTTATAGCTAAAGTCGAGATGGGGATATTGCCTCGGGGCCTCGAGATTTGGGAGCTTATAAACGATATTAACGTGTTTAAATGGTCTACGTTTCCCAGTGAGAACGTAGACCATTATACCCTGAGATATTAGAAGGCCTGTAATTTTCCTCAAGATTTCAGAAACCCAATATAAAAATATAATTTTATTCTGACAAACACCTCTAGAGAATAACATGTTCAAACAAACAAGATTTTCACCTTTATGATATCAACTTACATTACATCTTTATTGATGAGTCACGTGTATCATAGACATGTTTAGATTTTGTGCATATTTCTTTCAGGAAAATATACATGTGTGTACTTTATAGTCTGTTTACAAAATTCGTGTTTGTTTTGATAGTATGTAGTGCGTAGTATATAAATGTGTTCGTCTAATCTAATGTCCGAAATAGAACGAATATAGCTGTTTTACTTATTTTAATTGATACGTTTTCATATCAACACGATTTGTGTTGTCAAGGTCAGTTTGTGCAAAATATTGGGTATTTGTTGATGTTTTTTTATATTTTAGGGGAAAATATAGGAATGTTTGTTTTTGTTGAAGGTTAGTTCCTAATATCTGAGTCAACATAAGCTTTATCCTAATTTTGTTTTTACTCAAAATTTACTAGCATTGGTCTAAGAAAAACTTGATGACCCGTGTCAGACTCCTGTTGCTGCTCCATCCAAAGGTTGTCTGTGCCTTGTGCGATAAGACCACCCATTATACACTATTTTTGTTAGGTAATATTGTCTTGTAGTACGATTGTGTGGTGTACAATAAAGCATATATTATTATTATTGTTATTAAAATCCAAAGAGTGAAAATTATGTTTTGTTTTTATAACAAATGTTGCCTCCAACGATTTTCTCCTGTTTGGGGGTTCGTTTACAAACATACAAGTTCACGTACACATGACCGGACCCGGAACAACAATTTGTTTATAAAGAGATGTTCCGTGTGGGAATCGAACGCGCGACACGTTGCTCGGTAGCCAGTTGCCCAGTCATAGTTGGCGAAAATCGTTTGATTTTCCATGACATTCGTTCCCAGACGGCTTGCCGCTACGGTAGTGACGAGTGACGTCATCGCGTCACGCTTTTTAGGTGACTCGGTCACTGATTAGTCAAGTATGAGTGGTACGATCATTAGCAATAACTGGCAAAACAAACGAAGTACTTATTACTTTGTTACTTATCAAACTGTGTCTGATATTAGCTAAAATATGCCTGAAAGAAGATTTTTCTGTTTTGAATGAATTTGTGGTTGTTGATTTTCTATGTGAAAGATAAAGAAATACACTGTTGCTTTTATAAGATCTTCTGAATTAGCGGATATTTAGTGAGCACAAGATTATGCTCGATCATTTGCGTAGTACCCCGAAATAAAACGAGTAGATTCACAATGAACAATAATGTAATATCATCAAGTGGGCGCGTTGTCGGCGCGTTGCTGTGCGAGTTGCGCGGCCGCACAGCAGTGCAACATCAGCGCGGTCAGTGCGCATGCGCGGAGTTCCCCGCCATTGGCGTCGCCCGCGCTGCTTGCGTCTTCAGCTGATAACTCTTCACGAACTGCTTGTAGCTGGGGAAAGGGATAAAGAAAATGGTTATACTAAATTAGAAAGCTGGGTTTTTCGAAAGTCTTTATTAGGTCATTACCGACAAAACTTTTGACAGAAAGCTCTAAGTGATTAAATTAAATTTAGAATTTAGAGGAATCTAAACAGACAGGAAAAGGGATACCTATAGCATGAATTATTCCACTCCTAAAATACTGAAAACTAATGATTGACTAAAAGTTTGAATCTATATCGAAGTGAGGGGCCTTGTCTTTTCACTTGGGGAAACCGCAGGGATTTTTTTCTGTGATGAAGACTAAAGCCTGCCTTTTACATATTCTGCTTTTATTACTTACAATCTCTTTTTGTATACGGATGTACCAACATGGATGATCATCTTAGCAGTAAATCTTGTTGGCATAAATATAAGCTTTATGAATTAAGACTAGATAGATTAAAGGGGATAGAGGACAACTAATAATAGATGACCTAGGCATTAAAATAAATCATAAATATTTACTATTTTAGACAATCCTTGGGAACGGTCATGTTATTTTGGATCTTCCTTTGTTCCTTGGCATTACACTGTATGTTTTTGGAAATTCAGAACAATTGTATTCTCAGTTCAATGACTCGTGACTAGTCGTGACTATGCTTATTATTTTATTAACTCATTCATGCTCTATTCCACGAATCATGATTATGCTAAAATAGTTTCTGAAAGTTCGGTTTAAAGAAATTTATTTCTCATAAGAACATACAGTCCACTTATAATGAGATACAAAGTAATAAACAAATATAGTAGGTACAATACAAATTTCCTCCAAAGTATTAGCAGTTATAATGTACTTAAATGTTTCTTTAGCTTATATTTAAATGTGTTCACGTCATCGCAATCTTTGATATCGTCGGGTAATGCATTGAACAGATATACTCCTTCATATAATATAGTCTTTCTGCCGTAATTCGTGCGTACGCTAATGGCTTCCAGTTTGTTTTTATATCTATTTCTCAAGTTATGTGACATTGTTTTTTTCTTTAGTTGTATGTTAGTTTGTATTGAGTTTGAAGTTATGTTTTTAATAAGAATGCAGGTGTAATAAATGTATAATTGTCTAATATTTAATATATTTGTTTTTTCGTATACGGTCTTTGATGAAGTATGATAATTATAATGGAACAAGGTTTTAATTATTTTATTTTGAATTCTTTGAAGTGAATTTAAATTAGTTACTGCTGCTGAACCCCATATCTCAACAAGATATTCTAAATGCGATTTAACTAACGAGTTATAAATTAAAGTGCGCACCTTACTAGGAATACAGTTTGCTACTTTCCGTAACGCTCCCAATAACGATGTTAATTTACCCCTGAGATGGTCAATGTGCAATTTCCAAGTTAGTTTCTCATCTACCCTCAATCCAAGATATTTTTCGTTGGTTGATCGTTTTATTATTTCATTATTTATTTTAAGAGGCGAGAAGTCGGGTATACGTTTATTTTTAGTGGTAAAAATCATGAATGAGGTTTTTGATGTATTGATTGTAAGAAGGTTGCACTTTAGCCACTCGCTTAATAAATCAAGGTCATGTTGAGCATCTTTTATAATGTTATGAATTGTTTTGTCAAAGTAAAAGAGACAGGTGTCGTCTGCATATAGTGTTAGGTGTCCTATTAAACCTATTTTATTAATATTGTTTATATATATTAGAAAAAGTAACGGACTGATTATTGAACCTTGAGGACAGCCGTATGAGACAGTTTGGATCGAGCTAGTGTGAGCATCTCCTATTTTAACAACTTGATGCCTGTTCACCAAATACGACTTGAACATTTTATGTGCTGTACCTGTAACACCTATATTATCTAACTTCTGAAGCAGTTTTTGATGACTCACAGTATCGAACGCTTTTTTTAAATCAATAAATATTCCTAAGGCATAGGTTTTTTGATCTATGTGAGTTTTGATTTTGGTAATTAGGTCTATTGCAGCCGACAGAGTACTTGATTTCGAGCGGAAACCATATTGTTCATTTATTAGAAATTTTTTATGTGTCAGATAGTTATTTAGGCGAGTGTATAATACGCGTTCGAATATTTTAGATATTACAGGTAAGACTGACACCGGTCTGTAGTTACTTGGGTCAGTTCTCTTCCCAGATTTGTAAATAGGACTGACCCTAGCAACCTTAAGAGTGTCTGGAAAAGTTCCCTGTCGTAAACAGGCATTTATACAGTTGGTCAGCTGCTCAACGATTATATTTTTCAAACATTTTATTGCCTTAGTACTAATACCATCCAGACCAGTGCTAGTGTTTCTATCTAGGTCGTCTATGATTCTAATTATTTCCTCTGTGGTGCACGGCGTTAGTTCGTTTAGTATTATGTCATGTGTATAGTTATTATCGTACATTAACGTGTTGCCCGTATTTGTGTGATATGTGTCTGGTATTTGTTTTGCTAAATCTGCGCCTATAGATGAGAAGAAAGAATTAAACAAGTCACATATTGAGTTACCATCTTCTAGAAGTCCAGCGTTTGACATAAGTTTGGGAGGAGGGGCGCTGTCTTTAATTTTGTTTAAACCCAAGTTATTAATTAGGTCCCACATTTTCTTTGGTTCATTGCTGCAGCTTTCAAATAAATTATAGTAATAGGTCTTCTTTTGTTTTTTTATTAACATCTTCACATTCTGTTGCTCTTTCTGGAACTTTTTCCGCAAATCGTTATTATCTGGGTTTGATTTGGTTTGTTGCCATAAACTATTTCTTGAATTGATTGCATTTATAATGTTCTGATTAATCCAGTCTTGTTGGGGGGGTTTAGAATTTTAATCTTATCTACTCTGTTCTTTTCTATCTGTTTTGAAATAAATGTCTCTAGTTGATTGTAGTCATGGTCGTCGTTGCTGTATTTTGCTTCCAGTGTGTTGTTGTACAGATTTTCGTAATCCAGAGCCTTATAATGTTTCTTTTTGTTGTGCTGTGGAGACAGACTTCCCATTTCTAGATATATCTGTTTATGGTCAGAAAGACTTGATTCAATTATGGAAATGCTGAGAGAATGATTGTGAATATTAGTGCATACATGGTCCAGTATTGTGTTTGTTGTGGCCGAGTCACGTGTGCTGTATGATTTGTTGATTTTATTTATTATTCTATAGCCGGCTTCTTGGACTCCATGTTGATACTTTGATACATTACTGTTTGCGTTTAGTAAATCTATATTGAAATCTCCAAAAACTATTGATCTTTTTCGTCGCTCCAGTTGGGATGAATATATTTCTAAAAAGTTGTTTACGTTGGTATCTCCCGGTTTATAAATAGCTCCAATGTTTAATGACAGTTTGTTTATATGTATCCATAAATAGTGGTTTCCGTTCTCACATAATTCTTCAGTTATATCATATTTAATACTGTTGTGCACATAAATGGAAACGCCTCCGCCTTTGCAATTCTGTCTATAATTATATATATGAGTATAGCTAGGTAGTTGGTATAGTTTCGCATCAGATTCTGAGTTAATCCACGTCTCAGTAAAAATCAAAAGGTGAGTAGTCCTTTTTATGGCCTTTAGGATGCATTTTATTTCATCAAACTTACCAGGCTTGCGTATACTGCGTAAGTTTGCATAAAGAAATCTTAGTGAAGACGGGTGCAATGGAATGTCCTCATACTTATTTACTATATGATGGTATAGTTTCTTAGAACTATCTGTTGGTTTGGCATTTTGTAGTGGGTTACTTACTGGTTTTTTTGGTTTGTAGTAACTATTGTAGGCGTTCCTTTCACATATTTAATAGTGAGGTTTTTTTCACCACCCTGTGTACGTTTATTTAGCTGATCTTTAAGAGACTCTAAGTACTGTTTTTGTTTTCGAGTTTGATCAGAAAAAATCTGCATGTTTTCGGGTAGTTTAGTTCTATTTTTTAACAGGTATTTAGCAGTTTTGGAATTTTCGAAGTAAACTTTTATGGGTCGATTCTTGTTTTGCACATATTTTCCTAGTCTCTGAGATTTGATCGGTTTAGGGCAGTCTTCAAAAAGCGTTGTAATTATCTTCATAATTTCTTGATTATCATGATTTTGTCTTGATTTCCAGTTTTTGTCGTTTATTTCCGATATACCCACAATAACAATATTTTTCTCACGGTCGCATCGATCCTTAAGTTCTAGGATGAGGTCTTCGTGATACTCGACGGGCGATTTTATAGCCGAACATTTTGTGTGTTGCTCATGTTTGATTTGGGATATTTCGGTTTCTATACATTTTATTTTGTCCTCAGTAGCAATTGTTTTAGCTTTGATATTTGCTATTTCTGTATTAGTAAGTTTCAGCTGTTGTGAAAAATTTTCAGTAGTTAGCTTTATAGTCTTAACTTCGTTTTGGATGTCCGATATTTGTTCCTTAATTTGGTTTAGGTTTTCGGTTTGGGTTTTGCCAAAATTGGTTAGGAAGTTCATAATTTCCATGCGGAAATTCGTGAAATCCTGTTTGTAATCACTTTCTTCTGTACGATCCTTCCGCTTTCTTGAGGTAATGTTAGCGCGTAAGTCTTCATCGCTTAAAGTGGATAAGTTAGGAGCCGATCCGCTACCGCTCTCGCTGTCGCTTATCAGTGTCGCCTTGGGCGGCGTCCTTGCTACTTGAAAGTTCCTTTGAACTAGTAAATTATAGAGTAACTTCTAGTAATAGAGCACAGACAGTATGTGAATATGGTATTTCTTTTCTAATTAACTTAGACCGCCTACTACCTGTCACATTTTAGTTGACCCTGTCCCAGTGGACCTCTTGGTCGGAGAGTCTCCGAAAACATTACTGTGATAGTACTCAGTACAGTTTATCATGGCAGTGCAGTTGCTATTTGAAGACTCACCATATCATGTATCTGCTGGGCGGTGAGGCGGCTGGCGAGCTCAGGCGCGGAGTCCCTGGCGGCCGCGAGTAACACGTCCGGCGGCAGCGCGCTGCGCAGCGCCGGCGCCAGCATGGCGCTCACGCCGCCCCTCGCCAGCCACGTCGCGCCGCACGCGCCGAACGGGTTGCACGACTCCAGCGACTGCTTCCTTTACGTCACACGGGCTGCTCGTCAACAAAGTGTAGGCTCTTTCTTTCTTTAACCACTTCGCGTGAGAAGAATTTGAAAATGAGGATAGATATGAAGACATATGAAGTCTTACGTCAGTCACTACTTTCGTGTGACACTAGCTGATAGGTTGCAGTGTGGCGTATGTATCGACTACTGTATCTGAGTGTGGCAGAGAGCGTGAGGACCAATGCGAGTAGCACGAGACGTGATATAGAAGTAGGCGTACCTACTTGGGAGAGACAACTTGGCATTCTGTAGCTACCTACTTTCCGTGTTTGTACATACATAAAAGAGAGTGAATAAAGGATAATGAGTTACCTAGCGTAGTGTGTCAGCATTTGAGTACTTTCTAACCAATCCAAACATTCAGATACTCCAAAAATAATAGGAATTGGAAGAGGTATTTGACAAAGGTAATGAAAGAGAGACTAAAAAGGACACAAGATATACAAGGATACAACACGTAAATCCTAACTACGAATGGAAATAAACACACATCACAATACACACAGTTCAATGGAAAACTAGTTAAGACAAATATTGCAAGCAAATAATTTATTACTCTTAAACCTTTTAAACTCAGGATTTTATTACGTTCATGTCTAGCATTGCAACTGGATTTTCTATGGAATTCTATGGATCTGAAAGTGTTCAATAAGCAGTTTTTAGTAATTAATTGATCGTTATAAGGTAAAATACTGTTAGTAATATTATAAGTACCCATACTAGATCACAATAAGTTTTGGGCATCAGTTTTGGAGATGGGTACAAGAGCTTCTTCTTTCTTTGCTATTCAAACCTCAAAACTACTAATCTTAGAAACACTCCTTACACAAATACACGAAGAAACACACAAACACGAAAATGAATGGAACTTTGGAAACGGTAAGGGACAGCAATAGGAATGAAGAAGAGAAAACATAACTATCAGTGAAATACCTTTGTGTGTCTTCAAACGTTGAAGGACATAATGATGTGCGAACTAATAAAAACAAAGTAGAGTATTATCACGCAACTCGTATTATGATATAGATACCTAAACGTTATAGTGGTACAGTAATAAAAGATTGGCAGGTCCAGTGATGTTTGTTGGAAACGGGCTTAGCTCACGGGGCAATGTTCTTCGGGGCTACGATTCATCAATAATTTAGTATGACAAGAAGAAGAGACGTTAAAAACGGCAACGTTGTTGAAGGAAGGAAAAATTCTGGAAGAAATTTATTAAAATGCTTCTGTTTATAATTCTTTTAATAGCTCAATCAATATCAACACAGTTGGGTCATTCTGGTTGACTGCACGGTTGGTGCGGTGGCTGGGCAACCGGCTGCCGTGCAACGTGTCGCGGGTTCGATTCCCGCACGGGACAACACTATGTGATCCACAAAGTGTTGTTTCGGGTCTGGGTGTCATTGTGTATGTGAACTTGTATGTTTGTAAACGCACCCATGACACAGGAGAAAATCCTAGTGTGGGGCAACGTTTTTAAAAAAAAAAAATTCGGTATTGAACTTTGGAATGGCCACCCAAAATGTAAATGAGTCTACATATCAAAATTTTGAACCCCGTGAACCCAGCCCTTTATTGCTCACTATACTGTCAATAAGAATAAGCGTAATACAGATCGAAACGTCACTAAATGTAGGTGCATAGAGTCTAGTTTTGTGCTTCCTTTTAAATTCTGGTGTCTTTACCGGTTGTAGATATTGCCAAGTGAAGATACGACATGGGTGTGTGCTTAACATACCTGGGTGTGTGACTAGGAGATGGTGGTAAGGACCTTGAAGATGCGTTGGTTTTGGGCGCAGATAAGGAATGGGCGGAACCGGCGCGCCGTAGTCCAGCCACTAGCGCGCTCATCGCTCCACCACCTGATGCACCAATAGTAATATTGAAGGAAGATGTAAAGTATGAGACAATAAAGGAGGTAGTGAAGCTAACACAGAGGAACTTTGAGGAGAGGAATGTGAGAGGATCAGGGATCTAAATTGGGTGGGTTCAATCGATGGAAAGATCAAAAAGATGAAGTGTGTAACAAAAAAGTATCGTCACGGCCAAATTCTTTTTCATAAACACTGTAGTTAGAATCTATGAATATTTTGTCTAAGGTTTCCAAAGAACACTAATTAGTAATTAGCTCAGCTAAGATTACGATAACGCAATAATGAAATACCGTGAATGTAGAAATTATAATAAAATTTAATGAGATATTTCGCGGTATTTTGAAAACGGTACAGATATTCAGTACGCTAGATATTATTGCAATCCTTGGTAACAAACTTAACCAGAGCGTTAAAGGACAAGTTAAAACATTACCACATTTATAAGGAACTGTTTGCTTGGAAAATAGCCAAATGACTAGTTGTCAAGTTGGCACAATTAGGTTAATTTTTATATATTCTGTTGCATCGTTGATATATCTGATTGCTTCATGTTATGTGACTGAGTTATGGTGGTGGAATATTTCTTATAACCGACGATGTAATGTTCTGTGTTGCATATTTTTTTATTTCCTTTCTACCAGTTATAGTGGTGGAGGTCATTTACATCTTTGGTGTCTTTTTAATGTTCCGATAGTGTTGGTTCTTACCCGTTGTCCCCAATTATTGGTTCACGATTGAAAGCCATTTTAAGAGCATTGTATTAATGCAGAGTTTGAATTGAATTTACAAACAAAGATATGAAAAACGTACAGAATATTTCGAATATAATAATAAAAAATTCTACCGAACATTATTTTTTCTAACACGCAATCGTAATGCAATGGCAATAAATATTAGATCATAGCGATGATGGTGATGGCCCAGAAATTTTCACTCGCTTTGTTTTAAAAGGGCCGCTGTCAAATTTTGGGGCTAACGACCGCGGCGGACATGATAGTTATGATGTAAATAATGACATGGTGCTTTGTTTCATGTGTTTTTTATTGCTGTGCTATTATGGCGCATTATGTAAGAAGTATTAATGTGTTATAGTAGTGACAAAGTGACGTTTGTGTCCATATTAGAAGTAGGTTTTGTACTTATTACATTTTAATTTGGAAAAATTATTTTACTTATTTTAGATTGACTGATATGTTTCAATGTGGACTGTGTAAGGTTGTGGAAGCATTTATGATAGAATTTCCAGCCTTCGTAAACAAAAGGATAGGATTTCCTGATATAAACGGTTTTTGAGTCAGACACTAGCAGTTATTTTTTTCTCTGGGTGGTATAGTGCGGATCTATAAGGATTTACTCATAAGTTATCACTGATGATGGTGGATGAAAGTCCAATCCATCCCATGCCTATTAAAAAAGAAGGAATACCTCAATGGTTCATTATTATCTACGTTATGGTACAAAGCATGCGTAGTTTCGAAACCAATCAACCAATTGGACAAACTTGACATTAGGACTGTTGAGACCAGTACACACAGGGGTCAAAAGGACCACGTTGGGACTTGTCACAGACAATACAAATGTAATGGAATATTATTATAGATCAAGAAACCTGTAGTACATGTACGTGACGGGTGTAACCGGAGTTGTTAATACAGCGAAAAGTTGTCCGTTTGTCAGCATTCAAATAATTCGTCTGTACACAAAAGAAAATAAAAATAACTTATTGTTTAATTATGCAAATAAATCTTTAAAAGACACTTGTAAAATAACTGGAATTGTTACAGAATTATAAAACAAACATTATAAATATAAAGTTTAAACAATTTCTTAGAAGAAATTAGTTTTATTAATAGTCGCTAAATACCTTTTCATAAATGCAAGCCTGACGTGCCTTTCAGGTCTTATTCCTAGGTTTGACAAATAAAAGAGTCCAAGACACTTTAAAAACTTGCCACTAATCATTGAGCGGCGCTGTAATCTATTTTGCACCCTATTCCATAAAATAACATGTATACAATTCTGAAGAGGAGTAAACCGCTGAAGGGGTAATTGGACGTACAGGATTTACTGTACCTACGTCCAATTACCCCATCAGGGAGGCGCGAGGCGTGATATGTATTACATTATTACACACGTATGTAATTTATTGATGACACTTTGAAAGTGTAAAGTAAAATGATGGATGTTGCCAAACGCTCGCACAATGTTGGCAGCCGATCTAAATAACTGCGCAAACGCAACGGGAAGTAAAAGATCGACGCAAGCGCCTCTATCATTGATCACGGAACGAGTAGAGTATGGTAGTTATACAATTTTTATTGTGCATGAGAAGTATTTAAGACTTTGATAATGTTGATACTAAATATCTACCTAGATATTTTTTGTTATGCCTATTGATAGGTAATCTACGCATCTAATTCATTATTAATGAATTCATTTCAAGCATTTGTTAATAGTTATTGTTGTCGCGATTTATGAACCCCATTGTAATAAATCACCAGTTATTTTTAAGTACTGAAAACTATTTATTTAAGCTATGCACTTGGGCTAAGTACGTAGGTACCTATCAAGTAAAATTTAACCTTTTATAGCGGGAACTACAGTGTAATTTTGCTTAAAATAAAAACATCTATACAACAAAACAATATCCGGTTTCTACTAATAACATGACAATAATCTTACCCTCTTCATGGACATCTAAGGAGTCTTTCCTTTCGGGTTCATCATCAGAGTCAGGGTCAGCTATGGCGTCGGCTTCAGTCATGATCAGCTCCGGAGGTGGACAGTTCATTGTACTCGTCGAGTCTAGGGCAAATACATTTTTATTTAATACCTAGTAAGTCTGACAACGACATTAAATATTATGAAAGAGAACTTTTCTTTCACGTCTATCTGTCGAACGCGATAAATTCATAAAGTACCGAACGGATTTTTGTACGGACTTATTACCAATAGTGTGATTCGTGATTCCTAAGGAAAGTAACTCATTATGGTTGAAATGATAATAGGTAATAATTTGATCAATCTCGATGATCTAACCGGGCTTTGAGTCTACATTATTACACTACAATCATAAAACAATGTCAGTGTCGTGGTGGCCTGGAGGTTTAAGACGCTCGCTTCTCATGCATGAGGGTGCGGGTTCGAAACCTACCAACGGCAAGTACCAATGTGACTTTTTCTGAGTTATATGTACTTTCTAAGATTATTTAGACACCACTGACAAACGGTGAAGGAAAAACATCGTGAGGAAACCTGGACTTATAATTTCTAATTATAAGTTTGAAATCGCCAACCCGCATTGAGCAAGCGTGGTGATTAACGCTCTAACCTTCTCCGTGTGAGAAGAGGCTTTGCTCAGCAGTGGGCATTTATAGGCTGTTGATGATGATGATAAAACAAATCCTAATAATACGTAAGAACTATCTACTATTTATTATGATAATTATTTAAATGACAAACATTACTTTCTAAATACTATAAAACCTATCTTAACAGTCATCATACTACTGTAATCCATAATTTATTATGTCGTAAAAGTACGTGTACATAAGAATAGTTTACGTGGAATTACATTAACTAAGTTAATATAAAAGTATAGTAATGTTAAAGTAGAACATAATTGTGATATCTTCCGCGTTCACCGCAATGCACGCAACCTTCTGAATTTTTATTTAATGCTATGTCGGAATCTCGACTTCGCCGCTAATAAGTCTATTTCTTTACATTACATAACATCACGCCTTTGTTCCCTGAAGATATTGACAAACGTATTTATTCTTCATTAGACTAACAGTAGGTAGTAATAAGGACATACTTAACAGAGGCCTTAGTACGAGTTTGTTTTACGTTTAGTAATCGTAACGAGTACGCGTTCGGGGCTCAGATTGGTTGGTTAATTGGAGCCGGCCAATCTGAGGCCTTAGTATGAGTTTGATTTACGTTTAAAGTACGCGTACTCGTTTCGAATACTTTAAACGTAAATCAAACTCGTACTAAGGCCTCTGTTGTCCATTGAAAGTGTTGTGTACTATTAAATCATAGGTCCATACAGACCATACAGCTTTTTTTAAAACTATACAATTCATACTGCATGATTCGATTTACCTGTACAGGTCGACTGTACAGTTAAGTTAAACTGTACATTGTAAACATGTAAACTAATAATGTGTAGTGTAAATCGTAAGATGTGTAGAGCTAACAGGTGAACTGTCCAGTTAAATCGTAAGGTGAATAGCGTGTTTAAGTTATGCGTATGTATCTTTATCGCGCATCGAGAATTGATACTGCAATTTACTACTGATGGCACGTGTGTCTGCGCAACAGTGTGTACATAATTGGCTAGTATAATATGTATCTACTGTGCAATTCCCGCTCACAATTCGAGTTTCAGAGAACCAAAGTTATCGACATAGCCCAAAGGATCAAGTGGCAGTGGGCCGGTCACATTTGTCGAAGAACCGATAACCGTTGGGGTAAACATGTTCTAGAGTGGAGATCGCGTCTAGGCAAACGCAGTGTAGGGCGCCCTCCAGCTAGGTGGAGTGACGACATCCGCAAGGTGGCTGGCAGTGGTTGGACGAGAAGAGCTGAAGACCGAGCTCAGTGGCATAGCGTGCCATTGGTGAGGCCTATGTCCAGCAGTGGACGAATACAGGCTGATGATGATGATCTTTATCGCGCATTGAGTAGTAATACCGCAATTTACTATTGATGGCATGTGTGTCTGCGCAACAGTGTATCCATAATTGACAAATATAATAACTATGTATCGTGCAATTCCAGCTCACAATTCAAGTAAATATGGAATGACATTCTACAATTTAGACTTTAAGACATTGTATCAATGAAATAGTTAGTCTACCAGTATCCGAAGTGACTCAAGTCTCAATATGATGAGTCAGTATTCTTTAAGGAAAACAGTTTTAATAAAACATATTAACTATGGAATTTACATTCTCCAATTAACCGCCAATAAAACAACAGTATCGTTCGATCAAGAAAGAACTAGTCTACCCGTATCCGAAGTGACTCAATCTCATGAGTCAGTGTTCCTTAAGGAAAACAGTTTTAAGAGAAATTCTTAATCCTCCTTCTTTTGTTTTGGATGAAATCGGGAAAAATCAGTTTATCTTGGGAACGCGTTTGTACAAAAATAGAATATTTACAAGTAATTTTTCCTTGAAAGGAGTTTGTTTTTCATCAATTGAGTATGTTCTTTGTCTTTCGACGTTAATAAATACTGAAACATAAAATAATAAATGTATGTTAGGATGTTTGATCTTACACATTTCCTTTGTTTCATATCCAGAGAGACTAAAATAGTTTTAATGCATATTATTCAGTTAAAAAGGTCTAACATTAGGAAATAGTGGTGACCTCAACCTAGTTGGGAAAAGGCCAGGAGTCGACTTTCTTCCTTATGCCTCTCTTAAATTTTTGGCACATTATCCATCTATTTGTTTATATTTCAGTCTTTTTGTATTTAATATGCCAGCAAGGACATTAATTTACGTATTAAAATAACCTGTTTTCATAGCTAAGTATAACCAACACAAAGCTGTACCTTTGCCAAAATCAAAGTGGTTAATGTTTTTGAAGTAGTTCCTACCTACCTGTGTCTTTTAGGTGTGAAGAGAATTATTATCATGTGCTATGTATCTATTAGTGTCGTTTACGGTAAATTAATGCCGTTAATATGAAATGTTATTTGGCAAGTGTTCCTATTCAATGAATGAATCTGTCATAACAGCGCTTAAGGATTAGTTTTGTTATATTGCCAAATAATATATTTTCTAGAGGTGAATGTATTTAGAAGAAAGTCCGGAACTTACACCCATTTATTCAATAATGTTTTTATTCCGATGTCAAATGCCGCATAAAATTGGCTTATAGATTAATTACCAAGCAACGATCATTGAGTAAAAATAGGTCCATGTATTGACATTGATCAATACCGACGAGTGACGTTGCATTAATGGTACTTCACTTTCTTCAATATTTTTTTCGCGCGTACGAAAATGTACTACGTACATACCTACTACATATACTTTTTTGTAATATTTTTTAATAATAGAATGCATTATTAGCTCCTGTCAAACGAAATATTCGAAGGTCATCGACCGTGCTGGCCGTTAACACATTTCGGATGTGACGAGAATTTTGGCGCGAATTCAAACCGAACGTGTGGATACAAATATAGAAGTTTTATTCCTTTTGCAGAATATTTTCGGGTTAAAAACATTTTTGCACTTCTTGAAAATGTTCGCTCAATAAATTTTCGAATAAATATACATAACTTTATATCATTGAAGCAAATAATATAATAATTGTAGCAAAGAAGTCTAGATATGCGGAAAGTATAATTTAGTGTACAGAAGGACTGACAAACGATACGAGAGACGTTTATATACTTGTCTAATGTCTATAATAAACGGCTAGGTCAATCGGTAAAAGGATTGTTATATTAATCCATTAATGGAATACATTGACATGACTTGCGCGTGCGCCTTATTTGGTTGCAACGATAAATTATATTATAGATTCTTAACTAAACTTTATCAGTTGCATGGCACGTGCCTCTCACGTGAAAATTAGTTTAAACAACTGTTTACATGTTTATAGGTCAATCAGTTTGATTTATCAGAATGAGAAATATAATATTGTCTTATTATAAGTATTTTTTACCAATGAGTTCGTAGTATTTTTAACTAATGAGTTCGTACCTAAAAATGAAAAAAAAACATTTTTAAATTAAATAATGTGTTCGTCATAATAATATGACATCCTTACTACGATGACAAAGCAAAGTTTCCCTACAAAACAACATTCCACGTTGAACACAATTTTACTCGTGGGAGGTACGACCTAGACCTCACTGCGAGGTTGCACAACATATACACAAAGTTTCAGGAAATACTTCCAGTGCGTGAGTAATACTTGGCAGAGAGTGATAAATATGACACGATGTAGGGGAAACAGTGTGAGTGTCATTAGACATTGTCATAGATTCGATGTTGAGAAATTGGGTACTTGCGTTAATGAAAAATAAATTATTTCAACTGTTAAATACAATAAAATATTAAAAAATAATCACACTTTTATTAATTGATTTTATGACCAACTTAATTTTAGTATTTTCCTGCAAGTTTTTAAGAAATAAGTACTTGCCAACTAGTCAAATTTAATACTTTTTTCGAACTGTCAAAAACGACAGTTTTCTATTATAGTCAGAATTTTAATTAGATTTCAGATTTGACAATAGCTACTGTCATTTTGTGAAATAATGATACCACATATAATAGCGTAGTGATGAACACAAAAATCGATAAACAATCAGTGTGTGTGTTTTATAATAAATGTTACAGAAAGTGACAGGATAGCGATAGCGATGACGGCGACAATTTACACAATAACTTATTACCATAATACATCTATCTGTTTTATTTGTCATTTTCCTTCATGATTACATTTTTTTATTTATTTCACACACAATTATAAAAGAAAAGTCTCAGATCGTTAATTAATCGTCAAAACTAAATTATCGGTTCATAAATATTTAATTTCCTGATATACTTAGTTTACGAGAGTAAAATTATAAACGAGAAGAATCGATCCAGAAATATTGCATTTCCATATCGAATAATTTCGCAACGTCACTATTTAGTACTTGTCATAACGTTGCAACACTGAAATTGTCAAATCTGGAATCGAATTAAAATTCCGAGTATAATTGTAAATTGTGACGTCACGTGTTTTAGCATCAAACAACATACTTATTTTTTAAAAATTTGCTGGAATAATACCTACCTACTAAAATTAAGTTGGTCAATTGGTCATAAAATCAATTTATGAAAGTGTGATTATTTTTAATACTTTATTGTATTGAACAATCGAAATAATTTATTTTTATTAAGGAAAGTACTCAATTATATTGGTCTAGGTATGTGTATTGGAATTCTTTAGTATTGTAAAAAAATAAAATTTAAGCTTAAGCAAACTAAATCACTAATTATGGCTCAACAAGTAGACAATGACAGAAAGTTTCCAAAAAGTTTGTCAAAGCGTGATAAACTCGAAAATTACTGAACGGATTTTCATAGAAGTTATTTATTTATTTATTTATTTATGTACACACATACAACATAAAGGACAACACATACATAAACTTAAAGTACAAAGGTACCACCTATTCCTATTGGAATTTCTTCCTGTGGACCTAGAGAAGGAAAAGTAAGAATAATATAATGACACAGTGTGTAGAAACAAATAGAAAATTGGGATAGGAAACAGACTAAAAGTTACTTAGTATCACTGATGAATAGAGTGATGACTAAAGGGATTTTAGGTAGGTACACGGTAAGTAATTGTAATAACTGTAATTAATACATAAAGAAACAAGAATTATTTGTAACATAACCATCGAGTCGTATTCTAAAACTATTTATGTATTTACAAAATAGAGGTAATACCGATTAAACAATCTTGGATACAAAACACAAAAGTATTGAAATTACTTGCAAAATTCGCTGCCAAATATGACATCTTTACTATGTATGATTTATAACATTGTGTTGGTACGGTAGGTAGCAGGTCAAGCTACTTCCCTTCTTTTCTTTATTACATTTTCAACTTTATTACTTTGATGTAAATCCGAAAATCCAATGCGGCAACTTTAAATTGCAGGATATATACGCATCGTCTCGTCGATGCGTCACACACGCACTGTTCCCACCCCACTACAGGAAAAATATGTACTATCGTAATAAAATGCCATTCATTTCTTGGAACTTTCTACTTAGTGTCTTTTTGCTTTTTAAACGTTGCCCCACTTCATGTTTTTTCCTGTGTCGTAAGTGCGTTTACAAGTACACATAATTTGAGATGCTCGTCACACTTAGTAGATACGAAACAATAATAATTATGTGAATCACGATATTAACCGTTCTCAATTTAAAAACTTCAAAATGAAATTGATTTCTGACATTAGTTCCTATTTCAAAAATTTGTTTAGTCTGTCAGTTACATAATTAAAAAAATATTAGACACGTTTTTTTTAGTTCCTGACATAACCACTTATAGATAAAAAAACGAATTCAAGTTTAAGAGTGGAAGCTAGCTAGACATTAGTTCCTATTTTAAAAATTTGTCTAGTGATTCATTAAGATAATAAAAAAATATTAGACACGTTTTTTTTAGTTCCCGACATAACTACTTATAGATAAAACGAATTCAAGTTTAACAGTGGAAGCTAGCTACGTTATAGTACCATAAAATGTAGCATAATATCGTGACGTCACATGATATTTTACATCACTATATCGACAATATTTAATACTGTAAGAAAATAAAAAATACATGTCTAATGTTTTAAAATAATATATGAGACGGATATAAAACAAAATTAGGAGACGACTACTACTACGACTATTTGGAATGTCAAAAACTTGAATCGATCCATGGAATTTTGATTAAGGTCGTTTATTATTTTCGGTCCTAAGTTAATCTCACCTCTATCCTTAGGAATGCAAGGTGAAGACTCCTGGCATTTTGTGACGCACTTCTTGTGGCAGGAGAGACCACAGTTGCGACACTGCATCGCATCTTTTAACCAGATCTGAAAAAAAATAACATAATTTTTTAAACATCGATGTTGCCAGTTGCAAAAAATACCGCGTTCAACAAAACAATATTTTTCTTAAGACGTTTATAAAAGTTTTCTGTAGTTTAAAGAACCAGTAAAAATAAAACGATTTTAATGTAAATATTTGAAAAACATCCATTGAAATGTTTCGAAAATAAAGTTTATTTTTAAGCTGCTTTAAGGGTCAATGAATGTACTTGAGAGATGTATTTTTCCTTTGTATGTCTTAAATATCGTTTTTTTTAGTTTAACTTATAGTAAAGTTCGTTCTGGAGCTGGTCGTAAAAAAGAAAATAATTTGCAAATAAATTATACGATAGTTGTTGAAGAAAATATGTATTTTCAACTTCATGATTTCAGTTGTTCTGTATAATTTAAGTAACTAGAGTGTAACATCTAATATAATTGTGTACCTACTCTAGAGTTTTAGCGCCATCATCAGCCATCCGATATGTCCCCTAACGAACAAAGGTTATATATTATACTTATTAAAACCAGATTGACCAACTCCACTTTTAAAAGGCGGTTTGGATAAATACCCAAAAATTTTAACACAGTTTGTTTTATGTTAACTAGCTTGTTAAAACTCACCTTTTTATTACAGAAGTCACATTGCGTAGATCTGTGGAAGTGTGTTCGCACGAAGTCATGGCTTGTTCTCGTCGGTTTGGGGGGTCTTGGTAACACGGGGTCTCGGCTAGTCCTAGGGGTCGCTCGAGCTGGGCCAAGCCCCTCCCACTCCCACCACACTAACGCATCTCCGAAGCATAGACAAGGTTCAAAGCCCGCGTGAGATGATAGCTTGTGGCTTTTGCTGGAAATATGATCTTAGATTAATTTATTTATTTATGCAAATTTATTTTTACAGCTTTATACCAATTACCTTAATCTCTTATGAAGAAGTCATTAAAATCTGTGTGGTATTATTGTACTCGTATTACATTCACTTTCGGAGATCTATTGGCAACTGGCTGTCACACAACGTGACGTGGGTTCGATTCCCACACGGAACAACTCTTTGTGTGATCCATAGATTGTTGTTCCGAATCTGGATGTGTATGTGAAATTATATATTTGTAAACGCACCCATACTACACTTCTACTCCACACAGGAGAAAATCCTAGTGTGGGGCAACGTTTCTTTTAATCGCCTTTACTTCTGTGCTGACTCACTGATATGTGGAGTCAATAAATAATTATCACAATGCAGTATGCACGTTCGGTTTTCATCTTCACATTGTATGAATCATGACAAAGGGACTAATCATTATCGCAACACGTAATGCCCGATAACTGATAACATATCTTTCTACTAAGACAAGGATATTGTAGTGAGTAGTGACCATTGAAATGTCACACTAGGGAAACTTTTGATGAAGCAATAAGTAGTTGCTTTTATAACTAGCTTCTATCCGCGGCTTCACCCGCCTTCCCGTGTGATACAAAGTATCCTATGTGTTATTCCAGACCTTAATCTACCCCTGTTTCAAATTTCATCCCGATCCCTTTAGCCGTTTAGGCGTGAATGGGTAACAAACATACAGACAAACACACAAACTTTCGGATTTATATTATTAGTTAGATATATTGAAGATGTAGATATTGTTTTAATTATATAATTTCTTTAGTGCCTAATAACTTATCATAACATAACATCACGCCTTTTGTCCCCGAAGGGGTAGGCAGAGGTGTACATTAAGCCACTGTACAATATAACACCCACTTTTCACTATTTATGTTATGAGTTCCATGTAATAGGGAGTGAGCCTATTGCCATATACCGGGCACAATTCCAGGCTCTGTGCTACTACTGCAGCATGAATATTTAATTACACTACACATAATATTTTAAATTACGTATCTACTTATACACTGAACACTTTTGTACAGTTGTTTGACTGCCTTATTAGCCGAGTGGTCGCAAGTGCGACTGCCGGGCAAGGGGTGTCAGTTGCGATTCCTGGATCGAGCAAAGTATTACTGGGTTTTTAAAAATCTCAGTAGTACCACGTAGTTTGGAAATGTGCCCGGTATATGGTAATAGGCTCACCCCCTATTATAAGGAACTCGTAAACATAAATAGTGAAAAGTGGGTGTTACATTGTGTAGTGGCATTAAGTGCCGTAATGTGCACTTCTGCCTACCCTTTTGGGGATAAAAGGCGTGATGTTATGTTATGTTAAATTACTGTACAGCTATAGGTACCTATCTAGAGGTAATTTTCACCCAACCTGGGTTTGCCCACTGGCAATATTCCAGCATTGTGAGTATTTCCTAGAATTTGTCCGAAGCCCAACTAATGCGTACCTATTAGTAAATAATTCTTACAGATGAGCCAATCTTTGAAGAACTTCTAAGAATTGTTCAGTGTTGTTATTGCTACAGTGAGTTTTGAGGTGGTAGAACAGTGATGTCACTGTAGTCTCTTTATATTTTTAAAGTTATTGCGCAACGAGATACTGTAGCTAGTTGATTATCCAGTAAGTACCTACTAATTAGTGTTCCAAAATGTTTTATGCGAAACGGATATTTACTTTTGTATGAAATCTGTACAGACGAAATGTGTATTAGATTTCATTGTGGGCTCATTTATTTTCTTTCACCTTACCTGACCATAAATAAGGCAATTGATGGGTCTTAGGATTTAGGGCACAGATATAGAAGGAAAATTGACGCAGGCTACTTTTTGGATGTTAGTGAACTAAATCATATTTGTTTATCAGCAATAGATTTACCTTTGAGGAGTATTGGTATGGAGTATGTGTAATAAAATAGAAAAATGTATAATTAACTCAAAATTACGGAAGAATTTAAAAGAAGAATAGATAAGAAGGAAATACAGGAAAACAATGCTTACTTGTGATTTGTGTGGAAGACATGCAAGAAAAGGTTTGTTTATTATTGTAGAATTAAATATAGTTTTTAGATGTTGCGCATGTTTGCGCAATAGTAGCGAACACGCGCAACATTTCAAATTATGCTAAATGCGATTGAATTTTTGCGCATCAAACAAATGGCGCAACATATTTTTTTATTTGGAAGGAAATGCATTATTTAGTGGAAATTTTAAGTTGTTACACATTTTAGAGTTTATATAGCAAAAATAGTTTACCACATAAACATCAATCATTAGTTAATTATTATTAGATGTAAACACGTAATGCCATCTATCGTTACAAATTAAAACTTTACCTGAACTTTATATCGACATCTGGTGGCAAAAACTGGTACCTCTTCATATGATGGGGAACGGTGGAATCTTGGCATTCAGCCAGTAGAGCTGTGAGCGGTATATTTAAGTATCCTAGTAAAATCTCCTCTTTCTCCCCAGCTACAGTCGCCCAAACATTGATGTTCAAATATTTATGATTTTCGTTCAATTTGAACTCTGTTTCTTCGTCAAAAGGAATTATTGGTTTCAAAGGAGTGTTTTTAGTCCAGAACATTTGACATATCTCTACATGTTCGCACTGTCGAGGTCCTCCAACTTCGAACATTTGTTCTTCTTCTTCATTCGTTTCTTTCTCTGGTATCCTACATTCTGAGGAGTCTGTTCTGATGATGGGTATGTCTGGGTGTTTCACTGTTTTGTTGATGACGTTGGCTTGTCTTAGAGGAGTACTTGCGCCCGAAGCTGGTGGAGTGCTCCCAGCTGAGCTGTCGGAAGACTTATTTTCTACGGAGCAGCGTCGCTTCCGAAGTCCGAAATTAGCCGAAGGCTGTTCGGATGACTTCGGTTGGCGCGTGGTTTCTGTTTTAGGTTTGGCTTGTGCATCAGTCTCGTTTTGTGGTTCTACTGTTTTTGCTGGGCTGGATTCCGGTTCCTGATAATAAAAGAGAAGAAATTTGAATATGGATAGCAGAATTTTGTTCATGTGATCTGATCAGTGATTCTACCTTAGTGCTTCGATTTTGTGCTTTAAGGCTTTTTCGGTCATGATGTGAAGATGAGGTCGCGTTGAATAAAAGAAAGATAATTAAGTACTCCACTAACCTGTAAATTACTCTTAGAAGCTGCAGCCCTCATGCCCTGCAGCCTGACTCCCTCCATGACTTCCGAAACTCTTCTAAATGAGAAGTTTGGCTTGATTCGCTTCGGTTCGTTCGCCTCGTCGCGCCGCACTCCTGCGCCGTTACCGCCTCGTTTCACTCGCACTGTTACTGCTCTGCGTTCTACTAGACGGAGGAGTTTGCCCACCTAATGAAATAAGGGAGGAATGTTGTAAATTGAATCATTTGAATGTTATCTATATTCTAAGAGCGTTTAAGAAAGCTATAGGTACGACTTTCATGTTACTGGTGCTTCTGAGTTTATTTTGTAGTTTTTTTTAAAACAATCCATTTTTTTACAATTTGAAAGTTACTAAAACATAATACAAAAAGAACTTACCTGAGCCACATTATTAACAGGCTTGTTATCAATAGCTAGTACGACATCATCCCGACGTAAATCAGCGCGGTACGCTGGCGACATTGGCACCACCGTGTCTACTAACACGGCGCCCACACCCTGGCAACACACTAGTCCTAGCGGGCCTGCTACGGCTGGCAACACCACGTCTAGGACGAGGACGCCGCGACGAAGTGATACCTGGGGAATAGAAAAAAGATTTATATTATGACAAATCTTCCTTATGTTAAGGAAGCCCATAGTGCCAGCTGTAGACCTGACATGGATGGTTGATATAATTAATAACTATATTTAACTCGTAAATGTCCGATTATGAATAATCCACACAACAAAGTAGTATTTAAACGTGGGAAATAAGGTCTATAATGGTTTAAGTGGAGAGCGGTCACCGGTGACCGCTTAGACCTTGCCCAGTAGGTATACATATATTTGGTACCCATTCTAGATTGGTTGAACTACTAGGATAGGAACTTACTAAAAATTTTGATAACACTTAGCCCGACTAGAGTACACACTTGTGATAAACCAGGCAGTCAGTATACGAAAAAATATTTAGCATTCCAAATAAGTACAATAGACAAAAGTATGTACTTAACATTCTGAATAAGTAATGAGGTTGAAATAAATGAGTTTTGTTTCAAATTGTCTAGTTTCCTGCAAAGTTCTTTGTTTCAGTATTGTTCCGTGTCAGATAAGTACAATATAATTAAATATTATTAACATAGGAATTTATTTGTCGGCCTGCGAATTTACGGAAGATGATATTTTAGCGATTTAAGTTTATTGTATCAGAGCAACAACTGCAACAAGTCTATTTTAATTCATTGAAAATTTAAATTTAATTTAATTAATCATCTAGATGAAATTGAAATGTTTGATATGGTGTCTCACTAGAAACTTCAAACCACAATCAAATCCTCATCAGGGGCCATCCATAAAGTACGTTGCACGAAATTCATGACATTTTTGCCCCCCCTCCCCTTCCCTGTCACTCACAGGTGGTTACATTTCTAAGTCTGAGGGCCCCTCCGTAGTGTGTAATGTGATGTCATGAAACTTAGGACCCCTTCCATCCCTTGATACATCATGTTACACTTTGTCGACCCCCTCCCCCCTTTTACATATGACGTACTTTATGGATGCTCCTGGAGTGAGGGGTCCTCACTACACAAACTTACCCATCCATGAGAATCAACAGCTAAGGCTGCGCGCACAGTTGCGGGTCCACCAGACCATTGCAACCTGGTTACTTCCATCAGTCGCACTGTCAACCGACCATGTGGACATGGGCCCTCGTCTCCTTCCGTACTGCCAGGGTCTGATTTCGGGAAGAACGGTTTGTAACTGGAATTGGAGATTGAAATGAATATTTTACTGACGAATGTTAGCAGGTTAAATTGTCCTATGTTTGCTTTTTTTATGGGATTCCGATCTCTGGAATATAAACGATCTGCAACACTTTCATTCTCTTAGAAGTACTACACAAATTCTTTGTAAAATAATAAAGTTGCAAAACTATGAAGTATCAGATAATAGAGGTACTATATAGACCTACCATGTTATAGAGGTTGTCTTATTTAACACTTAGTTTGTCCTGAAACCGGGTCCTTCTCAATCTTTTTTTTGGCTGCCTGTACTTTGCATCTAATCTTTAATGAGAAGTAAACCAACTCTTTTACTACAAGCCTGTTTCTTTACACCTCATAAAGTTGTAGCTCAAGTGAAAATTTAAATAGAGGTTCCAGCTCGACACTTGTGAAGCGTTAAGTCTACATACCTCTACATAGGTATTACCTTTTCTATCATGTCGCATTCAAGCAAAAACAACATTCTGACGTGGTTTTCATTACAAAAGAATTAACGAAGGAAATAATGTACTCATTATTTATTTAACATGTAAAATTAAAGCCAGTACAAAGTTCAGGTATCTCATCAAAGTAAAGAAATATAACACTTACCGTATTTTATAATTGGGCAACGTATGCCTCTGTGCTACCGCTCGTCTTATGTGCGCAGCGACTAATGAAGCCAGTCTAGGCTTGATCTGTCTGCCCTGAAACCTGCCTCGGACTCGGAGCTCAAGTTTCGGTGGTGACTCGAAGGCTATAGCCCAATGAGTGTATGGATTGCGCCGGAACATCACTCTCACGTTGCCGCTTATGCTTTCCACTGGAAATAGAATTTCATGGAATCGTGATATTTGCCTAAGTATTCTGTTCATAGTGGTTTGGTACTATGTCGTGGATAGCATAGACTTCTCCTATGTCAACTCTATTGATACTCTACAACATTAATGTAGAAACGGACAGTTAAAAGCAGTACTCGCACTGCATATTTTATTGAGCTATCATGATATTTTGTCCTGTAGCACATTGTAACTTATATATTATTAAACTAAACAAAGTATTGAAGTGACGCTACACAAAATCTATCAACTTCTAATGTAGTTAACGACTAGGTGGCAGCAACCGCAGTCTCCTACTTCAGAATTTAAACGTGAAAATAAATAAAAGGGTCCCTTATAAGGTAAAATGTGAAAGAAAAGACCTTTCTAAGTTAACAAAGTTACATAATAATAATAAGGAGTTATGCGTTCAAAACTTTATAAGTCAGTTCAAAGTTCATATTGAGATAAAGTTCTCTTTGACACAGTCGTCGGTGATTTATTTATTCACTTGAACTTAAAGTAGGTGTTTCAAAGACTATTGGAAATAAACTTTATCAAGATTTTCGGAGCATTACATGCATTACCTACACATAGGCTAAAAACAATTCAACGATTTCCAATCATAATATTGATAATACATAGAAAAGAGAAGTTTATATAACATAACATCACGCATTTTATCCTCGAAGAAGTAGGCAGAGGTGCACATTACGGTACTTAATGCCACTGTAGAGGTACAATGTGACATCAACTTGCGACCGACCACTCGGTCAACAAGGGAGTCCTAGAAATTAGAAGTTTTTATTACTATAAGATAGAGGATCCTTAAAGTTTCAGTGTTCTTTATATCTAAACTTGTTTTAGTACCTAACCTACCATTAAATTATTTACCAAAATGGCTGACTGATGAACTTTTACACTTCAATACTTTCTTCATTTAAAACTTACCAGTAATAGATATGTTTGCGATTTTCCCAAGTAACATGACGGCATCGACGTCGATTCTGAAGTTGCCGTCATACGCTAGGTCGAACTTCAGGTCTAAAGCCCTGAGTCGCGCCCCATCCTCTTCTAGCTCACCAGATTGTAGCCTAAGGTTCGTGATGCTGGGGAACTCCGTGCCCACTTCTAGGGAGCGAAGCTGTTGATAAAAAATAGGTGATTAATGTTGCATCTCGCATTATTCACTTCCGTTCTTTATGTATGACCTTTCTTTGTTAAGCCTAAGGCCTTTGTATTAAAAAGAAATTCATCTGAGATTTAAATAAAAATCTACTAGACGATTACTAGAATTGGGATGATGACAGGGTATGAAAATGACAAATCTAATTAGTACATAAAGTAGGTAATGAAAAAATATTAGCCACGTATTTTTTATTTTGTCGTATAATAAAACATTACTTAGATAAAACGAATCAAAGTTTAGGAGTGGGGGCTAAAACGTCATTTCTACGTAAACAATGTACCTCTACATAGAAGTGACATCACGAGAGATTTCAAATCAATATATCGTCGAAAGTATTCGTTTCTGCAAGAAACTAAAAAATACGTGTCTAATGATTTAAAATAATCTACCAGACGGACATTAAAATAAAAATTAGGCATCTACCCTATTTCACTGACGCCAGTCTTACCCATCTAACGAGTATATCTATAGTATGATACAATGGGTACCAACATAACACGTGGCTTGTAAATTGGTCTCTATATTATAATACATAGTTACTTACAAAACATGATTATTGTAATATGTATGACGTAAATTTCGTAACGTTACGTGAACTAAACATGTAGCCCTCGAGCGCAAACCCTTATTTTGGAGGAAAATACACAGTAAGCATAATAATATTATGTATGTACATACATACATCATTGTCCTAGAAATTGCCTTAAAATAAAAGTTTCAACATTAAGGAATTTCGCATTTACTCTTCGAAGGGATAGGTAAAGGGATCAATATTAAAAACCTTTTGTGTAACATTGGGAAATAATTTATTACGTTTTTAAACTTATTAAGTGCCTAAAAAGTCCTAATCAAACATTTCCTAACCTAAGTAAAATCGCGGGTTACTCACGTGAATATATTGAGAAAAGCTCTACTAGTTTCGAACCAGTGAGCTGCGCGACGTCGCCGCGACCACGCACGCTGTTCATGAGGAACAACCCCGCTGTGGTTCGAAACTAGTAGAGCTTTTCTCAGTATATTCACGTGAGTAACCCGCGATTTTACTTAATTTAGTATGTCTCACGATAGTTATTATAAAAACATTTCCTAACCTAGTTAAAACCCTAACAGCATGCTCAGCAGCTCTCCTGAGGTCTTTCAACCAAAGAGGCCGTCAAACAAAACTTTTGACTTTTAAGACACGAAAATCACTAGCAAGAGTCGTTAAGGAACAAAGTTTTTTTAGAGGAAAAGAACTTGACAGCCACTGGCTATAGCCCTCAGGGCTATTGCTTGTAAAGATTTAAACAAACTAATTAATTTACGGAGGAAAATGTACTTAAGTTTGTGCTTGGGTACTTCTTAGAAACGACTATAATTATTTTAGGGTTCATCACATTAAGTATGACGACATCTGCTTAGGGTAAGAAAACAGCATTTTAGTTAAAGAGTAAACCAGCTATGGAACTTAATGGTTTTTTACTGTGATCTAAGTCACCAATCATATCTCTATAATGGAAAAAAGTACTTGAAAGAACATAACATAACATCACGTCTTTTATTCTCGAAGAGATAGGCAGAGGTGCACATTATTCCACTGTACGATGTAACACCCACTTTTCATTATTTATGTTATGAGTCCCATGTAATAGGGGGTGAGCCTATTGCCATATACCGGGCACAATTCTAGACTCCGTGCTACTACTGAGATTTTTTTAAAAACCCAGTAATTTGCCCGACACGGGAATCGAACCCGAGACCCCTTGCCCGGTAGTCGCACTTGCGACCACTCGGCCAACGAGGCAGTCTTGAAAGAATTAAACGATAACTCGGGCAAATATACATGTTTTACTGACCAAATGCCTCTTTTACGAAGTTACCACATTGTGTTGCTACGGGACCTTCGTTGGGAGAATCTGTTCCGTACATAGTCGGTTTATTACACAAAGTTTGCGAGTTCCCTAGTGAAAATATTTCTTAGAAAGTTTCTGACCTGCGTGCCCCTAAGCAACAAGTAGGTAATCTTAACTTCAAATGGTGTATTCTGAGAAAAATATCAAAGCGTCTGTAATAGGGCTCCATTTCCAAAGGATTTCAAGAAGGTTAGCCTTTTTGAAGGACTTTGTATGGAAAGCTAACCGATAGTGAGTTTTTGATTAGAGCTGCCTTGTGCAATTTTCGTACCTCGTTCAAAGTAATAACAATAAATAATAATATAATGCGGGATAACAAATAAGATTTTCCTTCTTTTTAATACTAATTTGTTTCGGTGATAATGATATAGCAATGGACAAATCGTCTGGATTGATGACAAATATATATTTACCTCCGCTATTTTTATTAATAAGCAATTCGATATGATATATGTACAAAATAGATCAAAAAATATTATCTTCCTATCCATATTAGTCTCCATGGCGACGACCGGAACGATGATATTCAATAAGTGCCTGCGTCTGGCCCACTCAGGGCAATCAACCTTGCTATTATCTCTGTTGAATGGTCAATTTACTCTGCCACTACAAAATTAGGTTCTATTTGTATTTCGTCTGAATTTCAATATTAATGTTGACAGAAAGAGGTTACCTAAATAAATCTGGTACCTAGTACAGTTGATAGCATTTTTTTAATTGCGGAAAATCATCGAATCCCGCCTGGGTGAGGCGGGACGGAGTGTCAGACTCTTATTGACTAAAAACCACTCCATTCCTACTATTGCACTTCGAGCCGGAGCCCCGGTAACTTTTACGGTTAATATTGTGCCGCGGAGATAGATATAGTTGTACTACGTTTAATTCTTGTAGTGTAGACAGGGCAATAGAGAATAATATTACTACTAGTCCGCCATGAAAAATTATATTGAGATCTTCAGTAATATATAACAGACTTTGAAACTGACTATTATCTTTGGTTGGTCGGTTCTGAAGACGACAGACCATGTTTCAAACTCCACTAAAAACTTTAAAATAGCAATTGAAGTATCCAAACTTACTTCTAACAATATGCGATGCACTAAAATGCTTCATAACTCCAATATCGGTATCCTACTTAGAAATTCAATATCGCTACTTACCCTTGCATAATAATTATACGTGTTGAAGATACTATCAGCATATTATTAGCGGTTTTAATAAATGTTCCAAGCTTAGACAGGGTGCTCTCACATCAGCGGTCACGAATCGTTGGCGCCGATTGAACCGCAAATCTGCGACCATTGGAGCGAATAGTTCGCTTGTAACCCGCGTATTATATATGCCGCATTTATAGACTAGCTTTTGCCAGCAGCCTTGTCCGCGTTCCCGTCGGATAATAAACTCAAACTCAAAAGCATTTATTTCAATTAGATCATAATTTGGTACTTTTGAAACATCAACAAATATAAAATAAATAATAGTCTGTCAGTCCGTCTATCAGTGAAGCTAGGCGCCACACGAAATTTAGCCTATGTTATTCCAGACCATAATCTACCCCTATTCTAAATTTCATGTCGCGGAGAACCTAACGGGCTCCGACTCGACGTGCAGGAGAAAGAACGGGGTTGTTTTTAGTCAGTAAGAGGCAGTCATTCGATGATTTTCCCCCCTTAAAAAAAATCCAGACCAATATCTACCCCTGTCCTAAATATCATCCCAATTACTTAAGGTGTTTTGACATGATTAAGTAACATACGCACGAACCCACTAAAAAACTTTAGCATTTATAATATTGGTAAGATTCTGTTCAGGATTATAGAGTAAATGCCAAAAAACCTTTACTTAATAATGAAATTCGATATAGTGAAGCTCTAGGCTTGTTCTTCTTAGAAGTGATTAGGGATTGTTTACGAAACTTCAGTAATCAGTTACAATAAGGTAAGCTTATCCGATAAATCGAAGCGTCTATCAAGAATGTATCCAAGAATATAGATAGGTACCATTACCTAGAAATTTGTTATTATAAATCTTCACGAAGTCTGCTAAATTGTCTCAATATTTATCTTATAAATATTTGTTTTCTGTTCTGAGAAATGTCAATATCTCCGAATCCAACATCTCGAGTAATGGATTAAATACTTAATAGCTGAGCACTTAGATCCTAATACAGTCCAAGTTTGAGACGCTTTGTGAATTGCAAAATTAATATCTTGAAGTTCGATTTCGGAGTCAAACGACAAAGCGTCTGTTGAGTGACTAGCAATGAGTAATTACGGTACACTCGCTCTCGCCTAACAAAAGGCGGGAGAAGTAACTGGGTGATCTTAACCCCTCAAACTAAAAACTAAAACAAATTGGAGGACATATGGTAATTTTCAGTTAGCCAATCAAGTCCTTTAATAATGGAGATTAGACAAACTTTGAGGACAGACCCAGGTAGGTATATTACAACTTAACATCATGCCTTTTATCCCCGAAGGGGTAGGCAGAAGATGAACATTACGGCATTTAATGTCACTGTACAATGTAACACCTACTTTTCACTATTTACGTTACGAGTCCCATGTATTAGGGGGTGAACCTATTGCCATATACCGGGCACAATTCCAGACTCCGTGCTACAACGGGGATTTTTTTTAAAACCCGGTAATACTTTGCCCGACCTGGGTATGGAACCCGAGACCCCTTGCCTGGCAGTCGGACTTGCGACCACTCGGCCAACGAGTCAGTCAACGAGATAGGTATATTACTACCATAGATATAATGGTTACTACCGTAATAAAATAAAAAGATCAACCAGCTAATTGAAGCACGGAAATGATTCAATCAAAATATGAATAGAATATGTAACGCCATCTACAAATAATTTGTGCAATTTGCGATCGTTACGCAACATGCATAATACATTGACCGTCGATTACGTGGCCTATATTTACTCGGTACTATTACATTGCGCCATGTCTATACATGGCGCAATGTAATTTTCTCTGACAAGATTATTGCTGGTTTGAACGTAATAATGTGATTTAAAAGGAAATGATTGGTTCGGGAATGGATGACTGTTGATTCATACTTTAATTTAGTCTTATTATTTGGTAAGAAGGTAAAGATATTTAAATTATTTTAAAGTATCGATATGGCTGATAGTGATTATTAGGTAGTACGAAGACCCGGGCAGGTGAATATTTACAAAATCATACAAAATAATATTTTTCTTACCGTCAAAGATTCAAAGATCTTTCCAGAAGATGTTTTGGCTAGCAGCTCCGCTAGTTCAGTGGCCATCCGCCTGCGCAACCACCGCGTGTCAGCCGTGCTTTGTTGAAAGATGAACTGCAGCATCGTGTTCAGGGCACCTTCTGGAGAACTTCCCAACCCTCTTGTAAGTTCGTTCAGGACCTCCTGTTGACAACAAGTTAAGTTATATTAAATGTACCTATAAGCAATTTTTAATAACTATATTATAGTGAAATAAAGTCTTAATTTTGAAAGTCTTCGGTATAAAAACTTACAGCTTTTATTGGAATGGCGATAACAGAAAAACTGCGAGTGTTAAGTACAGGAGTATTACAATTTTAACTATGGTTGAATACAATAAGCTGATAGAGGTCACTGATGAGCTATTGGAAGATATATTCAGCAGACGCAACAGATTGGTGAAGATAATTATGAAGTGGAAGATTATTTTTAATTTAGCAATGCCGTCCTTTTCATCACATCAATACAGCATTAATCCATAGCAAGCAAATAGGTCAGACTACCGTACCGATACGCGATGTATTGCATCCACACGTACATATAGTACGGACGCAGTAATTACGTATGCAGGTGTGTCGAATATTGGTATGATCAATCAATTAGGCGCTACCGCTTAACGCCCCGATGACGAGATAGTATGCCACTTACACGTCATAGCTCCAATATTGATTCGCAATTATTTTGGACATGGTATGCTTGTATTTACTGTTCATGAGTTCGTGTGTAAAGTTTCATGTTTGAATAAATGTTTCAATTACGACAATACTGATGAATTGTCAGGAAAAATGGTGCGACAGCTTAGTGGATGTTCGTATGTTGTGGTTTCCCTTGTTTCTTGCTCTAAATAAGACATTCAAATGAACAGGTCAGAAAAAAGAGTAAGAAGGTAGGTACCTATATGAATCACGAAAGACAATCATATCTACAAGTGTCGTGAATGTTCTGGTATTATATCATGTTCGCACACACAAGAAAAACTTTGTAAAAAGAAAAAAGGTGGCCATTTGGGGAATAAGTGGGCGTTAATACCGCAACCGTAACTTATTATTAGTAACAGGGGTTACGATTTATTCTTATATCTTCAGCAGGAGGATATACATTATTTACGCTTCGATGTATTTGTCTCTACTTTAGTATATCTCTATTTCCTCGAAGTTCACACCTAATTATAGCTCCTAATTAACTCGTCTAGTAGTCTATAAACTAAATTAATCACGAATGTTCTATTTGATAAACCGTTACAAACAATACAACAATACAATACCATTCGTAGTTGAATGCCTTTAAATAACGTCAGTAAGTATTCTAGTCACTGTAATTAATACAAAAAGCATATTCCTACAAAAGAGTACTTTCTTACGCACATGAAAACAGTAAAACACTGATTGTTGCGTTTGTATTGATGACTAGCTTCTGGCCGCGACTTCGTTCGCGCAATCCTTTTTTCCACCGTTCCCGTAGGATTTTTAGGAAACATAACAAAAAAAATCATGCAAATCGGTGTAGCCGTTCTCAAGTTATGGTGTGACAACGGGAAAAGGGTTTCATTTATATAGAGGTAGATGCAAGATGCACTGTAGTAGTTCATAACACATAAAGACAGTAGAAGCGCGTTTACGATCGCTCCACATGCTGAGGTCACAAGGTAGCGTTCCAATCTCGTATTAGGCGCGTCAAACGCGCGTTTCTGCACGCGGTATTAATTCCCCACGAGATTTGAGAAGGCAAACTTGAGACTGTAGGCAAAGTAAACCTTATTATTTATGTAAAAATGAGTATTTTCTAAACCTTCCTTTGAATCTAAGTTGGTGCCTAGGTACTTATCTATTCGGGTCTTAACAACCACATCCCTTTTATTCCCTAGAGGTGTCCGTATTAGACATAAAGTGGGTAATACGTCTAATACATACGTCATGTAATAAAAGATGTATTGCTATACCCAATTCGACAAAATAATAATAATAATCCCGAGATCCCTTCTTTAGCAACCTCCGTTCCGAAAACTCAAATAAAGCAGTCGTGCTAGGTATGGCAGACAGTATAATTAACTTTTTAATTATGATAATAGTCCAAAACACAATGCCTTGTATAAATGGATGTGACATAAGATGATGAACGATGCACTAAGGCGACTAAACAGAGCAACAAAGCGAGGTAAGTGAATGCTAATCTCCTATCATTAACATCTGCCACCTCATAATCCGCTTGATGAAGACAGCTAAGAATATAGATGGCTTATGAAGATATACGCGAGGAATAAGTGTTTTAATATGTAAATACTAGCTTATGGTCGAAACTGTATACACAAAACCTCATTTTTCCCTATTTCTATAGGAATGTTGGGAAATCCTCTTTCTCATTGATCTTTTTCATTTTCCACGTAATTTACATGCCAAAGTTCAACATTTTATCACTTCATCTAGGTATACATGTATATTGTAGAGGTATATAGATAAATAAAATTGGAGTGTCTGTTTGTAATATTCAAATAATCGCTTTTTACTGCATGCATATGAATATACATACGATACCTATACCAAAATAATACTTTTGAAAAATTTTTGTCAGTCTATTTGTACTGGGTACCTATCTCTGAAATACTGGGCCGATTTTGGGATTGGGATGCACTAAGAAGTAACAAAATAGGCTACTTTTATTTTAGAAACTTTTATTTTCTTCAGCATGAATGGGCCGGCTCGACCGGAGTGTTTCCACGGCCTCACAGAAAACCGACATGAAGCAACGCTAGCGTTGTGTTTCTCGTCATGTGAGTGAGATAAGCGAAGGCCCAATTACCCCCCTCCCCTTCCCCAATCTCCCTAATCCCTGAATCCCCAACGATCCTCAAACTCCTAATCCCCAAAAGGCCGGTAACGCACTTGTAACGCCTCTGGTGTTCCAGGTGTCCATGGGCGACCCCTATAAAAAGCTGACATTTCGGTTGTGCACTATCTGTCAGTCAATAAATCACTCGTCCACAACCAGGAAGAGTATAACAAGTAAGTAACGATGATGTAATTGCTATTGTTATCTACCCTGTTTTGGTTGGTTGATCGTGATCGCCCATGTTGGGTTTGAACTCAGTATTAAGCACCTATTTGCACGCTTCCCGACTTTTGCTGGCGTCCTAAATTATTCAAGACCTGATCAACTGTCCCTTGTTACGCTCCCCAAACGACGCCCTAAGGCGTGTTTTGTGTCGCACTAGGGGATGCCCTCAACTCCTGAGTGCCATTGTGTTATGTTGATTTCTGAGTATTCGGACGTCACTTAGGATTCAGCCATGATTATGAGTAAAGAATATAGATGAAGCTATGATTATAAAACAATCAAACGTCACATATTAAGACTGGCGGGAGGATGAGCCTATTTTCAATTTCAACGAAAAATAAAATTACTTACTCAAATAAGTCGAGCACGTTTTCGATTCGCTTCATCTGTAAATACATACATACCAACAGACGTGATGACGTCACGAACCTCATCAGACGCCATTTTATCGGCCTGGTTTTATTCATTATATTTCGCACTAAAATTGAGGGCGACAAGCTTAATTAAAGGGCTATATTTGGAATAGTGTTTGGTGACGAATACTGTAATGTGTTAGACGAAAATATAAAACGTCTAGTGAAGAAACGAATTGTATAACACGTTGTTTAGGCGTTAAAATTTAGGTATGTTAAAATTTAAGGTTGTCCTCTTAAAAAGTCAAAGCATGTTAAGTTCATTTCCTTACCTGCAGACCAAGACTTAGTCAATTGGCTGACTGTACATAAATCTCTAAATTGACGACAGCCTATGAAATGAGATTAACCCTTCAAGTGTCTTATCACGGTATATTAATGTGCATAGTTAGCAGAAGATTTATCTGCAACACTTTTTATTGTGATTATAAAATTGTATTCGATGAAATAAAAATATGAAATACATACTGATTACCTGAACCTTAGATTAATGGCACCCTATAGAGATTGCCACGCTTCCAGAAGATGTGGAGAGTCTATTAATAGCTATACAATGGTAGAACGAGAGTACACAAGAGAATATACACTTTGAAGTCTTTAGAGTCGAATTCAATATACTAGTTCTAAATTCTCTTAGCCATCAGACCACCACAGATGGCGCCTAACAGGGCTGATGCCGATACGCAGCCGCGGAAGACTTAACGCGTTGCCGGGGCTCCGGCTCGAAGGGCAGGAGTAGGAACGGGGTGGTTTTTAGTCAGTGAGAGTCTGACACTCCCTCCCGCCTCACCCGGGCGGGAAAAGCCATTGGATGATTTTCCCCCTCAAAAAAAAGTCTAAATTCTCCTGGTGTTTCCGGAGTAGAGTGATGCGTCTTATCTACCGATATACCGAAGCAATTAAACGATATTGAAAACTATCCATAAAAACCTTTGATTGCCAGTAATTTTTACGTAAGTAACCGTAAAATGTTTTATAAGAAAGTAAAAGACAACACAATTTACTGAAGTAACACCTTTCCTATTAACACGTAATACATAAGCCGAGTAAATACAATCTGTTTGTGTTACAAATGTGTTCACGTATGTACACTACGCATTGTTACGAAACAATTGATTGGATATAGCCATGTTATCGTATATATACATAGGTAGGTACATACCTACTAAAGTGTACGTTGTGCGAAGCATTAACAAGTAATCAATATTGATAAACTGATCGACAGGCGGCACTTTAACAAATATCTTTACTTAGGAGTCGAAGAGGTTTATTGATGTCATTAATTAAACATTAGCCTGTTGTTGCTAGGGGATGGCAGATGTACACGTCTGTGACGTTCTTAATAATAAGTGACAAAATGCAAGAAGGAGGAAGCACCTAATAGTTGTAGACCTAGTTTCTTATGGGTGGCTCCCCGTCCGACCAGAAACAGACCCGAGCGTACGGCGCGTCGCATTCCGCGCGCCCCTCAAAGAGCCATCAGACCACCACAGATAGGGCCCAATAGGGCCGATGCCGATTCGGAGTCGCGGAGAACCTAACGGGTAACTGGGGCTCCGGCTCGACGTGCAGGAGAAGGAACGGGGTGGTTTTTAGTCAGTAAGAGTCTGACATTCCCTCCCGCCTCATCCAGGCGGGAGCAGTCATTCGATGATATTCCCCCCTTAAAAAAAGACCTAGTTTGTTAAGGCAAAACCGTAAACACCTATTGCTACCAACACTTACCAAAAATAATGTACACAATTTTATGCTTCATACAAATCGAGTTATAAAGACTAATTAGAACGATTGGGTCTACCGTATTTTTACTCACTAAATGGCGCCATTGTGAACCTCTCGTTCTCCGTCCAATAGGTAATTAGCTAGTGTCACGCCATTGGACGTTCAATATTTGACAACTGTTGTGATTGGATAAAAACACCTTTCTACATTTGCGTCATCTGGTGAGCCAAAATACGTTAGCCGCATTAAAATCTAGACTTTATATTTTTAGAATAAGACGAATTAAAAATAGGCGCCTACAGAAACCCTTCCCTTGATGTTTATCTAACAGTATTCGCTAACTATATTTTAAGTTCTAGCTCATAATCAAAGGCGAAGGATGCAAATTTTCCAATCGATTCATATGACTACCCATCAGACCCATTCATATGAAGCGATCGAGAATTTAATTATTTCCGGCTTCAAGTAATAAGTTATCCGGAGCCGTGATGTACAAGTTTCAATATAAGCACGCATATTACAACTTTTCTCATAGTTAAGACTTAAAAGTTTCATATTCATACTGATAATTTTCTACACTTTTTTGTAATCAGCAGTAATAAAGATACCTCGGGCCATAGGGGTATATTAGAGTCTGTCTGTCTAGTCATAGCTATCAAGCTATCAACCTATTCAAAGTACTTCAATTCAGTACATTTTTAGGCTTAATACTTAATACGTAAGTTGACCTGACTTTTGACAGTCCTGATTGAGATGATCTAGCTCAGAATGTCTCGTTGAAGTATGTAGTAATACTTAGATTGTATCCTTAGGGTCCTTAAAAATATTAGTTGTATCTACCTATTTTCTTCAATTACGTATCAATACTCGATATTTTTTTCTGAAGATCAGCTCTCTTTCTTCAACGGATCGTGAATGGATTTACGGATGATTGGATTGACTAGGCACATACCGAGAGGGTCGAAACGGGGTCCCAACTTCTAGAGGGCTATTCACGTGAGGAAAGAAATGTTGGACCTCCATAAATATGTACATACATACAGAGGTAGGAAAGTACACTTCAAGAGGAATAGTACGACTATTTTACGTTTAAACTGTCAAACACCAAGCGGTCACCGGTGACCGCATCCTATTGTTCTATAATTGTGTCTACAAAACCGGTACTCGACGAGTTAAAGTACGAGTTTGTGTTACGCCGGCTACAATAAAATAACCAATCAGAAAGTCAAGCACGAATAACTATCACATTCGTAACGTAATAGTATCGAGCGCGTTCTGCGCTCTGATTGGCCGGCTTCAGTGAAGCAACCAATCACAGCGCCGATAGTTATTCGTGCTTTGCACTCAGACCGTCGAACGCGGTCTCGTTTCGATTACTTTAAACTCGTACTAAGCCCTCAGTCGCAAGGATATCAAATATCTAACAGATCGGTTAGATATTTCCCTTTTTGAACTGACGAAGGATAGAGGAAAACAATAACACGCACGTTTATTACTGAAACAAGGGATCAGGTGTTAGATACGATAAAAAAGCAACAACTCAAAGAAATGTCTCTTCTATTTTTGTGACCTTATTGTTTGACATTCATTCACAGATATAATAATAATGATGGTAAGCTTGAGTATCTCAAAGCATTATTAATGTGAAATTTTGCGCTGTTGTAAAACTCCTCAAATGCTTATGAAGAACACTTACTTATACGTTCACGCACTGTATAGTCACACATACTGTCAAACCTATACCTAAACCACATACAATCGAACTATTTTTAGCTCCTAACATTATTAATTAACACATTTTAACAATAAAATTATTTAGAACATACATTTGTCTTAATTAAACACATCGGTATTGAGAAAGTGAAGCCAGGTTCGATTCTAACCTTGAAGTGCGATCAAGTCATGCGATATAGGAACACTTTGGCATACTTGATTATGCTTTAAAAAGATTTTTAAGGTCGCCCTTAATAGGATCTTTTTATAGATTAACGTAAATAGCTTTCTTAATGATACTGTAAAATGAAAGGCGGGTTTTAATGAAAAATTACCTCATTTTGAGCTCATTATTGAGTTTGTTTTCAGAAAAAATGCTTCCTTCTTCTACCTACTTATTTATTACATCAACTAACGAGGTTTTCTTAATAAAATACTCATGATTGTTTCTCAAATCTTGTTAATATACAAATGTAAATTTATTTTTACTGTCTTTTAATAGGAAAACTTTGGTATATTATTTTATGTGTAACGAAAGAATAATACGCTTCGATAATAAAATAACATTTCAAAAATAACATAAAATTTCCTTGAAAAAAGAAACGCTTATTTCAACGTTCGATTCTAGTAAAAACAACTACGGTCTGATAATAAAGAAAAGAGTCCATAATTTTCACGTCAACACGACCCGAACAGGCGGGTGCCAATCATAACAATATCTGAATGTTCAAATGTTGCCTCACCGTTGAACTGTCAGTTGTTTATTTTCCCGCCTAAATAACCGTGGCTGGCACTAAAGTAAATTATCGCTGGTCTAAACCATAACCAAACTGTTTTTTTTTATGTTTTTTTTTTACATTATACACAATACAAGCAATCTCGTAATGCCTATATTTATTTAAAAACTTTGTATACAAAAATTTGCTTTATTTGAGCTCCAATTTGTGTTTCGTTTTCTTCAATCACGTTATAGTGTGTTTAACGCTTCGGAGGTTTTAGCCGTACGTCGGCGTCGTGAGAGATTGATGAGAAACGTAATTTTCGAAAATACAGCTGCGAAAGTAACATAACTTGCTCGTGTCTCACCAACCGAATGTTAACTAAGATAAATATGCCTATGGCTGTTAGTGATGAGGTGGCAATACTACTGATCACTTCTAAAAGCTGTTTTCTTCAGGATTATAAATTTATCACCGTTAAATTTATCTACTTGTAAAAGATTTTAGGTAGTTGTATGATGTACGTAATTTCGTCGAAGTTACGAAGTTGGCTGAAGATTTGATTGTCGATAACCAAGTTTTGGGTTCGCTATAAGAATTGTTGACTGATCTAGTGGCTTATACAACTGTAGTTAACAATATCTAATAAAATATATTATCTTCTTTTCAATATAGATAACTGAAAGCGAAATTATAAAGGTTAAAAACAAAATTGCTACACACCGGTGGTAATGTGACAGGTAGACTATAATCTTCTGTGGTCTGTGTTTTTTTCTCGAAAGGGCGCACGAAGTAGATGAGGAGTACCAGAGGAACGGAGAGGGCAGAAACCGCTCCGAACACCGCTGCGAACACCAGCCACGTCCAGTCCGGCATTTTGATCTAGCGATAATTACTGTAGACAAAAAAGAAGAAAATAAATCATACATTGGAAATCAATGAGCTTTGTTTGAAGCCCCCTTTTTGCGTTACGGGCTTACCTACACGCGCTAGATTGCAACGCTTGTTGAGTGATATCGAAAAATTAATAGAAAGTCGCTTATAGGTAGAAAGATACTTAGAATTTCAACGTTAAAATCCCTTTCAAAGTTTTGTACTGATTCGACTTTGTCGTGTTCTACCTTATCTACCCTTGTTTAGGTACCGTAAAACGGTCCGGTACCTAAACAAACAAACAAGTCTAAATCCGACTAAGCTTCAAGAATAACAAATAAGAGCACAGGGACATCGCGATACGATTCGGAAGTATGAACAGAGATAAACTGTACTGCTTGCAGGTGTGAAGCTAAATATAGAACTGTTAGACGGTATTATCGGTACTAAAAGCGGCGTTTTGGCACATCTGTTCTCTTGGAAGCTTACAGCTGGAATATCAATATTAATGTCTTTGATTATCTTTACTAAGATTACGAAGTTGGGAGTTTAGTTCTGCGATTGAGCATGATTTGATAGTCGTATCTTTCTGGTTGGCAGCGTTTACAGTTAAGGAGGATAGTAGTGAATCCACGTGCAAGAACTAGTATGCACATACATCTTCGAATTCGGCGAAAATATCAACAAATAATCCGCCTAAAATCCGTCCTTTTTTCGGGATCCATTCCGTACTACACAAGATTTGAATAATTTATTTCTGAGAGAACCTTCCTTGCATTTGTAGCACGCAAACCATATTCGCTTAGATGATTGGCTCGATGGTATTACGGGTGGATCGCAGGCTTATCTTGTTTAGCTATAACACCTGACCTCCTTTGTATTTCGGGAGGCTGGTCACGACAATTTACGACTCAGGTATTGGCTAAACGACCAGTATCCCGACCCTTACTAAAATTTTCAATACTTCTCTACTTGCAAACGTTCAAATTCTCAACAACGACTGAGTATTATTTATTTAGGGTCTATAAAGTTTAGCTGTGATGTGTGGTAGACGTGGCTTGTAATAAATGATGAAGGTTGAAAGTCAACAGTTCTTGAATCCTGAGATATTAAAGCTTTTCCTACGTCATGATTTTTCTCTATGTCGTAGCGTGTACAAACACTAATCCCACTTGGTTCAACAAATATTTGTTGAATATTCATCATGCGTTGGTAGTTACTTAGGTACCTTTGTATACACTAAATCTCTATATCCTATATTGTGAAGGCGGACAAAATATTGGAGGACACTTATTTTGACTTATTAGCTAAGTTTTCTCCTCATTAGTTAAGACTGCCTCGTTGGCCGAGTGGTCGTAAGTATCGTAACTGCTAGACAAGGATTCTTGGGTTCGATTCCCGGGTGGGGCAAAGTATTACGAAGGGGTTTAAAAAAATCTCAATAGTAGCACCGGATCTGGAAATGTGCCCGGTATTTTATTTAGCAATAGGCTCACCCCCTATTACATGGGACTCATAACATACATAGTGAAAAGTGGGTGTTACATTGTAGAGGTATAGTGGCATTAAGTGCCGTAATGTACACCGCTGCCTATCGCTTCAGGGATAAGGCGTAGTGTTATATTTAGTTTTCAAGTTATGCTACTTCTGTTCTTGTTCAGTAGTCCTATCATATTTTAGAACGTTATGATTGTAAGATAGAATTTTATTCTCCTTTCATATCCCTAAACTATTTACTAGCCATTTTCCTATTTCTTTAGCGCCTAAAAGGAACATTATAAACCTTTTAGCGTTACCCTTTACGAAGCGATGATATTTCCCAGTACTGTAATTCACTTTATGTTTTACCCGTCCCTTTGTACAATAAGCGGCGAGGACAACGATGTCGTGGTGGTGTTTTCTGTACTTCATAGAAGCTATTGGTGTGTTCACATAGAAATTAAAGGAGAAAACAAGTTTGTTGTTACTTGTTATGTCTTCAAAATGAATTTACGTATGAAAACAAAAAGTATCTTAAGTCAACCGCCTTAAGCCACCGTAAGCGCGGGCTTATGGACGACCAGAACCAGACCCGAGCGTACGGCGCGGGCGCGTCGCGTTTCGCGCGCGCCTTTTTTTTTTTTTTTTTAAGGGGGAAAATCATCGAATGACTTCTCCCGCCTGGGTGAGGCGGGAGGGAGTGTCAGACTCTTACTGACTAAAAACCACCCCGTTCCTTCTCCTGCACGTCGAGCCGGAGCCCCGGTTACCCGTTAGGTTCTCCGCGACTCCGAATCGGCATCGGCCGTATTGGGCCCCATCTGTGGTGGTCTGATGGCTCTTTGAGGCGCGCGCGGAACGCGACGCGCCGTACGCTCGGGTCTGTTTCTGGTCGGACGGGGAGCCACCCATGCTCGCCGTCCGCAGGCCCGCGCTTACGGTGGCCGGAGATCGTCTCGCGCGCGCGCCTTAAAGAGCCATCAGACCACCACGGATGGGGCTGTATAAGGCCCAATAGGGCTGATTCCGATACGGAGCCGTGGAGAACCTAACGGGTAACCGGGGCTTCGGCTCGAAGTGCAGGAGTAGGAACGGGGTGGTTTTTAATCAGTAAGAGTCTGTCACTCTCTCCCGCCTCACCCAGACGGGAGCAGCCATCGATGATTTTCCCCCCTTAAAAAAAAGTCAACGACCTGCTAGAACAAAACCGTTAAACTTAAAAAGATTCTTATTTATAATCACTAAGCAATCTATTCTTCAGAAATCAAGGAATAGTAATTCTGCAAGAAGGTCCTAATTGCCATGTCCTAGCAACATTTACGATGTTTAAAGTGAATCGTTTTACCGTCGACAACAAAATGGAAGGACATGAATAAAAAATAACCAACGGCAGTAGGCACTGTATTGCCTCATCTATCATGATAATTCTAGTCAAGTAGTTTACAAGTATTGTTAGACACAATATTTATTACAGTTGAAATTCGTATGAAGTTTTAGTTTTCCTAAAATATGACTTCGTTGTTGTAAAGTTGGTCACTGTTTCTTTACCTACTACGTAAACTTTCGTGTCACTAAATGTAAATTGTTTTTAGTAATTAAGGCAGCTTATAATGTAATGTTAAACAAACATGAGGTTTACTTACAAAATATTAAAAATTACTTGAGGTTGAAAACCTTTTGCTCGACCAATGCAAAAGGAGTTTTTAAAGACATTGTTACTTAAATTACTGCTCTGGTTGGCTGAGTGGTCGCAAGTGTGACTGCCGGGCAAGGGGTCTCGGGTTCGATCCCCGGGACGGTAAAGTATTACCCGTCTTGTATTAATGGGCTTTTTAAAAAAATCCCAGTAGTAGCACGGAGTTTGGAATTGTGCCCGGTATATGGCAATAGGCTCACCCTCTATTACATGGGACTCATAACACAAATAGTGAACTGAAAAGTAAGTGTTACATTATACAGTGGTAATAAGTGTCGTAATGTGCACCTCTGCCTACCCCTTCAGGGATAAAAAGCGTGATAATGTTATGTTCCTTGAATTACCTACTTCTAGCATTTCTCACCCATTTTACCGGCCAATCGCATCTGGACTTTTCGTTTAAATTAAATTTATATAAATTTCATTCATTATATAAACATACAATCTATAAATATGACTATTTGCATAAAATTTGATGAAAGTAATAGTCTCCGGAAAAATATTATTAATGTTTTATCATCGACTACTTTGTACTTTGTACTTGTCTCTATACTTGACCAATCAAAGGAATGTATCTGAAAGGGAAGTCCCTTTGATTGCGTCAGATCTTATATAAGCCTTATCCACGTCAGACCCTCGATTGTGCAGATGTTACATGTTCATCTAACTGAAGGACGAATCTGAAAAGTGGGTTTTATGAAATGCCTGAAGCTTATAAAGAACAAAAGATGTATCAACATAATTTTAATTTTGTACGGTTCTTTTTAAAACGCTCATTCATTAGTTTTTTTATTTTAATTTATTAAACGAATGATCGTTTTAAAAAAACAAATAAAAAACAGAAGAAAAAGCAGAATGGCTTCAATTTTAATATCATTTAAACTTATGATTTTAACATATTTACGGTGGGACAAATCAAAGAAACAAAGCACGTACCCAGAGTACCTATCTAAAATCTACACAATACCTTACTTGCATAAAATTCCAATCGAATCTAGTTAGTAACAAAGCTAAAACCGTAAAAAGTGAGCCCGCATAAAGTATACAGCAGGGTTGATAGTAAAATAATGGTTTCGCCGCCATTTATCGACGTCACAAAGCATTTAGTTACCATCAGATTGAATGTTTAAGAGACGAAAAGAACACGAAGTATTATGTTCTAGAATCTAGTTACATTCAGGTTATTTGAAGAACATGACCTTATGGCTGCTCAAGTAGATGTGGAGATGAATAGTGTAAATTATAGACAGTTGTTGGATCTACATTATGCCGAAGTATGCATAACGCGTCTTGTACGGTGTCGATTTAGAATTAAACGTTTGTTTTTATGATAACTGTCGTGAGACATACTAAATTAACTAAAAAATCGCGGGTTACTCACGTGAAAATTGAGAAAAGCTCTACTAGTTTCGAGCCACAAAGGGGCTGTAGTAAGCTGGGCGAATCCGCTGCGCGGCGATATCCGCTGCTCATGGCGCGGCTCCTCTATGGCTGTGGCTGCCTCTGGGGCTATTAGTGTAAACTAGCAGAGCCTTTCTCAGTATGTTCACGTGAGTAACCCGCGATTTTTAGTCCATATACGTTTATTATTTATCTGTCGTTTTCAAGTGTCCATCCTGTGTGGATGAAAAGATAACCCTGTATAGCACATTTCAGAACAAGTTAACGAGTTGGTACTCGTTCTGAAATGCATAATTAGCAACGCTAAAAAGCACGTTTGAAGAAGAATGAATTCTATCAAAATAATCACATCTTTATCATCAACGTAACGTCACTACATACTGTTGATGCTTCTAAAAGGTCTTTTTTTTTTAAGGGGGTAAAATCATCGAATGACTGCTCCCGCCTGGGTGAGGCGGGAGGGAGTGTCAGACTCTTACTGACTAAAAACCACCCCGTTCCTTCTCCTGCACGTCGAGTCGGAGCCCCGGTTACCCGTTAGGTTCTCCGCGACTTCTAAAAGGTCTATGACGGAAGTATTGTTCAAAAACAGCTCTGTTGAAGTATAGAGCTTTGTGTGACACCCCATATTAAAGTTTATGTTCCATAATTTCACGCCCACCTGTTTTCCCCACAGGGATCATCAGATGTGGAAAGCACAGCTGACTTTTCACTAGTTATGTTAGTGGTCCCATGTACGCTATTATACGAGACATTAATAAGTGTGTGGGAACCCAGATTTAGTACCAATTTCAGAGATATTTAAAGACCATATGGTCATGTTTGTCCTCCTTAAATTGCAGTTTTATTTTGATTAACCACTTTAACAAATTTCGTAAGTTATTAGGCACAGAAAAAACAAAGGTCTATGAAAGAAAAAAAAAACATTTATTAATCCCTATATATATAACCAACTATTTCCGCGCTATGCTCGGCTTCTTATGGTTTTTTTTAAACGTTGCCCCACACTAGGATTTTCTCCTGTATCGTGGGTGTGTTTACAAACATACAAGTTCACACCCAAACTCGGAAAAACAATTTGTGGATCACACAAAGAATTGTTCCGTGCGGGAATCGAACCCGCGAAACGTTGCGCGGCAGCCTGTTGCCCAGCCACTGCGCCAACCGTGCAGTCAACGTAACGTGATGATCAATAGCCTATAGCCTTCCTCGATAAATGGACTATCCAATATGAAAATATTTTTTCAGATCGGAACAGTATCTAGTTCCTGAGATTAGCGCGTTCAAACAAACAAAAATACTCTTCAGGTTTAGGTTATATAAGAAGTTTAAGATATAAGATTATGTTAGTGTAAAATAACAAAGGACGTTCTAAAATCCCAAAGGCGCTGGAATTCTCGTTACAACTGCCACGAGAAATGTACCAGTAAAAGAGAAGTATACTTGGTTGATGGAAACAATGAATGTAAAGCTATTTTTTCTACCTTTTTATGTACTGAACACCACTTGTCACGTTGTGTACACGGGTAAACAATGTCCCTGTACCACTCACGACAATACAGGCAGCGATTCATTCCACAATCAGTGATCGATTCATTTGTTTGTACGTACCTACACATTTTTACACGCAGGTAAGGTATGTGTTGGTCCTAATTTACATTAAACGTGTTTCTGTTTTGTATGTCTGTTTTTCGCTATCTATCTACATTTTAGAACAGTTTAACGGCACTTATTGTATTGTTGAAATAGTGCCCTTAGCTTTAAACTAAATTATTTTCGTCAGAACATATGTATGTAGGTTAGAGAAATGGTTTTACAACCATTTCTGTTCCATGAGATTATATTTAAGTATTCGTAGAACATGGGTGAAGCATTTTACTATTTAGAAAACAAGAAAATGTTGTAAAAATTATAATGACAGGCTTTGAGATGAAAATACAGGGCCAAAGTTAAAGTCAAAGTCAAAGCATTTATTTCAATTAACCCATAGTTTGGCACTTTTAAAACGTCAACAAATACAAAACAAATAATAGTCTGTCAGTCAGTCCGTCAGTGAAACTAGGTGAAGCTAGGTGCTCATTCCAAAATGTAGATTCGAATGGAGAAGAACGAGCAAGAAACTCCATTCGTTACTCTTTTTAACACAAAGCCAAGAAACTCCATTCGTTACTCTTTTTAACACAAAGCCATACACAAAGCAGTCAAGCTCGCACATTAGTCCAGAATTAATTAAGAAGTGTTACGTAACAGATTATGTCTTACATAGTACTACCAAATAGAGAGAAAAATAAAGGGACAATCTCTAAATTATTTGGAGCCGACGCCTAACAAACAGGACAGGGGGGATGAGGTTTTTATTTATAAAAAAAATCGAACATTTCCCAAACAAGGCACGTCTTTATCGCAGCGCGGTATATCTGCCGTTTAATTTTCTCTTCATTTTGATATTCAACTTTATAGCCATCGTAGAAATTATTATGAATATGAACGAGTGATCTCTCTAGAGCTGTTTTAAGCAGTCGTATTTTTAAGTTAAAATATGGTAAAGAATATCCGTTGTTGTATCTGCATTTATGACATACAATATCTGCTTAGTTATCAGCAGTTTCAAATAATCAGACTTCCGAATAAAACTTCATTTTCATTAGCAAAAACAACGATAAACTTTCTTGCATCCAATATGTTGTTAAGCTTTCTAACCTATTACAAATCCCTCAGGCAACCGTTACGTATGAATACAAAACAAAATACTAGTATGTACATAGAAGCAACAAAACAAAGAAAGAAAACTGTAGCAAAACTCGAAATTATTTCAACCTAAGCTGGGGCACACAGTTCTAAATTAATTACTAACTCCGTATGTGTTTGTTGTATGTCGTGTGCATTGGACCTATGATTTTCTTCCCGGAAATTGCATTGTTAGCTGCATACAACGTAACCGGTACATTCGGAGAGAGCAATCTGTTGGTATAATGTGTATTATGCTATGTACTATTGACATGTATTATGTAATATGTATTACCAGTATATTCTGTACTGTTTAAACAGTTGTTCATAGTGTTTGCAGCGATGTTTCAGCTTTGACTCAAAAACACTACTTTTTTGAGTAAAGTAAGACCGACGAGCATGCATGAAAAGATTGACGACTGTTGATGAAGCAAAAGAGGTATGTAGGAATCGTAGTTATTGGCATTCCATAGTCTTTGTCTACCCCCATGGGAGACAAGCGTGAAGATATCTATGTATGTATGTATGTAATCAATCAATATGCTATCAATGACACCCGAGTACACGACACGTTCATATATCAACTTATTGCAAGTCATACTTAGTACCAAGTGACAGTAACAAGACTCGCATTTTCTATAATAAAAGCCCAGATTAAATACAAGTTTTCAACCCTACACAAGTTTCATTGGCGATTGTACCTAAAACACAGCTCGCTAGGGTGTGAGTTAGGGTTCCCAACCTCCCACTTCCACCCCTAATCCGTGACCCGTGCACAGTTTCGTCTCACTTGGCACGAAACTGCACAATGCATTGTAACAGGACGAATGTGGAACGGCTGCGCTGTAGCTAATGTTTTGGTAGCACGTAAATTGTACTTACGTCACTGGTATTAGCGTTTAAATTATAGTGGACTGTTAGGTTTGTTTTTTTTTTAAATTATTGTAAGCGTGACTGTTGAGCGTGAGAGTTTTCTGATCTCGAGCAGAGTTAAACTTTATGTACTAAAGTATATTAACGTCGAGTACCTACGGCCATCCCAATCTTTCTAAATAATATAACTGTCGATAGGTAAAAGTAGCTGTTAAAATAAGAAATCTCGAAAAACAATGTCTCTTTCAATACCTATTCCTTTTATATTTTATTCATCACTGTAAGACACTTTCATTACTTAAAAGCTACCGTACACGAGAACTGTCTAAAACAATTGACACATTTCGTTGAAAAGAACCCTTTATTTGTCGCGTTTGCCGAGCTTGTTCATTGCTAGTGCGGGGTCTGAGTGACAGCGTATAGCTAAAAGCGGCCAACTGCCTACTAAACTCGTTTACTAGTTGTCCAGGCATATTCTCATATTTGTATCACCCACTACTCCGCACTCGCAAATCGCTAACACTGAGGACGCACCCTTAGATTGGGTAGACAGCAGCGTACCGTGACGATTGTCAATGACGTGTCATCATTCCCGCGTAGCACCGTAGCCTCGTAGCCTTAGCACGGCGTAGCGTATTTATGTAGATTGCTACGACAATTTTCCGCTACGATAGCGCTGTTCTAAAGCAACTGGTAAATTGCTACCGACCTACATTTACTGATTTTCAGTGAAACAAGAGTACGAAATATAGATTATGATGTTTGTTTTACCGAAAATAGTAATACGGAATTACTTTCCCGGGTTTGAGTACCGAATCGAGCACAAGCTTATAGAAACATGCTTTGTAACAACTAAACAGACGAGAAAAAAATTCAATAAGTCGATTTCTTAATCAATATTTATATCAAAATATAATTTATTCATATCGAATCAATCATTCGGCGTTTCGTTCAAATTAAAGTTTTCAAATCGCGTCGAAATTGAAAAAGTTCAGTAAAGAAATCAATTGATGTTGGGTTTCTGATATTACGAATGGAGAAATGATTTCCAAGATGCTGGAATGAAGTTTAATTAAAAAATATTTATAGACCGCAAATAATATTGCGTCGTATGTCAGTGAATTTCCTTAACTAGTAACTACCCCACGTTTGGTTTATGTAATAAAGTCCAATAAATAGTATTTTCCTGACCACTCATTGGGTGAAATAGATTAGTTCCCTTTTAAATATTTTTTCTGAAACATGCTTAATTGCTTACACTTAATTTCATAATCACCATTTTCACTAGACAAACGAAACTAGAACTACATATTCTGGAATTCAGACCAACCAAGATCAAACTTGTACAAACTCAGAACAATTTTGCAAAGAAACATTAATCATGACGTCACACAAATTCCTTAGTGATTCCAGACAAGATATCTAGACCATGAAAACAAAACTATCACCTTTATTCTTTGTCACAGCATTCTGTGCCATAGCACGTACGTAGTAAGGTATGTATCCGGTAATTAATGTTATGAACGTGGGCCCAGGCGCCTTTTAATTTGATATGAACGTTGACGATATTACTGATTCATTAATATGATTAATTTCTGTTATTAAATAAGGAGTTATATGTGCTACACGACGCGTACATATACGTGGTTGTTGCCGGTTATAAATATATAATATCACGTTTGTTTTTACTGAAGAAATGTTCTACCAGAGATAGGTTTCGTGCCAAAGTCGTAGTTTACAAACAGCTAGAACGCAACCATTTCTTTTTTTAGTGGTTAGTAAGAGTGATCTGAAGTAATGGACGGATATTGAAAAACTATGCTCTAAAGATATGGTCTTGCAAGTAGTAAGGCTTTTTTTAATGAGGGAAAATCATCGATGACTGCTCCCGCCTGGGTGAGGCGGGATGGAGTGTCAGACTCTTACTTACGTACCTTTACCGTTTACCTTCTCCTGCACGTCGTCGAGCCGGAGCCTCGGTAACCCGTTAGGTTCTCCGCGACTCCGAATCGGCATCAGCCCTTTAGGGTGATCGGCATCAGACCTCCCATCCGTGGTGGTCTGATGGATCTTTGAGGCGCGCGCAAGTATTAAGGCTTACTTTATAGAAGTAGAACAAAGCGATGGATAAATGTAAGAATTTCATATCACTTAAATAAATAGACAACTTCGTTTCACTGTACAACTATTAAAGTTACCACTTTAATACTCGTCCGAAAATTTACAGAATCATGCCACGAATATAGAACAAAGAAAAGTTTTTCCATCAAGAATATTAAAATGTTCAACATTTATACAGCACTTGAGATTTAGCAATTAGGTCTCTACTTAAAAACAATTTGGAACTTTAAAACATCAAAGTCTAACAAAAAGACATAACATAACACGCCTTTTATCCCCGAAGGGGTAGGCAGAGGTGCACACAGAAGTAACACCCACTTTTTCACTATTTATGTTATGAGTCCCATGTAATAGGGGGTGAGCCTATTGCCATATACCGGGCACATTTCCAGACTCCGTGCTACCACTGAGAATTTTTTAAAAACCCAGTAATACTTTGCCCGACCCGGGAATCGAACCCGAGACCCCTTGCCCGGCAGTCGCACTCGCGACCACTCGGCCAACGAGGCAGTCTAACAAAAAGATTTTTGCAAAATAAGTAGGTAAGGTAAACGACACAATTTTTTGCTAAAGTATTAAAATTTTCCAACTTTCATGTTAAAGGTCAAACCAATTTCATGTTTTAAGCAAAAAATTACACGAAAATTTACTTAAGATCATAATAACTTTTCAAATAACAAGCAATTCTGAATAATCTTGTGTTTCTGACACGACGCTAATGAGCGGTTTACCTTAGCTATTAGCGAAGTTTAATGAGTTTCAACCTTAATGTAAGCGGGGAATGTTGGTTTTTCAATGTCAAAGTTTGCTTTTACAATTTGATGGCTTCAAACCTCAACTGTATGTGTGTAAATACATAGTATTGTAAACGACAGGTACTAATTATGCAGCACAGATTGGAATCTGTAATATGTTTTATTAACTACGTACCTAATGCGGTAATGGAACATTCTAGAACATTTTATTATCTGTTGTTTTTTTCAGTATTAAAAAATAGTTTTGGTTTCCTTTATAATGTGATTCAATCAGTCAATATTTTATGAGGTTTTTTAGACATCGACTCTACGCTTAATGCAGATGTATCGATCGCTAAATCTATACATCTATATAGATAAATAAAATTGGAGTGTCTGTTTGTAATATTAAAATACACATACCAAAATAACATGTTCTACAATTTTTCCGGTCTATCTGCCTGTTTGTACTGGCTAATCTCTTTAATGGCTGCACCGATTTTGCAGGACTTTTATTGGCAGGTAGCTGATGTACTAAGGAGTAACATAGGCTACTTTTATTTTAGAAATTTTAAAAAAAGTTGTTCTAAAATTCATATTCTAGATGTATTATTTGAGATAAGATATTCCGATACAGCAAGGCCCAAAGGGAAACGCACCAACTTGTGAGAAATGTCGATCAATCAAGAATGTCAGAATTTGATCCTATAATAATTTTATTAGCCTGTTGAATCGAAATCCTTTAGAGAGCCTCAAGCCTCAATGGATCCCGATTTAGTATAATTCAAAGGATGATTTTGTGAACCTTAAGCGTGCCTGTTGAGCGTTGATTTGTAGGAAAATTTATGTTACCAATATGATCGATTCGGCAAGAATGAAGAAGTGGAACATCCCCCAAGATAGGAATTACTTTTGTAAATACACAGAGACAAAGAAACCACTATTCGAAACAAGGAAGAAATGCTTTAATGTAAGAAACCAAAAAGCCAATTCATTTGTTCCCTGAACCGTTCCCTAAAATCGCCATGGTAACCTTAATAGGCAGTGCTAAAATAAATTATGAGAATCGACGGTAGCTACCCTATGTCGTAGGAACTACGCTAGGAAAGGTAAAAGAGTTTTAAAACATTAGAGAATCGATATGCAAATTAAGTAAGTGCATGCTTGAATGTCGTGGTGGCCCGGACGATTAAGACGCCCGCTTCTCATGCATAAGGGTTCGGAACCTACCAACAGCAAGTACCAATGTGACTTTTTCCGAGTTATATGTAGGTACTTTCTAAGATTATCTAGATATCATTAACAAACGGTGAAGGAAAACATTGTGAGAAAACCTGGGCTTATATTATAATTCCTAATTATAAGTTTGTAATCGCCAATCCGTACTGAGCAAGCGTGGTGATTAATGCTCAAACCTTCTCAGTGTGAGAAGAGGCTTTGTTTAGCAGTGGGCATTTATAGGCATGTATGCTTAAATTCAGAGAATATGAAGAAGATTTGTGGCCGTCATGCCGTCTATGCTATCTCTTATTTAGCCTGACGTAGCAGCTAAGCTAACCCTCTCACTTGTACCTTCTACTCTTAGGTGTCATAGGTTGGTAACACCGAAAATGTTGTTAAATGCCACATATTTCACCTTAGGGGTTCCTTAAAATTTAGACGAGGTTTATTTTCAACGGATAATGGCAGTAAAACATTATCAGTTAAAAAAAGATAGGGAGTGTATATGTTTGTTTGTATTGCACGTTTTTTTGCCAGTCACGTTACGAACCCCATATTATATAGGGGGTGAGATTATTGCTATACCACCAGATGCCATTGCTCCGAGTTAATCGATTTTAAACTTTATGACATTTTGCTACAGACTACATCTTTCTTTAGCAGCAACAATCGTCTTGATTCATAACAAAGGCCATTTTTCAAATATTCTGAGAATTAACACGTCATTTCCTATACATAGTATACATAGAGTCAAATCCCGAATCGTATTTTAATAAGGGTCGATTTTTCAATGATATAGGTATATCCGAAATAGCACTTTTTACCATTTTTGTCTGTCTGTCTGATTGTATTGGCTAATCTCTAAAATGACTGGATCGCTTATTACGGGACTTTTATTTGCAGGTAGATAATGTACTAAGGAGTATCATAGGCTACTTTTAGCGGCGGTTTCAGCTAGTCGCAGAATAATTTTAACGCCTGACATTTTTTTTTGTATAGAAGAAGTGTCAAAATTATCCTTCCGATAAAGTTATATGCCGTTGGAAAAATGGACCCTAAATATTAATACTAAGCTTGATGGTTCTTTTATGCAAATAATCATATCACGCAGACATTTAAATAATAACAATTGAAAGTCATTCGGTTTGTCCTTGTTAGAAAGATCGATTATTTAAATCTTAAAGTTTTCATTACTCAGGATGTTCTTTGTTTCACTCTGTTTATGAGAATAGAATTGGACAGAAATCGCAGAAATATGAACAGAGATTGTCATTTTATAATTGCTTATCTATTCGTATTATTGTTTTTCCTATCCTGTTTTATGAAATGACTAAATTATGGATATTTAAATAAACACACTAATCGTATCAAATCAGAGTGTTAATCGCATTTTCCGATAGGTATCGGTATTGTGGATAATTTTATTTTTATTATTTAGGTACTAGACTGCAACAGAGACGGTAGGATCAATCTTAAATATCGAAGGAATTTTCAGTAAAAGATCAAATTGTATCAGGATCAATATATCCATAATATCAATGCAAAAGAAAGGGCGTTTTTAACACCTAGATCAAAAATCTACAGGTAAGTAGAACAGTGCCGAAAGAGCTCAGGATTCAACGATCGGTATTGACCGAATTACCGTGGCTGTAGTATATGTATGCACTATGCACTATTGCTTGCATAACGGTAGGGTAACATGTACACACATTGGGGTATCTACACTATCTACATATTTTCCCGTCATTGTTTCATGAGTATTAATTTCTGGAATGACATAATAGTATATGGATGTGTGAGGAAGTGAGGCATTATAATCACATTTTAAAATAAAAAAGGGTAAAATTTTGCTACATAAATGTTATTAAAATCTACAAGTAGGACCTAATTGACCTGTAGCTTCCAAAAATTTAAAAAATGAAGAACAGACTGCAACGAAATTTTACGAAAACTATAAATACTCACAGTGACTACTTATCAGCAATAGCACAGATTTATCGAAGATATCAAATTAAGCAGCCAAAAACACGCAAATGAGTTTAAATTAAGGATAAAGTTAATTATTTTCCACAGGAACTAAGGACAAAAAATAAATAAAACCAAGTTGACAAACAGAAACACCATTAACACTGTACATAAACTGTGGGAACAATAAAGATAATGAAACTAAATAAAAACAAATGAGCAACAAACTTCAACCACTCACCTGAGAATAAATTTACATAAAAACAACGATATTATTTTCTACGTACAATCGATATACACTAAAACAATTGACATGAAACGCATTCACTAAACTAATCGTATGTTGTCTCTCAATAAGACTATTTTCCTACATGTTTCACGCCAGCCGGCTCGCCCGGCGGCGTCTGATGTCCTTTACATCACTGACACTAAGTAAAATTACTATTTTTTGGTTAAAAACCACCTCTACCTACTGGGCATGCGCGAACCCTCGCCAATTGGACCAATCCTCACGTATCGGTGAGCTATAGACCCACTTAGTATGTAACGCACAACAAATATTAATAAACATAATTTCCTAACTGTTCATTAAGCTTTATAGAAATACCATCGTATTTCCCCTCATTTATGTCATTCCATTGTCAACGAGGCTCAATTTTCTACGTGTTGTATCACCTTGCATGTATAGAGACGCTTGCGCGAAGCAGCGATCGATACCACCACATACAGCTGCAATAGGTCCCGTAACCACGCAGCGCACGTTTAAAAACCTATCTTACACAGCAGGCATAAGACCTAAAATAAATAAACTCAACACTCAAAAGGACAGCGGCTCATTCATGAAAGTAAAACAAATTGTTTACACGGCAGATGTCAATAAAGTTCAGATTGGTTGTACCCACTGATACAAAGCCTTTGATATTTACTACTTAAAGTGGTGGTACCCATTTGTATAAGGTTACAGGTACAGGTAACATTGAACGAGACGAGGAATTCGACCCAAGAGTCTTTACCTCAATTTTATAGGGAAGGTGAGACCACACGTAACTTGAATACTGTCGAACGAATAGTTCGTATCTTTGAGGTATAAAAGCCTGAAAAAATAAGGATTGGGTATAAAGTTGGGGGTGATTGGAAGGTCGTGGATACAATCGATAGCCCAGGTTCTAGAACTTGCAGTCTTATCTGACTAGAGCGTTTTCATATAGATGTTAGCATTAAACGCTCATTTGTCACCATTAAGATGACAGTGCAGATATCAAAGGACGAAAACCTTTTAGACATTTAAATAAGTTTTCTACCCATAGAATGACATTCTATGGGTAGACAACTTATTTAAATGGGTAAACCTGAGATTATATAGGTAGCAAACTTATTAGTATGTCACTAAATTAAAAGCTGTCGCGTCCTTTAGTTTCCATTAAATATTTTAAAAATTAATAAAATTTCGTAGTGTACAATAAAGTTGGCTTCAGGAAGCAAAAAGGGTAGCATTAATCCAAATTAATATTTGAATAGTGAATAAATTTGAACGCTAATGGCGTCGGGTAATGGTTTGGAAGAAATGGCTTGCTTTTGTTGAAATACATTAAGTTTATTCCATCACAGTAATGAAGTCGGAAAACTCTGGTTATTCCTAAAATATTGTGAAAGGTTATGTGTCCTCATTCTAATTAATACGCGTTGTTTGTTGACTTCCTGTTAATTAAACATTATTATTTCATTAGGTATTATTTATAATAAGCCATGATATGTGATAAATACCTATGTAGGTATCTATTTGCCTCGTTGGTCGAGGGGTCAGTGGTCACAAATGTCGTCAGGCAAAAGAGGTCGGGTCGGATTTCCAGGTCAATAAAATCATTATTTAAATTTACCTCTACAATTTTGCATAAAATCTTAGTATGTAATGCATAGTCTGGAATTGTTTCCGGAGTTCCATGATTGTCATCCGCTATTATATGGGACTCTTAACTTAACTGCTGAAAAAAATTATGATCTATGAGGTCGTGACGTTATGTTTGTCATGTAGTAAACTACCTCTGGTTTTACGAATAAGTAATAAAGGTTCTTACCTACTACAGCTTAGGATTTAAATTATGTAATTTTATGGTACCCTAGAGAAATACGGCACCGCAATTCTTTCAACCTCTATCCCCAAGGAACGGGACTTCAAAATTACTTAGTCTATTTTTGACGAAAACTTTAATGAATTTTTGACGGAATACTAAAGTTTAATTATTTTGTATTGTAACTTTCGTGAGACATCTATATCTTCTATATCTATACTAATATTATAAAGAGGAAAGATTTGTATTTTTGTATGTTTGTAATGAATAAACTCAAAAACTACTGGACCGATTGCAATAATTTTTTCACCATTAGAAAGCTGCATTATTCAGAAGTAAGATAGGCTATATAATATCACGCTAGGTCCTATAGTTGTGGACCTGTAACCAAAAATGTTTTAAAAACGGGGGAAAAGTATCGTTTCTGAGGCCTTCCGTGGCGTGCGCTGAACATATAGTTAAAGTTATACAAAAATGCTCTATAGATGAATTGTTCATCTTAACATTATTTTTAAAAAAGTCCGCGACTCGTATATAACAATCGTTTTAATGAATGGTTCAATCCTTATAAAAGTTTGCTCTAGATAACTTTTGAATTGTTCAATCGGTTACCTTAAGACTATTAATTCATCCAAAGATACCTATTAGGTAAGTACTTACCTACTATTTCAAAAATAATAAACTGAGAATAAAAATAAATAAAACGAAAAACTATGTAAAAAATCTTAAGTCCCCCCGTGCGAAGCCGGGACGGGCCGCTAGTACTAAATAAATTATTATGTTGTCTCTAGCATGGCTTGAAACTAGTCGAGGTCCTCGTCGAATTACAACGTGAGAAAGCCGAAAACATAATAATTTATTTAGTTTAATAATTGTTTGGTTTATCTTTAGAGCTTTTAAAAACACACACATTAACTTAACAGCCACTTTTCGCACCTTATGTTATGGTTATGAGTAGGTACTTATGAGTCCTACCAACACTACCAATGTGGAAAATCAATGCTTCGGCACGGATAGGTCGGCTCGACCTGAGTGTGACCACTGCTTCACGGAAAACCGTCGTGAAACAACACTAATATCGTTTTTCGTCGTGTGATTTAGATTCCCGAAGTCAAAGTCAAAGTCAAAATCATTTATTTCAATTAGGCCAGAATGGCACTTTTGTACGTCAAAAAAAATTTTAAAAGTGAAGCTATTTGCTCATTCCAAGGCGTAGATTCCTATAGAGAAGAACGAGCAAGAAACTCCATAGGTTACTCTTTTTCAATCAGGTTCACAATACAATTTACTAGTTACATAGTTTTGCTGTTTGGATTGTGCGAGAACAATGTATCCAGCCAAAGTGATCAAAAAAAAGAAAATAACCTTAAGGACAATAATACAGTCTGGAGCTGACCAGTCCCAGTTGACGGCGCCAGTTCACGAACATGACACGTACACCAGCACCGCCCAACTCAACCATATTGTAGGGAGGTAGTCTAGGAGGAAGTAGGATGATCGGTCTGGTCGTTGGGGGCACGGCAAGAAAACCAGGTATACCAATATGGTAGGGTAGGGTGATGCTCTAGTCACAGTGTGCAATAGGTTCACATTCACACTTCAATTCACCGAGGGAAGTGGAAACTATCGGTTTTTCTTCTCTATTAATACCTTCCGATTCACTTCATTGCGGGAACCAAGACAGTTATTCATGTCTGTGGGACGCGCCGCACTTCAGTGTTCCGGTGTTTTATTGCTTGTATCTACTGTAGATCCTGGCTTACAGGAGTTGCAGCGGTATTGGGAGGTTGTGGCGGGCTTGTCCTAGAAAAACTTACACTTCATGATAATACCTACTGGAAATTCTAAAAGCTCCGGCACGGTTACTACCGTGGCTTCGGTTTTGATAACCGCACAAGTGCTTACTAAACCAATGAGGCAGTCGATAAGAAAACGTATTCTACGTATAATTTGGCTTTCACAAAAAAGTTCTTAACCTCGTTTTAATGTTATCTACATTACGTCCATCTAAAAATACTATGGGGATTCCGTAGAAGCAATTTCGCCCTAATTGATTTAAGTTACGTCTCATATATTTTTTCTAGAGGTATAGCACTTTAATGTAGGACCGTAACTACCTATTTATATCTATGGGAAGTACCTATTAAATTATTTATTTCCATTTTTCTTTATAATTATGAACTTACTAGCCTCTGGCCCCGGTTTGCCGACGTTACCGTGGGATAAAAAGTACTCTATATGTTATTCTAGAACATAATGTACTCCTGTTTTAAATTCTATCTTTCTACCCTTCAGCCGTTTTGACTTATTGAGTACCTAATAAACATACAAACAAACACACAAACTTTAGCATTTTATAATATTAGTAAGATGAGGTTGAGGCTGCTTGGATGCAGGCTAGTCCGGCTCCACAGGATAACTAAAAACACTTGTTTTAATGAAATCGTAAATAATACAGCCATATTGCTAAATTGTATATTGTTTAACTTAGATAACCATTGTAAATGTGAGAGCCCTGTAATTAACTTAATATTTAGATTAGTAGATTTCATTTGTGTCAGTTTGGAGTTGTCATGCTCACTCAAAGGTCTCATTGACGGTGGCGCGTGCAGTGGATCGCTCGATTCCCTACAATATGGTTGAGTTGGGCGGTGCTGGTGTACGTGTCATGTTCGTGAACGGGCGCCGTCAACTGGGACTGGTCAGCTCCAGGCTGTATTATTGTCCTTAAGGTTATTTTCTTTTTTGATCACTTTGACTGGATTTTAGTGTTACATTGTTCTCGCACAATCCAAACAGCAAAACAATGTAACTAGTAAATTGTATTGTGAACCTGATTGAAAAAGAGTAACCTATGGAGTTTCTTGCTCGTTCTTCTCCATAGGAATCTACGCCTTGGAATTAGCAAATAGCTTCACTTTCAATTTTTTTTGACGTTCAAAAGTGCCATTCTGGCTTAATTGAAATAAATGATTTTGACTTTGACTTTGACTATTCTCTGAAAATCCTAGGCCACTCTCATGTCTAAATTCTTGAGGAATTAAATAGTAAGACCAAGGACGTTGAAACGTTTTTTTGTGTGTGTGTGTGTGTGTGTGTGTTTTTTTATGTGTGCATGTGCAATGGGTTACCACGATTTTTTTAAGGGGGGAAAATCATCGAATGACTTCTCCTGCCTGGGTAAGGCGGGAGGGAGTGTCTCTTACTGACTAAAAACCACCCAGTTCCTACTCCTGCACTTCGAGCCGGAGCCCCGGTAACCCTTTAGGTTCTCCGCGACTCTGTATCGGCGTCAGCCCTATTGGGCATGGCTTACCACGATACCAGACTTAAGAAAATTACAGATGTCATTCGTATAAATGTGTTTATGTTCTGCGTGTAACTCTATAGTAGCCCTTTTTTCTGGCATAAGCCGGTAAACGAGCAGACGGATCACTTGATGGTAAGCAATCGGCGTCGCCCATGGACACCTGGAACACCAGAGGCGTTACAAGTGCGTTACCGGCCTTGTAGGGATTAGGAGTTTGAGGATAGTTGGGGATTCAGGGATTGGGGAGATTGGGGAAGGGGAGGGTAATTGGGCCTCCGGTAACGTCACTCACACGACGAAACACAACGGAAGCGTTGCTTCACGTCGGTTTTCTGTGAGGCCGTGGTATCACTCCGGTCAAGCCGGCCCATTCGTGCCGAAATATGGCTCTCCCACACTTAAACCCTGGTGCCACAGTCGTTGTTTCAAGAGACTGTGTCCCTTTTATTCAACGTCGTTGACTAAGACTATTACTTTAACGCAGCATGTGAGTAAAAACTTTCGGCATAGCTATTTTGAACAAACCAAACCTAGCCTGATAAGTGACTAGCGTCTCTTAGGAAAGACTATTTTAGGTAAAACTTTTTCAGCGTCGGCAAACATTAAGAAAATTAGTCACAAACATTTATACGGACGGACGGAAACATGTTTTCATCTGTCAATGGTACGTGTAAGTGGCCTTTCTTGTCTTGCAATTGGCTACTTTAATCAAGTTTAGTCTATTGTTCGTATGTTGGGCTCCGTCTGTTGTTGGGCTTTGTCCTGTCTCGAAGATATAAAAACATGTAGGTATGGGATAAATTATCTTGAAAAATTGAGGAACTGCACCCGTGCGAGGTCGGGAAGGTCAATGTCACTATAGTCGGTATTTTCATATAAAAGTTGTGTTAATCTTCGAAACCGATGGATTATAGTTTTTTAAATTAAAAAGCACTAACGGTTTAGGTATGTATATGATAGTATTCATAGATATCATACCTATCAAACAAAAATGCACAATCAAAAAACTAACTGGCTGATTTTTAGTGTTATGGTCATGGTCACGAACGTTTATAGCAGATCAAAAATTTTTGGGTAGGTAATAGATATTGATCAGCTATGGAACGCTACACATCCTTGTATAAAATTAAACCTTAACATAAAGCCACAAAGTCGGAAGTGGAAGATCAAGGCAGAAAGCCAATAATTTGAGCGACGGAACCAAGTGATCGGGCGTTACATGTCCGTCACGCACTGACAAGTTTTCTTTTGATTGAGTTTACTTTGGGGTTTCAATACTTTTATGTTATATCTTTCACTGATTGCTGGCTATGTGTGTAATAGTCCAGTAATAGGTTTTTAGGAGAGAAACGTTTCTAAGGAAAGTACCTATTACAGATAGACCTAAGGTAGACCTTCAAAAGTGACTAGCTTTTTGGGGAAAACAACTAGGGTGTGTGAGATTCTTACCTCACTAAAACCTTCCTGGTAGCCACCATCAGTACAAATAAGAAATATCGGCTCCCCACATTATGTACCTACACCTCGGACGGAACTGTCACTGCAACGCCTGTTACGGCGCACAATCCCCAGGGAGGCGTGTGTCCGTGGAGGACTTAACGGGTTGCCAGGGCTCCGGCTCGAAAAGCAGAAGTAGGAACGGCGCGGCGTGGTTTTTGGACAGTAAGAGTCTGACACTTCCTCACCCAAAATGGGAGAGAAGTCATTGAATGGTTTTCTGTGCCTGTGTACCTAGATTGGTAAATAATAAGTTACTAATATGATAACTTCTCGCAATGGCTTTAGACAGCTTAATCTATATAACTGAATTATCCACAGAAGTTTCGAGAATCAAACGTCTAATACCCTGTCTGTTGGCCTCAATAAATAAACGTTTAACACTCTAAGTATTTCAAGTTTAAACATTTACTATACACGATACATTAAGCTGACTATGCAAATAAAACTCAATATACCGTACATTGCCGCTTCGTAAGTGAATTACTAAACGTTTTAAAGGGAATATGGGTAGGATAGGTACCTTTATGCGATGCCAGCGCCATGTTTATTCTCCACAAGATCGGCTTTATAGCTTTATTATTGAATTACGGAACGTTTATAATTTAGTTCATCGTTTATCGAGGAATTGAATAAGGCTGGTTTCTGTTTTGTGGGATAAATGTGTCTTCTGATAGTCGCTTAGGTACTGAGGTCATATGGGTACTCGTATGTACAATGTCTAGCTGTCTAGTGATTAACCATCTCGGACGCTTTGTTATTAAAAAATTCTTTCCGCTTTCTTATGAAAATATGTTAAGGAGTAGACACCTCGTGTCTGAAAAAATTAAGGGATAACCTTCGGAAGACAATTTAAATTTAAAGTACTAAACACTGGTATTGGTCTTCGCGGCAATAAATAGCTAATTAAACTAGGTACCTAACTACTGGACAGAATTCTGTACGGATTTTTATTTTGAAATGGAATGGATGGAATTTGTTTGAAGCTGTAGAACATTTACCTAATCAACAGATTAACATAAAACAATGGCCACCCCACCTATGGCGAGAAACGCAAAGTATGAAACTTTGCGTTTCTCGCCATAGGTGGGTACCTACACTTTAACTAAAAATATATATGCAATAATTATAAACAACAATTTCATTTCATTTATTACGATAATAAATTATTGCACTATTCGATACACATGACACTTTTCTCATTAAACTTAAAAATAAAGTACTATACATACATATCACTTACAAAACATAATTTCTTGACTTTTCGCTCTATCAAATAGGATATAATTTCAAACATTTCTAGGAAGCAAATAGGTGTAAATACTCTTTGCTCTTTATTGTCTATACGTCAGACAGCGCTGCTACTCCCGGCAACACTTTACCTGAGAAAAAAAGAAATATTGAATTTGGAATTACGGCTTTTATTGCTACGTTATGTATACACTACTCCAAATGAAGTAACTATTGACAATATTATTGATAACATATCACAATTCTATACATATCTAATTTCTGTCTACATAATCTACACTATGAAATTACAACTAATTATCACTCAATGTTAAAGCAATAAGAAATTAAACCGTTAGTTACATTGTGTATTATCTCCTTTCTTCAGATATCTTCACTAAATAGTAAATTATAAGACAATTTCAGATTAAGCATCAAAAGAAAAAAAGAAATTGCAACAAGAATTAAACGACATGGCGTAGATGGTCAGTATTCACTTATGTCTGCTTACCATCATGGACACCAAATCAGCAAGCAAATAGTAGTAAAAAATATTGTTACTTACCCTCAAGCAGTTCAAGGGATGCACCACCACCAGTGGAGACATGAGAGACTTTGTCTTCAGTTCCCCACTTAGCGCAACACGTCGCTGTGTCACCTCCACCTATTTTAAAAGTAAAGTAAAACATCAATATCAATATGTGACTTCAAGATTTCTGTTCACTGAGATGGTAAGCAAAGGTTACGTAGGCGCATATTGAAGTTAAGACTTGCTCTTATCCTATACGAAAAAAGTGGGCGAAAATATTATTGCCATTGTCATCTTATCTTATACTATTATATAAAGCGGAAGAGTTTGTTTTTTGTTTGTTTGTTTGAACGCGCTAATCTCCGTAACTACAAGTCTAATTTGAATAATTCTTTTTGTGTTGGATAGCGCATTTATCGAGGCTATAGGCTATTAAACATCACGCTACGACCAATAGGAGCTGAGCAGAGCGTGTGGAACCGCGCGGAAGTAGCTTGTTTCATATAAAAGCTGAAGAAACATTAATTTACTCGTCGAGTACCGGTTTTGTAGACACAATTATAGAACAATAGGTTGCGGTCACCGGTGACCGCTTGGTGTTTGACAGTTTAAAAGCTTACCAATAATGGTGATGGTTCCATTTGCAGTCGCTTTCACAACACCATCCATAAGAGCCCTGGTGCCTCCAGCGAACTTCTCAAATTCAAACACTCCAGCAGGTCTATTAAACAAATACAAAATTTAACACCCTTACAACAACGTGGATTCTTCAATAATGTAAGTTCAGTGACTTGAATACATACCCGTTCCATACGATAACTTTCGCTCTCGCAATGGGTTCAGCGAAAAGTGCTTGAGATTTGTGACCAACGTCGAGACCGAGCCAACCGTCGGGGATACCACTTGCAATATCGGCAGCACCAACCTAAACGAATAAAATATCAATATCAGATAGATAGAATACATTCACTGGTGAACAACAACAACTTCCCTTGACAGGAAGGTTCAAAGGGTTTATAATTTTCTATAGCCCTTAGTGTCTAGGACAGTAAGGCCACTAAAAGCATGTTTAGTCCATTTTTCAGCAGCTTGGATAGGGATAAATAAACAAATGAGATCTACTTAAAAATAAATGTCAATAGACTCACCTGTGCATTCTCATCGAACTTGTCACCAGTGACAAAGTCAACAGGAAGGTGAACTTTCACATTGTTCTTGGCAGCCTTTTCTAAGAGCTTACCTACAATTTTCGCTCCTTCCGCATCATACAAGGAGTTACCAATCTAGAAATAAAATTGTCTATTTAGTTACTTTTTTAGCCACTCTAACGTCCGGCGCTACTGTTTGTCTATCTAACGTACAGCCGCACGCGGCACCCGAATCGCACGCGACGTTGCAACTTCGGCGTAGAACCGTAATGGATAGAATAAAAAATAATACGAAAAAAAGATCTACAAACGAACTATTTCGTTAGAGCACTTGCTTGTTACATGAAAACCAAGAACAATACAATAATGATATATTAGACCTACTAACATTTGACTACTAAAAGTAAGCATATATTATGAAGTTATGTAAATATTAAAATGTTATACTTACAGCCATACCCTGAGTTTCCTTCAGGAAGGTGTACGCCATACCACCACCAATGATCATCTCATTGACTTTGTCTAACAAATTCTCAATCAACTGAATCTTGTCAGCTACTTTAGCACCTCCCAGAATAGCAAGGAATGGCCTGTAAATTAAAACATTACAAAATTAGATGAGAGAGAGATACATTTTTGTTTAAAAAAAAACAAACATAGTAAGCTTAATGTAAACCTAATCATAAGTCATAATGCATTATAAATACCTCACCTTTCTGGTTCGTGCAGAGCTTTAGCAAAGTATTGTAGTTCTTTCTTCAGTAAGAAGCCACTGGCTCTTTGTTCGAAACCTTCTCCCATCATGGAGCTGTGGGCCCTGTGAGCGGTACCTGTTAGAAAAAAATATTAAACTGTGGCTGAGGATTGTCACATACTTCGTCCACTTGATGAGCCAGACCACATTTGGATGTGTATATCACATTTTTTTTTATAATTAAGTAAGTATTAGGGTAACTTTTTAACTAGTCAAATTCAAGTTCATTTTGATTTGTCAAATAATACTTTTCTACATGATCAAAATTAAGTTTCATAAAAACATTTCATAAAATTGTTAATAATTTAATGACATTTAACATTTAATTGTAAAAAGCTGTAGCAGATTTATAAAAATAATAATTCAGACCACATAAAAGTTATTTAACTAAATCATTGAATTTTCTATTTACAAATTTTATTGGCATACATCTGATTTGATTGCATGCTATTCTAAATTGTAATCAATTAAAGATAGTTGTTATATTATTATTTTCTACTTTATCATAGAACAGAACTTACCGAAGGCATCATTGATGTAAACATCACCCAGTTTCCTCAGGCTTGCTCTGAATGCCTTGACCTTCTCAGGGTCAGCTTTAGCCTTCGCTCCAGACGCATCAAGACCCTTGCCCTCCTCTTCGATGTGGAAACGGAGGTTCTCCAGCAAGATTACAGATCCAGGGGTTGGGTCAGCACATGCAGCTTCTACTTCAGCACCCACACAATCGGGAAGGAACGTCACATCTCTGAAAGTAGAAATAAGTAGGTATTTATATTCAGCTACTTTGTTAAAAAATAATTTAAAATCATTGAAAAAAAAACTACATAGTGAGTCAGTTGAGACAACTCTTGGAATAATTAAGTATAGTACCGTTTTGATTTATTGTAATAACATAATTGTTATTTTATTAAACATAAGTTGTTTTATCTGGTCACCTTGACTTGTATATACACCTAAATATACTCAGACAGTTAAGCTCATGCATAGAAATACACACGTAATATCTTACTTGTTTAACAGTTTCTTGAGCTCCTCAGCGACCGGCTTTAGGGTGTACTTAAGGTTGGCCTGACCATCGGGCCTGCCTAGATGTGACATAAGTACAACCGATTTTGCACCCTTGTCCAACGCATATTTAACAGAATCCAATGCTGCGACGATGCGCTGGTTATTGGTAATGACTCCATCCTTCAAGGGGACGTTGAAATCCACTCTGCAAATTAGTCAATCAATTTTATTTTCCCAGTAATTGTGTCCGGTTGTAAAATTCGTTTTTGTAATGTTAGACTGGAAAAACTTACCGCATCAACACGCGCTTGCCAGCCAAGTTAAGGGCATCAATACTGAGTTTATTTAGAGCCATTCTGGTAACAGTTATTAAACTTTAAAACAAAATTCTATCTGGACCAGCGGCGAATTCTAATTGTCAAATGTAACCTTGGGATTTTGGGAATGTCAAAGAGGTCATTCATTTCCAACGTGCCAACGTTAAAATCTATTTTTTACGCTTGGCAATACCAACTTATAACATCACAATCACTAATAAAAATTAATAAATGATTATTTTTATTATTGCAGCTCTTATTCAAATTTTGTTAGAAAATATATGCTTGATAATAATTTTCTGTATTTTTTTAAATATTTTAAATAATAATCTAACCAAAGACAATGAGTTGGCCAGCTAGATTGCTGCGGGGAGGGAATTTATAGTTTTCAAAGTAGGTTGGCACCACTGATCGTCTTCGCGAAATATGCACGCATTGGGACGCTCGGATTTAGAATGTTCTTTGAAAATCTACGTTGAAATATATGTAAAAACTGAAGTGAGTGGCAAGTTCCGTGTGTTGCCTATTTCTAAGTTTAATTTAGATTGTGTTTCATTGTGTGATAGTGACTGTGTTGGGTGACGAACAAAGTAAAGCGTAGTGCGTCAAACTCGAAAGTTGAAACATGGTGCCGCTAGGTCCCGGCCCAGGCCATCCTGCTGCACACCAAACGCACGGTGGACCTTCGGCCAATCTTTCCGGGCCAAATTCGTTATCACAATCTGCACCACAATCAAACAAGTCTTCAGTGGCGGTAAGTAGCGTTGTCTCACTGCATTTCATTAGTTTGCGTCAGTCTGGCGGGCGGCACATGTTTATGTAACTTCAACTTGTGTGAGCACGTGCGATTTGGCGCTAATTTTGATGTCGGTTTACAGAAGCCGAACTACACGCTCAAATTCACACTCGCGGGTCATACAAAAGCTGTGTCTTCAGTTAAATTCAGTCCAAATGGAGAATGGTTGGCAAGTTCCTGTGAGTATTATACTTAGCAATAATTAATGGCTCATGTCATGTCAGTTATTTATTTACCTTCGAATACCCATTTATGTTTGCATTGTTTGTTTTTTTGTCCTAGCAAAAATATGATACATTTAGGAATGTTAACATATACAAATTATTATAGATCAACATTTACCTCCATGATTGTTGAAGAAAGAAAGTAGAAATTGGAAGTGATACATACTGTTAACTTTAAAGTACTAATGAAGTAGTGTTAATTTTCAAGAATACCTTTTATAAATCTTTTGTCTCACTTTTAACATTACTATTTATTGTGAAAAGTTGCTCATTTTCATAAACAAATGAAGTTAGCATTTTTTATAGTATTTTTATAGTGGTTTTTGTTTAACATGTACTAGATTGATTACTTTGTAATCAGTTAAAAAAACCTTATTACACTCATTGTTTAAGGATCAATTTACAATGATTAATTACCTATTTAAATTATTTGAATGTTTGTAAAGCTTTAGGTTTGGGCAACATTTGGGTATAAAGGTGGCCTTGAATGCCCACTGCCAATAGGTGGAAGTATTGTAAGAAAAGTTTACATCATTGTTTTTTGTTTCTTTAAAATAGTGATGTAATGCTTTGAACGCCATAATAAGTAGAACTCAAGCTGTTGAACAGAATTTTTAAAGAAGGAATTTTGATCTTTCCTAATGTTCCTACACTTGTTGCAAGTAAAAATGCTTTTAAAATAAGAACAAAAAATATCATGTATACAATGGTAAAATAACAGATACCCCTCAAATAAGCAGTTGCTGAAACTTTAAATGGTCAATAGAATGATGCACAATCTGAAAATCTAATTTATATTTCAACGGCACATTCAAGTTTTTTGACCTTCACTTCAATTTGCAATTTAAACCAGCTGTTGCTAGGCAAGCAACTCAGCATTTTATGTGGATGATTATTTAAGCTACACTAAATAATGATGTCATTCTTATTACCATTTGAATAAGAACTATAATAAATATAATATCACTAATGATTTGTGAGAGATAACATTTTCTTTTTACTTTACAGCTGCTGACAAACTTATCAAAGTATGGGGTGCTTACGATGGCAAATTCGAGAAAACAATATCGGGACACAAAATGGGTATCAGTGATGTGGCTTGGTCCTCAGACAGCAGGTTGATAGTCAGTGCCAGTGATGACAAAACCTTAAAGGTAATATTTGATTTTATCAAACTCGCACATCAACATAATATAATCCACCTTTGCAAGCAGATATAAAGCATTCCTAGGTAGTTGATGTCTTATTTTATCATACAAGTTCCATGGTCAATGTACCTTGATACAACATAAAACCCTATTTTACATTTGACCTCAAAACTGAATAACTTCCTCATAAAAGTACCCAAAACCATAGAGCGTCGATGCGCGCCAAATTCGAATAGCGAACGTTAACGGGGGTCGCGCTTGCGCGGTGAATGATCGGTGTAGGGCGAAGTGGGAGGAGGGGGTGGGGAGTAAGGAATTGCGTGAGGACCTTTTTACACACGCGAATTCCGTGTCGCCGTACTCACGAACGGAACTTATACGAAAAAGGTTATATGCGGCGGTTAGTTGTCGCTATACGGACATTGTAATTATATTTTATTTATCATTAATAAATAAATAATAGATGTTTACTACAATGAAGTGTAGGTATTAAAATTTTATTGATTTCAAATTATGATAATTTATAACAATATACATACAGCTTCACAATAATACCCTATCAATAGTTTAATTATGACCATAAAATTTCATAAAACTTGTTGAAATGTAAAAAAAGTAAACCATAGTAATAAAATATTTAGCTATTCCATCTACATAATTTATGTGTCACCTCACTTATCATGATTGATGACCATTATTACCACTTGCTCCAAATTCTAAATTTCCAAGTTCCCTTTGTTAAAACAGTCAGTCTGGGAAACTAGATAACAAACTCTTTGGGTTAGTGAACTCGTATCTTAATAGATAAAAGTGTGTGTTTATGTCCTCAGCATTTTATAGATAAAAAATCATTAGGGCTTTAAAAATGTATGCATTTTACTTAAGTTTGATTATAGTTTTAATGAATTTATCATTTTCATTACCCATTTCACACATAAAAATAGAAAACAGAAATAATCTTGATAACTTGTCCTCAGCATGGTTTTTGTTAGCAACTGTTAGTCTTAGGTGTGGCCAAATATCTTTATACATTGTGTATTAACTCGTCGAGTACCGGTTTTGTAGACACAATTATAGAACAATAGGTTGCGGTCACCGGTGACCGCTCGGTGTTTGACAGTTTAATGTGTTATGTGTGCATAATATGTTTTCCTCAATTAATCAATTCACAAAAAGTAATTATGAATGAAGTGTGATTATGAGATCATTTCATTCTATTGGTTACATAATGTTATCAAAGTGTTAAGTAATGTCTGTCACCAATATGAAACATAATTGTTATGCACATTGCATATTTATCCTTTGACCCCAATATCTAAATGCAAAAACTATGATTTATCTAATCAAATTATTGTATTTATTTGATGTCAAAAGTTATCAAACAAATAGTGTTCGTTATGTTTACTTAAACTGCACTATAGAAGGATTTTTCGCAAATAAAAATTATCAATTTATATTCTAGTATTATATTAAACATAACATCACATGTTTCATCCCCGAACGCGTAGGCTGAGGTGCACATAACAGCACTTAATGCCACTGTCCACTTTCACTTTTATGTTATGAGTCCCATGTAATAGGCGGTGAGACTATTGCCATATACCGGACACAATTCCAGACTCCGTGCTACAATTATTTTTTTTTATAAACCCAGTAATACTTTGACCAACCAGGAAATCGAACCCGAGACCCCTTACCCGGCTGTCGCACTAGCGACCACTCGGCCAACTAGGCCATCAGTGTTATTATAAAAAAATCAAATGTCTGTGTGTCGAAAACGGACTTAGGTTCTTGTAATCCTACCTCATTACACCCGTATTGCACCATAATATCTCAAAATAGATCAGCTCCCCACAAAAGCTTTACGACCTATTTTTATGTTACAGGTATGGGAACTGAGTTCAGGCAAATGTTTGAAGACACTAAAGGGACACAGCAACTACGTATTTTGCTGTAATTTTAATCCACAAAGCAATCTTATCGTATCGGGAAGTTTTGACGAGAGTGTACGGATATGGGATGTGAGAACAGGTAATGAAACTAGTTTTATTTATACCTTACATAAACTTTCACACTCTTTACGCACTAAATTCATCTAGTGGCCAAAAGTTCTGTATAAATGCGGTGAAACGAAGTAAAAACGTACGCTTTCCATAACATAAAACCTACTACAAACGTTAAATGGGGTTTTAAAAAAAGAAATATCAAAAAGTGCAGACCCTAAATGATAAAGTCCATAACCGGATTCGACACGGGCTAATGCCGCGAGCGTCAACGAACAAATGGCGCCCGTTTTGAAATTGCAATTTAAAGTATAAATTATTATGTTGTAAACGAATATACTAAAATAAATTGTTCACTATTAACGGCTACGATTGCATTTCCGATATTATTGTACATATCACATAGAAAAGGTTAATTTATACGAACTGAGTTTAAAAAAGTTAAGGAAAACGTTTTAAAATTAAGCCATATAAAACTATAAAACGGTGGGACTTGATAAATGTGACTACTGTTACGAAACCCGCTTTTTCTCCTTGTTAGTTTATCAAGGAATTATCGCGCGAACAAAAATAGGAAGGTAAAAAGTTGTCCATAATACGAAAAATATACAGTAAATTCATTCATGTTTTACTTCTCAGAAACGATAAGGCGAGTTGTAGTCCACAATAATTGCACCAGTTGTTATTTGGCGGCAATAACTACCGTTACATAGTAAAACTGAAACCTATCGCCATATGCATTGTTCTAAAAATTAGTTGAAGTTACAAACCTTATAATTCTACCTTTGTAGTTGAATTCCACTTTTTTATTAGTCATTCATTGATATTTTGTGACTATTTACACACATAAATAATGATTACTCAATTAGCAAACAAAACGCGGTCAACGATCTACATTTATAACACAACAGCTGCATTACAATATGCATCTTTACTATGCTAAACAATGAGTCGAAAATTTAGTCGTGAGGCCAGTCACAATCGCTGTTCTCCAAATATACTTACATAGTTTACATTACACAACTTTAAACCTTATTAACATCACAGTGTTAAACATTTTCACCTCTCACGACTCTACTTTCAACAGTTTTCTATACAATCTGTAATTATGTCTAATTTTAGATAGGTACAAATAGAAACAATCGTAAATGTCAAGTAGCTACTCCTATAGAAGTAGGTTAGTGTACTATTTATACTATTAACATCCTAGTCGGATCGGTATTTCGTCTGAATCATCTGCATATAGACCAAACTGAAAGGTCTATGTGACTTTGTTGTGTTGTATACTAATCTAGTTCTTACCCACGATTTTACTCCCATGCAGCAGTATGCACAAAGGATAAGTAAGGATAAGGAATAATAATCTTATCTTCCTTAAAATGGGGTTGTTAAATGCAAAACAGTCTCAAACAGACATAAAAGCGTTAAAGAAGCTATTCAACATTATTAGGTATTAAAAAAGTTATAAAAAAAGGCGATAAATTCTTTGACCCACATTTGCATTGTAAATCGACGTAATTAATGTATTAAATATTTTTCTTTCCAGGCAAATGTTTAAAAACACTACCAGCGCATTCAGATCCAGTATCAGCAGTGCATTTTAACAGAGATGGCAGCCTTATCGTATCGTCCAGTTATGATGGATTATGGTACGTGTTTTATTCTGTTTAATTTATTCTAAGAGATCCTTATTTCAAGACGTGCGAAAACATGAGACTATATGTAATGTTAAATTTTGCTTTTCTATTTTAGTCGAATCTGGGATACAGCATCAGGCCAATGTCTAAAGACGTTGATAGACGACGACAATCCGCCGGTTTCGTTTGTGAAGTTCTCTCCAAACGGCAAATATATTCTGGCGGCGACACTAGACAACACACTCAAACTATGGGACTACAGCCGGGGCAAGTGCCTCAAGACTTACACGGGACATAAAAACGAAAAATATTGCATTTTTGCCAACTTCAGTGTCACTGGAGGAAAGGTAAGAATCACTAATTACTAAACATATCTGTCATACATTACCTCTACAAAAAACGTAATTAGCACAAATAAATAAGATATTTATGCATAATTTTTGGCCCACTGGAATGCAAAGTAGTGAGCACTCTAGGAAGAGCATTTGTTCTGCATTATTTTGAGTCATATATTATAAAATTGACATGCATTGATAATTTTGTAAAAGTAGCTACATGTTTATAAATAAAATAGAAGATGTAAAACTGCTCAATAACATCTTTTATCAACAATATTAGATATGCCACAAAAGTATTACTTATCGAAAATGTATTGGTCGCTTACTATCAGTTTCTATAGAGTAGACAGCCATACACTGCTTAGATACAGCTATTTTTAGCCGTTCTTAGTAGGGGGGTTTCTACAAAGCTCAGCTGCATGTCACCAAATATTTTTCCTCACTATTTCTACTCCTTCCACATTTAGATTAAACTCTCTGACGCTCATTCCATCGTTCGATAGCCATTATTTCGAGCGATATACTCCTTGTCAGTCAGTTATGCTCTCACAGATTTTTACAACTACAATCTGACGTCGTTGATAAGAGATTGCAAGTATGTCAAGGTAAAATGTTGAATTCCCACAAACTTGCTAGCGAGCTACTTTATATGTATAGCAAAAATGTAAAACGTATGAAAATTGTACTTAAGCTGCAAAACTTTGAGGGATACAAATTACGAATCGTATCTCATAGAAATGTACGTAAATTATTATTAATCGATTATACGTCTTTGATGTACGTATGTAAATTTTTCATGTTATTTTGTTAGTTACACATGAATGCATGGCCAAGACTTATAGCGTTTTTTACATAGACACAGCTACCAGCTACGCTGAGTAGTGCAACTCCTACGCAAGCATAATGTAGGTGTCGTTTACGTAGATTGCAAGGTAATCCTTCCTATGACGTCATTCGGTGATTTTATCGTGAGTTTGTGTAACCATAGGTCAGCATAAGTAGGATAAACCAGACATTAATGCCAGTGATAATGTTTATTAGTTTGTATCTTTATCCTAGAATGCGTGAACTTGTAATCGACTTTTAAAAATATACTTTTCTTCACACTCTTAAACTGTCAAATACCAAGCGGTCACCGGTGACCGCAACCTATTGTTCTATAATTGTGTCTACAAAACCGGTATTCGACGAGTTAAACTGTCAAACACCAAGCGGTCACCGGTGACCGCAACCTATTGTTCTATAATTGTGTCTATATTGACGGTACTCGACGAGTTAAGCCGAATAAAAAGTATTATCCTCATATTGTGAAATAATATCTCTTGCTTGCTATAGTACTGCTGGTGGTTAAAATGTTAGTTTTGCAATAAAATTATCTGAGATATTCCTTCGTGCATAGTGCGTGTACAGCATATTAAACATCCCCTATTATCCACAGTGGATAGTATCAGGCTCAGAAGACAACTTGGTGTACATCTGGAACTTGCAATCAAAAGAGATTGTGCAGCGGCTGTCGGGGCACACGGACACTGTGCTCTGTACGGCGTGTCACCCCACCGAGAACATCATTGCGTCGGCAGCCCTCGAGAACGACAAGACTATCAAGCTTTGGAAGAGCGATACTTAAAAGTAGATTTTGTGAGTAGTATTAGCTGAATCGTTTTTGTTTGTGTCGTGTTATGTATTTTTGCATTTTAAATATCGCAACTTCGCTCGAATAGTGTCATAACTCAAACAATTTTATAATGCAAGTGAAACTAGAGATAGTTTCACATTGCTTTACATTACACAAAATTTCAAGATAATACAGAATAATTATAAGTGTTTTTTAATTACACGAGGAAACTAATAGTAAATATACAGTTAGAATAAAGTTTAAGCAGCTTTTTCGAGATTTGGCATTATTTGAACGAAGTTAGATTCACTAAGTGATAAGCTTTCAAAGCAATACTTTTAAGATAAATATGTGAACTTTACTATGAGGTGGTAATAGACTAAGCTTCATTTAACTATAGTTTAAGGTAAAAATGTTAATGAGAATTGAATTTTGTGTTTGTAAAAAGTGAAATTGCGTTTGATTTGTACAAAAACAGAGACTGCATGCCAATAATAAAGTGTGGAGGCGTTCCCGTTTACTGAAGCTCACCATTTTGTTACAGACTTGTAACCAGACAGTGATCTGTACATCGTGGCTTCATATTGAAAGCCGGCGCCCCTGGCTTGTGAATATATTTTATATACTAGATACTAGTCGAAGTATCCCGGACGATGGACGCTGAAATTATGAGTGTGTTGTTTCAATTCAATAAGTTTAGTGTATCACATGGTATGAGTGGATTTTCTGTTCATATAAGATATAAATATTTTTGTATCTGACATACAAATGAGAAAGGTTCGAGTTTTAGCGATTATGTTTAGTTAAGATTGATTTAAAAGATTCGCTTAAGAGTACTTGTTGGATATAATTAAAGATTCTGTAGTTGTACGTGTTGTTTTTATTGAATCCTCACGTTGTAAGGTAGGTATTTCATTTGACTAATGTAATAAATAAGACTACAAAGATTTTGTTATTACGCAATAATATAAGCTATTCCGTGCTGGAAATAGAAAATCGTAGTTTTAATTTCTATCCCTAAGCACTTCCAACCTGCAAGACTCGAGGTTACATAAGCATAATATCACGCCTTTTATCCCCGAACGAGTAGGCAGAGGTGCTCATTACGGCACATAATGTCACTGTACAATCCAATTTTGACTGTTTATAAGTCCCAAGTAATAGGTGGTGAGCCTATTGCCATTTACCGTACACAATTTCAGACTCCGTGCTATATATAACAGGTTTTTTTTAAAACTCGATAATACTTTACCTGACCCGGGAATCGAACCCGGGACCCCTTCCCCGGCAATCGCACTTGCGAACACTGCCAACAAGGCAGCGGCATGACATAATTTCAGAATAAAAGTAAAAGTGTATTAAAACTAATGATAAATAGATATTACGCACCTTTATGTGCCTTAGCCACAAACCATATCAATATGTCTAAAAACTCAAAAGTTATACTCTACTTTGGTTGGCCAGTTGCAAATAACTACAATGGTGAATTATCGAAACAAACACGAATAGGTACAGCGGACTACAGCGTATACGAGTATTGAATGACAACTTGAATCCAAAATAAATAAAAATAATACTGGAATGATAAGCCTTTCTGACATAGCGTGTACAACAAAGACTGGCTTTCCAATAGTGTCAGGTCATCCGTTCCGGGAGTTAGATAATAACGCCAGAGCATTGATGTTATTAGTACCTACGTGGAAGAATTAGGTCAACCACCAGGGAGTTCCGGAGACGACCACAGCGGTGTTGCCTTGAAAATAATGACGGGCTGATTGATTCTGTCGAAGTCTCGAGGGTTAGTAAGGAATTTTGTGGGCTGTTAATGTGAATAACAAGAAACGACTACTTACACAAATTAAGTAGGTAGGTGGGTCCTATTGACTATTCTAGTAACTCTACCTAGTATAAGTATTTTTTTCTGCATAGGACTATTCTATCTAAGTTATTATAGGTACCGACTTTATGTAAATAAGTGCATAAGGTGGATGTTTGCACCGCGAAATTTGATCCAGTGTAGGTACACTGGTTAATGTTGCTATTTCAAAAAACTTCCATTAAATTACTAAATTACACTCAGCACTACTAACACCAACTTCACATAGGTACTTATAATTATAAAAAGACCTAATTATTCATAGAAAACTTAAAAAAGAAAAGAGCTGTGAATATAACTGGCATCATGGATTAAAAAGTAATTACGAACACTATGATGCGTTGAGTGCCGAGCGCGCTCTTGCCGCTTCTGACATTCGATTAAGAATTGCTCAAAGCCAAGCTAAATAAGCATGCGGATGAGTGGCTTGTCACTTCTAGTCGGTGCTAGCACTCTTTTAATTATAGACGCCTAGTTAAATTACACCTTCCTATCATTTATCTTCTGTGTTAAACATTTACGTTGGCTTTAGAAGTCTAATTAGGAAGTGCCAGGTTGCTAAGTCGTGCTAGATTAAAATGATGAGTATTTTGAGTACTTAATGCTTGTACTTTGTATCTAATTAAGATATGATATGTAGGATACAGGATTTACACATTTAGGTAACTTAGAATACGTACCTACAACAGAAAACCGAGACCTCTGCTCGGCAGTCGCACTTTTAATCATTCAACTAACAAGCAACATTCGTAGGTACCTGTAGCTACCCACATACATCAGGTATTTAATTATCTAGGTACCTAGGTACCTGAGTTTGTACCTACATCTTACGTTTCCTATTGACACTAACGAGCTCATATCGTGTTGTGAAGTGTCTCCAGTTTCATAAGTTTCAATAAACAAGATTGTAAGGAGGTACTTCTAGACTTATTTTATTTTGTGAAGAAAACTGATTTGTTGTATGTAAGTGGAGCCTGGTATTATCTAGGTAATATGGACCTATGTAGATCACCTTTGTAGGTCTATATCTTGAGTACCTACCTTCAATGTAGTGAGGTATCTACTCTATTGGACCTACAGGACTAGGTATACATTAACTCGTCGAGTACCTTCATTATAGACACAATTATAGTACAATAGACATAATAGAACAATTATAGAACCGCTTGGTGTTGGACAGTTTAAACTGTCAAACACCAAGCGGTCACCGGTGACCGCAACCTATTGTTCTATAATTGTGTCTATAATGAAGGTACTCGACGTGTAGGTACATGGCTTCATCATCAAATTGCTCATTATTACAATCGATTACCGTTGACAGTCTAGGGGTCTACTTTACATAATCTCTTAGCATTTAGAACATTTGATAATATGACTTCCTACCTACTTTCCTACTTACGTTTGTTCTCAGATCAGTACCTAGACAGGTACTTAGGGTACCAGGATTTACGACTTTCAGTTTTCATTGGAAAATTATTTCACTTGGGACTGAGTGATCGTTAAATTAACCCCGATCGTCATCTTAACTCGGGCGATAAAAGTTTGAGAGCGTAATAAATTTTATTTTTTACCACCCATTGTTTTGCTGAGTGCTTTAGGAACATACCTATGCAGTGATAGCCGAAGGCGAACAATGGGTTATGTATGTAGGGTAAGTAGGTACTAGGTAGATAAAAAATAGTATCACTATTTTTGTATCCTATCGTTTCTCATGCATACTATGTGTCCAAACTATGAGTCTGCAACACGTTGCGCACCAGCCGATCGCTCAGCCACTACGCCGCAGAAATATTAAAAAGAGATTCGTCTTCTTCTATATTATATCTATGCACTAACTACGCCAAACATTAATCGTGGATCGTGAGGTCAAGTGTCGGAGAGCCATACTTCAGCACGAATGAGAAAACCACCGACGTGAAGCAATGCTTGCGTTGCGTTGTGTTTCGTCGTGTGAGTGAGGTTACCAGAAGCCCAATTACTCTCCCCTTCCCCAATCTCCCCAATTCATGAATCCTCAACGTTCCTCAAACTCCTAATCCCCAAAAGGCCCGTAACGCATGGGCGACGCCGATTGATTACCATCAGGTGATCCGTCTGCTCGTATATCGGCTTATGCCATAAAAAAATCAAAACTTAAATCAAACAAGTAGTTTTTTATTCATTGATGTTTTTGTAGTTCGATCGTGATTTTTTCACCAAAACCGAAAATGTTGAATATCTCAGAAACTAACCACTTTCGGACCACAGACCTCAGGGCTAATTTTGTAGGAAATTAGTTGTATTATCACCTCCCTAGAGGAATACGTCGAGTTACAAGTCACCCTGTATAATAAGTGAAGCCGAAAACACACCATCACATCATCAAGGGTACCGCTCCTGCCGCCGCCGTCAATAAGTGAAAACAGCGAAGGTGATGAAGAATTAATTAAATCATTGCCTCTTAGTTCACGGGTGCCGCCGTCAACGTTAGTTTTTCAAGGCTTAAAATTATTAAAACATAATGAAGGAATTCAATGACACAAGATCTGCTATTCTTTCAATCAAAAATGACGTTGCTCATTCGTCAGGTTATTGTGCGTTATTTAAAGATTTAAGTCTTTTGATTTAATTTACTTTTGTGATTCTTTAAATATAAAATATTTCAAAATTAAAATTTCATTAATTTGTATAACTTTAGCATTCCTTCTCAAACATGACATTTACCTGAATCAAACAACTAGACTTACTTTCGCAACACATACTTTAACGAAGGACAAAGGGCCTCGCAAAGACCTGCCGCACATAGCCTCGCAATGGGTAAGGCCGCCGCTGCTCCTAACCCCCAAAAGGCCGAAATTAACGAAACATATTCCATCAAATATAAGAATCTTTCATACACGTACCCGACACAATAAACCTATATGACATCAAAAGTATCTACGAACGTAGGTACTACATCATAACAAAAGGACATCAACGTATGATTTCTCAGTACCGGATAGTCGGGCGTGTTTCAATAAAATGTGACGGGATTGTGCGACTGATAAAAATATAGCAATGGTTGATAGAAAAGCGGGACGTCTATTTGAGGTTCACACATAAAAGGTTTCTACGACTAGAGTGCTTTTGTTTTCTTTACTTGATATCATTTTGTTGGTCAATACCACGTCAATACGATATACGCTTTGTGAATATTTAAAAAGTTTTTGTTTTGATTTTTTATGTTGGTACCTACTTCGTAATATTGAGGCAGGATAGAGAATAATGAATGCTCTATATTGAGATGTAAATAAAATTTAAATGAAGATTATAACACAAATAATTCTATTATAAACTATGCTTAAAACAGTCTTCAACCTCCTCTTTTTTGCAGTCGGTTAGTAATACCTACCTACTAAAACATTCTCCTAAAATACTTTTATGAAAACGGCATCAAAATCCCAACACTTTTCTGAAAACTGCATCAAAAGCGGTTCAGCCAATCACGAGATAATTGCGCTCAAATATACATATTTAGTAGGTCAAACTGAAAAACTCCTTTTTCTTTTTGAAGTCGGCTGAAAACGATAGTTATAGTGTGACAGGAAACTATACTTTAGGTAGGTACATAGTTATTGCTAAGTCTTTCATTTACTGAACGCATTGAGCTCGAAAGGGTAAGTCAAATTACAGAATAAGAAATAAGTAGGTACCTACAGGTCTTGAGAAGTGTTAATAATGTTCTTAACTCTTAGTTTTCTCCAGTTCCTGTGTTGTGAATAATGAATGATTAGAGAAAATAGATTATGTACAAAGTTAACGTTACAACTTGCAACTAACAATCGTCCCAGATCTGTCGTAATGGACAAAATACTTCCTGAAATAGGAGTGTCCATCAGACAATGCAAATGCGGTCCCAACTTAGATTATTTTCGGTGATTCTGTCGCTACCTCACTAACTAGTAAACTATCTGTCGTGAACTATTAATCATTCAAGTTGCGCTGTGCATCTAAATTTTCTTTGGAAACCATATTCTGGAGAGTTACAATGTCACATTACCATATTATTATATTATCATACCTTTTAATTCTCATAATCATCATCATCGTCAGCCCGTGTTCGTCCACTGCTGGACATAGGCCTCTCCAATGGCACACAACTGGGCTCGGTCTTCAGCTCTTCTCATCCAACCACTGCTAGCCACCTTGCGGATGTCGTCACTCCATCTAGCTGGAGGGTGCCCTACACTACGTTTGCCTAGACGCGGTGCTAGATGCTAACGGTTATCGGTTCTTTGACAAATGTGACCGGCCCACTGCCACTTCAGCTTACCAATCCTTTGGATTATGTCGATAACTTTGGTTCTCTGTCGTTAATCCTCATATGATAAAACATAACAGCCATAGGTATATCACCAGTAAGTAACTGGTATGAGTCCCAGGAAAGGTCACGAATTGAACCATAATTTTGACCATTCTAGTCTGATAAGTTCCTTCTAGAATACAATTCGTATTACAAACAAACCTTCCGAATGTTTTAACGTCCACGCGTTATCTACTCTACAAGACATACTTTACAGCAGTAAAAGAAAACACCAAGAATTATTGCTGCCAGTAACATATAAACCACGAAAGAGGTCACAGTGATAACGCTGTCCCTTTTTTAATCTGTACATAAAGTTTATTATAAAGGATTCATGGTTGAAGACTTTACAGTACAACCTAAGTGAAGACTTATCATCATGCTTGTTAGGTCCCTAACTAAGATATAGGTAAATAGGATTTACTTACACAGTTATTTAAATTAGTATCTTATTATGATGTGTCTATTAACAAATATCGAGTACAAATCCAGATTACGCATTGATATTGAAATTTTAAAAATGGACAATCTTAATTACATCCTTTGTCTTAGAACATAGCTTGCGGCCACTGCCACTTAATGAAATCATTTAATACCAGTACCTATACAGTACCGTTTTTACTGTAAGTGCACTCGGGGCCCATTCCCCCAACCTCCGTGGGCCCCAAAGGACCGACATTTTCTACGACTGTCACACACCCGTTACATGTTGCGCAGCAACCGGCTAGGCGGCTGCCCTGTAACATGTAGCGGGTTCGATTCCCGCATGGAGTAAATCTTTATGTGATCCATAAATTGTTGTTTTTGGTCTGGGTGTCAAGTGTATGTGAACTTGTATGTTTGTAAATGCACTCACGATACAGGAGAACATTAGGATTTTCTTTCCACACTAGGGTGCGGTGCAACGTTAAAAACATTCCACAAGGGCCTCGAATTATGTGCTCAAGGGCCCCAGCGTAGTCTTAAGTAGCTATAGGTACCTATCTACCTATCTACCTATCTACCTATCTACTTATCACTTATACTTACTATACCTATCTATTAATTCACAATCATTATAATAATATGAACTTTCTAATACACTGATATCAGGATAAGGACAAACAAAGATTCCATCTCGATAATGTCAATGTTCCCAAAGATTTATGGTGTTCACAATTTCATTATAAGTTTCTTCTTGAGAGCGAATGTTCGAAATGGCGCGTGTCCGTTTCGTTCGTCATTAATGTTCATTAAAATATTGGTTTTGAGTGGCAATCGGTGTAATGAGGTCGATGGAATATCTTATTGTAATTAATTTTCAGTGATTACCCAGTTAGAAGAGATCTGTAGACCTAAATCTACCTTCCAAACCTTCTAATAATTGCCTTCTTCAATGTCCAACACACATCTTCTATGGAATGCGCATGGAATCCTCCCGATATCAGGATGGTGCCCAGTCATTTGTCATTCAAGCGGAAGGTTCGGGAGCTACTTTTGAAGAGATTGGCAGAGGCGTAACTATTAATATACTATGCATAATTATGATACATCTGAGTAGTATATGTAATATAATTATGTCAGTTTGTTGTTGTGTCATATTCATTTAAGTTTATAAGGATTTCTTTTATGCAAGTCTATACTATTCTACTATTTACTTTTTATGTACCTATTTATTTTGGTCATTGTTCTTGAATACGCTTGCTTCTTACATCGACCATTGTTTTTGTCTCTGCATCACCCAAAGGTCTGGCTGGAGAAGAATGCACATGGCATTAAGCCCACCTTGTACATTAGTGTATACATGAAGCATTTAAAAAAATAAACACACTTTAGCGGTAAATTAATTACCTTTGACAATAGGTCCTGAAGTCCTACACATCACTCAACATTCAGTTATTAAAAACCAAATAATCTCGTCCTAGGAAACCATATAAAATAACAAAAATTTATTTCAATTAAACCTTAACAAAAAGTATCTAATGAGGGTTTGCAGACCCAATTTGTTTGAGCTCTTCAATTAAAAGTTTTACTTTATAGGGCGCAATATTAATCTTTGACGAGGTATTTAGTCAAGCGAATTATAGGAAAATAAATATTCTATGACGATATTATTCTCGAGAAATTTAAAAGTCAACGAAATTGCGTCATAGTGTTTTACGTAGGATTTTTGTGGGAGTAGTGATTTGCGTGACATTTAAAAATTGTGACGCTAAGAAGATTGTGATTGTGATATAAGGCTAGCTCACACGGCGAAACACAACGCAGCCGTTGTTCCGTTGTTTCACGCCGGGTTTCAGCGAGGCCTTGGTATCACTACAATCGAGCCGACTCATTTGTAACCTAAGCTTCTTGTCGTCTGCGTCTTGTTTTTAACCTCCATGAAAACCAATAAAACACTGTGGATTAGTGAGTTAGTAGCAATGTATATTACAGTAATAGGTAAGTAGGTACCATACTTATCAATCAATCTATTTCAAAACAGTAGATAATTAACTGACAATTGATTGATCTAGTTAACATCACATTTAATCATAGTTAATTAGATTAGCCGTATCTCAATAACAAATCCATTCAGCACGTAGGTTTAATTATGAGATCGTAATTAGTGTTTGAATACCAAGGTGATCGATATGGATATCATGTTGATTTGTATATTAAACTTCAGCTTTCCATCTGCGACTTTGTGTGTAGAGGTATATTTAGGTATCTTGAACAGGTTTCAATCTTGTAGGTTTACGGCAATAAAAGTAATGTTGTAGCTATGTTTCTCCTTGGAAATTAAACTTTTTTTTAACAAAAATTTCCAATTGATTCAGTAGTTTTGGAGCCCTTATGTATTACACGCCTCTTAAATTAAGAGCCATCAGACTACCACAGATGGGGCCCAATAGGACTGATGGCGATACGGAGCCGCAGATGGCTTAACGGGTTGCCGGGGCTCCGGCTCGAGTAGGAACGGGATAGTGTTTAGTCAGTAAGAGTCTGACACTTCCTCTCGCCTCACCCGGGCGGGACCGCATTGGATGATTTTCCCCCTAAAAAAAATGCCTAGGTAAAAAAGTATTGTTATTATTCATCTATAGTATTAAAGTAAATATGCATAGGTACCTACAATGTCACAAAAATACTTTGTCAGAGAAAACAGCGCATGACATTATTTTGTATCTCCAAAAATAATGAGAGACATTTAAAAGAGTTATTTCGGCCCTCAAAACCGCAGATGTTATAAAACATTTATAAATTTGTCAGTTTATGTTGGTACAGTAAAGTTTTCAGCTGTTTTTTGAAAATAAATAAGATACAACGAAATCCTAAGAGAATGGCGGCTTCAAACAATATACCTCTACATTGAAATAAATGCTTCGTCCGTCAATAAAGTTGTTTCACTTTTTACGGAGGTGATGAAGAACCATTTCGTTTATATTGTAAGTATATCTGTACCTATTTATTTATTTATTTCATTTATTTAATAATAAAGGTACATAATATGTCTTACAATCGAACACCATGTCCAACAAAACTATCTATATATAAATAGTTTAACTGTTCGATCTTCTATATTTGTTTTAAATTACCTCTACTATTTATTATGATAATGTTTAAAATTTATTTTAAATACATATAGTTATGGTAGTGTGCTAAACAGATATTTTCTTAATTTAGTCTTAAATTTGTTTTTATTTTTCTCTTCCCTGACTTCGTTTGGCAAATGGTTGAGTAAGTACGGGATACGCTAGGTTGTATATAGGTACTTATAGTTATATTGACACGCATGTCAACTGAAATCATTACTGTTTCAGTTCGAAGTGTCTTTATGATTTTTTTTAAGGGGGAACGTCATCGAATAGCTTCTCCCGCCTTTGGTGAGCCGGAGGAATATCAGACTCTTATTTACTAAAGCCACCCAGTTCTTACTCCTGCGACATTGCCGCAATCGCACACGCTACTCATGAGGAAGAGTCCCTCTGTGACTTGAAACTAGTAAAGCTTTTCTCAATATTATATTCACGTGATTAGCCCGTCATTTTTAATTAATTCAGTATGTCTCACGATAGATAATATAAAAATATAGTTCCAAATTCCAGATTCCCAAAGAGCTCAAAGACTTCACAATAATACTACAAGCACATCTATAAAAGGCTTTAAAACTATGAAATAAACCTTATATACAGAAACTTACATAATTTCGTTGAAAACTGAAGCACGTACCAATAAGTTTTTAATATCTTCTCCCGTGAACGTTGTTCGAGTACGAATCGAGTTTTATTTATTTTTGCTGCAAATTCTCGGTATGCATTTCGTTCCATTTCGATTTTATAGAGACGGTACATGCAGTTGTATTCGATACCAACTGAGAATCGAGTTATTTAATAGCTCAATCAAACGCAAATAATTGTTGGTTTCTTTTTCCTGTTGTTTATTGAGTTACTCTTTGGTTGAAGGTATTTTCGAACGCTGTTTGCCAGAGTAATAAATTAAATGAAAGACGTGACGTGCTTGCACTGACGTTGGCGTATTGACAATTTTAAATAAAACGTTTCTTTTGTAGAAGTTGATTGTGATGATTGATGATGATGATGATGCTAAAGGTTATCGAGCAGAACCACTAAGTATTTTGAAAAGAATAATCCACCTCCACCAATCTACGGAACCGCGGTGAATTTAACGTGTTGTCGGGGTTCCGGCTCGAAGAGCAGTACCTAGTAGGAACGGGGTGGTTTTTAGTTTGTAAAAATTTGACACTCCCTCAGACGGGAAAAGTCATTGGATGATTTTCCTTCCTCAAAAAAAGCTCTACTAACTTAGACATAGTAATCAATAAAAGCTTTTCCAGTAAACGATCTTACTGCCATTTATCAACAAGACAGAAAATTTCATATTTCAGAACCTACTTAACCTCTTGTCAGTTGAAAGTTGCGGATATAATGTGTTTTATACCGGGAGCCGGTGTTTCAAAAGACAAAAGGATAAATAAACTTAGGTCTTAACTGCATACGTTTACCCATACCTACCTTTACCCAATCTTGCTATATAGAATATCAAGAGTAAACTAAGAAGCGACTGGAAACTAAGAAGGACTAGGACTTGTTTAAACAATTTTGCGAGACACTTGCAAGAGACTGTGAGACTGCAACGATATTAATGACGAGAGACAACGAAGACGCGACGATGAAAATCAGTTTTCGCTTCATTTTAGCTGCGGAGTGGATAAATTAATAATTTAATAGTGTTTGCAAGCTTGTTCTAAGCCGATAATGAAGTTGTAAGTAATGCAGTAAACCCTTGGCGACTATGAGATATATTTTTTAAGGTTTTTTTTAAAGGTATTTCTATTAAGCTTTTTGTTTTTATTGCACATGATCTTCAGGGCTATGAAAGAGTTCGACCATAATCTACCTGCTGAGCTGAAGATCGTAATTTCAAAGGCTCAGGTTTATCATAGAGCTCTGCTGTTACCCGGTTTTTTAAAATACTTAGTTTATTTAGTCCATTCTCACGCCAGAAGAGCAAGCAGTGACAAAGAATACGCAAATCTGCTGCTGTTTCTGCATCACACTTCGTCACGTCTACTTTCAAAGGTGCTTTTCTAATTCATACTGAAATAAATTTTGTATGACTAAAGAGATAATAGATAGACGTATACGTATGTTCCTCGCCTTTAATAGCAGCGTTAAAGTTATTGCTAGCTATATTCACTTCTGTCTTCCTTCATCAGAAGAAGGACGTGGGTAAAATGGCAAGATTTATTCTGAGGAGAGAAATAAAATTAAACAAGATCATCAAATGGCAATAAAAACGAACGTCGCTGTTGCAGGGATCCTTAAGATGTTTTAATGTTTCTATTGAATGGTATTTGAATTAATTATGAGTGCGGAGATGTTCTATAATTAAGAAGTAGGTTATATGACATGCTTTGTGTCTTTTATAAATAATTTGTACGTGTGTTCTACAAAATTAAATTGGAGTTTTCAGATTTTTTGGGTCGATTTTTGAAGAAGGCTTATAGTTCCAAGAATATATTGACACAATAATTACAATAATTGGCCGGTTACTGAAAAACTAATGGAATGAGAAAGTTGGCAATCAATTAAGTCGACAAGAAAAATAAATTTAATTTAAATATATTCAAAATAAAAACACCATTACTATAAAACCGTGGAAAACATTCCATAAACAACCAACCAATCAGGTTGTCACGTAGTGGAAAATTCCCTGTAAAACTTTTTTGCTTCAAGTTTTTCGACGAGCAAAAGTTTGTTATTAGAACTCCATATACAAAAAAAATAAGAACTTGAAAATTCGTACGTTCCGCATTCACAAACGAATTCGTAAAATTACTTTTTTTTCGATTCCTCGAATTAAAAGCAGGCAGGAAAAGTTTAGATTTTGTACTTTTTATTATTATAATTGACTTTGTCTTAATATTTCACTTCGTTGACCAATTTGGAAAAAATGTACTTATGGTAAGAAATTAAAAATGTTAAAGACAAGTTTAAAAAATGTCAGTCATTTCCTTTAAAGTGGTTTGTAATACATTTAAGACCCATTTCACAATATCTATTTAAGCTGCTATTAGTTTAGAGAACACCCCAAATTACTAGTTCCGCACAATAACATAATTACCTACACTGCAAAACAGGTCCTTAAGCAAGTTTATAAAAATTACATTTTCCTATCTTTTTCTCGTTAAAGTTGGTAAAAAAAGAAATGTAAAATGCTTAAAAAAATACAATAAACAAAATACGGAACCAGCAATGCACCGTGACATTTTATTAATAAAAAATTTAATTCAAATCGCGATCGTGCCGTCCGCGTCCGTCGGGTGGTGAGCACAAAAATAAAAACTAGATCCAGGTAGTGTAGCCTAGAATAGTAATAAAACGAAGGCTAGATGGAACGTCGCAGAGTTGTACAGTGTACCTATTAAAGTTGATAGGGACTGTTAAGTTGAAGTATTCCGTAGGTACTGCTAAAGTTACAATGTTTTGAATGAATGAGGATCTACATAACATTGTATATTCTAAACTAAGGGATGTTTATGTAGGAGATATGGTTTAATATTTCTGTGATATGATCATTAATAAAAAGGAAGAAATTGCTTTTCAAAGCCGTTGAAAAAAAGGCTGACGTCATGTCGCTTTTTTTTAAGGGGGGAAAATCATCGAATGACTTTTCCTGCCTGGGTGAGGCGGGAGGGAGTGTCAGACTCGTACTGACTAAAAACCACCCCGTTCCTTCTCCTGCATGTCGAGCTGGAGCCCCGGTTACCCGTTAGGTTCTCCGCGACACGTCATGTCGCTTAGAATATGATGTACCTACTTGCAACACCGTAATGTATGAAGTGTAATGACGGGCCATGTCACGCAACAGATACCCTTCGTATCAATGTGTGTGTATTCTGCGTGTAAGTCTATAGTAACCAGATGCAGCATTCTTTGTCTCAAGAGACTCGCTAAAATACTCAAACGGGAACGGAACTGAAATACGATAACAACCACCCAAGAGTTCCCAACTCTTCGTTACTATAACATTCATCCTGTATCGTTCACTGAACAGGTTCTGTTAAACCAATGGAAATCATTGCCAACAACTTCGAGGAAATGAGACCAAAATATCAATTTCCCAAACACAACCCTTTAAAAGATCAAAATTAATGACGTCAATCAGATTAATAGAAGTTTCGATTAATTTTAGAATTCAAGGTAAATTGTGGGTTGCGATGTCGCGGAAATCAGTTCTCTAGAATGTTCCAGGGGTAATGTTGGAACATGGCGTCCGCAACGTTTGCAAGTAGGTACTAGAATGTTCTATTACCCTTAATTGGTTCTTAGTATTTGTGACGCTCACATCTAAACAGCACTGGCTGGTAATTGACTAATAGATTTCTTTATTATGCCAAAAACTGGTGTAAGTTCGATCGGGCTTTGTTTAAAAAATAACGTAAATTTAGTTAGACGGTATTATCTCTTGAATCCAATCTCTATGATTTTTAATTGGATATCTTCTGACTGATTCCTAGTTGAATATTAAAAAAGTTCTTGTATATTATAAAAAATCGTGCAGAAGTAGAACTTGCAGCATATTGCGCAACAGCCAATAATCATTTATCATCAGTTACTACGGCACCGTGCTACAAACGTTTAAAATCACAAAATTCATAACAAATGAATAAGCCTAAAAAGAGACTGTTACATGAACAACTAAAATAAATTCGTAGTAAATACCCGTCGACACAGATTTTTAGAGAGAATCTTTCACAAGTAGACGCACTGACGTGTGACAGTTCCACAAAGCCGCCATGACAGTTTCCCGCCACTAAAATGTGACAGCTCTAAAAACGTCATAAAACGGTAACATTTTGACAGATGCGAATTGTACGACGACAGGAAGGTAGAGTGGTTTTTTAATAGGGATAGGAGATTTTATGTTGTTTTTTCATTTATGCTTTAAGTTTTTAATGGGAATACGGCAGGTGGTTCACGGTACACGAAACCACTTCTATTAATGGAAAGAAGTGTACACTATGGAAGAATTCACGTACTTTTTTAAAAAAAAGAGTGGAACCGATTATCTTGCTAACTAAAATTCTGATTGAAAAAGTTTTCAGAGTGTGGAGTTGAACCTGAGCTGATATTCATCATTTGCGCTTGTGATTACTACACGACATAGTACTTACCTATATCTACTCAAGCCAAATATAGTCATTTACAAATAACATTATTAATGTCTTCGATTAATATGAAACATAACATGAACACCAAAATCAATATTAATATTTATTTATTTATTTTTATTTATTTATTTATTAAGAGTTACCAACATTTAATTACACAACTACAGTAAGCATAATACAAGCAAGCAAAGAGGAATGAGCCTATGTGTAACAAACAATTACAGGTAACCACAACATTTACTGGTGCAAATATCCTTAAATCTAGTTCTAACACAAAATACTAAACCATATACATAATCCACTCTCTGTGTAGATTGGATAATATGCATTTATGCACGCTGGAACGGAACCGACCAAGCGAGTCCAAGTGAACATCTGTGGAATCAGAGTATTTATTCAGGGCGTGACTCAGACGTGGTATGGGTGAGTTTGCACCAAGCACTGTTCTACGACGCGATGGGTATAAAGGGGTTATCTGTTTACGAGGGTAACAAAAAGGAACTCTATAATTTACCTTACTCAAGAGCTGTGGACAGTCTACATCATAAAGATACAATCGGAGAGTTCTCTGCGATCAGATAAAGAGATCATCCTGAAATGTGACAGTTTGTTCAAGTAAGAAGATTTTTTGTCTATCTTGTTCTCCCTGCGTAACAAATGCCATAAGAACCTCTTCTGAATGCGTTCTAATCGAAGGGAATGTACCGCATAATGTGGTCTCCACACTACACTGCAATAATCTAAGATACTTCGCACAAGACTATTATACAGCATGATTTTCAGCCCAACATCGCGAAAGACTTTACAGTTTCTTATCACGAAACTCAACATCCGGGAAGATCTCCCTACAATGTTTTCCAGGTGAGGGAGGAAAGTCAACCTTTTATCAAACCAAACTCCGTCCCTAATTTGGTCTACCGCCTGAATTCTGTCACCTCCTATGAAATAATCAAAGCCTATTATTTTGCTTTTTCTAGAAAACCTAACATGAAAACATTTTTTCCGTTCAAATCCATACCAATACAATAGCACCATTTAGTCAATCTACAGAGATCGCTCTGAAGGAGCATGGCATCCTTTTCTGATAATATGATAGCATTACTGTGACAAGGTTCGACGAAACATGACGTGACAATGTTATTATAGGGACGCGACTAATCGATTAAAAAGGAGTAAGTACACCTGGTTGAACGATGACACCTCTTTGATGTTGGTATCACTGAATTATTGATAGATTTTCTTAGAAATGAGTGGTTGTAAATGTGACTGAGTATGAAGGGTAGGGGGGTGAGTTCCAGCATAGAATAAATATTATTTGTGGAGAAAATCAGAATAAGATAGGTGCAGTCTGGAATGGCCTTTTTTTGAAAAAGTGCCTAGCTGTTTGGGGAAAATGACCAAGGAGTGTGGGATTTTTACCTCACTAAAATTTCCCCGGTGCGGTGGCCACCTTACGTACCTAAAGGAGGCCCCGGGTCCTCTTGGTAGATCAGCCCCGGAGCCTGGAATGGGGCCTACCGTATTATTGCTCACCACATGGCGCTAGAGAGAACCTCTCGTTACATACGTACATACATAACAGCACGCCTTTTATACCCGAAGGCGTAGGCAGATACGTGCACCATAGGGGGTTAGCCTATTGCCATATATTGGGCACAATTCCAGACTCCATGCTACTACTGAGATTTTTTTTTAAAACCCAGTAGCTAATACTTTGCCAGGCCCGGGAATCGAACCCGAGACCCCTTGCAGTTGCGACCACACGGCCAACGAGGTAGTTTCCTCGTTATTCGCCCGGTTATTCGTTCGGTAATTAGCTAGTGTCACAACATTGGACGTTCAGTATTTGACAGCTGCTGTGAGTGGTCAATAGTCCCCGTCCTACATTTGCTTCATCTCTGCCTTCGGCCAACCCCCCTTTAGCGCTGGTCTACAGAGAGAGTAGAAAATTAAATGTATGGGGATGACACTGACAAGTGCAAAACTTACGTCAATCCCGTATAATTTAGTTTTCTACTCTACAAGTAGACAAGCGCTAAATAACATTTGGCTACTGGTGCAGGTCAAGTAAATAATGTTGGGCCCCATTAGGGCCGGTGTTTTAAAATGACTTTGTTTTATGTTATAACTTTCATCATCATCATCATCAACAGCCTATAAATGCCCACTGCTGAGCAAAGCCTCTTCTCACACGGAGAAGGTTAGAGCATTAATCACCACGCTTGCTCAATGCGGGTTGGCGATTTCAAACTTTGTTTCCTCACGATGTTTTTCCTTCACCGTTTGTCAGTGGTGTCTAAATAATCTTAGAAAGTACATATAACTCGGAAAAAGTCACATTGGTACTTGCCGTTACGGTAGGTTTCGAACCCGCACCCTCATGCATGAGACGCAGGCGTCTTAAACCGCCGAGCCACCACGACAGTACATTATAACTTTATCTGGTCTTTATTGTAAGAATAATGCAGTGTAACTGCCCTAGTTATAAATAGGTACCTAATAATAGTTCACCTATTACATAATTAGGAAAATAGGCATTCATGAGCCGCAGAGAACCTAACGGGTTACCGGGGCTCCGGCTCGACGTGCAGGAGTAGGAACGGGGTGGTTTTTAGTCAGTAAGATGATTTTGCTCCCTTAAAAAAAGTAGGCATTCATCGTATTGTGACTATTCATCGACACATCAATAAACAAACGTATATAAAGCATCTGGTTTCTTACAAATATTTCCATCCAAAGGTTGTCTGGAAGAAATCACCATTGTCTGATAACATAAGACCGCCTATTGTACGCATATTTACTTGAATTGTTTGTTTTAAGCTACTTAAATGTGTACAATAAAGCATATATAAATAAATAAATAAAGCAATCCGATACGGTACTATACCTACTAACTGAAAACTACTAAATAAGTTCAAGTCAAGTCCAATTCGAAGTACGCAAACTCGGAATCGCCACTTCAGAACTTGATCCAGTAACACTAGATCTGGAATTCACAGATTGCATCGTACTACTTTTTTATCTAGTGATTCTAAATGCAAATGTAGGTCATGCTAAAGATGTTCTAATTTTTTTGTTGAGGATGCTGCCCTTTTTTACATGATTTTATTTATTTATTTATTTATTTTACACTTTAATGCACACAAAATAAGGTGCATAAGGCGGACTTAATGCCATATGGCATTTTCTCCCAGTCAACTTTTGGGTTAAATGTAAGCTCAGCGAAAATGGGCCTGTGTAATACCCAAAAAAAAAATAAATAAATAAAATAAATAACTAATAGTAATAATAAATACTGTATAATATACTGTATAAAAATATATAATAAACACAAAATATGTACATACATAAATAACTTCATATATATAATTATAATATAATATAAATTGACGAAGATATAAATTAAAGAAGACACGAACTCAGCGTTGTAGCGCCTTTAAATAGGCCTCACGAACACTACATTTAAAAGCCATTTTGTTTGGAGCCATTTTTATACTATGGGGTAGTGCATTCCATAATTTAATTACACTAACTCTGAAGGAGTTAGAAACGAAGGAAGTGTGGTGAGACGGGATCTCTAGAAGCAAACTTTCAGCTGAACGGAGATTTCGGCTGTGAGAGCTGCCCAAAATCTGAAAGCCAGATTTTAGGTATTCGGGAGCACAAGGATCATTTAGAATAGAGAAGAGCATGCAATTTTACAATTTGTTGGGCCGCCGACGTTTGGCTACTATCTCGCCTAGCTGTTGTTGTTCTTGTTTTTATCTAGCGAAGAAGTAGGTGGTAGACTAGATTGCAGCAGTGCGACTGCTGGGCAAGGGGTCGCAGGTTCGATTCCCGGAACGGACAAGTTATTACTGGGCTGTTTAAAAATTCTTAGTAGTAGCACGGAGTCTGGAATTGTGCTCGGCATATGGCAATAGGCTCACCCCCTATTATACTGGGGACTCTTAACATTAATAGTGAAAAGTGGGTGTTATTACATTGTACCTACAATGGCATTAAGTGCCGTAATGTGCACTTCTGCCTGCCCCCTCGGGGATAAAAGTTGTAAATGTTATGTTAATTTTAGAATTATAATATCATTAAACACATCTTTTATAACATGTCTTATCTCATTGAATGTTTATCAATTATTTCTATCGCTTCAGAAACTACAAACCGTAATTAGAGCTAGTTTTAAAACTACATTTTACATAGTCCATTTCTCCAAAATTCAGCCATGACCCATTTCCTTATTTAACCGTAACAAACAATTAATTTAAACAGTTGACACTATGAAACACTCTCAAATAAACAGAAACATCTTTGTTTAATCTTTGTGATGTATTTTAATATTGAAATTAGTTCGTGGTTCAATGGTCGAGCGATCTCAAGGCGAGTTGAGCTCTAGATTTTAGACCAGGTAGTTTCTTAAGTTAGTACTGAAGAACGTAGTGAAGAAGATTAAGTGTGGGAGAGGCTTGCTTCGGCACGAATTGGCCGGCTCGACCGGAGTGATACCACGGTCTCTTTCGTTGTATTTCGCATTGTGAGTGAGGTTACTGGAGGCCCATCTCAAAGATAGACTAACATTATTTTTTAATAAAACTTTGCTCCACACTAGGATTTTCTTCTGTGTCGTGAAAATTCATATACACATGACACCCAGACCTGGAACATAATCTGTGGATCGGGAATGCGGGAATCGAACCCGCGACACGTTGCAGCCAGTGGCCCAGCTATAGCGCCAACTGTGCAATCATTATACTATATATAAACTTGATTATGATTGAACGGCCCTTCGAATCGAAGATAACCATATGTGATGGGTTTAAAGTTGTTGATCTCTACCTCTAGAGGTAGTATCTATTATACTATTAAGATTTTTAAAGATGTTAAATGTAGGTCTATACCGATGATTATGCTTCATTAAAACAATAGTTTTGTTTAAATTATCGTGTACTTACTGTTTTCATTCGCCTACGGTTTTGGGGTCATGTTACTGTGAAAGTTTAAAATAAGACTTTATTGAAACTTTCTGTTTTAAACCGATTTAAAAAAATTAAGGAGGTTCTCAATGTGACCTGTATGTATGTGTGTTTGTGAGCGATTATCTCGCGATTGGCTGAAACAATTGGGATGAGGTTTTCAGACAAGTGTTTGTTACACTTAAGAGAAGGTACCTATATTAATAAACCGACGTCAAAAAAGGGGTTATAGTCGATTTTTATAAACGAAATTTTTAAAATTGATATTATTAATTCATATTAGTACATACAGTAAACATTATGTTACATTTTATCCAATGACGTAGGTATTATTGGGATAATGTAAGTATTATAGATACAGGATCTCTCTCTATACCAGGAGTTCCCAATTAGGGGGCATGCCCCCCTTGGGGTGCGTAGTGGAATACCAGGGGGGGGGGAGTGCGTAATCGGTACGTTTAATTTTCGGAAATAGTTAAGCGCAATACACACTAACCCCGCTGGGCCGCCGACACAACACGTTAGCGTGTATGAAAAGAATTTGAAAAACGAATGTCACCGGTACTATCGAGATGTTAATTCCGGGTCACAAATATGGCGCATGACCAGAAACCCATTTATTGTCGAGGTCTCAGATTTGCCTGAAGATGTTCAGGAAGAATTTCTAGAAATGAAGGCTGACTCGACCATGAAAGATGACTTCGATCTCTTGACTTTAGAGAAATTTGGGGTCAAACGATTTCTTGTTAATCCCAAAATTGCTTCACTTGCTTTAAGAATAATTATTCCATTTTCGACCACAATCGATCAGTTTTAATAAAAACTCAACAGCGAAATCATCTAGCCGTCTTCTAGACTAGTCTAGACTTCATTAGTTTTTAAAATAAATCGACGAATAAATTATTATGACGACGTAAATAATGCCCTAATGAAGGTTCATAATTGGTTTACATTAAATAACTTAGTACTAAACGATAAAAAGACAAAATGTATTAGATTTGTTTTGCCAAACGTTAAAAGCAATGAATGTGACATATTCTTGAATGGTGAGAGATTGGAGTTTGTAAAAGAGATAACTTTCCTGGGAATCACTGTAGACGATAAATTGCAATGGGGTCCTCACATTACATCATTAGCGGGACGATTGAGCTCTGCAGCTTAGCAGTCTGGAAGATACGACAGTTAACTGACATAGGCACGGCAAGACTGGTGTACTTCAGCTACTTTCATAGCATTATGTCGTATGGCATTTTGCTGTGGGGACACGCTGCTGGCATTGAGTCTATCTTTATCTTGCAAAAGCGCGCCGTCAGGGCTATCTATAATCTAGGTCGTCGCGAATCTCTCAGAGAAAAGTTTAAGGAGATCAACATTATGACCGTTTCTTGTCAATTTATATATGAAAACATCATGTATGTTAGGAAAAACCTACAGTTATTTGGTAAAGTGTCGGACAGACACCACTATCAAACTAGACATAAGGATAGATTAAGTCAACCAACTTTGAGATTGGCGAAAGTAGGTAAGTCGTTCATGGGATCCTGTGTTAAATGTTATAACAAGATTCCAGGCGACATACAACACCTAAATGAAACAAAATTTAAATCATGTAAGTATAAAAAAAACTTTATGTAGAAAAGCATATTACAAGGTTAATGATTATATAGAGGATAAAAATGCTTGGATGCAAGCTAGTCCGGCTCCACAGGATAACGAAAACGAAAAGCATTGATGTTTTAATGAAATCCAAACATGTAATTAATACAGCTATGTTGCTCATTTGTATATTGTTTAACTTGCATAATCATTGTAAATGTGAGAGCCCTGTAATTACCTGAATATTAAATTAAAATAGTTGAATATGTTTGTGTCAGCTTGGAGTTGTCATGCTCACTCTAAGGTCTCATTGGCGGTGGCGCGTGCAGTGGATCGCTCGATTCCCTACAATATGGTTGAGTTGGGCGGTGCTGGTGTACGTGTCATGTTCGTGAACGGGCGCCGTCAACTGGGATTGGTCAGCTCCAGACTGTATATTTCTTTTTTTTAATGTCCTTTAGGGTTATTTTTTTCGATCTCTTTGACTGTGTTTTAGTGTTACATTGTTCTCGCACAACCCAAACAACAAAACTGTAACTGGAGAATTGTGAACTTGATTGACAAAGAGTAACCTATGGAGTTTCTTGCTCGTTCTTCTCCATAGGAATCTACACCTTGGAATGAGCAAATAGCTTCACTTGTTAATTTTCTTTATTGACGTTCAAAAGTGCCTCTATGGTCTAATTGAAATAAATGATTTTGACTTTGACTTTGACTTTGACCGCCGATAGTGATTTAACCATTGCTCTATCAAAGACTGAACCCAGAATCGACATACTGGTACAGAAGATGTAAGCTCAAGTATCTCATTAGTATTTAATAATTAAAATAAAACTAGCATATTTACCTAAATGTGAAAGTAATTAATGGTTTTCAAGTGTAGATACATATTTTTTCTCTTATTAGATCTTTAAAACATAAATATCTACAAATAACTGTATGGAACTCTTTGTTTTTAATTTTAATTCAAATAAATAATATAGTTATAAAAAAATGCATGAGAATACTATTTTTGAATTGGGGAGGCTCAGTGAAATAAAGGTTAGGAAACCGTGCTCTATACGTATACTTTAACTCTTTAAGTACTCTAACGTTCTTAAAACAAAATCGATTAGGGTAGCCTGTTACAACTAGAATTGGCAAATACAGAGGCAAGTATCTATGCCTCCGAGTTCACGCGCGTTCTCTGTTCCTCATTGTATTTTGTGAGGTGAAATACCTAAATACTGCCGAATACCCATACTTCGGTCCGGTACCAAAGGATAAACATAAATATTCAAGTGACATAATAATTATGTTTCTATATCTTCAACTTTATCCGTTCAACTTAATTTCAGCCCTTTGGTGACTACTTAATTTATCTAATTCAAGTAATACAATTTAATACGGATACGAAAATTGTTCAATAAAAATAACTCTCAGAGGACTAGATTTATAAATAAAACGATTGCCCAAACTTTTCCTTGAATAAACGAAATTCTGCGGATAAATCTCAAAGGATCCGTCTGATAATTTTCGATTGGTAAACCAACTCAATCTAATATATAAAGTTGTGTTATATGACTTGGAACTTACCTACTAAAACGGCAAAATCAGGAGTATTTTCATAATCTGTTACAGGTACGCTTTATAGGAATGGAGCCTACTTGAATTTGGTTACACTAAAAAAAACAGAAGAAGTACCAGTCCTATTTACTTACTTATTTATTTAAGAAAAATGGAACAGCGGCAAAGACTATGGTCTCCTCTAGTCTATGGAAATAGACGTTTCAAAGAATCACAATAGACCGCTCTTTCACAGTAACATCAACAAAAATTTTGCTCGATAGTAAAAATGTCTAAACATTCTATCTGTTGGCAACTGTACCGTGATTAATATCCTGACAAGCTCATAAACCAAAAGGTGCGTTGATAATATGTTTATTTTTATCTTTTATTTCGATCGCGGCAGAAACAAGGCGTTATTATGTAAAACACGGCAGCCATGATTCATAAACTGGCCAGTAATTCTTTTTGGCGGGAAAACATCAATCACCTGCTGTAGTGTTGCTATCAGAGAAATATCTCTCCGAAAGCAGGAAAAAACAACGTAAATGTGTTTCGGGAAATTGACTTTGAAGTGGATGTAACTATTGAAGTAAATAATAGCGATCTCGTTAAATTATGCTTTTTACTAGATATTTCTTTCCTGCCTTTGATATGGGATGATACCCATACGAAAATTTTACATAGAAAATAAAAGATCAGAAACAAATAGAAGTGCCTATGTAAAAACCAAGTACAATTTTAGAAATTAAAAAAAATCTCCGAAGTTTTTACGATATTTTTTATTACTACAAATATTATATTGAAATAGTAAAGTCAATTTAATTATTAAAATAAACATACAAAGTTCTGATTTCATGTACGCAAATAATAATTAGCCTAACCAACTAACTACGAAGCAATACACGGAATACTAAGGGCAATATTTCGCATCCACTGGCAACACTAAGCTACGGAACGCACTCGACATGGCGCACCTGGGTTCCGTCGCTAATTTACGTGTAGTAACGCGTAAAATTGGGTTACACAGATTATTATAAGATCTATGCTTGGGAGGGGACGAAGGGAGGGATTTCCACCGTTTCTGCCGTTTTGTTCTATTAAACAATTATACCTATTTAAGCATGTTTATTTGTAAACTTTGTTGTTGTAAGGAATAATAATTCTTTTATTGTAGACCTTTGCCCTGCAGTACGTCCTACTGCTGCATCAGTAAGCCTTACTTAATTTTAAATTATATTCCATGTTCCACACTAAGATTATCTTCTATGTCATTAGTGTGTATACATATATAGAAATTCACAAACACATCAGATTTAAATCTGGAACAACGATAGGTAATGTAAATCAAACAAAGAGTTGCTCTGTCCAATAATCGTTTCACAGCAGCCAGTTTTCCAGTTATTGCGCCAACCGCGCAGTTAATTTATTTGAAGTACCTCGTCATAGCTGCAGGTATTCAGTGAAGGTGAATCTATGGTAGTTATTTCCAATCCGAGTTGCAGAATAGGTTTTTCCCATTTCGAAATTTCCAGACGTAGGTAGTCTGTTCAACGTCCGGTGTTTGGTTGTCGACTTTTCATGGAATAGCTAAGAAAAGCGAAAAGAGGAATACTGTCCATCCGTGTTCAAAGTTCATGGGAACACAGACAATATTTCATAATAATTTGGCAGTCTAAGAAACATGCATTTTCAGTGAAATAGCTGTATAAGTAGGTACACGCATGTATATTAATCATGAACTCTTCCTGAAATGGTAGTGGAAACTAAAATAAATGGTAAGTATTCAATTATTTATCTATTTACCATTCTAAACAAAAATGTAATTGGAAATTCCTAAAAAAGATGTGTTATACATAAATGGTAGTATAATAGGTTTTATTATAAACTAAACATCCCTATGCGTTTGAACAATCACTCATTGATTTGGAATACAAATTCTCCCCACATAATAAAACCCAATTAAAACATGTTCTGGCACACTCTAATCAAATTATACACTTTGTTTTGATGCCTCATATATCAGGGCAAAAGCAACAGTTGTGCTATACATGCAGTTTCATACGAACTTGATATAAGGGACGTTTGAAAAGCATGTATTACGTGGAAACGGCGCGGGCTCTGCGCGAGAAGCAGTGAGCGACGCGAGTCAACAACGTCTGGACGCCTACGGAATACAGGCTGTACGCAATCAAAACCTGGGCTTTACCGCGCTAATTTAAAAAAATATTTTAAAATATTTGCATCTGTTTCTTATTTAAATGGTGTCTATTTTATATTTAGTGATGTGACTTTTCTCTATGTGTTTTTAGTGATCTGTGTTTGTTTTTTAAATTATATTGTGAGGTTTTACTCTTTTTGGATTCGAGTCGTACAATCGGGTATGTATGTTGAAAATGTTTTTTTTACTACTTGTTTTTACATTGAAACATAGTTTGAGGATTAGGTACTTGAAATATACTTTTTCTATTTTTTTTTCTTGGGCATAGACAGTTGATAGCAACTGTGGTATTTTTTCTGTCATAAAATGGAATCAGGAAATGTAACAAAACGAGATGTGAAAACAAAGTCACCGCTAATGATGGACGTAAAATTTGAATTTAGCGGTTTATGACTTTTTGTTTAGATCTCCATTATACTTAAACATAGATTTAGGAAACATTATGTTAATGTCGTGTAAATTGTCAATTTTGAAAAAGAAAATTATTTTAAATATATCTCATGTTTAACAATGCTAATAAGACTTCACCTTGTTATTCTACGTTATTGCACTATCGATATGAATTGGAAATGATAAGAAGGTACACATATAAAAAAAATTAAACTACTGATGCTATAAAGAAGTAAGTAAGAGTGGTAGAGAACAGAGTAGGTATGAAACACTCAAGTCTGACAAAAGGTTATCTAGGTGCGAACTACCATAGACCCTCGGCTATGATTTCGCAAAACGCGAACATTTAAAACGTTTTACGTCGAGACATCTATAGGCCTAGTAAATTGATGTTACCAAACTTTTTTCGGTTTTCTTTCCAACTTTTGTTTATCGTACATTATACGGACGTAGAACTGGATTATTTTGTTAAATTTCGAAGAAATATAGGCCATCGAACACTTCAACAAACTAAAACAACTTCCTTGCATGGCAATTAGATAGGTACTTTGAAATTCGGAAAGATTGATCCAATTTAAAATTTAATTTTCGAACAGAGTGGTACATTTTATTTTTATATAAAACCAGCAACATAAAATGGACAAATAAAAAAGGAGGTTGGAAGAAGAAGAAAGAGTAAACACTATCGTATTGGTTCTTTGTCCAGGGATTCGTGTAGAAAAATATTGTGCACTTCTAGGAAATTGGAACTTCAATTGAAAACTAGTGAATCGGGAAGTAAATTAATTGCTTTCTCTGGTGTTAGGATGTAAAAAATGTTTTTTCTTTTTAACTCTCGATAGTATCTAGAGTAAGGATTACTTTTGTTTTTGAAATATACTATTCTAAGTAGTACCTATCTCTCTTGTAAACGTATTTTCTTCAGTATTACTCATTTTACTGAGTAATGCCTTATCATTAATAAACTAATCAATAAATCATAAATGAACCAGTAAAAACAAATATTTCTCTTCAACGAAAGGTCATGATGAAGTATGCGATTAGTTAAAATTATAAATTCAATCTGCATTCGCAGTTTCATGTAAAAAAAGACATTACATTATTGAAACCACACCCTAACAGATGTGTGTTGACGCCCAATCAATATCTATTATAGGTTAATAAGGCATTACCTTAACACGACAAGTCAACTAGGCTGTATGAAAATTTTCCATTGACACATTATGTGACGAGTAAATCTCGTTATAGTGTTTTATGTTCGAAAATTAAATAACTGTCAAATGTACTTTTGTCATTAACCTTGTGTCGTATGATCTAAACCGTTTTGTTAATTTTTATGAACGTGATAATATTTTTTAAGTTTTGTTTTGGTATTAAAAAATTGTCTTTTTCCATTTAATATAACTACTGTAATCGAAAAACTGGAAAATGTGCTCTAGATTTTCAGCTAGTTTGTTCTTGCGCAAGAAAATTCTTCATTTTCATCGTATAAGACTAATTATCTTTATTAAGTATACGCAGGTGCCTTAGGTGTGTATGTATTCACGTAGTACCTACTGTTCTTCTGTTTTGTGTTGACTGCCTCGTTGGTCGAGTGATCGCAAACAGGTGCGACTGCCGGGCATGTGATCTCCGGTTCGATTTTCGGGTAGCACTACTGGCTTTTTAAAGAAATTCTCAATAGTAGCACGGAGTCTGGAATTGTTCCCGGTATATGGCAATAGGTTCACCCCCTATTACATGGGACGCATAACATAAATAGTGACAAGTGGGTATCACATTGTACAGTGCCGTAATGTGCACCTCTGCCTACCTCTTTGGGGATAAAAGGCGTGATGTTATGTTATGTGTAGTACCTACTGTTATAATATGTAGTTATCACGGGCAGTCGAAATTCCAAGTCTGACAATGAGTCTAGCAAAACTAGGCAAACAGTTGTAGCCAACACTAACAAACATCACAACTTTTATACACGTACTGTTAGTAAAACGAAATTTTAAATATTTTGTAGACAACTGGCACTTTTTACCACATAACTTCACGCCTTTTATCCTCGAAGGGGTAGGCTGAGGCACACTACGGCACTTAATGCCACTGTACAATGTAACACCCACTTTTCACTATTTTATGTTATGAGTCCCATGTAATAGGGGGTGAGCCTATTGCCATATACCGGGAACATTTCCAGACTCCGTGCTACTACTGAGATTTTTTGATAAAACCTAGTAATACTTTGCCCGACCCAAAACTCAAACTGAAACTCAAAAGCATTTATTTCAATTAAACCATAATTTGGTACTTTTGAAACGTCAACAAATATGAAATATATAATAGTCTGTCAGTCTGTCCGTCAGTGAAGCTAGGCGCTCGTTCCAAAATGTCGATTCGAGTGGAGAAGAACGAGCAAGAAACTCCATTCGTTACTCTTTTAAATAAAGTCTGTTTTACATTGCTCTGATACATATTCCAATATTGTACACACATGTGAGAATAATGTAAAGACATACCTGACGCAACATACAAATAACAGAACATACTAAAATAGAAAAAAAAAACAAAACCAAGAGAAAACAAATATCTTAAGTCTGACATGGTCCTCAGATATGTATACTGACAATCCATATAAAATAGTGCTTCTATACAAGAAAAAAAATAAAAAATAAACTCTTGTTTAAATAAAGATAGAAATGCTCGATGCCACAATAAAAATAGATTGCCTTCATCGGAATCAAAGTATTAAATTACCTATTATCGTAATCTGAACTAGGTACTGACTACATTTGAGTATTCTCCAGGAATCGAATCCGAGACCCCTTGCTCGGCAGTCGCACTTGCGACCACTCGGACAACGAGGCAATTAACTTTTTACCCTAGTTTAAATATTATGTTTGTTACGACAATATTAAGGAAAATGCTTTATTGCAAAGTGCGTAAATGTGAGATGATTGAAGTTTGTTCAATGCTCGTAAGATGTAATAAATCAGTAAGTTTTTTTCGAAATTTTTAATTGATTTTGAAGATTTATTTCTTTCTTTCTTTGATCTTTCGTTGTTTTGAACTTTTATTATTTATTATTATATGTTTTGTTTTATACGACGCCGGTGGCAAAAAAAAAGCACGGCCACCTGATGGTAGGTGGTTACCGTGGTCTATGAACGCTTGCAACACATGCGCCTTGCCGACGCTTAATAAACCTGTTTACTCTTTTCTTGAAGAAATATCCACATATTTGTAGCCCACGAGGTAAAATCTTTGCAGGGAGTTCATTCTATAATCGAAGGGTCTGTAGATTATGAAGATATCCATATATCCTCATCATCTACGTCATGTTACCATTAACATAACGGGGTAAGTAGTAGTGCCCATTTTAACAGTCAAGTTTCGCTGGATAAGATAAAATAGGGAATAGGTTAGTATAATTGAGGGCGATTCAATTGTCTATTGACATACCACAATATACTGTGTACATTATTTATTTATTCATTAATTTTAGTTCATATGCATTTTTTACTTGTCGAGTGTTATTCCAATCGGCCTAATTAGATATGTACATTTTACAAGCGCATGTTTGACAGTGGATTAAAGGCATTCAACCCGTATTGACGTTTACTTTATTGGAAAAACTCTCTTTAATTAATCTTATTGTGACATTCTAGTGACATTTCTCTTGTATGAGCTATAACAGGCTCGCACACATGCACACACATTAGCTATTACATTTTAAAAGTGTGAGAGAGCCATGCTTCGGCTCGAATGGACCGGCTCGACCGGAGTGATACCACGGCCTCACAGAAAATCGACGTGAAACAACGCTTGCGTTGTGTTTCGTCGTGTGAGTGAGGTTACCGGAGGCCCAATTACGCTTCCTCCCCTACCCAATCTCCCCAATCCCTGAATTCCCAACAATACACAAAGTGTTAATCCTTAAAAGGCCGGTAACGCACTTGTAATAATTCTGGTGTTCCGGGTGTCCGTGGGCGACGCCGATGACTTCCCATCAGGTGATCCATCTGCTCGTTTACCGGCTTATCCCATAAAAACATGTCGCGGAGAACCTAACGGGTAACCGAGGCACCGGCTCGACGTGCAGGAGGAGGAACGGGGTGGTTTTTAGTCAGTAAGAGTCTGACACTCCCTCCCGCCTCACCCAGGCGGGAGCAGTCATTCGATGATTTTCCCCGCTTAAAAAAAAATCCCATAAAAACATACTGCATATGAACTTCATTAATCACATTAGTTTACCATTACAGTTACACACAATATTACGTTCTACCTCTATTTATCCTTCAGAAAGTAACTAGTGTGTATATTTTTATTCAGTAAACCGAAGTTACTTTGTAATACTTAAATGTATGTAGCGGTCGGATATCGAAGTTGTATAGTTTGGAGCTCACTCCTTAGTTTATCTAGTTTGCTGAGGGCTTATGTAGTATATTAGACATAGGGATAGGTTTACCGTAAAGTTAGGGTCTACCGTAAGGACCAATGGCTTTGAAGACTTAGAGTATGTATTAGGTAACTTTGGTGAATTATTATTTTGTTGTTTATACATACGTGTATATTATTGTTTTATTCGTAAAACTGCAATGTTTATTTATGTTGTGGCTTGTATAAATAACACATAAGAAAAGTCTTAATTTTAACAATTAATCGACTAGTTGCACCGCTACACACTGACTGAGCTATAAAGTTCTGGTACTATTCCTAAAATAAAAATAATATATTTAACTATCCAAAACATTTAGCAACTCATTTGAAAGAGTGCTCTATGCATTAGGATTCATCCTTCCATGCCGGTTAACTCGTCGAGTACCGGTTTTGTAGACACAATTATAGAACAATAGGTTGCGGTCACCGGTGACCGCTTGGTATTTGACAGTTTAAGCTATAAAGGCAACCCTTTGATGACAACTGGCAGCTATCAAGGACTCTCATGTGGCTGGAAAATACTTCTTTGCTTAGAAATATTCCTCCACACAATGGACACATGAGAACACTATTTACATTTTTATAATTCATTAGGCTGACTGCCTCGCTGGCTGAGTGGTCGCAAGTGCGACTGCCGGGTAAGGTGTCTCGGGTTCGATTCCCAGGTCGGGCAAAGTATTACTGGGTTTTTAAAAAATTATCAGTAGTAGCACGGAGTCTGGAATTGTGCCCGGTATATGACAATAGGCTCACCCCCTATTACATGGGACTCATAACATAAATAGTGAAAAGTGGGTGTTACATTGTGCAGTGGCATAATATGCACCTCTGCCTACCCCTTCGGGGATAAAAGGCGTGATGTTATGTTATGTAATTCATTAGGATTAATGCCGAAATAGTTGAAAAGCGTTTTACAGGTATGAGTACAAGTACGCATCGATAAATGTTGCAATGTCTGTAAAAGGCTAAGTTATAAGCACTATAATAATTTTGTAACCATCATCTGTACACTTAGTTGCAATAAACGCTTTGACTTTGACTTAAATTAATTTCATATTCACTTTTTTTACCCAAACATTCTCACCTCTGACCTTCCAGCATCATTTCTTTTCCCTAAAAGGTTAAGTAAATTACTTGTGTAAAAGAAAACGATTTCTTTTAAAAGATTCAACTTTCTTTTAAAGTAATGAGTTTGTTAATCATCTCCCCGAGTGGTCGAGTCTGTAAGTGAAACCTGTAATTTGTCTGAAACTTTGAGAAGAAATAGCTTGGGTACCTTTACCAGGTAGTTTTGTTGACTTTCTCAATATTGTAATTAACTTTGTGTACCTCTAGTATAAGAGCTTCTGTGCTAATTAGATTTTTAAAAGACATGCATTTAGGTTTCAGTTTGGATGACATTCATCATCCTCTATAAGTATTATGGTATTCTGTGGTCTGTCTCATCTCAGGACTTTTTAAATTTTAATAGGGTTAGTCTTATGTTGTCTTAGCCGGTGCGTCCATATCTGGTGAATGTGCAGATCGCGAGCCATTTGCGAGCGCGCGTACAGTTACGGCAATGATTTGGTGCGCCTCTTTTGTGCAACTCATGTAAAGCTTCTATGTAAATGCCGGTAATGCACTTGTAACGCCTCTGGTGTTCTAGGTGTCCATGGGCGACGCCGATGGCTTACCATCAGGTGATCCGTCTGATCGTTTACCGGCTTATGCCATAAAAAAAATTAAAATGCACGAGCGCAGCTCGCTATTAGCTCGCAATCTGCACATTCACGGAACATTCACCAGATGAGGACGCACCCTTGGGAAAACCCTAAACTAAATTTCTTATTTTTAATTTCAATATGGTTACCTTATTATTTTGACATACTTACGTGTAAAGTAATTTTTACATAGTAATTTTTTTATGACTCTAATATTAATTATTTTTTAATATCCTAACAAGATCGATGTTTGGAGATTTAGTTGCCATTAAGGAAAATAAACATCGATGTCTACCCAATTAATAAAAGAACGAACTAAGTAAAATCCAAGAACTGGCCGGTCGTTCATAAGTGGCGAAAATATAAGTAAGACTGTCTTTTTATCTCTCGAACGATGAAGAGTTTTGACCGTACACTCAAAGTTACGATAACAAGAATGTTGTATACCTCACAGGTCGATGAACTTCGACTTTTTAAACTTACTAATTAAGTGTAGTCAGCAACAATATATAATATATAATTGCAATAACATCAAACAACCTACTTAGGCAGTAGGTTGTTTGATGTTATTAGACTGGAGTCTAGACATCTCAGGTAATATCATATACGTCATTATATTATAACGCCTTTTATCCCTGAGGCGGTAGACAGAGGTGCACATTGCAGCACTTAATGCCACTGTACAATGCAAAACCCACTTTTCATTATTTATGTTATGAGTCCCATGTAATAAGGGGTGAGGCAAAATTCCGGACTCCGTGCTATTACGGAGATTTTTTAAAAAAGCGATGTAATACTTGGCCCGACCCGGGACGATAACTTGAGATCCCTTGCCCGGCAGTCACATTTGTGATAATGTGTGTGATGTGTTTACCAAGCAATCAATATAATGTTCCACTCAGTGGGACGTAAAGATTATTTCATTAGCACTGATATTGAATGCTCTCATATTGTATCAATTAGTGTAAAAGTTTATTAACATGAAATGTATGGTGATCAATTAATCGTGACGATATTTATTGGTATCAAGTTATAAAATAAATGAAAATCCTGTTAGTAAACAGTACAAACTTAAAAAACAAAACTATGTTAGTAGTAACGCACGAGTACAAAATAAATAGATAATACACGTACACAATACAGCACAGATTTTTAAAAGTTTTACCAAGCCTGATAAATTGAGTCGAATTATTGGGTGATAAGGGTTTGTACATTTAGGAATTTTAGGGCCTTTTTTGTTTTTCACCGGAAACCTATTAGGTATATAAGATGCTTAGCGTTTGGGGAGAAAGACTAGATAGTTTTAGATTTCAGATTCTAACGCTGCCTAGCTATACAGTTTTAAGTCGCGCTTTAGCGCTTAAATATAATTCTGTTACTACAGATTCTTAGTAAAATGGTAGAGATGGCACGATATTGAAATATAACCTAAAATTGCCATTCAGTTTTCGGGCGTAACACTAATTGATAGATTATAGTAAGACTTATCTCATTAAACTGTCAAACACCAAGCGGTCACCGGTGACCGCAACCTATTGTTCTATAATTGTGTCTACAAAACCGGTACTCGACGAGTTAAAGCGACCCTAGAGGTCATCATAAGCAACCAGCAGCATGCATCGCATTTTTTTCACAAGAGCGAAAATCACCACAATCACACCATGTTAAATCACACACACCAACAAAACTATGTTACTAGAGAATAGTATCGTGAACCTGATTGAAAAAGAGGAACTATAGAGTTTCTTCTCCATAAGAATCTAAACCTTGGAATGAGGAAACAGATTTATTCTAACATTTTTTCTTGACGTTCAAAACCTCCCTGGTCTAATTTAAATAAATGATTTTGACTTGACTTCGATAATAAAATGTGCTTTATGGAAATATCTTATATTCCATCATCCATCAGCTAATAATAAGACTTACTGAATGACAATAGTCTTGATCTATGTCCAGTAATATCTACGGCTGTGTCAGCGGGGAGCAGCTATTGTCCACGATCGTTCCCAACATTGAATAAAGCCATTAGTCCTGGCGGATATTTGCCATAATTACGTCACTTTGCTAAGAAGGTTTCTAGATTTGTGTAGGTTATAAGTTCGTATAGATCTGGTAACATTACTGATCGGCATTGTCCATGTCGAATAAGTATCTACACTTTAAATTTTAAAAATTATAACGGTTCTTAGAAACTGACTATTAAGATTTTTTGACCACATTGATGTAAGCCTAATACACCGGGTACCGCCAAATCTAATTTTTTTTCGAAACCCCAATATTCCACTATTTCCTTGTCCTTGTCGAACTCCTTCTTCGGTACTGATTTATAACTTGTGACTTATAATCACTGAACCAATCAGACACGACTTGATAGATTATCTCATCATATTACTTTTTAAGAAAAAAAAAAGAATCTACTGCTATGTTGACAAAATAAAAATAAACCTTAAATACACTTATACATTATTCATCTTTGACACAATATTAGGACTTGTTCCTACATTTATGAACAAAAATACCCTCTACACGGCAAGCTAAAAACAACCAGATTTTTAAGGTCTCACTTTGTTAGATCTTCCAGTACACTCAACGACCACTTTATACTGGGTTTCTACAGCTTGATGTGAAACCGTCTGCAAGTATGTGATCGTTTATTTATTTTGTATTGTATGGTAAGTATATAAGGTAGCATATGGCACTAGAAATGGGAATGTTCTGCTTCAATTGGCTATCAATCAAATTGTACGGGGAGATCGAATGCAATATGGAGGTAATATAAAAGTAATTTCTTGTAAACAAATGATATTACACGTGGATTTTGTTTCGTAGATTTTTGTTGTTCTGCTTTTTTATATTAAGTGAAATTATAAGGTTGAGTAAAAAATCTAAGATTATTTAGACACCACTGACCAACGGTGAAGGAAAACATCGTGAGGAAACCTGGGCTTATAATTTCTGATTATAAGTTTGATATCGCCAACCCGCATTGAGCAAGCGTGGTGATTACTGCTCTAAACTTCTCCGTGTGAGAAGAAGCTTTGCTCAGCAGTGGGCATTTATAAGCTGTTGATGATGATGATACTTCTTCGATCTCCTGGATATGGCGAAACATTTTCATTTGGGAATGGCAGTAAGGTCACCAAAGTTGCTGCTGATGTCGTTGTGGCTGGTTGCAGTGAGTATAGAAGATATAACTCCAATTAGTACTTCGCTAACGGAAGTTAAGGCTCCAAGTCAGGGAGGCCCCCGTAAGTTACGTGTAGCCTGTAATTCATAAATTCAAAGATACAATAATATACTTCCTATCCATTCGATCACGGCAGCCATTTTCAATTACACCAGTCATTTATGCAGAAATCGTTAGACAAATGACGAAATAATAATAATCCAAATGGTGATTCAGGTAAGGCCTAATTTCGCGCCGTCTCACGTCGACATTCGAAATTTGAAGTGTCACTTCAATAATAAAATACTAATGACTGGCTGGATGCTTTACGGCCTTGAGTTCAACCTTCTTGTTTCGGGTCAATCTTGAGAATTTGCGAATGGCTTTGTAACATTTTATGTACCTCTAGTAGCATTAATGATTTTTTCTTATGCATGGACTAAGTAATTTACCTATTTTATGTATTCATCGCACATAATTTTTCATGTCATGTAAGGTAGTACCCAGTAATATTTTGCCCGACGCGGGAATCGATTTATATGGACGAATATGGAAAATTATGTGTAGAATACACATAATTTTCCATGTTCGTCCAAGGAAATTCAATCAAGTTTTCTCTAATAAAAAATCTAATCTTTGTACTTCGTTGAACGATTGATGAGACTGTACCTACGAGATGCACTATGGAACTCAAAATTCATACCGTGGAGAGTCAAATACTTTATTATTATCTAAGTAGATAAATAATTATTATTGTATTAACTTGTAATACAATTTTCATTAAATTAAATCCTCATTACAATTATTATTGCTGCTGACGGTAGCTGCTGCAGATTCAATCGAATTCCCCGTTGTCATAATTATAGATTTTAATATACGTAGGTAAATTGTCCGGCTTATATTTTGGGCTTGATTATTTCATGGAAATGTAATTTAATTTGGAATATTATATGAAAACCAGATTAATTTATAAAGTACGATAATAAAATATATTTTATTAAATATGGAATTTGGAAAATTGAATTTCATTGATTTAAATATTCATTGGTAAATGTAATCAGAAGGGGAGGATGCTTCATTTTCTGAGACGGACAATGTGATGCGACAATTTTAGGAGTTTCACAGTTAGGAGTTATGTGTATAATGCATATTTATCCTTACTAGAGGGATGTTTTTATAATAATTATTGTGAGACATATTAACTCGTCGAGTACCGTCATTATAGACACAATTAAAGAACAATAGGTTGCGGTCTCCGGTGTCCTCGCGTTGTTTGACAGTTTAAATTAACTAAAAATCGCGGGTTATTCACGTAAAAATAGCGAGAAAAGTTCTACTACTTTCGAACCATTTTTTTTTAAGGGGGGAAAATCATCGAATGACTGCTCCCGCCTGGGTGAGGCGGGAGGGAGTGTCAGACTCTTACTGACTAAAAACCACCCCGTTCCTTCTCCTGCACGGTGAGTCGGAGCCCCGGTTACCCGTTAGGTTTTCCGCGACTCCGAATCGGCATCGGCCGTATTGGGCCCCATCTGTGGTGGTCTGATGGCTCTTTGAGGCGCGCGCACTTTCGAACCATAGAGGGGTTCTTCCTCATGAGCAACGTGCGCGGTCGCAGCGATGGCGCACAGCCTACCTGTTGGCTAGGTATTTTCACATGAGTAACCCGCGATTTTTAGTTAATACTTTAGGGATCTTAAATATATGTATCTTCTTTAATAATATCATCATCTCTGCTTATGCTTTAAAAAGCATGATGTTGTGTTATGATAAGAGATAGAACGATTTTCATGTATGAATATTTAAATAACAATCCTACCTCCATAGGACGTTAAATTTCAATGGAAATTTCCTGCCATTTGATGTCCCGAAATCCAAAATTTTGTACGTGATGTCATCAAAATGATATATATTGAAGTGAATGTTTCCTTTTTCCAGAGTTTATGAAACGTAACCTTTTGTCATTGTCAATTTATGCGAAGATTTCCCTTTGTTATTATGTTCCCGAACCGTTCAATGGCTTTCGACTGTTTTCTCGGTATCGAAATAAACAAATGAGTAACGATTCTTTTTTTTTGGGCAAGTACGTTGGAAAAAAAGTGGCGTAATGTCACTTAGAAATGATTAAAGCACTAAAATGTCAGTAGTGTATTTATGTCTGCGTGTATATGCAACACCGTAATGTATGAAGTGCAATGACGGGCCATGTTATGCGACAGATGTCCTTCATTTCAATGTGTGTTTATGTCTATAGTAGCCAGATCGCGTTCCGCGCGCGCCTCAAAGAGCCATCAGACCACCACAGATGAGGCCCAATACGGCCGATGCCGATTCGGAGTCGCGGAGAACCTAACGGGTAACCGGGGCTCCGGCTCGACGTGCAGGAGAAGGAACGGGGTGGTTTTTAGTCAGTAAGAGTCTGACACTCCCTCCCGCCTCACCCAGGCGGGAGAAGTCAATTGATGATTTTCCCCCCTTAAAAAAAAAAATAAAAAAATAGTAGCCAGATGCCACAGTCGTTGTTTCAAGAGACTGTCACCCAAATACTGAAAGACTACTCAATTTTAAGTTGTACTTAAATATCGTGCCATCTCTGTCCTTTTACTAAGAATTTATAGAGACAGAACTATACTTAAGCCCGACTTAATTTGAGTAGGATTGGTTCACTTGTTTTTAGGTGATTTATAACTCATTTGTATGGGAATTAAAAGTCAGTTAATAATTTATTTATCTTTAATTCACCTATTTTTTTTAAATGCAATCTCCAACTCGTCTGCCAAGCGTAGAGATTATGGCAGTAGTGAATTATAACAGGCTATTGTTGTTGATGAAGCTGTCCAGACTCCTTTCAGTACCATTATAGACCTTATATTCAATGTTTAGAGACTACTTTTGTATGAAAAAATGTTGAGGATTCTTCATTATCGCGGATTAAGAAGTCAATTTTAAATCGTCTATCTTTCATTTCTAGAATTAGGCTGTTGTGTCATATTGAATAGAATTGTCATAATTATTATGTTTAGCTGCAATTTTGTCGTTCCAAATATGGGACTAACAACTTAATATACACCGAAAATTGGGTATCAACAAAGAGTAGGGTTAGATTCAGTTTTAACCAGATTTATGAGAGCGTGTTATTAAGGAATTACCTGCTATTTATCCTCCAACGAAAGTTAAACCCGTTGTAAAAGTTTTTGACTCCTAAACTAACTCCCGTCAGATTTCAAAATGACAACGCTATCTCTAGAGACTCTAGAGTTTATATTACGGTGTAAGAAACAAATATATAATAATATGAAGTTTATTATAAGTCGTTTTATAAACTTATAAAGTATGAAGTAGCATTTAATAGCTCTTTAGAAAGTTACTAACTTGGGAATGGCGGATCACATACTGTAATGTGAGTATTTTAAGTTCGTATAAATAAATAAGATTCGTTCGAGATACGAATTGTTCTCTAGGGCGTTGAGGGTTAAAATTGTCGTTGGATTTTTGTGGAACAGTTTCGTCGATTAAGAGTTAAATAATAAAGTAGTCGTGGAACTGGTAGTACGTTCTACCCTGGTGCAATTTTATTTTCACATGCATGGTATACATAGATACATACTTACCGAAAAGTTTATACCTCTATAATATGATTATTAAATACAGTTATTTTCTCTAAATAAATTAAATGTTGATGTTAAATATCTCCTCGTATTTCAAGATAAAACAATTCTTTTTTTGATAGATATAAGTAGTCAGCATTTTCCATTTAAATGAGAACAAACATGGAAAATTATTTAAATTTTACTTACATACACATAAGTCTTGATTATATACCGTAAAACGAGGTGAATAGAATTCGAGGAGTGAATAGATACAGAAATAGGGTGAATAAATCTTAGAATATTTTCCCAAAATTTCCCAACCCCTCTTCTGTATCTATTCACCCCGTTTTACATTTAGTAGACATGGCCACAGTTTGTTACCCATTTTGACCATTTAAAGTCGACATGGAAAAAGAAAGTATGAAAGTCAATATAAAATGAATAAAAACACGGAGATCACACACAATGCTCATATGTGGATCATTAACTTATATACTTAGGAAAGCCTGCATAAAGTTATATTAACGCAAACAATTTAGGGAACGGAATCGTATTTGAGTTGTGAAAAGTAATTATAATGTAGTGCTGCGAACGAAGGTGGTGTTTGCTGAAAAGATTTATGTATACTCCGCTTCTATCGGTCCATAATATAGCAATGTATGCATGAGAAGGTTTTTAAATTAGAGAGAGTCACGACTTATACCTCTATAATATGTATTGTGAAGTTAAATATTTAAACATTACGTCTCGTCTTTCAATCGTTAAAGGGGTAAGCAAAGATGCACATTAGAGGTACAATGTAACATCTTATTTCCATTCGCCACATGGTAAAATCCACTATGATACCTATTACTATGGGTAATATGAAATAGGGGGCAGTAAAACCTACAAATAGGATACAATTACAGACTTCATACGGCTACGAGAATGTTCGAAAAATTTACAAAAGAAACCTTGCCGTCTTGTGGCCATTGGACTATATTGAGGTAGTCAGGCAAGCAAAAATATTTATATTACCTTCATGCACGCATTTGTATTATCAATGCAAATGCAACTCACATTACAAAATGTGATCAGCGTTTATGGCGCCGAAGCGCCCGCGTAATCGCGTCGTCGCGCGTATAAAAACACCCGTATACGTGCGTTGCCGCGTGTATAAAAAACGCTGTGTTCAATGGGCTTAAGAGTAAGTTATATTCATTGTGGAATACTTATGTTTGATATTACGTGTAAATTATATCACATCATCACATGGAGAGCCGCAATAAAGATTGCCACATACTACATAGATCGAAGCCACGGGCAGGGGCTATAAGATGCGCATTCATCCTTTTTATAGCCCGCATTATGTTGATAAAGTTCACAGACCCATTCAGACCTTTATATTAATATGGTGTGACTCGGTTTTATTGATAAAAGCTCAGAGTATCTATAAGATTTTTGTAAATAGCAATAAATTGCCGGAAAATGTATTCGTATATATCTTTCTCCTGAATAAGTATATCTATAGTGAGTCTTTGAAAAGCAGGCCGACATAGTTGCCTTTAACACAAAGTTTGGTTCAAGTTCCTTTATGTACTCCATCATTACGACCCAGGCCTTTAACCATTCAATGCTTGGACTAGATTTTCAGTTTTTATATTTATGGTACTTATAATTAATAATACAGTAATACACATTTAATCTTTAAATGCCTTATTACGAATACAATTCCACAAAGATCGGAGCAATTCCGCTTATGGAAGGTATGAAGAGAAAACAGTTTCAACTTAACGGTGTGACAATAATGACAAAAATCGATCACGCATTATTAATGTACGCGAACCTTTATCGCTAGTTGACATTTACGCTTTTATCAATATTCGTCAGATAAAGTGATAAATTAAACGATAGGTTCCTGTCTGCAGTGATTTTGTGTTTTGACATGTAGTATATTATGGTGATACCTTGATTTTCTAGAGCATGCAAGTGCAGTTGCACTACTATAACTAACTATACATATTGCTCCACGCAAAGGGGTCTCTGGTTAAATGATCGGGTCGGGAAATTATAATTGGGGTTTTTTGTAGATGACAATATGCCGCCTCCGTCTAATCTTTCAAGGAATAACGGGTATGATCTTTTGTTACAACGTATAGATTTTAAATGGTAGTTTTATTTTTTAAGGGGTGAAAATCATCGAATGACTTCTCCCGCCTGGGTGACGCGGGAGGGAGTGTCAGACTCTTACTGACTAACAACCACACCGTTCCTACTCCTGCATTTCGAGCCGGAGCCCCGGCAACCCGTTAAGTTCTCCGCGGCTCCGTATCGGCATCAGCCCTATTAGGCCGCATCTGTGGTGGTCTGATGGCTATTTCAGGCGCGTGCGGAACGCGCCGCGGCGCCGCACGCTTGGGTCTGGTTCTGGTCGGGCGGCGAGCTACCCATGCTCGCCGTCCGCAGGCCCGTGCTTATGGTGCTCGGAGATCGCCCCGCGATCCCTGACGCCCGGAGTTTCCTTTGCGGCGGATGGGTAATGAGGAAACAGCGCTTCGCTGCCTCATGCGCCCCGGCTCCTCCTTAGCTAGCAAGAGTGCTTCGCAAAAAGAGGTGACGGCATCCCAGGCCTCTTCGTTCCGCATCATGGCCCGGACTAGAGCCGGACGCGAGAGGTCGCCTTCGCCGATCACATAAATCTAGAGGTATATAAAAATACATCACATACATCTTTCCCACATTGGTAGAAAATATTGAAATAATTAAAAAATATTAAAATATTATATATAGAAAATTTGGTTTAAGATACATCATTTGAATCATATATATTACATACGGTCGAATTGAGAACCTCCTCCTTTTTTTAAAGTCGGTTAAAAAGATCAAACGACAAGCGCATAAATGTAAACAACGTCACAGGATTAATTCATCACCACTTACGTGATATTCGACCCATCACATCCTCTTTACACAATGACCCATTTTGGCCCAAAATGGCTACAAGTCACCTGTATACCTATAAAGAAATAGCTCCTATATGCTCTTAAAGTTACAGAGTAATTTTGTTCAGGCGTTTTTGTTTATATTTGCTCGCAATCTCGATGGTGTTTCAGACCCCTGTCAGCAAGTTGGAGTAATCGTCAATAGTAGAGACAAAGAGGTATTGACTTGAGTGTAATTATGTGTGATAGGGCTGGTACATGATGAATATCTGGTAAAATAAGTTTTGATTGTGATGATATTATAGGACAAGCGATAAAAAAAGGATGGACTCTGAACAAACTTGAATTGAAAACTTGAAATAACCTACTCTTTAAAAATGTAACCAAAATTCATATGGACACCATTTAATTTGCTCATGTCAAGCTTTTTTGCATCATAATTGCGGCAGTATTAGTGCCGTTACACACGTTCCCGTTGCCGGGTAGCCGGTGCCGAGTACCCGGCGGCGCAGTATATACAATTTATACCGGATCGTGTGAAAGCTAGAGTAAATGGCCATACACTGGCCATTTACTCTGCCCTATTCTGGAGGCTGAGTCACCCTCGTCCGTAGGAGAGTACCCTTAAACCAGAATCCCTACACGTGGCCTCCGGGTGGTGCTAACCAGGTGACACTTTGGTGGTAGGCTTCGGCCGCCGGCTTTATGACCACCCACCGAGCAAAAGCGTGTCGCCAAGCGGCCCAGCCGTGTTCCGCCACGATGCTCGGTGACGCCGTATGAGAGGATGGGTCGAGATGGTTGTTCCACTGTAGACTGGCCGGTCTGACGCGCGCTGGTGTAGCTACACCGGGTGTCCAGTCGCGGAGGGTAGCGGGATCCGAGGCACGGTGCACCGCTGGCCGACCGTAGATAGTTGGGGGCCCAACTAGCGTGCTAGCCACACGTGAAAGGCTGCCCCGCCATCTAGCGAAAAATCCCATGGATACGCCATCGTGCCGGTTGGCGACCGGAGGAGAGGGCCTGATGGATATTCGTGGGGGGGCTCGGGCGTCCCCGCAGTCTCCAGACTGGCCTCCCAATGGTGTGGCTAACTGCGGTGCGCGTCGAGGGGTCGCCTGCGTGGGGGACCATTTCACTGCCATCCTCTCAGCAACCTTCCACTCTACATCAATGACACCGAGAAATAAGAAAAGGGTTCAACAGCGGCTGCACTCCTCTCCCTCAAAGTGCACCTCTCAAATATTCGAGGTTTGCACTCTAATGTCAATGCGGTCCATCACCACCTCGAGACCGAGAACCCTACACTCTTGTTTCTCTCGGAGACCCAGATCAGGTGCCCGTCGGACGTATCCTACCTGAATTATCCTGGTTTTTCCCTGGAGCACAATTTTGTTCCGCATGCAGGTGTATGCGTATACGTCCGAGACGGCATCTGTTACCGGCGTCTCCGAAACCTTGAGCACCCTAGTTTTTCTGCCCTTTGGATACTGGTAGACACAGGCATGGAGAAAATTCTTTATGCCTGTGTCTATCGGTCGCACAGCGGAGATTTGGAGGCGACCAGATTAGCGCAATATCTCGGTGAAGCGGCGGATGCGGCTCGACAGGCGTACCCTTCGGCCCAGTTGGTGTTACTGGGGGATTTTAACGCTCATCATCAGGAGTGGTTATTCCCATACCAGTGCACCGACCATGCTGGAAGGGAAATGCGTAAACTTGCGCTTTCGCTCGGCCTGACTCAGCTGGTCCAGGAAGCCACAAGGGTACCCGATGTCGATACGCACACTGCCAATTGCTTAGACCTTCTGCTGACAACTGATCCAGATCGCTACTCGGTGACAGTCTCATCACCTCTAGGTAGCTCCGACCACTGTCTGGTGAAATCTGTATCCACACACTCCCCACCAGATCCGAGTCCCAGAGGACCTCGGCGGATGTGGCGATACAAGTCAGCGGACTGGGATGGGATGCGATCTTTTTTTGCATCCTATCCTTGGCGGCCCGTCTGCTTCTCTTCTGATGACCCGTCAGCTTGTGCGGAAGCCGTAACAGGGGTGCTGCGCCAGGGCATGGAATACTACATTCCATTCTCGGACGTGACATCCTTTGGTGGGTGCCGTCCTTGGTTCGATGCCAACTGCGGACGTGCCGAAGCGCAAAAGCAGGCGGCATACTTGGCATGGGCGGATGCCAGGCGCCGTAGGGCTGATGACATTCATCAAAAGAAGAGAGCCTTTAATCGGGCTGCCAAGTCATGCAAAAAGGCATTACGGATGGCTCGATTTAACCACATTGGCCGTATAGGGAACAAACTAGCTTCCTACCCAGCGGGAAGTAAAGCTTTTTGGTCCCTGGCCAAGGCGGTTGAATCGAACTTCTGTCGCTCCTCACTTCCTCCGCTCCTGAGGTCTGACGGGACGCTGGCTCACACTGCGGTAGAGAAAGCGAATCTATTTGCTTCTCTATTTGCGGAATCTTCGCGTCTTGACACTGGTGGCGCCTTGCCTCCTTCTCTTAATAGCGTATGCAAGACGAATTTGTCGCAAATTCGCATTCGACAGAAGGAGGTATATAGGACGCTACGCGATCTGGACGTGAACAAGGCCAGTGGTCCCGACGGAATCCCAGCCCTGGTTTTAAAAACCTGTGCGCCTGAGTTGTCTCCAATCTTGACACGTCTGTTTCGCCTGTCCTTGGAGACGGGTCTAGTACCGGCTGCATGGAAGCTAGCCAACGTACAGCCTGTGCCTAAAAAGGTAGTCGTGCCGACCCTAATAATTACCGTCCTATTTCAGTCACGTCCATACTCTGCAAGAGCATGGAACGTGTACTCAACAATAGACTCCTGGCATACCTTGAAGGTAACGATCTCCTCAGCGATCGGCAATACGGGTTTCGACGTAACCGATCGACTGGGGACCTACTTGCGTATGCCACTCACATATGGAGCGAGGCCATAGAGGGGCACGGGGAGGCATTAGCAGTCTCCCTCGATGTCTCGAAGGCCTTTGACAGGGTTTGGCACGACAGTCTAATCGGCAAGCTTCCTGCATATGGACTTCCTACTGGTCTGTGCAGATGGATAGCAGACTTTCTGAGGGATCGGTCAATACGAGTAGTCATCGATGGCTGCTCGTCTGACCAATTCGGTATTAATGCCGGCGTCCCTCAGGGGTCAGTACTTTCAGCGACGCTCTTTTTGCTGCACATTAACGACCTGCTTAAGCCCGGTATCTTTGGGTATGCAGATGACAGCACAGTTGTTGAAAGGTATGTGTCCAGTGCGCGGACTAGCGGAACACAGATCCAGTCTTTAAGAGAATCCATGGTCGATCGTTTGAACTCGACCTTGAAGGCGGTCTCCGACTGGGGTGACGCCAACTTGGTTAGGTTCAACGCTAGCAAAACCCAGGCGTGTCTATTCTCCGCCAAACGGAGTCAATTTCCGCTGGCTCCTACTTTCCGGGATGTGTCCGTACCGATGACCGATCATCTTGAGCTTCTTGGTGTAACTCTGACGCCCACACTCAACTTTGGCTCTTATATAGAGTCAAAAGCGCAACTGGCTGGTAGGAAGTTGGGTATCCTATGGAGGGTGAGACGGTACATTTTTTTTTTTTTTTGGTTTAAATAGTTTATTCTCAAAAAGACAAAGGAAGTCACTTACATGAGAATATAAGCTAACACAAAGTAAATAAACTAAATAAGGTCACCGATACAATCAATCAAAATACGTTACCATAAAATTAATGATACATGCTTAATGTAAAAAACAAAATTAACAATAAATAGGTATAGTGCCATTTTACCCGTTCAACGGTTTTATTCTCAACCAGTAGGCTAGTGACTTGTTTCAATTATATATTTACTTAGTTGAGATTTAAAACCGCTGAAAGAGCTTACATTTTTTATGTGGGACGGTAAACTGTTATAAAATGTTGCTCCTTCGTATGTAATGTCTTTTTTGGCGTAATTTGTACGTGGCCTTGGTAGGACAAGTAAGCTAGGTCTACGAAGGCTGCGGTTACTGATTTGTGATTTTTTGGTAAATTTAACATTTGTGTGAATAGTTCCATCTATAATTTTTCTTATCAAAATACAAGTATTGTACATATAAAGCTGTTTGATATTCATGAGCTGTGTCTCATCAAATATTTTGCATGTAGCAGTTAGGTACGGATAACAAAATAATATTTTAATGATTTTATTTTGCACTCTTTGTAGTTCCTGTATCTTTGTTTTACGCCGAAACAATTGCTGAGCCTGTACCAGGCACAGGTTCGGTCCTGTATGGAGTACTGCTCTCATCTTTGGGACGGCTCGGCAAAATATCAGCTGGACGCGTTAGAGCACATTGAGAGGCGTGCCAAGAGGCTCATCGACGATGATGCGCTTGTGAAGGCTCGGCTTCAAAGCCTCGAGCACAGGCGTAAGGTTGCAAGCCTTTCGGTTTTCTACCGGATACATTTCGGTGAGTGTGCAGGGGAATTGCACAACTTGATTCCCCCTAGTCCTTTCAATCATCGTACCACAAGACAATCGGCGAAGCGTCACCGATTCATGGTAGATGTTCCGCCCACACGCACGAAGCGCTTCGCTTCAAGCTTCCTTGTGCGTACTGCTAAAGAGTGGAATTCTTTGCCAGAATCTGTATTTCCTGAAGGGTACAACCTGGGAGTCTTCAAGGCCCGAGTGAATAGGTTGCTTATGGCACGACGTGCTACATCGTAGACCGCATCATCGCTTACCACCAGGCGAGATAGTGGTCAAACGTCGCCCCATCAAATATAAAAAAAAAAAAAAAAAAAAAAACACTGCACCGCCGCACGGGTACCCAACACCGGCTACCCGGCAAACGGAACATATGAAAAGGAAGTTAGTGTATTTAACTGCTCAGTTCTTGTAGTACAAGATGAATAATCCGATGGTAGTCCTCTTTCAATCTGAGTGTGGCAAATAGATTTATTGTGCATAGAAGACATGTCATGTTTCACCCCCTTTGAAGAATAAACGATTCAACATTTTATAAGTTTTTTCTTCTATACAAGCTAATTCAATCATCAGCCTTGTACAATAAAAACTCTCCTTAAATTTTCCATTGTACTTAAACTTTTATTTTGAGAGACGTACCGTAAAAATGCTATTTGAATGCGTCATTCTGTGTTTCAATCGTCGTCTGAATCATTCAATATTAAACCTTCAACGCTTATATTTTCTGTCGTATTTTTTAGTGTGTTCGTTCGAGGGAGTTATGGAGCTTTTTAGGTTCTTTTTTGCGTTACTTGTTTTGTTCTGAAGTAGTTGTCTGTGTCATTGTTTCGTTGATGTAGTGCTTGTATATGGAGTGGAGTTATTGATGAAGAGTATGTAGGTACTCGAAGTGTTCAACTTCTGTATGTAGACATTCAGAAATAGGTGTAACTATTTTGGATTATTATGAAATAAAAGATTAAGAATATGAAAGTTAGCTAAGTTGAGACGCAGAATTTATTGTTTTTTTTTTCGGGGGCCAGTATTTGCGTATAGATTTCATCTTGGAGTTAGGTTTGGTTCAAATATTTTTATAATCATTGATGCCTTGTTCGCTTTTCCGTTGAAGAAATATATTTCGATGGTAAAGTTTTAAAACCTACCAGACTATTTTTGGAATGATATCATTAAAGCCGCTTATCAGATAAAACACGTTCACAGCCGTTTAAAAATACCGACATACCCGAGTACCAAGTGGGTGTATCTCCAAAAATATCTCCTCACACATATGTAGGTAAAGGTATTTAAAATAAAGGGATATGTAAAAGTGTTTATTGTTTATTCAAAGTTGCCAGCATTTTTAGTATTTTGTAAATTTTATTATCACTACATAGTATAAAACAAAGTCGCCATCCGCCGTCTGTCTGTCCCTATGTATGCTTAAACCTTTAAAACTACGCATCGGATTTTGATGCGGTTTTTTTAATAGATAGAGTGATTCTTAAGGAAGGTTTTTATGTATAATACATGCATATTGCACCCATGCAAAGCCGCTATGGTGGGTCGCTAGTTCTTATATAAACGACGTTTAAACTGTCATACACCTCAAGGACACCGGTGACTGCAACCGTTCTTTAATTATGTCTATAATGACGGTACTAAACGAGTTAAAAAAACTGACTTCAACCCCCTTTTCTTTTGAAATCGGTTAATTAATGTACTAAAACTTTCTCCTAAGTATAACTTACAATTTTCTGAAAAGCGTATGGAAATTGGATCAGTCAATCGTGAGACAACCGCGCACACATATATGTACATACATACAGGTGAAACTGATTCCATTAATTATTTTATTCAAAACGGATATGTTGCTGGTTTGAACTCTTTGTAAGATCCACAAATAGTTGTTTTAAGTGGACTTATGTTATGTCAATATCAATATTCCGATTCCAATATTGAATCTTATGAGATGGATCTCATATATTTTTAGGAGAGCCAAGATTTTGAATAACTATGTAGATATGATATAACTCCACGCCTGTCTCCCATGGGGGTAGGCAGAGACTAAGGAACGCCAATTACTACGATTCTTACATACCTCTTTCGCTTCATTAACAGTCATCAATCTTTTCATGCATGCTCGTCGGTTAAGGGTACTTTTAATTTGGCCCTTCTTTAATATATCGCCAATCAAAATAACAATGTTTTTACATAATACTACAGAAACTATTACTATTAATACTACAGAAATTAGGAATCCTGCCATATTGATGACTGCACGGCTGGTGAGGTGGCTGGGCAACTGGCTGCCGTGCAACGTGTCGCGGGTTCGATTCCCGCATGGAACAACACTTTGTGTGATCCACAAATTGTTGTTGAGGGTCTGGGTGTCCTTGTGTATGGGAACTTGTATGTTTGTAAATGCACCTACGACACAGGAGAAAATCCTAATGTGGGGCAACGTTTTTTAACACCTTGAACGCCATGGGGGACAGCGTATGGGCTACGCTAGCAGAGGATTTACCTATAACAGTTTTCTGTCGGCAGTCAAAGCCTTAAAAAAGAAAGAAAAAGAAAAGAATACTTCTAACTTATTTAATACAAAGAGATAATTAGGTTATCTGGCAACTAGCACATTTAAACTGTGACACTATAATACCGTAGTTGTTTTTCACCAAATAATTAACAGCTTTGCCAACAAAAGACCTGCAAATAAGAGTAGAACGCTAAAAGTTTACAAACGACGAACTTTAAGACACTAAATTGTATCTAAAAGATCAACACGAACGTATAAGATCCCTTGAAACCTATATAAATTTAATTAGACCACGATATTAGAGCGTGATAACTGTCGTGGGATCTCAATTTTAAATTTTCAGTGGGTCAAATTATTGTCTCATTATCATTATCGATCAGAATACATCCACTGTTACACAATCGCTGCTTCAATTTCTAGATTTATACAATTAGTTTGGTAATATTAAAGTAGTTAATATTAAAGAATAGTCCATAATCCATGCCTAAAACATAACATAACATTACATCATGCCTTTGATCCCCGAAGTGGTAGGCAGAAGTGTACAAATTGACACCCACTTTTCATTATTTATGTTATGAGTCCCCTGTTATAGGGGGTGGGCCTATTGTCATATACCGGGCACAATTCCAGACTCCGTGCTACTACCGGGATTTTTTTAAAAATCCAGTAATACTTTACCGTATTCGGGAATCGCACTCACCGCCTAGCGACCACTCGGCTAACAAGGCAGTCATGTCCAAAAACCTTTCTCATTGAAATTAATGGATTTGTGCAAGTAAATGTTTAAAAAGTTTACACTTACAAATGCTGTTACATAGGACTAAAAAAAAAGAGAATTAGGCGTTACCTTAAACACAAACTCCTCACAATTTCCCTTCGTATCTAACAAAAAATATACGACGCAATATTATGTTTTTAGCTCACGACATTCGAGGCAACCCTACCCAAAATCCTTCATTGCCTCACCTAATAATATCTAATGGTGATTGACGGCGCAAAAACCTGATGTCACCCGAAGTTTTCCGATTAAGTGGCGAAGTAATCAATTGTAAATGGAGACACTCCTTTGGGTTTAGGACTTAATAGTGCCTAGATTTACTAGAAATGGAGATTGGGTAGTGAGGATAAATTGAAGAAAGGTTCTATTTAGTCATATATAGGTTGGTTAAGTGACATTGTAGTCTTCGTTGTTTTTGTAAAAAAAAAACCAATCGAGTTTCTTGCTCGTTCTTCTCCATTCGAAACTACACTTTGGAACGAGCAACTAGTTTCACTGACAAATCCAGTTGACATTGCAAAAGGTAATACTAGAAGCTGAAGAATTTTTTACTAGAAGAATGGAAATAATTAGAAAACAGTATAAATACACAAATGTCTCTTTTGTTTGCAAGCCGGCTATTGATCCTGCACACGATATAGAGGTACATACGTAGAAGAAAATAACATCTTATTACCTGCTTCGGCTGCCTCGTTGGCCGAGTGGTCGCAAGTGCGAATCCCTAAATCCCCAACAATCCTCAAACTCCTAATCCACAAAAGGCCAGTAACGCACTTTTTACGCCTCTGGTGTTCCAGGTGTCCATGGGCGACGCCGATTGCTTACCATCAGGTGATTCATCTGCTCGTTTACTGGCTTATCCCATAAAAAAAGTAAAAAGTGGGTATTACATTGTACAGTCGCATTAAGTGCCGTAATGTGCACCTCTGCCTACCCCTTCAGGGATAAAAGGCGTGATGTTATGTTATGTAGCATCTTATTCTGAGACATAGCACATCACATAGTTCCAAATGCAATTTACTAAAGGAAACCTAAACGCTTGAAGATGATGGACTCTATCCCATATCGTATGACGTGTGGGTAGGAACTTATTTTGGGACATTTTATATGGAAAGCTATTTATATTACTGCTTGTAGAAATATTTAGGTTGAGGTACGGTCACTAGAGTGTGCTAGTAAAATTCTTGGCTTTCCTGTAAAGGCTAGCCTATATGAATATAATTTTCGTTTTTGATACAAATGTGTGCTTCGTGCCCACATACATACATCTATCAACAGCCTATAAGTGCCAACTGCTGAGTAAAGTCTCTTCTCACACGGAGAAGGTTTGAGCACTAACCACCACGCTTGCTCAATGCGGGTTGGCGATTTCAAACTTATAATAAGAAATTATAAGCCTAAGTTTCCTGACGATGTACATATAACTCGGTAAAAGTCGCATTGGTACCTTACCCTTAGGTGTCGAACCTGCACTTTCATGCATGAGAAGCGCCCGTCTTGAAACTTCAGCTTTATGCTTACACCCTTCTGAACTAAAATGCAATACGTAATTGCTTAATGCATTAATTAATCAGTTGCGATAATGATTTTCGACACCGATTTTATCATTTGAAACTTTGTTCTTTATAATGATTACTAAATATGAGTTCTAATTCTATTTACTTAAAGATCGAACTCATGGTGTCATTCTACCTCTAGTTGCAATTTAGCAAAATACTAAACTACCAAAGGCCTTTCTATTGCCATGCTTAAAAGTTTTAAAAATCGAACGTGTGTCGATTTACGACAATGTCTGAAACCAGCAGGCTAATTTTGAACAACATTGTCGGAATGTTGTTTTGTAATTTGCATTGCCAATTTGTAACCTTGATTTCAGTCACCACCGGACCAAGAGTCAGGGCAGAACAAGAAACTCTTAAAAAAAAATTATTAGTTGATATCCCAGGGCGCCATGATTCTCTTAATGTGGGTATAAATAAATGTACTTGAAACAATGTTATACAAAAAAAATTGATTAAGCTATCACATGCTACTAAGTGACCAGTGCTCAATTGGTAGCATGCCCTTTCGTACTTAAAAATAGGATGTTTTTTAAGGGCAAAAGTCATCGAATGACTGCTCCCGCCTGGGTGAGGTGGGAGGGAGTGTCAGACTCTTACTGACTAAAAACCACCTCGTTCCTTCTCCTGCACGTCGAGCCGGAGCCCCGATAACCCGTTAGGTTCTTCGCGACAAAATTAGCATGTTTACTACTAGTACCTACATAAAACATTTAGAAAATAGAATCGTTTACAAAATGAGGACATGTTTATATTAAAAGAAAACAAGGTTAGCGAGTTATAGGAATCATTTATTGCGTATTGAGGGTAGATGACACATATTTAAACATTCCGTTTATCATCAATCATATTCAAAATCATTACAACTTTAGTATACACAATATTCATTAATTCACAAATATACAGAATAATAATTAGCACAGAAATAATTCATTATAATGGAATAATGTCTTGCGACCTTATTCCCGACCGCCTATTTACCAATTGGAGAGATGTTGCTTCGGTGACGCCGCGTAGCCAAGTGACTCCCGTCCAGTAGTGTTCAAAAAGGCTGCCATGCCGCGCCCCTCCAACTATCCTATGACGTTTTCTGTTTGAGTGCGTCACAACCGGAAGCGTAGAAAAATAAGTGCGACAACATCCGGCTATCCTGCTCACGCGTTCGTCCTCGAACAGCGTTTTGGTCCAATGTGGAAGCTGGAAACATTTGATAAAGATAGTTAGTTTGACTATTTTACTCTGAACGCAGGTGACCCAGCTTTAACATCGGACTGTTCATAAGGTGTTCGAAATTTGAAGCATGCTATCCCATCGGCGGCTAACATGTTCTTGCTTGCATCTGTGGCTTAAACTAGATCAATGTTCACTTTGTATCGATCTAGTCGTGTATCACCACTTATATAATACAACAGCGTTCACAACGGATGCCTGTTGTTTCTAACACCGAACACCCTATAACATCCTCAATGTTTCAAGCGAATATATTGGACCATAATTAATAACATCTCAACACAATCATAAAGAAAAATCGTAAAGTAAGATTTACTGAGGCGAGATTAATTGTTAAAGCAAGCACAACAAAATTGTAAATAGTTTAGTAATAATTACCCTTGAACTGGAATTTTGTCTATGTACCTTCGACAACATCCGGTATGTCAGCAACATGGATCCAGGGTTTCATATTCTCAACGCACGCAATGCCATCGTACTTCTTTGAAGACCTTTCAGCTCCTCTCATATCCGCCACTTGATATCTATCGTGCCCCAAGACATTTGTAACTTGAAAGGGTCCTTTGTATAGAGGTAGCAGTTTAGTGCTTTGCCCATCATTTGTGTAACTCGGTATTTTCAGTACCACCAAGTCTCCAATCTTGTAAATGTGGGCCTCTTTTCTTTTCAAGTCGAAAGATGCTTTTTGTCGTTCTGCATTATTCTTTATGTTTGCGTCGACTTCATCCCTCAACGCAGTTACGTCAACAGAATGATCATCATTATCGTCAGTGATCGCGTCATTATTCATTCGAATTCTGAACCCGAAAAACACTTCACTTGGGACAGCGGACGTGGTTTTATTAATTGTGCTATTGATGCCTTGTTGTATGCTAGTTATGTGCTGATCCCACTTATTATAATCAGTATCGGCACTCATGCTACGTAATGCTTCCAAAATTGTTTGATTATAGCGCTCGACTTGACCATTTGAGCGTGGAATCGCAGTAGCAATGATATGTAGCCTAATATTTTTATTATTGCAATAAGTGGTGAATAATTTTGATGTGAACGCACTTCCTGCATCACAAATAAGGCGTTTTGGATTTCCAAATACCTTAAAAATTTTATCTAATTCGTTCGTAACAAGTTTACTTTTGTGTTTCTTACAGCCGAAATAAAAACAAATTTTGTAAAAGAGTCGACTATCACTAACAAATAACTATTTTTCTGTGTAGTTTTAACAAAGGGGCCGAGGTGATCGACGTGAAGTGTGTGGAATGGCCTGGCAAATTTCGGGATTGGGTGTAACTTCCCTGGTTTTTTCCCGTGAATGTTTTTGTAATAAATACAATTCAGACAGTTTTTAATATATTTCGATACGGTTTTCTTTAATCGAGGGAACCAATATTTTGATTTGATTCGTTCGATAGTTTTATCCACTGCGAAATGCCCTACATCATCATGGTTAGCACGAATTACGTACCATATACATTGTTTCGGTACTAACCAACGCCTGCCAAATGCCGTTCTGCGATAAACTTTGTTTCCTAGTAATTCATACTTATTAAATAAATCTTTATTCGATTCGGCCTCACCTGACTGCAATATCTCTCTTATGCTACATATACTAGGGTCTTGTAACTGTACCGCTAACAACCAATCACCTTCAGTAATTGTATTAACGCTTTTTACTTCATGAGACGCAATATTAATACCTATGGGGTTTCTACTCAGTGCGTCTACATGTTGCATCTGTGACCCAGCCTTATGAACTATTTCAAAGGTGAAATCCTGTGTATACAATACCCATCGACTTATTCGGGGAACTATTTCCTTTTTATTTAATGCATGTCGTACTGCGTTGCAATCAGTAGTAATTTTAAAATTTACTCCCAAGAGATAGTGTCTAAACTTTTGTAGACCAGATATGATTGCTAATAGCTCCAGTTCAAATGAATGGTATTTCTTTTCGTCATCACTAGTCTGACGGCTATAAAAATACACAGGTCTTTCGCCATTAGACGTTAGCTGGGTCAAGATACATCCTATGCCATCGCGACTAGCATCGGTATATAAATTGATCGGTAATTTTGGGTCAAAGACGTTGAGCACTGCATTCTCAATCAATGCATCCTTTAGTTGTGCTACAGCCCGCTCTTGTTGTGGGCCCCATTGCCAGATTGCCTCCTTTTTCAATAACGAAGTCAATGGTTTGCAGAGAAGTGCACAATTCTTAATGAATTTTCTAAAATAATTTATTAAGCCTAAAAATTGTCTTAATTGATGAACAGACTTTGGACATGGGCATTTTGAAATAGCTTCTAATTTTTGACAGCTAGGACTGATACCTCTTTCAGTAATATCATAGTCTAGGAAGGTAATATTATCCTTAAAAAAAGAGCATTTATCTAAGTTAATAGTTAACCCATTTTTGACAAAAATATCTAAAACTTTTTCTAAGCACTCTATATTTTCCTCTATGGTTTTTGTAGCAATAAGAATATCATCCATGTAACATATTACCCTTCCAAAACGTAGATTGCCTAGAACTGTATTCATTAATCTCTGAAAAACGGCTGGCCCATTACACACCCCAAAAGGCATTCTTAAGAATTCAAAATGACCATCACTTGTTATAAACGCCGTTTTGTGCACATCTTCAGATTCAATACTAATTTGATGGTAGCCACTTTTGAGGTCTAAAGATGTATAGAATTTACACCCCTGCAATCTGTCAATGAGGTCCTCAATCATGGGCATTGGATATTTTTCCCTAACAGTGATTTTATTTAACTGCCTATAATCCACGCATAGTCTTTTTGCTCCAGACGCTTTATTGACTAAAAGAGCTGGACTAGCATATGCAGAATTACTATTTTGAATAATCCCATTTTTCATAAGATCGTCTATCAATTCACGTGTGATAGCCCTTTCCGACTGAGACATTCTATACGGTCGTTGATAGATGGGTTTATTAGATGTTAATTGTATTTCTAATTCCACACGTGAGGTTTTTCCTAACTCCGATAAATCTTGAGCAAAAGACCGAGGGTACTTTGACAATATGTTATTTATTGTTAATTGGTATTCACGTGGTGCATTATCAGTTACCTCAATATTATACACAGTCAATGCTCGAACCGATTGAAAGGTTAAGGTTTCCCCTACACGAACGTACATGATATTCTTATCTTCAGTAAAATTTCTTCCTATCAAGATATCACAGCCAGATAGAATGTCAATAATATATAATGAAATAGTTAACTCCACGGAATCGACTTCGAACCTAACAGATACCGACTTAGTTACTGTGGCTGAGAAGCCATTAGTGAATCCAACTAAATTAATAGGTTTATTTAATGGAGATGGTTGGAGCTTAAATTGATTTACTAGTGCAGATGTAATCAAAGAGCAGTCACTACCCATATCAAAAAATGCGGTACATTTTTCATTGTTTATTAAAACCGGTTTGTAAAACTTTTGTTTCATTTTAGGAACAGAAATCATTTTAACTTCAACATCTTTTTCGACTTTTAGTTTTGACTTTGAGTGGCAGGCTGCCTCTAAATGTCCTAACTTCTTGCAGAAGGTACATCGCACCTCATCTTTAATGGTGCAATTGTTCCTTCTGTGCCCTACCTCGCCACATCGATAGCAAGTATAATTTGATGCACTGTTATTACTCACAGGAAACTCCACTTTATTGTCAGATTTATTTGATGCATTTTGATGCCCAGGTAGTAACGACCGAGGAACATGTTTTGATGGCAACGTGTTCCTAGAAGGAACTTCATTAACAGGTGAATGGGTTTTGCCGTGAAGAAACGAGGCTAAATCATCGCAATATCTAAAATTACCAGCTTCGGCAGCTATACTAATATTTTTGTCACCTATTGAGCCTACTATTATAGATATTATATCTCGTTCCCGAAAACTTAACTGTAAGCGATCTATTTTAGATTTTTGTTTAAAGAAGAAATCATATAATGATTGGTTAACTGAAGGTTTTGTATCAATGAGTTCTTTAAGAGACCTAAACATATCACTTCTAACTTGAAACGTATCTGACAAAGTTTCGCGCCATTGCTTCCACTTCCACGTGGTCCACTTAGTTTCATTTTTTTGTAGAGCGTCAAGCCAAGTTTTTGCAGTGTTACGCAGTTTCTGAAGCGCCTGGTACTTAATCATGTTATCAGACCATCCAAACGCACGTGAATTTGCCTCAACCACATTAATCCACATATCTACACTATCCACAAGTGGGTCAAATTCGGGAATCACTGACGATAATACAACATTTTGACTCACGGTTTGTGAATCCTTACGGCGGCGCCGCTTCTTGCGCCTCCGGTCATTGGCACTAGTACTGTTGCTGCTGCTCGAACTGGAGGCAGAAGTAGAAGTACTTGAACTGGTCGATGATGCCCTTCTGGTTCTTCGTTTGCGACCTCGCGGCATGCTTGAGCGTGATGGATACGGTATCCCACTTCTGATATTAAAAGAAAACAAGGTTAGCGAGTTATAGGAATCATTTATTGCGTATTGAGGGTAGATGACACATATTTAAACATTCCGTTTATCATCAATCATATTCAAAATCATTACAACTTTAGTATACACAATATTCATTAATTCACAAATATACAGAATAATAATTAGCACAGAAATAATTCATTATAATGGAATAATGTCTTGCGACCTTATTCCCGACCGCCTATTTACCAATTGGAGAGATGTTGCTTCGGTGACGCCGCGTAGCCAAGTGACTCCCGTCCAGTAGTGTTCAAAAAGGCTGCCATGCCGCGCCCCTCCAACTATCCTATGACGTTTTCTGTTTGAGTGCGTCACAACCGGAAGCGTAGAAAAATAAGTGCGACAACATTTATGTATAAAATATCCTATATTCTATACAATCTAATTAACTCGACCGAAAACAAACAATCACTTAATTTTAATACTAAAATTCCGTTTCATGAATTGTAACAATTACCTAGCTATTTTGAACTAAGCCTGATGTCTAGACTACCCAGACAATAGGTAATTGCCTAACAAAGGATAGGGCTATTGGTGAGGACAAATCTTTTGAATGCCATTCCTATGTCTTGGTTCATTGAGACAATGAACCAAGTAACTACAACCAATACACTCTTAGTTGGCGAACTAACGTGAACGATTGGGGATCGTGGATACATTTTCCGTTACATACTATTATATACATATTAAGCAAAGAATTTAAGTACCTACTTATTACTTTATATCAATATTCCGAAATATAACTAAATATTGTAACATAACATAATTTACCTTAACTTATTAGCATTCAAGTACTTATGATTATATGACAATGCTTATTACTGTTACCTAACCTCGTCTGAAACACAGGATGTCCTAGTTCAGACACCTTATATTGTGAACTTTAGCTTTAAGCAAAACTGTATATGTATTTCTAGACTATTATGTACATTTTATTTATTTTATTAACACGTTAACCGCTGCGTAGGTCACCGGTGACCTACATTAGCGGAGGATTTGCCTTCAACAGTTTTCTGTCGGCAGTCAAAGGCTTAAAAAAGAAGGAGACCTGTTTGTGTGTTTGTTTGTGCGACGTGCGTGCGAAAGTGTTTACCGACTTTAAAGAAAGAGGGGGTTGAAGTCGGTTTTATAAACGTAGTTTGTAAAAGAATTATTCTGTATTTCATGTTATACGAATAATGTGGTAGCAAAACTTTTGACATTATTATTTTTACGTTTTTTGTATTATCTATAAGAAACTCTTAAATTGACTACCTATACATATTTAATGTCGCGGAGAACCTAACGGGTAACCGGCTCCGGCTCGACGTTCAGGAGAAGGAACGGGGTGATTTTTAGTCAGTAAGAGTCTGACACTCCCTCCCGCCTCACCCAGACGGGAGCAGTTATTCGATGATTTTCCCCCCTTAAAAAAATACATATTTAATGGCTTACTCACATAACCGTTTGGCAAGATAATTAGCATAGTTTCAACCCACGCTAGGGGCTCATACTCATAAGCAGCAATGTTATTTTCTTGTCTAATATCTGGTACTAGGTAGGGATGGTAATAAATTGTAGGTAATCAATCATTCCCAGTCCCCAAGCGGTCACCGGTGACCGCTCTCCACTTACTCCATTATATATCTTATTTCTGATGCTTAGAGACTACTTTTGTATGAACAAATGTTGTGTATTTTTCATAATCGGAGATTCAGAAGTTAAAATCATCAAACTGCAACACTTATAGCAACTTAAATACACTTGATTTAAGCCTCTGCCTGTCCCATAGGACATCAATATAGACTAAATGTCACTTGTGAAACAAAAAAGGATTTTACCTAGTGTAAAAACTCGGCCGTTTTTATTGGAATATTTTCACTCCAGAATTTAAACTCCATTTGGTATGGACAGTCACGAATGGTCGCCATCGCTTCATCGATAGTGCCTCGCCGAATCTCCAAACCCTATCGACCCTATCGATGTTTTTTAAACTGGAATATACAAATATTTCTTTCAATTCATAAACGAAAGATTTTCCTAGAGAGACATTGTAGAACATACATATATACTTTTTTAAAAGAGTAACGAATGGAGTTTCTTGCTCGTTCTTCTCCATTCGAATCTACGTTTTGGAATGAGCACCTAGCTTCACCTAGCTTCACTGACGGACTGACTGACAGACTATTATTTATTTTGTATTTGTTGACGTTTCAAAAGTACCAAACTATGGTTTAATTGAAATAAATGCTTTGACTTTGACTTTGACTTTGACTTTGACCTACAGTTTCTGAATGTATTTGAATGTTGGTTCTAATGACGACTTTTTGTTTAATTTTTAGGTACAAAAGGAGAATAATGTTTTTAGTCTACTGGTTATTATTCAAAGTCAAAGTCAAAATCATTTATTTCAATTAGACCAGAAAGACACGTTTGAACGTCAACAAAAAAATTAATAGTGAAGCTATTTGCTCATTCCAAGGTGTAGATTCCTATGGAGAAGAACGAGCAAGAAACTTCATAGGTACTCTTTGTGGGATCCATAAAATGTTGTTCCGAGTCTGGATGTAATGTGTATGTGACATTATATGGTAATAATTTGTTTGTTTGTAAACGTATCAACGACACAGGAGAAAATCCAAGTGTGCGGCGACGTTTTGTATATAAAAAAAATTGGCTCGCAACCCATTACATGGTAATAACGTAGTAATCAATAGGGACTTATTAGGCATGAGTGAGCATTATTTTATGTATGCTTTAAAAACACAACGAAAAATTTTTTAATTGAATTCAAAAATCTGCGTTTATAATTGTGTACGTGTATAATTAGCTAAGGGTCTGTACACACAAGATATGGCAGCGTTCCGCCTTTTCGATGAAACGCATGATTGATTGGAGCTCCATTGAAATACTAATCAATCCCTGTTTTATTGTTACGGGGCTCGCAAGGCAGACCTTTTAAAATATACGCTCTACTGAACTCGGTACAAGAAAACTGTTAGGCAAAACCAAATCTTATTGCAACGTAATAAAGATGATCTCCATTTAAAACAGCATGCAAAAAACCAGTAAGACGTCCTCTCATTAACCATGAGAGGACGTCTTACTGGTTTTTTTTTAATAGAAAAGTTCCATTTTCTCTCCGAGTTCCTTTAAGTGATGGGGAAAATGTGTTTTGGTGAAAATGTTTACGAAATTATAATTTTTTATGTTGTTTGCATACTATGGTTTGTATGAATACGGAAAGTCCACAGGTACTAAAACCGCGCAGGCTACTGGTTTCAAATTACTTAGTAATATTACCGAATGTACCCAAATAATTAAGCAACTATATCTTCTACTATCGCTAAAACGCTAAATTGGTTAGTAACACATTCATTTGAAACACGAACAAAACAAAAGTTCTTCAGCAAAATAAATCGTTAGGCGGTTTTCCGCACCACAGACTATATTTGTCGCACGTGCCATCCTGCGGTGACAGTAACCGAGTCAGAGTGAACTACATGAACGGTTGTGTGGTGAATGAACAAAACGAATGATTTTATTAAACGTAATTGTGATATTTTGACGTTTGTTTTCATAATTTGGTCCACCATGTTGGTCTGAGGTTGATGATTCTGAATGTTTTGTTAATGATAAAGTAAATAAATGATATATTTGTTATTTATAATTAGATTATAGAGAGATGATCGTTTGCGAGACTGATGATCTCCAGCCACCGTAAGCATGGACCTACGGACGGCGAGTATGGGTAGCTCGCCGCCCGACCAGACTAGACCCGAGCGTAAAGCGCGTCGCGTTCCGCGCGCGGAAAAATGACCACCACAGATGGGGTCCAATAGGGCTGATGCCGATACAGAGTGTTGAGGAGAACGTAACAGGTTACCGGGGCTCTGGGTCGAAGTGCAGGAGTAGTAAAGTTATGTGAAGGAGGCTCATAACTTTAAGTTAAAGTAAGTTTCGACATGAACATAGAATGTTACTAGCTTTCGAATATATGGCGTCCGTTTTCAGTCATTTTACGTTGTTCTACATAAAGTTTTGAAAGCAAAGCGTCAAATAATACTCCATGAAAGAAATAACTCTTTTTTGTTTAAGAGGGGAAAGTCCTCCCATGGTTCCTTCCGCCCTGGGTGAGGCGAGAGTGGTCGTCAGTCTCTTACTGACTAAAAACCACCTTGTTCCTACTTTTGCTTCGAGCCGGAGCCCAGAGAACCCTGACTTCATGTCTAATGCTTTTGAAGATACAAAGAAAATATCCATATCTATTTAACTACACAATAAATCTATCATTTGCCTATCTAGAACTTAGAACATACAATAAAAATACGTAACATACATCTACAAAGGGAGTCGTAATAAAAATGGCACTTCCATACAAGCTCTTGAATAATTTCAGACATATTTTTTCTTTAACGAAATTGTTAGAAGTTGAACGTTTCTTGTTATTTACGATTTAATGTTACGAATAACACATTTATTTTACGTATATAGTTTGGGGGAAAACATCTCGCACAACAATACGGGGTTGCTTTTTCCTGAAAAAGCGGGGAAGTAAAAAAATATATTGGTAGTAAACAGGAAGAAAATGTGAACGCATTTACCACTTTAGAAAAACCATATTTTGGTTGATCGTAACTGACAAGTGATAGTTTTGCTTATTTGAAAAAAATATTAGAAGAAACACTTACATTTATTTGTTTGCAAAGTTGGCAGATTGGTTTGACGTAGATTATACAAATAATAGTCCCGTACGGGAACTGAACCGTGTTGAACAGCAGTCATTAACTTGATAGCTGCCTTTTGATAGACTATGTTTGTATACATGGTGACACATCTAACCGTACATAACTACTGTACACTGAGTCTTAAATATGGCGAAAGATCATACAAAACGAGTCCATGATATACTGGTTTTTATAGCTTGATAAGCAGCCGTGTGTATAAGATGTCATACCTACAAAGACATAAAATAAAAAAAAATACAATAATAAGTAGGGCTCCGAATGAGTGCTTACTGTTATGTACCTAATTTATTTTTACAAAGAGGTTTTATTCGTGTCGCTCCAAAAAAAATCTGTATGAAAACATTATACACGTTATTACGCTTTGTACCTACAACATATGAAGATGCTTTATTATTTTTACTAAGAATAACGTTCTTATTGATGTAAGTAGATTTCATTCTTTGTCATTTATTTTTGTTGTCATATTGCGCAGCAGAGTAATTTCATCAGAAGTTCCTATTTCTTAAATAAGATACATATCTTGTTTGTTACTAAAGTCAAGTCTCTATTTGATTTATTTTATAAATAAGAAGCCAAATTTTCATGAAACTATAAAAAATTTGAGAAATCATAATGTATCTATAATTATTCGGCAGTGCGTTGTCTGTCAGTCACTCAATCACGTACTAAGATGCACTTATTTCTTGCAGGCTTTGATTGCATTATTTAATATAATTTCTATCTAATTCAGGGTTCAAATCTAACACCCCATACTCAGTACCCACGGATACTCCGGGCGTCGTGGATCGTGGGACGATCTCCGGCCACCGTAAGCACGGGCCTGCGGACGTCAAGCATGGGTAGCACGCTGCCGGACCCGCGGAGGACCTAACGGGTTACCGGGGCTCCAACTCGAAGTGTAAGAGTAGGAACGGGGTCGTTTTTATTTAGTAAGAGGATGACACTACCTACCGATGCCCCCAGGCGGAAGAAGTCATTCGATGATTTCCCCCCCTTAAAAATCACAAAACCAAACACTCTATCAAGTCAAAAATTCATAAGAAACTCAACAGTATCGTAACACCAGTAAATTAATTTTCGCTCCCACACTTTTTGTAGTATCGTAGGTACATAATTCAGCGTACCCTGACCACGATTATAATTAGATTTAGAGCTCGGTCATAATTTTACGTCAACTCCTGTAATATCTGACGACGCAGTAAAAGTATATTTTTTACCGCTAAAACGTTATAAACGTAAGTAATAATACTGTAATATCATGTCTGTTAATTTCAGAAAAGGTCGTGGCTAGAGATGTGCTCTTACTTTGCCAAATTTGTTTGTAGTTTTGAGTAGGTAGGTAGGCTTGTCACAATTTCAATTTACCTCTACAAACTGTTATTCCAAATTTTGGTGTGATTTCATCCCATGGGAGCAATTAATCGGGATAAAATTATCCTATCACCTACGTCGTCCCATACCCTGCCTGTATACCTAATTTCATCAAAATCCGTTCAGTAGTTTTAACGTGATTGACAGACAAACATCCAAACAAAGAAACAATCACATTTATAATATTAGTGTGATTATAGCATGGACTAGAAAGTAAAATTGATCAAAATCAAATGTTATTGTATTAACCCTCGAACTCTGATCGCGTGATCAATTAACTCCTTATTATACTTATACCAACTTGATACAAAAGGAAATTAGGATTTTTTATTCTATTAATAATTATTGTTTTTGTTTATTTGATTTATTACGGCTAAGAATATTGGCGTACGGAAATCGTGACCGTTTTTTCACATAAAGCAAGAAAAAAACAGAATGTAAGTACAATTGTAAGTACTTCTCTAAAGTAATGCATCTTCGTGAGACATAAAGATGCCTTAACATGACAGTACTTAATTAGCTTCATATCTATTATTCCAATAGGTATCATTTCGATTACGTCGTTGGTTGAATGGTCGCAGCGTGACTACCGCTAGGCATTTCAGGCTCAAGTTATTTTTTGGCAATACATTTTGGATTTTTGTTTTATTTCGTCTAACGTTCAAGGAGTGGAATTGTGCCCGCATGATATATGGAAATAATCGACGATAACTGAATAGTAAATATATTTCTCTAATAAAATGATATTTTCGTCACTAAGTACACGCGAAATTGATACTATTTATTTGATGTTTCATGACAATATAGTACAAATTTGGATAAATATGAAAAGGTATTTACTAATTGACGAGGCTGACCACAGAGTTTGCTGTTAAAAGCATTGATGCGGTATGGGGGCTGAATACGTTTACGTAATGTAACATACATAATAATTTTTTTTATATTTTTATTTATTTATGTACACACATTCAACACAGAGGACAACACATATATAAAAACAGAGTACATAGGCCCCACATATTCCAACTGGAATCTCTTCCTGTGGGCCTGTGGCAGGAAAAGATATAATAACACTGAGACACATAGTGTGTTACACAAACAATAAAAAAAATAATAATAATAATAACGAAGAAACCGATAGAAATAACAATAATAAACAATAAAACAAACTAATACAATGCTATTATATAAAAAGAAATAAAAAACAACAACCTTTATACCTACATATATATATATATATATAAATATAAACAAAAAGATCTATATTTCAGGAGGAAAGATAATGTTCTCTTACTTGTCTCTTAAAGATAGAGATTGAATAATGTTTTAATGTTTTAATTGTTAATGTTTGGTTTGGATTTTGATTTTATATGCAGTTGTATTTGAAGCAAATCTGGTGTATTTATTATAGTTATGTATCCAAATCCCAATCCCTGAAGCCCCAACAATCCTCAAATTCCTATTCCTCAAAAGGCCGGTAACGCACCTATAAATAACGCCTCTGGTGTTCCGGGTGTCCATGGGCGACGCCGATTGCTTACCATCAGGTGATGCGTCTGATCGTTTTTCGGCTTATCCCTTACACAAAAAAATATAATAATTATACATTGTTGTCCACATTGTGTCGTAATTGATCTGTACCACCGACATGTCGAAAACAATAAAATATTGAGTATTGAGTACTAAATAATGCATCATCTATTATATTTCTTCCCAATATGAACAAACTATGATAATTAAACGAAAAATACAAGAAGGATTTCTTTTCAGTCACAACTGTGATATTCAAACAACTAGTTAGTCTACTCTATCAAGTAAAGGTAAAAAAAATAAACTCAACTAAGTATTGATTTTATATTGTAAACAAGTTGTTATCTGTGTGACCGACTAAAGACAAATTTAAATACAGGTCGCTACTGAATGTGACAAGCGCTTCCCAAAACATGGAATTTAAAATGTTAATTGTTTTGTAGTTATAGGGCTGGTCACAACAAATATCTACAGCATAATAAAGGATGACTTATTTAACGACACAGCACAGTATTAACTAAAATCGCGGGTTGCCCACGTGAATATACTGAAAAAAGCTCTACTAGTTTCAAACCACAGAGGAGTTCTTCCTCATGAGCAGCGTGCGCGGTCGCGGCGATGTCAGTGAGCTGAGCTACAATGTCAGTATATTCACGTGACTAACCCGCGATTTCAGTTAATTTAGTATGTCTCACGATAGTTATTATAAAATCTGTGATTTTATACAGTATCATATAGAGATGCAGAACTGCGTATAGACTCATAATTGGAACTGCTGCAAATTAGGAACATTTTTTTTTAAGAACGTTGCCCCACACTAGGATTATCTCCTGTGTCGTGGGTGCGTTTACAAACATACAAGTTCACATACACATGACACCCAGACCCGAAACAACAATTTGTGGATCACACAAAGTGTTGTTCCGTGCGGGAATCGAACCCGCGACACGTTGCACGGCAGCCAGTTGCCCAGCCACCGCACCAACCGTGCAGTCTTTTACATTACATTTCATTATTGAGTATTCAAACGTATAACTCCTTAGTGGCAAAAACTACTAACGTTTTATATCCGTACAGTAAAGCCATTTGTCACCATTATTGGTGTAATTTGGTAGCGAAAATTAGATGTTTCAAATATAAAATTCACCAAATTACTCTTCGGAGACTAAAACAACATTTTTTTTGTCTTAATAGTATAAACAAATTGTCTATTCCTCAATTAGCGTCTCGACACCGTGCCCTCCTGTATCCACGTGGCCAAAGGTTGGCAACCCTACAAGTAAAGAAAGGTGGAACTATCAGTGGATGGCGTTAATGATCAACCGCCGTACACGCAACGATCCGATTAAATCGACCCTTGGCTTGGGGGCGCAATTTCCGTTTGATACTCCCGATAGCTGCCTTTACCTTCGTAGGGATATTCTGAACTCCTTGGACGATGTCGCTCTCGATACGAGAGGGGTTTAACTAACCGGCAACTCGTATTTCTGCAAAGGAATCCAAGATGGCTGCTATTTGAGGTATGTGTACAGGTAGCGCACATAGCATTCTTGTTTCTAATATTTGATTGGTTGCTTGTTATGTGGTCGTCTTTATCAGTTGAATTCTCTTCGATAATTAATTAATTTTTTCCCTTCGGGAAATATCTGTTATTATTATTTTCAACCGACTTCAAGGCGGAGGAGACTTTCAAATCGGCGATTTTTGCATGCATTAGAGTGATTAGGTGGTAGCTAGTTTATTCAAAAATAATAATCATTACTATGATATGAAGCATAACCTGAGATTTAAATTCATATTGGATTGTACAGATGGTGCTATATTTTATGGCATTAATTTTTCGATACCAGTTTTCACTTTACTTAACTAAAAAGACTATAACCAAGGCCACAATTACTTTGTTATTGTATTACAATGATTCTCGAAGTACACTCATATGCCTCATTTGTCGCACAGAAAATATAGGTCCAATAGAACCGATTTACTACAAACCACTCTGCTTTTACGACGCACCCTAGGTATGATAAAGTTCCTTACCAATCTGTGAAACCGTTGCTGTTTTATGATACGATATTAATTAAGAAACCTAATCACTATGTTCAGTAATAAACTGTCTAGACAAACGGTAAAAAAGTAATTTTGTTATATTAGATTTATAACTTAGCAACCCGGTTTTGATTCCCTGATGGGGTAGACAAAGTATGTATAATGGTAAGTATTATACTGTGTGCCCGGTATATGGCAATAGGCTCACCCCCTATTTCATGATACTCATAATATAAATAGTGGAAAGTGGGTGTTACATTGTACAGTGGCATTAAGTGCCGTAATGTGCACCTCTGCCTACCCAATCGGGGATAAAAGGCATGATATTTTGTATTATAATATTTTAATAATTATGTTGTTTGTGATCACATCATCATAAGTTCGTAGTTGCTGGAAAAAAACCTATGTTATGGCACGCCATTGAGTTCTATCTTCAGCTCTCAAATCAAACAACTATCGGCTAATAGGCCAAGTCAAGTCAAGTTGATTCAAGTGGCTACTTGACTCAATCAAACTGATAGTACCTTAAAGTTATGTTTTGGAACTCTGGTTCTGAAAAATAAACCCAGACATGGTATTGGGTGGTGAGTCAAAAAATAATGAAGTAGACAACCATTACCTACGTAAAAAATATTTGTAACATAATATTTATGGGTAACAAATAAAAAATAGGATAAATATGTAAAAGCAGGTTAAATAATTTTCTTATTGTTTTTATTACGGAATAAGCCTGTTTTCACCCCTCTATCACGGGATACCACGAAATAAAATTACAAGATGGAAATACGCGCACCTTTTCTACGAATTGTTTTGGTTTTGTAAATCAACGTAATTTGTTGATGTAATAAAACAAATTAGATAAATTGTAGCACGTGGGAGACCGGGTTGGTTATTCTGCCCAGTCCCCAAGCGATCACGGGTAACTGCTCTCCACTTATTCCATTATAGACCTTATTTCCGATGTTTAGAGACTACTTTTGTATGAAAAAATGTTGTGGATATTTCATAATCGGGGATTAAGAAGTTAAAGGATTTGTAGGTTCAGTAGTCGTGTCCTTTAGTTGGTACTTACGGCACTCCCGAATAAAATTGTCAAAATAGCGCTGAGTAAATTTCGCATTAGTTCGTTAAGGTTAACAACGGCAGTACTATTTCCGAACGACCTTCAAATCGTCAAGAAAATGCGTATTCCTTTTTGAAAGGCCGGCAACGCATCTGTGACTCCTCTGGTGCTGCGGCTGTCGAAGGGCGGCACTGATCGCTTACCATCAGGTGATCCAGGAGGTGATTTACGTCGTTTCCATAAAAAATACTTTTTTAACAAGCAACCTTTGAGGCAACTATGAGAAAACAAACCATGGATTCCTCTAATGTTGCTAAGTAGATAATTAAGTATTTTTCGAGAATTCAAGATTTGTATAAAACTGTATTTTACGAGAAATAAACAGCTTTTATTATTATTATATTATTAAGTAAACCTTTACAAGAAATTTCGCTACATTGGCGCATTTCCACGGTCTTTTTTACCCCATAAAATTATTGTTTTCGGATTTCGATATTATTTTTTTCATTACTAAGAGTAAGTCGGAATAATACCAGCTGTCAAGTGTAGACTCAATATCAGTACAGACAGGCTTCCATTACTCACCAGCACCGCGAGTTAAAGTTAAGCCTTCATTGCACCTTGTATTTGTATAAATGACTTGTTCTATCTAGATTTTATTTGTTTTCGTTTTTAATGAACCAACCAATCAGAGTTTGATTGCATGTTTGGTGAGGTGGCTGGGCAACTGGCTGCCGCGCAATGCGTCGCGGGTTCGATTCCCGCACGGAGCAACTCTTTGTGTGATCCACAGATTGTTGTTTTGGTTCTGGGTGTTATGTGTATGTGAACTTGTATGTTTGTAAAAGCACTCACGACACAGGAGAAAATCCTATTGTGGGACAACGTTTTTAAGAAGAGAGAAGAGAGAGATGTACAGTTCCTTAATCAGTTCTTGTGACACTCGCGGTTAGAGTAGAGGTAGTGTGAGAAGGTACGCTTACTCCTCTGTCATCAAGAAGCTTTTTTAAAGGTTCAAAAGTATTTTTAAACAGGTCTTGCCATGTCATAAAACGTTTTGAACCGACTTCAAAAAAAAATTATGTTCTCAGTTTGACCTGCGCGATTATCTCGCTATTGACTGAACCGATTTTGATGCGATTTTTACCTTTCTTCAAAGATCGGTCAATCCCATCTTATTTGAGGTCGAATTTTTAAACGTAGTTTATGAAAGAATTATACAAGGTGTAGTTTTGAAACCGTGACAATTCTCGGGGGTATATCACAGAAGTCACAAAGGTTCAATGTAAGAGAAAATTTTGGGCCAATAGTTAAAAATACGGCTACAATAAATCGTTAAAGTTCGACAGTATTTCAGAATAAGCGACAGCAATGTTTCTTATTGGAGTTTTATGGAATTATGAATAATTATCAATCATCTGTTTGAGTTTGTGTGTGTTAAGCCACGTTATAAAGCTAGTTACAAGACGGCGGAGTTCGCACTTACGGATTTCCGGAATTTACATAAAAATGAAAAATATTTACCTACAATTTTTTTATTTATTCGGAGTTAGAATCGATAGCCGAGTTACCTCCTAGCAAATGACATGGCTTTAAAATGACACCTTGTATAAAGGTCATGTTAGTGCAGGTATAGTAACTATAATTTATAGAGGTAGAAACAAGTGCTAGGTCTAAACACCTAATAAAAATCACGAACATTTCCTTAATGATGTTTTAATGATGTTATATTAACCGTAACCTTTTTAAAAAGTTGGCAGTCTCTAATTCAGTTTAGTCAGTCTATTAATAAAGCGATGGTGTTTCGATAAGCGCGTGAACTTTAACATTATCAGATTTATATAGAGGGTAGGATTGAAGGCTATTTTGCATATAGATATAGTTTTAGTTAATATTTTTCTCTATACTTTTTTAAATTAATATGTCATAGTGATATAAAAACTGTCAGAAAATCTTATTTGGAACAACATTTACATTTTTTAAAGGATCCCCAAGTTGTAATAGGGACATAAAAGTACTCTTTTCTAAGTAAAATTTCTTAGTTACTACTAAGATATTTTCTTTTATCCTTACTATACCTCTAATATTATAAGTTGGAAAGTGAGTTTGTTTGTTCCGCTTTCACGCCGTAACTACTAATCCAATTGCTTTGGATTTTTGCAGACGTAACGTTAGAAGTCCGGATTAAATAATAAGATACTTTTTATCCCGGAAAAAATTGTTATTTTCGAGGGAAAACAAAAGAATTGGTATAGATGGCGCTGTGTGTATTGGTATATGTAACATATGCTACTTTTTATCCTTTTGTGACGCGAGCGAAGCCGCGGGTGAAAGCTAGTATGAAATATGTATAACATAAATTTTGCACATGGGTAAGACACAGCCTCCCTAGATAATAGTATTATCTAGGGAGGCTGTCAATTTGTGTATTATCATAATATACAAATTGACATAATTATATACATTGCTCGGGACACAATTTAGTCAATGTCAGTGTCCATCATAGAAATTGACTTTTCTGTTCCCTCCTTTAACTATTGCTTATAAATATGTCATTTGTAAAGGGACATCAAGTAATTTCTAAGGCCTGCCATACAACTTCAAGCTGCGGCTGCATAATGATCTACAGACTTCTATGTAACCAAGAATAGGGTAGATGCCTAATAAAATTAAACAATATAATATAAATAATTTTAATTAACGGTTATGTCTGGTAGATTATTTTAAATCAAGACACGTATTTTTTATTTTGTTACAGAAACGAATATTTTCGATGATATATTGATTTAAAATGTCGCGTGACGTAACTTCTATGTACATTTTATACGTAGAAATGACGTTTTAGCACCCACTCCTAAACTTTGATTCGTTTTATTTAGGTATTGTTATAATATGCGACAAAATAAAAAATACGTGTCTAATATTTTTTCATTACCTACCTAACTTACGGACTAATTATATTTTTAATTTTCATACTCTGTCATCATCCCAATTGTATTGTGAACAAGATTGAAAAAGAGTAACCTATCTAATTTCTTGCTCGTTCTTCTCCATAAGAATCTACACTTCGGAACGAGCAACCTTCACTAGAGGAGTGACCGATAGACGGACAATTTTTTTAATATTTCAATATTTTGTTTTGACTTACAAAAGTGCTAAGTGCAAAAGTTACCTGGTCTAATTGAAATTAATGATTTTGACTTTGAGTTTATGCATGAACACCTCTAGCAGGTATAATTGCTTCGGGCGGTTGACAGCACTGTGAAATTTCGTTATGCGGTCAAGCAGTCGCCAGGTATCATTGACTGTTCAAACTGTCGACTGTTCTCGTACGACCCCCGCCTGCTTCCTCCTCAAAATCCATAATGCTACTAATTGTTGTAAGTGGTGTTGCTGCAGGTTCGAAACCTACCAAAGGCAAGTACTAATGTGACTTTTCTTGAGTTGTACTTTCTAAAATTTTTTAGACACCACTGACAAACAGTGAAGGAAAACATCATGAAAAGACCTGGGTTTACCTCTATAATTTCTAATTATAAGTTTGAAATCACCAACTCGCATTGAGCAAGCGTGGTGACTAATGCTCAAACCTTCTCCATGTGAGAAGAGACTTTACTCAGCCGTGAGCATTCATAGGCTCTTGATAATGATGACTAATTATTTAACATTGGAATTGCTCACTGCTCAAGCAGGTTCACTAACTGTTTGAGGAGTTATTGATTACATGATCAAACTGTTGACTCTTTCTAAGAGTATGGTCTGTGCAAACCTGTGTATGACAGGCATAAGAACACCAAAATTATTTCGTTAAGAACGAGAAATCAGACAACTAAGTAGTCTTGTCTCTTTCTTATACTAACTCAGCTGTGTCTAAAGAAACAATTCCAAACATTGACTCAAACTTCATAATCTACATCACACTTAAGGTTTTGAATAACATTTTGTGCTCATAAATAATTTATGTACAAGCTAATGTGTGCTTCTGGCTGACCCTAATCGGTATTAGTAAAGTGTTTCTGAATACCTAAGCATTTCATATAAGGTAGAGGGTATAGAAAGTCATAGAACTCATTTTGTATAAAAAACCGCTTATTCATGATTATTTAAGTGTTGCCTCATACTAATAATAATAATTTCAAATATGTTACAGTTACAGCGGTATGAATTTACTTATTAGGTGTTATATGTATATTTGTTTTTTTCACTACCTACAGTCCGATTCTATAGGTCCTTATTAACTCAGTAATGGGTATTGTGTGGGCACACAAAAATATTTCGTTTTCAATTTTTAACTTCATATTTAAGGGAATAAACCAAATTGCTTTCCAAAATGTCTACAATAAGGTGACACACTTTTGTTACCATCATTCTACCTCGCTCTCACTCTCCATACCTCTCACTCTGTTATTACCTGTTCTAAGTAACAGTCGAAGGTCGACAAATTGCGTTTTTTCATATAGGACCTCAATGAATATGAACAGCCCTCATTTATTATTCGCCACAGCCATTTTAAATCGGTCTGAGTGAATTCCCGGATTACGTGTGATTTTTCCATCAATCGCTAGAGGGTGGCTTGTAGAAGCAAAGTCGAAACGTGTGTGGATATTTTTAAGATACAAAAATAGGATTCTAAAAATATAAAAGTAAATGAAGGGAGGTTCGTTTGTTTATGTAAACAATATACCTGTTTTAAACATGTATATAATTTGAAAGTATTTTCTCTTTGTAACGTACCCACATATAGGGATTAATTTTAAAGGTTATTTGTTCGTTAAGAGTCGTTTTCTGGTCATCTATTTTTCATATTATACATAAGGCCGATATTATAAAACAAGCGCATTATTTTATTTTATTTATTTGGGAAAATTAACAATTATACATTATATTATAACAAATATCAAAATGTTGAATAAAAGTATTACCAACGACATTCTCCATAGAATACAAAAAAAGTAGTTAAAAGAAGTCGTATAATTAAGGTAGGCACACTACCTCATATATAAATTCACAAACAAAACTGATACACTTATGAACTATAGTTTACAACTGTTACACTGAAATAGCTTGAATTTCATGCGGAAATGCTACTCGAGGTTATTAAAACTTTTTAATGGAGTAAAACCTCACAGCCTTTTAGATTCTAGATGATTGTAAGTCTGCCTTCGAAAGTTTTGCAACAACTTTAGCACTGACTTTCAGTTGCATTCCAGGTAATTTATCTAGGATGCCTATAATTATGCAAATGATAAGTATTTCTGAGATGTTTTATGATATTAACAAACTACAATAGATATAATTAATTAATAAGCAGTTTTGCCTCTTGTCGTTGTATCTGTTTACCTGAATTTCTCGATAGTAATATGTATGCCGTATATGTGTCTGTGCCTTACTGGTCTGTATTCATATGTGTCAGTATTTCGGCATTATGCCGGAATACTGAAACTATACTCAATTTTAAGTCGTGCTCAAATATCGTGCCATCTCTGTCATTTTACAAAGAATTTGTAGAGACAGAACTATACTTAAGCACGTCTTAAAATTGAGTAGCGTTTGAGTATTCCGACATAATTGAACTAAATGATTTTGACTTTGACTATAAAGTGTATGTTAATGTTTTCATATTGAATGTACGTTTTATTCCCTGTCATCATCATCAAAATGTTTCAATAGAAAATCCTTAATTGGAAATCCGACTCATTAAATCGACAGATCACTCGATTCATAGTAGATATTGGGTATATCTTGATATCTTGATATTGGGTGGCGTCGGTGGTGGCTATTATCCGTGGTGGTGTGATGGCTCTTGGAGTCGCGCGCGGAACGCGACGCGCCGTACGCTCAGGTTCTGGTCGGGCGGCGAGCCACCCATGCTCGCCGTCCGCAGGCCTGCGCTTACGGTGGCCAAAGATCGTTTGGTTTGACACATATGATGCTATTTTTATTTAAGTAACCTGAGCCAAGCTGCTGGCTGAAAAAAAATTAGTACTTAGTAGGTAGGTAAGTACATAACTAGTAGGTAAGTACATAACTACTCATATACACAAACTCGTATGAACATACCTCTCTATGTATGTGTGGACAGAAGTTGTAAAGAGAAGTGAACAAAGATGTAATTATTTGAAGCAGTGGCAAAGGACACCTGTTTCTTTGTGACACGAGTGCCAGTAATTAATTACGACAAGTTCCCATTTTGTTGTGGTGATGCGGTTCCTAGTTTGTAGCTATTTTCATTGTATGTTACTGTCAATGTGTGTGTGTGAGGTAGATACGTAAAATGTATTTTCTTTAAACTGTCAAACACCAAGCGGTCACCGGTGACCGCAACCTATTGTTCTATAATTGTGTCTACAAAACCGATACTCGACGAGTTAAATTCATTTTTTGTTTTTTTTTTTAAGGGGGGAAAATCATCGAATGACTTCTTCCGCCTGGGTGAGGCGGGAGGGATTGTCAGACTTCTACTGACTAAAAATCACCCCGTTCCTACTCCTGCACTTCGAGTTGGAGCCCCAGTAACAATAAGGTTCTCTGCGGCTCCGTTTCGGCATCAGCCCTATTGGGCCCCATCTGTGGTGGTCTGATGATTCTTTGAAGCGCGCGCGGAATGTGACGCGCCGTACGCTCGGTTCTTTAAAGTCTAGGTTTCCACACAATGCTTGACTTTCATCGTATATGTATTATTTATCGATGATGTCTTAAAGAATTGTAAAGGTACAGTCAACGCAGTTATGTACTTTTACCTCTACAATGTAGGTTGTATGCAGGTAAGAAAGTAAATACTGATTCTATACAGACAGTAGTTGTTTGACGAGGAATTCGACTAGTTTCAAGCCATTCTAGAGGCTCATGTTCACGAGCAGGATTCTGCGACACGCACCGTGGCGACTGTCGCTACTGATACATAATAATTAATTTAGCATATCTCGCGAAAGTTTTAATATAAAGACAGCAACTATTCTAAATTATAATTACAGTTTTAAACCTAGTCATATCTTCAGTCTGTAAACAAAGTGAAGTCAGTAGCCAACCAATGGTTTCTGTCTCTGGAACAATCTGTATTTTCTTACCCGCATAGGTATTAAATAACTGTGATAACTTTACTGACTGCCTCGTTGGCCGAATGGTCGCAATTACGACTGCCGGGCAAAGGGTCTCGGGTTCAATTCCCGGGTCTGGCAAAGTATTACTGGACTTTTTCAAAAAATCTCAGTATTAGCACGGAGTCTAGAATTGTGCCCGGTATATGGCAATAGGCTCACCCCCCATTACATGGGACTCATAATATAAATAGTGAAAAGTGGGTGTTACACTGTACAGTGGCATTAAGTGTCGTAATGAACACTTCTGCTCACTTCTTCAGGGATAAAAGGCGTGATGTTTTGTTATGTAAAAGTCACATTGATACGCCATATTTGAGAAGCGAGCACACTAGTCTCCGAATCACCACGATTAAAGCATCCTACAATCCTTTAAAAACCATTCTTCCAACCCAGTAATACCACCTTAAGCAAAGAAGTTTTTACCTCAAAGTTGTCAGCATGTTATCACCTGAAGCAAAGCACTATAAATTAACGCTAATGTCATTCTGACAGACGGCATTAATAGGCGAGTCTATCAGTTAACACCGTGGCTATATGGCACTATGGCGCTATGCCACTACAGTGTGACCCACTTCCTAGGTAGACAGGTGTGCACGCCCGCCGCTAGCATTGGAGCGCCCGCGTGCAAATACCGATTATGCCGCCCCCCTTTTTGTAGTTTGGGTAAAAAGTCCTCAAATCACTCTTGACGAAGGGACTCCTTTAACTCATACTAACTAAAAACCACCCCATTTCCTCCAACACTTGCTCAAAGCCAGGGTCCGTCTGTGGTGTCTGATGAAGTAAAGACTCTTTGAGGCCTGCATTTTACACGACGCGCCGTGCGCTCGGGTCTGATAAGTGTCAGGTGATCCTTGCTTGCCGTCCGCAGACTCGCGCTTACGGTGGCGGAGAAGGCGACGCGATACTACACCAAAAGCGTCTCCTGCGGCAGAGATATCTCGAAAATGTAAGAAAATACTCGATAGATTTCGAGTAAGTCCAGAAAGTAATCGATGAAGCTCGAAAGTGATCGAGGGCGCTCGAAAGTGATCGAGGACTCTCGAAATTGATCGAGGACGCTCGATCGTTTTCGAGCACGCTCGAAAGTAATCGAGGACGCTCGAAAATGATCGAAGACGCTCGAAAGTAATCGAGGATGCTCGAAAGTGATCGAGAACGCTCGAAAGTGATCGAGGATGCTCGAAAGTGATAGAGGACGCTCGAAAGTGATCGAGGACGGTCGAAAGTAATCGAGGATGCTCGAAAGTAATCGAGGACACTCGATCGCCTTCGAGGACGCTCGAAAGTAATCGAGGACGCTCAATCGTTTTCGAGACGCTCGAAAGTAATCGAGGACGCTCGAAACTGATCGAGGACGCTCGAAAGTGATCGAGGACGCTCGAAAGTAATCGAGGGTGCTCGAATGTAATCGAGGACGCTCGAAAGTAATCGAGGACGCTCGATCGTTTTCGAGGACGCTCGAAAGTGATCGAGAACGCTCGATAGTTTTTGAGGAAGCTCGATAGGTTTCGAGGACGGTCGATAGCTTTCGAGGACGCTCGAAAGTGATCGAGGACGTTCGAAAATGTTCGAGGACGCTCGAAATTGATCTAACACGCTCGAAAGTAATCGAGAACGCTCGATAGTTTTCGAGGACGCTCGAAAGTAATCAAGGATGCTCGAAAGTAATCGAGGACGCTCTATCGTTTTCGAGGCCGCTCGATAGGTTTCGAGGGCGGTCGATAGCTTTCGAGGACGCTCGAAACTGATCGAGGACGCTCAAAAGTGATCGAGGACGCTCGAAAATGATCGAGGACGCTCGAAAGTAATCAAGGACGCTCGATAGTATTCGAGGACGCTAGATAATTTTCGAGGACGGTCGATAGCTTTTGAGGACGCTCGAAACTGATCGAGGACGCTCAAAAGTGATCGAGGTCGCTTGATCGTTTTCGAGGACGCTCGAAAGTAATCGAGGATGTTCGAAAGTGATTGAGGACGTTCGAAAGTGATCGAGGACGCTCGAAATTGATCAAACACGCTCGAAAATAATCGAGAACGCTCGATAGTTTTCGAGGACGCTCGATCGTTTTCGAGGACGCTCGAAAGTAATCGAGGACGCTCGATCGTTTTCGAGTACGCTCGAAAGTAATCGAGGAAGCTCGATCGTTTTCGAGGACGCTCGAAAGTAATCGAGGACGCTCGAAAGTAATCGAGGATGCTCGAAAGTGATCGAGAACGCTCGATAGTTTTTGAGGAAGCTCGATAGGTTTCGAGGCCGCTCGAAACTGATCGAGGACGCTCGAAAGTAATCAAGGACGCTCGATAGTATTCGAGGACGCTCGATAGTATTCGAGGACGCTAGATAATTTTCGAGGACGGTCGATAGCTTTCGAGGAAACTCGAAACTGATCGAGGACGCTCAAAAGTGATCGAGGACGCTCGATCGTTTTCGAGGACGCTCGAAAGTAATCGAGAACGCTCGAAAATGATCGAGGACGCTCGAAAGTGATCGAGGACGCTCGATCGTTTTTGAGCACGCTCGAATCTGATCGAGGACGCACGAAAGTGATCGAGGACGCTCGAAAGTAATCGAGGATGCTCGAAAGTGATCGAAAACGCTCGATAGTTTTTGAGGAAGCTCGATAGGTTTCGAGGACGCTCGAAACTGATCGAGGACGCTCGATCGTTTTCGAGGACGCTCGAAAGTAATCGAGGACGCTCGAAAATGATCGGGGACGCTCGAAAATGATCGAGGACGCTCGATAGTTTTCGAGGACGGTCGATAGCTTTCGAGGACGCTCGAAAGTAATCGAGGATGCTCGAAAGTGATCGAGGACGCTCGATCGTTTTTGAGCACGCTCGAATCTGATCGAGGACGCATGAAAGTGATCGAGGACGCTCGAAAGTAATCGAGGATGCTCGAAAGTGATCGAAAACGCTCGATAGTTTTTGAGGAAGCTCGATAGGTTTCGAGGCCGCTCGAAACTGATCAACGATGCTCGAAAGTGATCGAGAACGCTCGATAGTTTTTGAGGAAGCTCGATAGGTTTCGAGGACGCTCGAAACTGATCGAGGACGCTCGATCGTTTTCGAGGACGCTCGAAAGTAATCGAGGACGCTCGAAAATGATCGGGGACGCTCGAAAATGATCGAGGACGCTCGAAAGTGATCGAGAACGCTCGATCATTTTCGAGGACGCTCGATAGTTTTCGAGGACGGTCGATAGCTTTCGAGGACGCTCGAAAGTAATCGAGGATGCTCGAAAGTGATCGAGAACGCTCGATCGTTTTTGAGCACGTTCGAAACTGATCGAGGACGCTCGAAAGTGATCGAGGACACTCGATCGTTTTTGAGCACGCTCGAAACTGATCGAGGACGCTCGAAAGTAATCGAGGACGCTCGAAAGTAATCGAGGATGCTCGAAAGTGATCAAGGACGCTCGATAGTTTTCGAGGACGCTCGATAGTTTTCGAGGACGCTCGAAAGTAATCGAGGATGCTCGAAAGTGATCGAGAACGCTCGATAGTATTCGAGGACGCTCGATAGTTTTCGAGGACGGTCGATAGCTTTCGAGGACGCTCGAAAGTAATCGAGGATGCTCGAAAGTGATCGAGGACGCTCGAAAGTAATCGAGGATGCTCGAAAGTGATCGAGAACGCCCGATCGTTTTCGAGGACGCTCGAAAGTAATCGAGGACGCTCGAAAGTAATCGAGGATGCTCGAAAGTGATCGATGACGCTCGTTAGTTTTCGAGGACGCTCGAAACTGATCAAGGACGCTCGATAGTATTCGAGGACGCTCGATCGATCGATGATGTTCGAAAGTGATCTAGTAACTCTCGACAGTAATCGAGGACACCCGAAAGTGATCGAGGACACTCGATAGTTTTCGAGTGACCCTCGAAAGCGATCGAGGACGCACGATAGTTTTCGAGTGACTATAGAATGTGATCGTGGACGCTCAATAGTTTTCAAGAACGCTCGATAGACTTCGAATTTAAGGCGCTACTGACCGGTATAGGGCCTCAAACGTAATACACAACGCTAATAAATTGCTTGCGTCGAGTGGGATTTTTTCCCGGCGATGATATTTCTTATGCTTTCTGCTTACTCTGATTTTGAATATTAGGTAATGAGTCGCTCGATTTGCCGCCCCCATGATCGTGCGCCCGCGTGCTGTGCACGCTTTGCACGCGCGCTTACGGCGGGCCTGCAGGTGAGGGTAAAACCGCGGCTGCCTTGGTGTATTCTTTATTATTTGATTACAGTACTTATATCTCTTGTGAATTTCTTGTAAAACGTTTTGCTTTTGTTAAAATCTATATAGGTAAACAAAATTGGATTGTGTGTTTGTAATATTATAATAACCGTACATAAATCTGAATATATATCAAAATAATATTTTTTACAATCTTAGTCTGTCTGTCTGTTTGTATTGGCTAATCGCTGGAATGGCTGGACCGACTTTACTGTCACATTGCTGATGTAGTAAAGAGTAAAATAGCCTACTTTTATAAAGTTATGTTCTAAAAATTCACATTACAATGTTTTTATTTGTATTAATAGTTTTAGTCCCTAGTTTTTTTGGATCCGTAAATAGGTTTAAGTTATGATGGAACTGGCGTGAACTGTATTCAAAAGTTCCTAAAACAAAGAATAAGTAAGTAAAAATCACAGTCATTCTACACGGATGAAGTCACGTTCAACAACTAGTAGAAATATTGGTTGTTGCCCGCTTATATAATAATAATGAAAATATTTTCATAGAAATATATGGTATGGGATTATGTGAAAGGGACATATTTTACGACTTTTTTATTTATTTCTAGAGGTAATGTTTATTTTTCATTACCGACTTTCATGAAGCGTGTAGCAAGACTTCACAGATTTTAACTGAACACATTTTTATTTGTATATATACTCACATCGGAAAAGACATTGCAATGTGGACCAATGAGGGAGACGTGATGTTCTTAGAAATAACTTCAATTGAGTGTCTTAAGAACTAACTTACACTACTTACTTATAGGGCGAGGTGTCACACACACTACAACATTGCTGTTATATATTTAACGAGATCCTTCATAATTCTTCTATATGACAATAATCTGTTCGAAAACAGATGTTTTGCAAACAAACTTAATAGGTATAGTGGGTGAGCACTAAGCAGTTCATACCTTATTATTTTTCACTCAGTAAAATAAAAAACTGTAATAATATTTCTTGTCGATCACTCACAAGGGTTCATAAAATAATAATGTTACTCATAAAAACCATTAGGAACTTTCAATTATTCAATGAGAAATATACAATTGACAGGCGTTACGTTGTATTTTATCGTAGAAATCTTTTTATGTTTACAATATAGCGAATTGAGTGACATCTTTTAGGGCGCCGACGTGACGCGTTTACTAACTTATATTATTGTGTGTTAGACATTATGAAATAGTACTAGTAGTAAGTAGTTAGTATATCAAAAATAATTCAGGACATTGTTACTACCTGTTTTTGCCGTCACAGGAATGTTTTCTAAATCTACTTCTGTTTTCTGCGTGAGGGGCAATCCTAACAGTCTATTGAGTATGATGGCAGATCGACTGGATGCCGACTGTTCCATTATGAGACACTGGACGAGGGTTACGTTACCCTTTTAGCCTTCGGAAAGTGCCCTACAATTTTAAGTTGTTGCAGTGGTTCATTCGGTTTTATATTTCACTAACATAGTTTGTAAGTTTCTATTTTACTAACCCAATATGGTTCAATTAATATTTATTATTATTAATATTCAAACTAAATATAATACTATTGAACCATTTGGTCATTCAAATTCATCAACGACAGACCCAGCGATCCATTTTTGGAGGTGGGAAAATTATCCAATGACTCCTCCTGCCTTCGGTGAGCCGAGAGGGAGGATCATACTATTACTGACTAAATACAACCCCATGCTATGCCCTGTTTCTGCTTCGAGCTGAAGCCGTAAGCTATCAAGTTGTCCGCGGAGCTGGAGACCCAATAATCCTACTTTTGCTATTTGTCAATCCATCAATCTATATGCAACTCCTACACTGAATTCAGTAATTTCTCTATATTCAGTATGGTGTTTGCTAGCGACATTCTGTTTATAATACACTGTAATACGTCTTACTGTCATCAATCGTCACCATCAACAGCCTATAAATGCCCACTGCTGAGTAAAGGCCTCTTCTCACACGGAGAAGGTTGGAGCGTTAATCACCACGCTTGCTCAATGCAGGTTTGCGATTTCAAATTTATAATTAGAAATTATGAGCCCAGGTTTTCTCATGATAAAAAATCTATTTAGCAATTACACGAGTTACCTCTAAACTAATAAAGATAGAATAAATATTAAACAAAAATAAATTAATTGCGAAACATCTTTAGACGTTTAAGTTTATCTACAGCTTAGATTTACGTGCTTATTCCGAAGTAACTCGAAGTTGTTTGCGATTTTCGAAAACAACAAAATAAAGTAATTACTGAACTTGTATATTTTCGTTTTGAAAGTGAAATGATACAAAGTTTCGGGGTGGGCAGGCAACGTGACTTATTAGGTGAGTTATTTAAATAATAGGCCCATTGATTAACGATTGCTTCGTTGATCGAAGAGCCTCAAGTACGGTTATAGATTTAGCGCCGGTTTCACCACCTGTAAAGTACCTGATAAACTTATGTGACAGACAGTTCATACTAATTACGTTCTTAATCCAATTTTATCTGGTAGATTACTGCTATCCAGATATTGTGAAACAGGCCCTAAGTCAAAGAAATATTGTGGTTAGTCCACATACCATACCGTCACCTCTTTTAATCTCCGAAGACACAGAGTCACGACAATGTAACACCCATATTCAACCTCTCCTAAATTTAAAGAAACTCCTAAACTAAGATAGATGATACTTAACCAAATTTGTGCTTTCACCAATCTATAAGTGACACCTAAAAGTACAAGTAAGGAGTTTGTTTACGCTATATCACGCTAAGTGACAGTTTATGGATGATTAGTGAAAATAGCAATGAAAAACCTACCTATCACTGCAAAATTTTCAAATAACTGAAAAAACTCAAAGTTATAGCTGGACATCGAATATAAACCTCAGTAATATTATTATTTGTATTCAAGGATTAAGAACGTTAGATTAAATCTTTAACCCTCTGCAACTGACGTGGTTAAATTGTTACAATTCAACTGAGGTGTATATTATACCAGACACCATTTCAACAGCAAATATTTTTGTAGAATTAAAGTATAGCGAGCACTATACAGTAAGGTAGTCGCAGCAGTGATGCTCGTATTTGAAAAATGACGGTATAACACGTGATTTTGTATTTCGCGGTGTCTGTGGGACTACACGTCAGCTGCAGACGGTTAAGACTAGCGTTACTTGGCGTACCAGTAAATCGATTAGGACAGACGGATCCCGCGGAATTCAGCGGTGAATTCCTAAAGTTATAAAATAATATTAGGTAAATTAAATTTCATAGTAGTAACAAGATTATTGGATTATTTTGTGTAAGGTTGTACTAACTTTGGTAACTATTTTTGTCTGAAGTTGTGACTTTAAAGATACTTTATGTGACTGCCTCGTTGGCCGACTGGTCTCGGGTTCGTTTCCCGGTTCGGGTAAGTAAGTATTACTGTTTTTATTAAAATTATCAGTAGGAGCACCGAGTCTGGCATTGTGCCTGGTATATGGCAATAGTTTCACCCCCTATTACATGGATTTCATAATATTAATAGTAAAAAGTGGGTGATACATTGTACAGTGGCATTAAGTGCCGTAGTCTGTACCTCTGCCTACTTACCTCTTCGGGGGTAAAAACAGGCGTGATGCTTAAAAGGTTATATATATATCGACTCTACACGTGATCAGAGGGCTGGCTATTTTTTTGGTAAGAAAATAAGCATTGCCATACAACGTCACAATGCTGCCAGTCTTCGGAGAATGTTCCCCAGTATTTTGACGCCTAGTAGTATTGGGTAGTTGGTTTTTTAGTTTCTTATTCTTTCCATCCTTTTTTAGTAATGATTTTAATTTATTTTAAGTAGTATTTTTATTTATTCATTTTCGTATCATTTAACCTCTTAACTGCTAATCTATTATAAATCCATCTTATTAATTATGACAAGACATAGTTTGAACAAAATAGTTACGTAAAACACCAAATAGGAGCCCTTACTTTTCGAAGGCAACTTGTTTTCACTTTGTGAACCGTAATCTCGAACCTAACACATGTTTGGAGTGCCCCTGAGAGCTACTTGAGTTTCGCAAAAAGATTTTATCGAAGCAAAGATAACAGAATATAGTATCTTGTCTAAGTTTTTCTCTGTGATCATCATTTTAGGCACACTCTTCTTTATGACCTTGAACTTTAAGCGTATTTTCATGTGATGTGATAATATGTTACCTATGTGTGTTATTTATTGCATGCAAATAGCTTCACTTGTTAATTTTCTTTATTGACGTTCAAAAGTGCCTCTATGGTCTAATTGAAATAAATAATTTTGACTTTGACTTTGACTTTGCATCTTAGATGGTTTTTAGATAGGTATTCTATTAAAACAATACTAGCTTCGCCCTGTGAATTCGTACGCGCAATCCTGGTTTGTCACGTATTTTTTTTCTGTCATAAGAACCTTTTCTTGACAATAACAAAGACAACAAAAATAATGAGTGAAATCGGTCTAGCCATTGACGCGTGATGCCTATTAGGGAAAAGGGGATTAATTTTTACCTCTATATATGTCGCAGAATCAACAAAGATGCACAACTATCGAGTATCGTTATTTTAGAACAACGCCATCTGTTATCATTTGTCGGAAATGTCAAGCAGTGTGCTTGGGTGATGGTCGGTACGGGGCGTGGCATGTTGACATTTAAAAGGCGTCACTTTTGAGTTGGACACGAGGGTGAGCGGTTGTTCTGCCAGCTCGTACCGAACTTACCGCGTTTTCAGAAGTACCCCCAATGGGTGCATATTCTCCGAAATATATAATTATAGATTGTCTGTAGTGCAAAACTATTTAATTTTCTCTTTTTATTGTACTGTATAAGGTATTATTAGCAATCGTTCACTGACTTCGGCACTTCGGCAATGGACACCTGTCGATGAATGATTGTAATGAATACTTTGATATGAAACATTTCAATCTTTTTTTAGAAATATCCATAAACGGTATGATTAACAGAGAAAAACAATCACCTGCATATACACTAAATCAAAATCAGCGTCATTATGCTACACAAGTTCGACATACAATTCCATCGCTCGAGTGTATATTTGTACAAGTAGCGCCTACGCTAGCACCGAAAATCTGTTACACAGCGAATCACGAACCATTATGACGCTAACGTGCAGGGAGGTAATCAATCAAGTCCCGTTGAATCAAATTCGAAGTGGCTCGACTTTTGGCCGGCACATTCGTGTCACTCCCTTCTAGTGGTTTGTTTTGAAACTACCCTTTGTGAACGTATTTAGATTTGTTCAGATCGAAATTCAAATAATAGTCATTATTTTAGAGTTTTATGTATAGGTACTCAATACTTAACATCACGCCTTTTATCCCCGAAGGGGTAGACAGAGGTGCACACAGAGTTAACACCCACTTTTCACTATTAATGTTATAAGTCCCATGTAATAGGGGGTAAACCTATTGCCATATACCGGGCACATTGCCAGACTCCGTGCTACTACTGAGATTAAAAAAAACCTAGTTATACTTTGCCTGGTAGTCGCACTTGCAACCACTCTCCCAATGAGGCAGTATACTATGTATACTACACAGTTTGATAAATTGGTATTATTATAATTATCAATTTGAATCATGGTATGTACATTAAAACCTGAATGACCTTATGCGATTCGTTAACAAATAGTTGAACTGCAATCGATCTCATGTCCACTTTTCCCATAGGGTTATCTTGATCTCCACTTAAATTATAATTAATAAGAACGCAATACCTCTTAGGATAGTGACATGATTGTCATGGTGACCATTTAAAGAGAGTTCAATCATTTTATCAAGCGATAACTGTTAACACAGTTCTGTAGGTACTATAGTCCATTCATAACAACGTAAAAATCAGACGAAGTTAGTTCCCTAGTCCTATTAGTCCGAATTGTTCTAGAATACGAAAAAAACGGCTTAGTTAGTAATTGATGAATGTGCCTTTTTGTAGGCGTTCTAAATTCATAATCTGATTCTGTCTTTTAACGGCCTTCTGTCACTATGATTTGCTAAAAACTAATTCGAAGTTCATTAGTTCTTTGCGTTGAGTCGATTTTTAATCGAAGATTGGAACGAAATTGTACTGTGTATGTTTTGGTATAAAATATTTGCGGATGTACTCTGGTAAGTTTGTCTAATCCTTAGGAACTTAGTAGATAGGAACAAAATACCTACAAGTTAAATGGTGTAAAATATGTAGATTTTCTATAACTCATTAATATAGTTTTTCAGACTGTATATTATTACTGAGAATTTTGAAAATCGTACAGTGCTGCAGTGATGCAAAACACCAAATACATACTAGCAGCAGGTAGCCTGGGTTACTTTGTTGTTTAAGCTACAGGCAACACAATGTTGCAAATTAAAGTTGGCATGTTAGTCATACATAAATAGTAATCTATTATGTAGAACATACCTAGAGAACGTCGACTTTACATAATAGTAGCAATCCGATTTCACTCGATGATCGGTTTTTTATCGTAGCGTGTTATTTTGTAGTCTTCCTCGATAAATAGACTATGCAATACAAAAATAATTATTCAATTCGAATCAGTAGTTCTGGAGAACAATTTGTTCAAAAAGATAGACTCTTTAGCTTTAACTATATCGCGGCCCTGCGGCCTGCAAGCATGAGTGGTGGCTCGCCGCCCGACCAGAACCAGATACGAGCGAACGGCGTCGTGTTCCGCGCTCGCCTCAAAGAGCCATCAGACCACCACGGATGGGGCACCAATTACAACTATTGTTACATTAAGGAAACATTTAATTGCTACCTTTTATAAAATTAACTTGTATTTTACCATTGTTGTCGGCTTTTTTTATGGCATAAGCCGGTATACGAGCAGACGGATCACCTGATGGTAAGCAATCGGCGTCGCCCATGGACACCTGGAATACCAAAGGCGTTACAAGTGCGTTACCGGCCTTTTGGGGATTAGGAGTTTGAGGATCGTTGGGGATTCAGGATTTGGGGAGATTGGGGAAGGGGAGGGTAATTGGGCTTCTGGTTACCTCACTCACAATTATTATAATTATTTGAGCTTTACGGTATGAAACCATTTATCATAGTGAGGCTTTTCACATTTATGTCTCCAAATATTCGAAAACATTTAAATTAGTTTGCAAGCAGGCTAAAGCACTTTACATTACTAATAAAATTAAGACTGAAGAAAATAAAATAAAAACTACCTGGAATATAATTAATAACGAGACAGGTAGAAATAAATCCCGTAGTGCTGAATTTAATCTAAATACTGCGAATGGACACATCAATTCAAATTTGAAAGTTGCCCAGGAATTTGAAAATTTCTTTAAAAATATTCCGATTAAAACTACGGAAGCATTAAAATCATCTCCGACTCTTTCCGTCGAACTTCTTAAAAGTAATATCAAGGAGTGCCTTTCTGAGTTTCAATTTCAATACACAAACCCCCAAGCAGTAATTAAAGCGTTCAAAGAGATCAAAGTTAAGTCTACTGAAGATCTCTGGGGAATGTCTGTTAGGGTGTGTAGGTCTTTTATAGAGACTATAGACTGCCTCATTGTCCGAGTGGTCGCAAGTGCGACTGCCAGGCAAGGGGTCTCGGGTTCGATTCCCGGGTCGGGCAAAGTATTACTGGGTTTTTCAAAAATTCTCAGTAGTAGCACGGAGTCTGGAATTGTGCCCGGTATATGGCAATAGGCTCACCCCCTATTACATGGGACTCATAACATAAATAGTGAAAAGTGGGTGTTACATTGTACAGTGGCATAATGTACACCTCTGCCTACTCCTTCGGGGATAAAAGGCGTGATGTTATGTAGAGGCATGTAAGTATAGCGCCTCATTTAGCTTTCATTTTTAATAAAAGTGTGGATCACGGAGTTTTCCCGGATTTAATGAAACATAGTAAAGTAGTTCCATTGTTTAAATCCGGCGATAGTGCAGAACCCAATAACTATAGGCCGGTCTCTATTTTACCAGCGCTCAGCAAAGTGTTTGAAAGGCTGATGCTTTCTCAGATGTTGCGTCACTTTAACATGAATTCTATCTTTCATGATCAACAATACGGATTCACCAAAGGTCGCTGCACTACTGACGCGGGAGTAGCTCTAATTAAGCGGGTTTTCGCCTTTTGGGAAGAAGCACGGGATGCCAACGGGCTATTTTGTGATCTTTCGACTGTGTTGAGCATGAGACACTATTGCTGAAGCTGAAACACTACGCCATTCGGGGGACGTCGCTAAATCTGTTGAAATCATACCTTCAGGATAGGCAACTTAAAGTACAAGTAAATAAAGTAAATTCACAGGGTGCTAGCATATCTATGGGTGTACCGCAGGGCTCGATACTAGGTCCATTCTTATTTTTAGCGTACATGAATGACTTGCCCCATTTATTTAAAAATGAACCGCAGATGGTATGATTTGCTGATGACACTTCATTAGTTTTTAAAATTAATAGACGCACAAATAGTTATGACGACGTAAATAATGCCCTAATGCAAGTTCAAAATTGGTTTACATTAAATAACTTAGTACTAAACAATAAAAAGACAAAATGTATTAGATTTGTTTTGCCAAATGTTAAAAGCAACGACCGTGACATATTATTGAATGGTGAGAAATTAGAGTTTGTAAAAGAGACAACTTTCCTGGGAATTACTGTAGACGACAAATTGCAATGGGGTCCTCACATTACATCATTAACGGGACGATTGAGCTCTGCAGCTTATGCTGTCTGGAAGATACGACAGTTAACTGACATAGACACGGCAAGACTAGTGTATTTCAGTTACTTTCATAGCATTATGTCGTATGGCATTTTGCTATGGGGACATGCTGCTGACATTGAGTCTATCTTTATCCTACAAAAGCGCGCCGTCAGAGCTATTTACAATCTAGGTCGTCGCGAATCTCTCAGAGAAAGGTTTAAGGAGATCAACATTATGACCGTTCCATGTCAATTTATTCATGAAAACATCATGTATGTTAGGAAAAATCTACAGTTATTTGGTAAAGTGTCTGACAGACACCACTATCAAACTAGACATGGGAATAGATTAAGTCAGCCAATTTCGAGATTAGCGAAAGTAAGTAAGTCGTTCATGGGATTTTGTGTTAAATGTTATAATAAGATACCAGGCGATGTACAACAACTAAATGAATCCAAATTTAAATTATGTATAAAGAAAATTTTATGTAGACAAGCATATTACAAACTTAATGAATATATAGAGGATAAAAATGCTTGGATGCAGGCTAGTCCGGCTCCACAGGATAACTAAAAACACTGTTGTTTTAATGAAATCGTAAATAATACAGCCATATTGCTTAATTGTATATTGTTTAACTTATATAACCAATGTAAATGTGAGAGCCCTGTAATTAACTTAATATTAAATTAGATTAGTAGAATTCATTTGTGTCAGCTTGGAGTTGTCATGCTCACTCAAAGGTCTCATTGGCGGTGGCGCGTGCAGTGGATCGCTCGATTCCCTACAATATGGTTGAGTTGGGCGGTGCTGGTGTACGTGTCATGTTCGTGAACGGGCGCCGTCAACTGGGACTGGTCAGCTCCAGACTGTATTATTGTCCTTAAGGTTATTTTCTTTTTTTTGATCACTTTGACTGGATTTTCGTGTTACATTGTTCTCGCACAGTCCAAACAGCAAAACTATGTAACTAGTAAATTGTATTGTGAACCTGATTGAAAAAGAGTAACCTATGGAGTTTCTTGCTCGTTCTTCTCCATAGGAATCTACACCTTGGAATGAGCAAATAGCTTCACTTTTAATATTTTTTTGACGTTCAAAAGTGCCATTCTGGCCTAATTGAAATAAATGATTTTGACTTTGACTTTGACTTTGACAAGACGAAACACAACGCAAGCGTTGCTTCACGTCGGTTTTCTGTGAGGCCGTGGTATCACTCCGGTCAAGCCGGCCCATTTGAGCCAAAGCATGGCTCTCCCACATTTTCAAAAGTTTTTCAGGAGCGTCCCGTTTGCACCCTGAATGTATACAAAATAGACATAAAAAGTATGAAAAACTTCTTCAACAGTCTCCATCTAGGAATCAAACAAGCTTCATATAATATGTTCATATTAATAGAGTAGATCCCTAATTTATATTTCAATTTCCGTCTGGTAGATTATTTTAAATCATCAGAAACGTATTTATTATTTTCTTACAGAAACGAATACTTTCGAAAATACATTGATTTGAAATGTCGTGTGACGTCCCTTTATGAACTTTTTATACGTAGAAATTACGTTTTAGACCTAAACTTTGATTCGTTTTATCTAAGTATTGTTTTATTTTACGACAAAATAAAGAAATACGTGTCATATTTTTCATTACCTAACTGACGGACTAATTAGATTTTTAATTTTTATACCCTGTCATCATCCCAATTATATTCATATTATGAAAATACATGTATTAGACATAATATCATTACAAGCTATCTGTAGAATTACGACAATGTTGCAAATCAAAGGCCACATAATATGCATGGACTAACAATCACAAAGAATGTATGTGATTGCTAGTCCATCTACGCCATAGATAATTATCTATACAATAACTAGAGGGCGTTGACTGCTGTTATTAATGACATGACGATGTATCAGACGACGTCGACGTCTGTAGTTCCCTACGCCGAGCACCCTCATACGGTAAATGTCAACGTTCCAGTAAAATTTACGTGATGGCTCACTTGTATGTTTTTCATTATAATGAATTGTTTTATGCGCGTTAAGATAAACTTTTAAAGCTTACAATGTAGGTATTTGTATCTCGTGGTGTTATGAGTATCCACCACGGATAGCAATTATCACTTTTTCCATAACATGTTTTGCTCGTTTGCTCTGCACTATTAAAAACAATACACTTAAATTGCTATAGGGATAAAATAGCTATATAATATAGGATTTGCTATATGTAGTAATAGCAGTAAAAGTACTTGTATATATTATGTAGTTAAGTATTTCTTATTTATATATTTTAAATATGCTACAATATCGGATTGAGTCTAGCCTGTAAGGATATTTGTATGTTATCAGTGAATAGTTAAATAAATAAGTTACCCGTGAAGCTGATAGATGTCGTTTGAACCTTGTTAATAATAAGGTTCCACGCTTCGCAATAATCACCATAATATCTTGGTTTCAAAGCTACTGATATAATCTGCCATCCGAGGCCCGGAACGATTCCATAAACTGGCATTACTACGTAATTCGTGTCATATGGTGGAACGAAAGTATGAATAAATGTATAATTTTAAAATGGAAGTTTAATGAACAATATCAAGCGAGTCAGTAAACATCGTTGACTGCCTCGTTGGCCGAGTGGTCGCAAGTGCGACTGCCGGGCAAGGGGTCTCGGGTTCGAATCCCGGGTCGGGCAAAGTATTACTGGGTTTTTAAAAAATTCTCAGTAGCAGCACGGAGTCTGGAAATGTGCCCGGTATATGGCAATAGGCTCACCCCCTATTACATGGGACTCGTAACATAAATAGTGAAAAGTGGGTGTTACATTGTACAGTGGCATTAAGTGCCGTAATGTGCACCTCTGCCTACCCCTTCGGGGATAAAAAGGCGTGATGTTATGTCAGTAAAAATCCTATGGCATAACTATAAATTATGTAAGACATTTACTACACCAAATACCTCTAAGAGAAGGCCTCACAAAATATTATACGACAGTAATTTATTATTATACTATTATAACATTAATAATAATATGTTTTAGTAGAAATTTGGCTGGTTTCAGCCTTCAAAACAATTACACAGCCACAATCGCCTTAACTTAAGTACGTACGATAGTACGTCTATAATTCCAAGTGATAACTTGGAGAAATAATTAAATTTTCTAAGGTGTCCACTAAAGCTCCTGGTCTTTTGTCATTCGTGGAAATACCATTTTCTATTTTTAACAAACTCCAAAAAATAATAACTTTTTCAGTTTGACTCAGTATATACCTCTACATATTTGTTTGTCCGCGATTACCTTGCGATTTTCATATATAAAAATTTGTTTATTTCGATTCGGTCGACTCGTTTGGCTCGGATAAGTATGAGTTCACCTTTAACAAGGGAGCGAAAGGACACTGTGAAGAATAGCATAGACATAATACTTGAATAGATAACACGCCGTCATCAACACCATACAATATATGCAACACTGACGCAGCGATGTCGATCAATACAAGCGGTTAGCTGAAAGTCACTCTGTAAATAATAGACTCTGTAGTTTAGTGAACCTGAAGGAATGGCACGGTTAAATTTGTACTCTTTGTTTTGATGAATATGGTTTATTATTGATTTGTAGTAGTGGTGGTATCAAGATTTTTAAGTACGTTCAGTTCAGCTTCTTAAGCAAAAGCTGGGGTTCAATAGTCACCTAATATTATGGTTATGAGATCGATGTAATAAGAGGCACTCATTGCCATAGACTGGGTTCAATATCGCTGAAAAAAATCCTTAATCCTAAAATTTCTTAATAACATAAAGCGGTAATAGTATCTCTTTTTGATATGGCAGTAACTCTGACGACCTCTCAACCACTGAGGAAGTCATTAAAAATTGAAGAGAAAATCCGATGTAACATTCAAGCAGCCAACAGGAAAAAAATATATTAATAGTTGACACAATGTACTCAAAGTAAATCTCATCATTTTTTCCATCCAACTTTCGTTCCTATGTAAATATGCTTATCCATACAAAATACACCATGGGCACCTATCCTCGTGGCAGCCATTTTTATTATTCATGTATTGGTCCTCCGCTACGCAACGGATGGAGGCTCGACTGAACATAGCACCCCGTTCGTTCCATCGCATGTTGCCAAAACAGTGTCACTTTTAAAATTTTTTGGGCAAATTCAGACTTTTCTCAGCCGCCCAGTATATTTCCAAAAATTACAACGAATAGATTTAATTATTGTTATTTGAAAAAGTAAGTATAAGTAGCTAGAAATCTTACGAAATTGGAAAAAGTAAGGTAGCTTGCAATGCTTCGTAGCTCGTAGCACCGAAGTGCTACGTCGTAAACAAACATGTAGCAAGTCGTAGCAAAGCGCTACGTACTCAAAGCTCGTACACATAGCATTGATATTATTTTTAATGATTTTATTTGCATGTATGCAATGTAAGTATTTTTTTTATTGGTCCTTTGTATCACAATTTTCGTGCCTATGAGATCTCATAGATAAATGACGCATAATTTACTAGCCGAAAGAGACAAAACGAAAAGTCTATGTATTTGCACATTGACATATTTTTTGTCATTATTTGTCGGATTTCATTGTCAGTGCCATGCATTGACTTATGCATGCAAGTGATTGACTACTTTTACATTGCCTTTTTCGTAGCGAGGCTGATAAACAAGTATAACTTACTTCAGTGCGTGCTCCCCGTATCTAACGTATATCTAACACCATTACAAATGACCCGAATACCTGTTCACTACATCAACCATGTTACGACATATAATACGTACCTACATTTATAAAACATACATGTATATTTATATATGTCGTCATCACACAAGATGACATTACTATCCGGCTTCATACACAACGTAGTATCGTATTTTGCAATGCAATCACGGAACACACTGACCACTACTTGCAGTCCCATTTCCTTTCCGATACTAAGGAATCATACATAATAATATGCAGATATAACATATATTGCGTGTATACATCAGTACAGTACCAATTTATCATGGCATCTGTTTGTACAATCTTTCCTTATATTCAATGGTCAATTTATACTGGTTTTGTAAATTATTTAATGAATGGTTTTGTACCTGTGTACAATAGCGATTGTATACATACAAGTTCAAATCATATTATGATTTGGTATTATAATGTTCTTTCGGTAAAAAAGTTTTTATTCTGTTGTTAAGGCAGAGTAAATTAATGTCACCCAACTCGTCTAGTGGGCGTCGTAGTTTCGTAAGAGCTGGCTAATAAAGAGATGATGAAAGAAAATTCAGACAAACTTTGACCAACCCTGGAACTAAACCTTGGTTGCGACCCATCGACTAACTATGTAGATAGTTGAATTTACCTTTTAGGACATGTCCGACTTTAATATATACAAACTAGAAATTTTGGTACAAATTCACGTTAAAGATACATTACTGAAATTAGTGTTAAGCGTTAAGCACTATTAAATAGGCTCGTTTGCCTAGCTACCTATTCGATGTAAATGTTAAACCACTAATTGGAAACTGTTCGGTATCCTGATGGATATTATGTTATGCTCGTTATCCTGCCAGTAATTCTAAAATGTAGAAACATTTTTTTGGTGAGTTTCTTTTTGTTTGATGTGTTTTTGATTAAAAAGTTTGTACACCATATAGCAGATCATTTTACAGAGGTCAATACAATATAAGCAAGAGATACATAGGTACTGCATTAACTAAAATCGCGGGTTACTCACGTGAATATACTGGGAAAAGCTCCACTACTCGCGACGTTGCCGTGACCGCGTACGCTGCTCATGAGGAAGGACCCCTCCGTGGTTCGAAACTAGTAGAGCTTTTCTCAGTATATTCACGTGAGTAACCAGCGATTTTAGTTAATTTAGTAAGGCTCGCGATAGTTATTATTAAAACATAGGTATTGCATATTTTTAAGGAATTTCTTCCGGCAGACCTGCAACATACATTACGTTTAGTATATACACATTACATTTAATGTATATGGTGAAGAGCGTGCATTAATATTTTGCTGGCAATTTTATGAGCTTTATGTGGTGGTTAGGTGACGCTAACCGTGTGGTTAGCGTCACCTAACCTAACCTAAATGTAGTACATTACATGTAGTACATAAATCTACTACATTTCGCGATTCGTAAATTGTCCCTGAAATATAGTGATATTTTTTTTAATAATTTTTATTTATTAATTTATTTTATTATATATATATACAGTGTGTTAGGTTAAACGAGGGACTTATTGAGGGAGGGTATTCAGTATTCGATTCTCGTCCCGAATATGTAAAAAACCTATAACAAAAATTTTTGAAGTAATTGTCCAATAAAATAAATCGTCATGAACACTGAGCGCCCAACAAGTGAACTTGTAAACAGAAACAGTACTTACATAAAGTAAGTCGCGTTGCAAAACATGCGCCGATCTTGCCGAAAAGGATAGAGTGCGCTTAAGCCCGCTAAGCCGTAACCCGTAAGCGTAAGCGGAAGCGTTTTTATGGTTCTGTCTGTTATTTATTAGTGTTTTCGTTTCGTTTATATGTTTGTTAGGTTCATGTGAGTATACACTATTATGGGTTTGAATATGTCCCTCGTTTAACCTAACATACTGTATAATAATTAATTAAGGTATTTGTGTTAATAATTTTAGCTATGCAGATGATATGGTATTGCTGAGCGCTTCAGTTTGTGGCATTAGAAAACTTTTAAAAATATGTGAAAGTTATGCAATTGAGCACGGGTTAATTTTTAACACTAAGAAAAGCGTGTATGTCGTTTTTAGGGCTGGTACTAGATGCCCTGATAGCGTACCCCCTATAAATTTGAATGGAGAAGAACTAACTAGAGTACCCTACTTCAAGTACCTAGGGCATGTAATCACCGAGGACCTTAGAGACGACATGGATATCGAGCGTGAACGTAGGGCGCTGTCCGTCAGAGCAAACATGATTGCTCGCAGGTTTGCGCGATGTACCAGGGATGTTAAAATCACACTATTTCGAGCCTATTGTACGTCTTTTTACTCCTGCAGCCTATGGGCCGTCTATACTGCGGGGGCGTACAGTGCCCTACGGGTACAATATAATAATGCCCTTAGAGCGGTGTTGCGGCTGCCTCGCCAATGTGGTGCATCACGGATGTTTATGGAGACGCGCATCGATTGCTTCTACGCCACTATGCGTAAGCGTTGCGCGTCAATGCTAAGCAGAGTGCGTGGTAGTAGTAACACCGTTCTGAGGATGATAGCCAGTAGGCTAGACTGTCTGTACATGAGTCGATGTATCAGTACTCATATAGGTATTGATACCTCCAGTCATGGATCGGGCAGGGGTCGTATAGATTAAGTTATACTAACACTAGTCGTAAGTTTTGTAATACTAACCAATTGGATCATTGTTATCTGAATAAAAAGTTATTATTATTATTATTATATTATTTTCCGATACGGAGTCGCGGAGAACTTACCGGGTTACCGGGGCTCCGGCTCGAGGTGCAGGAGAAAGAACGGGGTGGTTTTTAGTCAGTAAGAGTCTGACACTCCCTCCCGCCTCACCCAGGTGGGAGGAGTCATTCTATGATTTCCTCCCTTAAAAAAATGGCCGATATCTACCAAATGTATAGTCCTGTGAAAATCTGTTGATCGATTTTAGTTTACGTTAGAAACTTGATACATCTGATGTGGTGAGTGGTTAATGTGTCGTGTCGTGGTGGCCCGGAGGTTTAAGACGCACTTCTCATACATGAGGGTGCGGGTTCGAAACCTACCAACGGCAAGTACCAATGTGACTTTTTCCGAGTTATATGTACCTTCTAAGATTATTTAAACACCACTGACAAACGGTGAACGAAAACATCCTGAGGAAACCTGGGCTTATAATTTCTAATTATAAGTTTATAATCGCCAACCCGCATTGAGCAAGCGTGGTGATTAATGCTCAAACCTTCTCCGTGTGAGAAGAGGCTTTGTTCAGCAGTGGGCATTTATATAGGCTGTTGATGAGTGGTTAATAAATTCGGTTGCTAATCGTTTCTCACATATACACACTGGAAGAAAAGGGACGATCTATATAGATAAATAAAATTGGAGTGTCTGTTTGTAATATTAAAATAACCGCTTTTTACTTCATGCATATGAATATACCTCTATACATACGACACCTATATCAAAAAAACATTGTGTCAGTCATGGTTATAAGACGTGTACAAGAGAGAAATAAAACTAGGTTTAGAATTAATAAGGTATGTGGGTATATTACAAAAAAAAAATATTGAAGGGTCTGCCTAGGTCTTTAGCACTTGCTTAGTCCTCCACACCTCCCTGGCGAGCTCCCGTCCTCCAGGCGTAGTTCCGTCAGCTCGGCCACTCCACTCAGGAAAATTTATAGGACTAGTCTGGCAACCCTGGAAGATCTTCCGGTACCAAGAATCCTGAGTATCAGGTACGGAAGCAGTGGAAGCATCAGCGTTTGAAATGGTCTCAACTGGCACACTTCTAGAGGTAGATAGGGCGTCCGGAACAACATTGTCTTTACCACGACGGTGTCTTATTTCAAAAATGAAAGAAGAAAGGCGAACTCCCCATCTTGCAAGCCGACCGGTTGGATTAATGAGAGACATAAACCATTTAAGAGAAGAATGGTCAGTACGTATAGACCAAAAAAGCTTTGTCGGTCTCAAGGTAACAGCGCCAGTATTCTAGAGCAGTAAGAACTGCAAGTGCCTCCCGTTCTGTTGTGCTGTAGTTCCTCTCCGGGTTACTCAAAGAACGGCTCATGTACGCAATTGGATGTTCCACACCATCTATTGTTTGAGCCAACATCGCACCGATACCGAAATTACTAGCATCAGTGTGCACTTCAAAAGGAAGGTTAAAGTCAGGGCAAGCAAGGACAGGTGCTTGAACTAGTTTAGTCTTTAATTCTAGGAAAGCCTTATCAGCCTCAGGGGTCTACTGAAAAGCAGGGGCGTTCTTTTTATTAGAAGTCAGCTTATTTAAAGTACCTGTACGGTACTGAATTGTGGAATAAAACGCCTATACCACGACGCCGTACCCAAAAAACGCTTAGGTTAAGCGTTTTTTGCCTTCCTATTGACAGGAGTGGGAAAGTCTAATATGGCTTTGACTTTATCTGGGTCAGTTCTCAAGCCATGAACATCCACTATGTAGCCAAGATACCGTAGCTGACTTCGAAAAAAGTGACACTTGTCTAGATTGACAGTGAGATTAGCCGATTGCAGTTTTTGAAAAACTTTCTGAAGCAGTTCTACGTGTTCCTCAAAAGTTTTGCTTATGATAATCACATCATCCAAGTATACAAAGACGAACTCAAAGTTCGAATTAAAATTTTTTAAAAAATTTAAAAAATTAATTAAACTTAAAAATAAATTGTAACAATAAAATAATGCGGTTGGCCGCATCACTTAATTGTTAAAATTTATTTTTAAGTTTAATTAATTTTTTATTTTAATAATATTAGTTTTTTTATTACTACTAAGTAGTTACTTACACTATGTTACAGTCTATCTGTCTGTTTGTACTGGCTAATCTCTGGAAAGGCTGGACCAATTTTTACTAAGGAGTATTTTTATTTTGGGAAACTGAAACAAAAGGAAGTTGTGTCCTAAATTCATATCATCACTCTACGCGGACGAAGTCGCGGGTAACAGCTGGTGATAAATATATTTTAATCAGCCGTCGTCAAACTATACAGGACATTATGTAGGTACCTACTTATGGAAAATTGTCTGTGCGTACGTACATACTATGACAGTACATAGGTATATGCTTTCTATCTATGTAAGTAATTGGATTTGCCTCTAACTATAAGACGTTGTTGCCAGTAATAAAAAGTTAATGGATCAGATATTGTACCCTAGATTAGATTTTAGGCTGGCAACTCTTGTGCTTTTATCATAATAGTGTAATAGGAAGAATATATATGTATTTTGTTTCTTTCATTTTTAGGGAACAACATGTAAGATTAGATGGAAATTATAGAATTGGGTAAGTGGGTTTAATTGTATTATTTTGATCACCTTAGTTGATCTAAAAAGTGCAAACGAAAATTAACTATTTCGAATTACTTAAAGGATTTATTTATAAAATAAATGTTAATGATTCAATCACAATCACTTCACTCGTTTTGTATGTACCACCTTTGTCAAACCAATGCACATAATTATTATGTTTTTTGCATGGCTCATATTCATGAGCATCATTCCGCGACACGCGACGCGGTGACTGTCACACTGCTACTGGATGCTCAGTAGCAGTACGACAGCCTCTAGCATGGCTTAAAACTAATCGAGTTCCTCATCAAATAATTACGCGAGTAAGCTGAAAAACATAATAATTAATTTAGTGACATAGTTGCAATTTAAATCACATTATTATTAATACATACTCTATAACAAAAGCCTCTATAAGTATAAACATTGTTTTAAAAAACAACCTTTGACCATCTTCTTGAAATTCCCCAAATCCTCCTGAAAAGGGTTTCGCTATGAAAACAAGGGGCCTACAAAATTCTCTCAGTGTTTATCCGATTAATAAATCGACTACTAAGAATAATTACGTTTTCATAATAAATCGAGTTTAGTTTTGTTTAATCCCCTTCAATCTAACCTTTGAATATAAAAATGATTAATTCACGCGTGGTATAAACACATTTGTTAATGTCGGTAAGGAACTGAAATAGAAATATTACGTCGATTTGAACAAACGAAGACGTTGTACACAATAAATATATCTTCCGCACACATCGTTAACACGTCACAGCATTGTTTAATCATTCAGTACTTGAACACCTATTTAAAAAGTACGGGCCGCTTCCGCCATTTCTTTTTGTATAAGCTTTTCATTTTTTTTGTACCCTTACCAGTACTTCTGTAAAATATTCAAAAGCAGCTCTATCCTATATAAAAAGTAATTTTACCGTATTTTAATAAATGAATCGTGTTTCCATATGAAATTACAGCATGACCTATTTAAAAAACAGACATGGGTTCACAAGATAAAATTATGTATGTCATTGATTTATGTCGATTATAATTTGTGTCACGTAGCAAATCAATGTGATTTCGAAAAGATCACAGACGATTGTCCAGAGATGCCATTTTCCAATAGTAACAGGGCTATTGGAAACCTCCAGTGTCCTTCTGAGAATATTATTTTTGGCGCGAGCGCGAACGGGACGATGAATCGGGGCGGCAAGCATCAGTGTGGGACGCGACCTGTTGACGTGAGGTTGCCAGCCGCGTTGCGCTGTGTTACCATACGATGCTGTTCATAACGGCGGGATTTTTGAATTGAGAACCCATTTTTTTTAAATAGAATCGAACGTCAGTGCAGTGGCCATTTTTGTTTAGTGTCGTGTTGTGTTGTAAAAGGAGGTTGGATTGTTGTGTGTGTTGGTAAGTTTTAAAAATAACAATTTTAAATTATAATTAATTTAAACAAAAGGAAATAAATTAAAACAAAGAATAATAGTTACAAGGCAAAAATATCTTAAAAATTATACCTATTTATGGTATTTTTTATGAAAATGTGATTTGAATTAAAAAAATTATTGCAATTGCAAATTACTAAAAATATAACTGGGATTAAGAAAAGAATTACGCTTCTAATAAACCTTATAAAGTTTAGAACTTACAAATAACTCTACTCCACATACAAAACGAGGTATCTCCAACTTTACACCACAACTGAAGTATGTTTCAATTAATTTACACTACATGCATCGGAATATCGTTACAAAGTTTCCAGAAATTTCTCCCCACTCTTTGTTCTCAAACTTGAGTTAACATAATTTTCTTCATACAATGTTTTTGTGCAACATTACTGTATATGACCACTTTGTTAATGACACTGGTTGAAGTCATAAGTGATACGTGACTAAAGGTCGTTAGATCAGGTCTAAATGACTTCACTTAACTTTAGCATATGCCTTTTATTGTTTTATTTTAGTGTAGGTTTTATTTTAGGGTAGGTTTGTAGGTGGTATTTCGTATATCAACTTTTTGTTAGTTAAACTATTGAGATCAGAAAAAGGGCGAGGTTTTTGCTGACATAGGTAGAGCAATGTATTTTTTTTTTAGTTTCTGGTACTGAAAATATCAGTACATCATTTTACCTACGACAGAATTTACTTTTTACTTTTGTCTTATTATTACTTTTTGACCCTGATAAAATTAATTTAGATTCTGGTCTAGACTAAAGTTTACACTAATAGACCTGTTGATACAAAGATTTAAGCAATCGGTTATGTCTTTCAAAGTATATTTTTGAATACACTGTGTTTTGTCAACCCCGTTTTAAGACAGAGACCCGTATCATCGAATGGCTTCTCACGCATGTGTGAGGCGGAAGGGAGTGTCAGACTCTTACTAACCACTCCGTTCCCACTCCTGCACTTTATGGTGGATGTTATATTGCATATGTCGTGCACATTTGCCTATTACTCCAGCGATTTAGAGATGTTATGATTTTATAAGCGTCATCCACATCAAAACAATCAAGAAGCGTTTACTATTTATAACATCAAAAATCAATGTCATACATGGTACAAAGATCGTCTAAAGCCATTATTGTTCACCATAGTTCAAACCTAGGTCATCTCAGAGACTGGCAAGCGATTTGTTGCCAAAACCAACAGCTTGAAGTGTTGTTTATGGTATGAAGCATGTCAGTCGATACGTTTATAGCTTGACGATAGATTGGCTTCAAAACATTAGAAGACTGATGGGGAATTTCAAATATTCTCATGTGTCATTTACTCATGAGCAAAAAGTTTTACATCTTCTTTTGCTTTTTTTTGTTTTATATTTTTAGCTAGCTGACTCGGCAAACTTCGTAACGCCTTTTTTCTTACATTTTAAACCTTTCCTGGACTTCGAAGAATATTTTAAGACCAAAATTAGCCAACTCGGTATAGCCGTTGATCAAGTTTTAGCGAGAATAACGAACGGATATTCATTTTTATTTATATAGAGATTAATAAGAGATTTCTTTAAATGATGACAAGGAAAATTTTTTAAAATTTATAACTTGATTATTTATCGCATTGGTCTACATTGCCATTAGATACATTTTTGACCTGGTAGTATATTTTTGTGTCTTAATTATAGTCACTCATTCAGGATACCTGTACTATATTTTATTTATTTATTTAAAATGCTTCATGCACAAAATGTACAAAAAGGTGGACTTAATGCCGCAGGCATTTTCTACCAGTCTGACCTTTGGGTGATGCAGAGAAGAGTAAATGGTAGGTGCAAGAGGCAAGCAGTGATTTTATTTAACAATGAAAGATAAACTAATATGTTTCGGAGATATACATACATAAATAAAATTAATTATAATGTATACCTATACATGAGTACAATATGCCTACATACACACATATATACATAATATATAAATATATACTTGCTTACTAGTACACAGTGGATAGTTAGCGCGATGATTCAGCCAACCTCTTTAGAAAAAGCTCACGTACTTTCTGCTTAAAAGTTAGTCGAGTTGAGACCATCCTGACATCCAGGGGGAGCGCATTCCACAGAAAAATTGCCTGTACGAAAAAGGATGAATGTAAGAAGTCAGTGCGATGAGTGGGACATTGGAGAAGAAGGTTGTGAGAAGAGCGAAGATTTTTACTGTGGTTTGCGCATAAGTATTGAAAGTAAGGGGATAGATAACTTGGTTAAGCAGGTGAAGAAAGAAAGGAGAATAGAGTGGCTAGCACCCTTTGCTCCCTGCGCTGGCGTATGGGCAGCCACTTTAGTTGCAACCGATGTGCAGAAACATGATCGTATTTACGCAGGTTGAAAACGAATCGGGTGCAGTTATTTAGAAGTCGGTCGAGCTTATTGAGGAGATCTGCATTCAGGTCGTAGTAGCAGACATCAGCATAATCGATGATAGGGAAAATCAAGGCTTGCACCAACATGGCCTTCGTAGCGGGAGGAAGCAAATTTTTTACGCGATACAGAGCACGCATTGATCCAGTAACCCCCCCTGCATTTCATAGAACACTTCCGACGTTTGGCTCCAAAGTTGGAGAGGACGGGGGCTGCGTTTAAACGCATCCTCCCCAACCTCGGGGGGCCAAACGCCTCCTGCCGGAGGTTATACGCCGGGATCGTGCGGTCCATGGCCCTCTACGGCGCCCCTGTTTGGGCGCCAAACCTGTTGCGGCGTCCCGCTCGGACGCTGCTCATGGCACAGAGGGTCATGGCGATCCGAATGATCCGCGGATACCGCACGATCTCTGGGGAGTCGGCGAACCTCCTTGCCGGATTACCGCCGTGGGATCTGGAGGCGAAGGTGCTCGCGCGCGTGTACGGCATGCGCGCGGAGGCACGTCGCCGGGGCGAAACCCCGCTGCCGCGCCAAATAGGTGCGTGGCGGGATGAGCTCCGGCGCGATCTCATGGCGGAATGGCAGCAACGACTGTCGCAACCGAGGGCTGGGCTCGCTGCCATCGCAGCGGTAAGTCCCCTCTTTGAGGAGTGGCTTGAGAGACGCTACGGCGTCCTCACCTACCGCCTGACGCAGGTCCTCACCGGACATGGAAGTTTCGGGAGGTACCTGTGTCTGATGGGGCGGGAGGAAACGCCCGGGTGTCATCACTGCGAGGACCGCCCTGAGGACACGGTGGAACACACGGTGGGAGAATGCCCTTCGTGGGCTGGGCACCGCCGTGTCCTCAGGGAAGTGATCGGCGATGGCGACCTCTCGCGTCCGGGCCTAGTGCAGGCCATGATGCGGAGCGAGGGGGACTGGGATGCCGTCTCCTCCTTTTGCGAAGCAGTGATGCTAGCTAAGGAGGAGGCGGGACGCGTGAGGCAGCGAAGCGCTGCCTCCTCGCAACCCAGCCATCGCGAAGGACACACCGGGCGTCGGGGATCGCGAGACGATCTCCGGCCACCGTAAGCGCGGGCCTGCGGACGGCGAGCATGGGTGGCTCCCCGTCCGACCAGAAACAGACCCGAGCGTACGGCGCGTCGCGTTCCGCGCGCGCCTCAAAGAGCCATCAGACCACCACAGATGGGGCCCAATACGGCCGATGCCGATTCGGAGTCGCGGAGAACCTAACGGGTAACCGGGGCTCCGGCTCGACGTGCAGGAGAAGGAACGGGGTGGTTTTTAGTCAGTAAGAGTCTGACACTCCCTCCCGCCTCACCCAGGCGGGAGAAGTCATTCGATGATTTTCCCCCCTTAAAAAAAAAAAAAAAAAAAAAAAAACCCCCCTGCATACATTTGTGATTTGAGCATGCCACTTTAAATTGCAGTCAATATGCAAACCCAGATTCTATTCAAACTTAGAACGATGTACCTACCTTTAGAGCCTTTGGAGATGCGACTGAAACTCAACGTTTACACCATTAATCAAGATGGCGTCATTGAATATTATTCAAGCCATACTTTGGTTACATAAGAAAGGTTTTACTACAAAAAGCAGATTATCGAGTTATTTTTACACGACTTAGTTAATAAATAAAACCCCTTTGTCAGTTATATCCGCTTCGGAAATTATTTACATCGATGTCCGTGTTTTACTGTCATATTTTTTTTTTGTTTCGTAGCGATATGTTTTTAAGCGACCTGGTCTAAAATATTGATACTTTAGTTTTTCAATTTATTATAAAGTACCGGTAAATCGCTTGTACCCGTTTTCCAAGCATAGGGATTATATAGATCATAGCCCTGCAGGGAGCTGTAACCGGCTTTTGATGAAATTACTATTAAACTCTCAAACACCGAGTGGTCACCGGTGACCGCAACCTTTTGTTCTTTAATTGTGTCTACAATGTCTGTTAACTCAACGAGTTAACAGTTACACACACTAGATTCTTTACTTTTACCTTAGGTTTGGTTCATTATCATCATCATTATCATCATCATCATAATCATATCAGCCACAGGACGTCCACTGCTGAACATAGGCCTCCAATGACTTCCAGTTAGGCCGGTTGGAAGCGACCTGCATCCAGCAGCTCCCTGCGACCTAATTTAACGTAACGACCTAGGTTTAGTTAATGACGATGATTCAGCTATATTGTTAAAGTTTCATATAACACACACTAGATTCTTTATTTTTCTTTGGGTTTAAGGAAATGGGTATAATCTATATATAGAGGTATAAAAGAAAGTCGTGTTAGTTACACTATTTATAACTCAAGAACGACTATATCGATTTGGATGAAAATTGGTGAGGATGTAGCTTAGAACCAGGAGACGGACATAGGATACTTTTTACCCAATACTTATTTTTTCCTTTAACCGAAAATCAAGAACGGGTACGGGAAATATCGGGATTGCGCGTATGAAGTCGCGGGCAGAAGCTAGTTAATGATAAGCTTTAACTACTATGATTTTTGTCCGTTAACTTCTGTTATACATAATATAATATTGTTATAATTCAATGCAACACAAGCATTTATAACTATTTTATCCTCGATTGAAAGTTTAGCCACAAGCGTTTACTAGTTTCCACATACATATAATATACTCTATACATAGATAATGTAGTACCACGATAAGTATATGAAGCCTTTATCTAAAGTAGTGAGTGAAATCAGTTTGACGCAACTACATCAATAATGTGGGGGCCTACGATGCCGTGTGGGGGCTTACGATGCCGTGTGCACCGCGTATAATGTTATAACAGTGATAACTATTATCTGTGAAGTGCTTGTTAATATTTGTAATATTCTGTATTTGTAATATTGTGTAATATTCTGAGCCGCGGAGAACTTAACTGGTTACCGAAGTGCAGGAGTAGGAATGGGGTGGTTTTTAGTCAGTGAGAGTCTGACACTCCCTCCCGCCTCACCTAGGCGGGAGAAGACATTTGATGATTTTACCCTCTTAAAAAAAAATACCTTCCGAATCTCTTGACAATCTCCAGACTAAAAATCATAGTACTACTAAAGAAACGGGACTCTTGATTACTAGATGCTTCCCACAGCCTTATCTGCATAAAGAAAAAAGTAACTTATACCATAATAGGGATGATGACAGGGTATGAAGATTAAACACCTAATTAGTTCCTCAGTTAGGTTATGATTAAATGTTAGACACGTATTTTTATACTCTGTCATATAAAACAAAAATACTTAGATAAAACGAATCAAAGTTTAGGAGTGTGAGCTAACTACGTCACTTTTTAGTATAAAACGAACACTAAAGTGATGTCACGAGATATTTCAAATCAATATATCGTCGAAAGTTTCTATGTCCGTAAGGAAATAAAAAATACATGTCTAATGAAAATGAATTTAAATAATCTACCATACGGACATTAAAATAAAAATTAATCATCTACCCTATTCAGCCTCCTAACCATATTTCCCCCTTATTATAATTTCGTTGCGGTTTGTAAAATAAACACATTTACGCAAGTTTTATCGAGACAGATTTTCTTTCTAAGCCCAGTCAACATAGCGAACGAATATCAAAAAAAGTTAATATTTCCATAACTCAGCGTTCAATTCAAATATTATTATAACATTCAATTCTCACAAACTCGATAAAAAGTGCTTCGGATCTCTTGAATGAATTTCCATCTTCGACGTTCATTATTCGATGTGATCGTGCGATCATTTGAAAATTACTCTCAAGTGGCGTTGTTAACACGGATGCTTCACAACAGAGTTTATAGTATCTAGTTTAGAAGCATGAGGATTATATGTTATTACATAACACATACATAACATCACGCCTTTTATCCCCGAAGGGGTAGGCAGAGGTGCACATTATGCCACTGTACAATGTAACTTTTAACTATTTATGTTATGAGTCCCATGTAATAGGGGGTGAGCCTATTGCCATATACCGGGCAGAACTCCAGACTCCGTGCTTCTACTAAGAATTTTTTTTTAATCCAGTAGGTAATACTTTGCCCGACCCGTGAATCGAACCCGAGGCTCCTTGCCCGGCAGTCGCACAAACTTGCGACCACTCGGCCAACGTCATATATATTTATATGTTACCGGCCAAACCCGATTTCAGGACAAACTAGTTTTGCCTAGGCTAAACTAGTTCTTCCTATAAGCGTTAGGAATAACTAGTATAGCCTAGTTCAAACTAATTTGTCCTAAGCCCGATAGGACAAACCAGTTTAGGCTAGGACAAACTAGTTGATCCTGATATAAATACGCACACTCTAGGATTAACTGGTATGGCCTAGTATAAACTAATATATCTAGAAAGTCGAAATAAATAGATAAATTGAATAAAATACTCCGTAATTGAAAAAAATATCATTTTTATTAAACTATAATGATTCGTTATTAAAACTTATGGTTAATTGGTTATGCGAACAATCATGCTATAACAAATAATAAGTGTTTTTTAAAACAATCAATAATGATTTAAATTGTTATTAATTTAAAATCATAATGATTCGTCGCTACAAGTTATAGATAATAATTGGCAATACAAACAATCATAGGTACTATAACAAATAATACTGTTTTTTATCACATAACATCACGCCTCTTATCCCCGAATGGGTAAGCAGCGGTGCACATTATGCCACTGTACAATGTAACACCCACTTTTCACTATTTATGTTACGAGTCCCATGTAATAGGGGGTGAGCCTATTGCCATATACCGGGCACAATTCCAGAGTTTGTGCTACTACTGAGATTTAAAAACAACGTGGTTGTTCAACGAACGCGACGTGTCGCGGGTTCGATTCCCGCACGGAACAACACTTTGTGCGATCCACAAGTTGTTCCGGGTCTGGGTGTCATGTGTATGTGAACTTGTATGTTTGTAAACGTACCCACGACACAGGAGAAAAACCTAGTGTGGGGTAACGTTTAAAAAAAAAACCCAGTAATTGCACACCATTTACTCTTCTCTGCATCACCCAAAGGCCAGACTGGTAGAAAACGCCTGCGGCATTAAGTATTTGTACATTTTGTGCATGAAGCATATTCAATAAATAAAATAACTAATACTTTGCCCGGGAATCGAACCCGAGACCCCATACCCGGCAGTCGCACTGCGACCACTCAGCCAACAAGGCAGTCACATTGTTTTTTTTAATAGACGCAATAATCATATGACTAGGTCATACCAGTTTATCCTAGAGTGTGCGTATTTATATCAGGATCAAGTAGTTTGTCCTAGCCTAAACTGGTTTGTCCTATCGGGCTTAGGACAAATTAGTTTGAACTAGGCTATACTAGTTAATCCTAACGCTTATAGGAAGAACTAGTTTAGCCTAGGCAAAACTAGTTTGTCCTGAAATCGGGTTTGGCCGGTAACATATATATATATATATATATATATATATATATATATATATATATATTGTAACTTATTTATTTTCTCATTCTTTCATTAGTGTTGTTATTCGGTCATTATTATATCGATACAAAAACTATAGAAACATATAAATCATTATTCGTGGGCAAGCTTATGACCACTAAATCAAAAGAAAAACGTCTTTGTTTACGAAGACATGAGAACTAATGCACTTAGCATTCGATATAAATAATTTGCATTTTAAACACAATCTACACATATATTGCAAGTCTATTTTACATTTTATACATACATACACGAACAAAATGATATCGTTCTCGTATGTCAATAAAATTCACTGAACGAATTTTGCTTCGAATATTAAAACCGGCGGCATCGTTGAAAGCTTTTACGGAAAATCAAAGTGCAGTACGTATAGTTCGGTTCCATTACTCTTTATATATACATGCAACTTTATATGCATACAGGTAACTAGCATTACGCCTCTGGTTTTGCTTGCGTTAATTTTAATACACGGCACAGATGATAAATCCTAAGGTATAGTATGTTTCCAAAGCAAGAATATTTTATATAAGTTTCTTGAAGTAGGTTTTGATCTAGACCCACAAGACCCACAATCTATTTCTATTTCTTGAGAGAAATGAATTGATCAATAGATCAATAGAAATTGAAAATTGATTGTCTTCGTGGTAAATAGACCATATTTATATAACCATACATTGCATGAATTTTTGTCTGACATATTCATAAACAGTTGAATTTCCATTTTATGTTTTGATGCAAAATGAAATTAATACAAGTTTCTTTATTCAATCAGCATAATTGATATTATAATGTACAGCTACTGCAACTTATACGCTTTGTCACAAACTATTGTATGCCTAACACTGTGGAGCAGTGCCTGAACACAACAACCTATAGAATAACCTTTGTAACCACTGTCTCACAATAAAGATCTTTGACTTTGAATAGTGAACGCATTTCAGTTGATGATGACCACTTCTCGATCCTGTAGAATGAGGATAAAAAGTAGCCTGAAATGGAAGATTTCTAATAATTACAGAATGTTATTTTTATTTGTTTGGTTTTAACTCGTCGAGTACCGGTTTTGTAGACACAATTATAGAACAATAGGTTGCGGTCACCGGTGACCGCTTGGTATTTGACAGTTTAAAGATATACAATAGGTTTAGTTGAGTCAGCGTGTGTGAGTGTTTGTGTATATGTATGTGTATAATGTACATACGCTGGGTCGAAATCCAATCTGTCGTAATTTCGAACAATCGTATTGAAATATAGACTGAATTAAAATGTACATATTGTTTAATTATACCTACTATTATTAAACTGAAATATCAACTGCAGTATGTCAGAGAATTGTATTGTTCGACACAAAATTCATATCAAATATTAATTTTACAATTCACCGAATGCTTTTGTATTCATTCTTATTATATTTTTTCTGACTAGGCACGTAACCTACACAGGTACAGCTGTTCTTAATTCGGAGCCGTGAAGGACTTAATGTGTTGCCGGAGTAGGAACGTGGTTATTAGCAGTAAGAGTCTGACACTCCCTCTCGCCTCAGCCACGGCGGGAGATGTTATTGGATGATTTTTCCCCTTAAAAAAGGTATCCCCAATACAAGTTATTTCAAAAATAGCTTTGTATCCGCACAGGAACCGACCCTACTTTACAAGGTATTCGACTACTCCATCTGTATATCTGTCTGGATTACTAACCTAGTATTCGCAAAGACCTGTAGGACCTTGGGAGTTCGTGATCTTCATTCTGCATTGCACAGCTGATCCTGTTGGCAGCGCGCCAACCGTGTGATCTTACATAGTTTTACACTGTAAACCGATTTTATGTTGCAAACATTTTTGCAAACCGATTGTATTGTCGATCGAATCGATCAGATTCTCGAATTTTATTAGCTTGTTCGTTTTGAATTCCACACCTTTTTTATTAGTGGGAGTCGTTTTATCTGATCGTTGATGTATCTGTCTATTGAGACGTTGAATTCGATTCGATGATTAAGCATTTATTGTAAACAGACTGATTCAATATACCATTTATAATTGTGTTTTAATATTCCTCTTCATATAAAATCTGCTGCACGGTTGGTGCGGTGGCTGGGCAACTGGCTGCCGTGCAACGTGTCGCGGTTTCGATTCCCGCACGGAACAACTCTTTGTGTGATCCACAGATTATTGTTCCGGGTCTGGGTGTCATGTGTATGTGAACTTGTATGTTTGTATATACACCCATGATTCAGGAGAAATTCCAAGTGTGGGGAAACGTTAAAGATAAGATAAAGATAAAGATAAAGATAATTTATTTGCATAAACATGTGTCATTCATACAAAAGCATGCAAGATGTTAATTGTTTCAAATCAGTGTCCAATACATGTTTTGCCCTTAGGGGCGTACAAATTCAATTTATAATAATTACAATTCATATTAAAATGTCAAAAAAGTATTATTAAGTATTATTACGGTCTACATTTATTAATACACTGTCAAAAAGTAGTGTCAGCCAGAAAGTCATTCAAACAGTAGTAACACTTTTCTGCTAGTAAGCGTCTCATTTTTATCTTAAACATATTGGTGTTTAAACATTTATAATCCCGTGGAATTTTATTATAAATTATTGGCGCCATACAAAAAACGTTTTTGTGCATAAGAGTAGTCCTAGCGGGTTTCAGGCGAAGTCTGCTGTTATCCCGTCTATTCCGAGGCACAGTGTCAGACAGACGTGGGAAAAGATCAGGATTCGTTTTTACGAAAGTCGCAGTTTCAAGAATATAAAGAGATGGTAGAGTTAGTATTTTATATTTTTTAAAGATAGGCATACAGCTCTCTGTTGACTTTAGGTTAAACATGGCCCTAAGGCATCTTTTTTGGGACTTGAATGCAATTTCTTTGTCTGTAGAATTACCCCAGAAAATTACACCGTAACGCAACACTGATGCAGCCAATCCATAATACGCTGTCACTAGAGCGTCTGGATTAAGCATTGGTGCAAGTTTGTATAGTGCATACGCAGATGAGTTTAGTCTCTTGCTTAAATTCTCAATGTGATGTTTCCAATTCAATTTCTTGTCAATTATTATACCGAGAAATTTTGTGGATTCAACTTCATTGATTATTGTGTCATTGTAGGCAACATTTACATTTGATTTAGATTGGTCTCGTTGGCTGAAATGGATAATGTTTGTCTTATTCAAATTAATTTTTAAATTGTTTCTATCTAACCAAGTGATTATTGATGTCAAGGAGTTATTAATGTCAGATTCATATGTCAAAATATTTTTACATTCTATGGTCATTGTACTGTCATCGGCAAATAGAGTTATAGGGTAGTCAATAATTTTAGGCAGGTCATTTATGTATAAAATAAATAACAATGGCCCTAATACACTGCCCTGTGGAACACCGTATAGAGGAGAGAGTTCGTCTGATACGAAAATTTCCTCTTTTTTTGTTTTTACATTAATCCTAGTAATTTCTGTGTATTGTTTTCTATTGCTTACATACGATTGAATAAGATTCAAAATATTTCCGCGTATTCCGTAAGCCTCCAGTTTCTGCAATAGGATTCTGTGATCAACGTAGTCAAAAGCTTGTGTCATATCACAAAACACAGCCGATACCGGGATTTTCTTGTCGACGCTAACCATTATTTTGCTTAAAAAATCATAGATGGCCATATTTATAGTCTTATTTTCCCTGAAACCCTTCTGTTCGTTGCATAGGATTTGTTTTTTTTCTATAAAGGAATAAAGTTCTTTATATATGTATTTTTCGACTATTTTGGATATGATAGGAATAAGGGATATTGGTCTATAGTTCTCCCTATCTTCTCTGCTATTTTTCCTTTTAAATATTGGTTTTACCACTGATATCTTCAAGGCATCTGGGTATATACCTGAGCTTATACACAAGTTGATAAGGTAGCTTAGGTGGACATCTATGGTTTCTGAGACATATTTTATGACTTTTGTAGAGATTTCATCATAACCTACACTATTTGATGATTTTAAGTTTTTTATAATCTTATTTACATCTATCGGTGTAGATGGTGCGACAAAGATTGAATCTTTACTGCTTTTGATGAGAGATTTTACATTTTGCCCGGACCCTTGAATGGGTTTGATCTTTTCCACAAAATAACTATTAAATGCGTTGGCTATATCAAGGGGGTCACTAATTGTTACATTATTTACATTAATTTTATTAATGGTTTCTTTAGGGATGTTACATTTTGTATTATTTATTATACTCCAAGTGGTTTTAGATTTATTAGTTGAGGTTCTAATGGAATGATTATGTTGAACACGTCTAGTTAATGAGACAATTTTTTTAAGTTTCTTTGAGTAGGTTTTGAAAATTTCCCTGTTGCAATATGTAGGGTTTAGTCTGTAGCGCCATAATAGCTGTCGTTTTCTCTTACTGCACAATTTAATGCCTCGCGACATCCATCTTGGCTTTTTTGTTAAGTTAACATTAATTATTTTGTGTGGAAAACACAAATCATAAAATAATTTAAAGTAGTCAATAAAAATGTCATATGCTTTGTTTGGATCACTTGTGTCGTATAGATCAGAGAAAGTCAGTTGTTTCAGATATTCATTAAACTTAGTCATATTTTCAATGTTGTAGTCCCGTCGGTTTATACGCCAGTATTTTAAAATACATGTTTTTTTCACGGGAATTTTTAGTATTTGGGCCGTATGGTCAGATAATGCGAACTCCACAACATCTGCTTCGCACGAAGATTTAAAATTATGTGCTACATTGTCTATGCATGTTTGTTTTTGGGTCCTTGTGGGTTGTTTAAAAGCTAATTTTAAGTCAAAGTTTAGTAGCATGTTTTCAAATTCTAGGGTAATTCTATTTCGTTGCAGAACGTTAATGTTAAAGTCACCTGCTAGTATAACATTTTTATATTTTTTTTTACATATACTTTTTCTAAAATATGCTTTTTCTAAAATTTCAAAAAATAACTCGAAATTACTGATTCTGTTGTTTGGTATTCTGTAGAAACACAAAATGGCTATTTGGTATTGGATAAGTTCCGCACCGCAACATTCAACCACACCCGCTATAGACAAATCGTTAATCTGCAGTAAATTACGCCATTGATGTCCATTTTTAATTAAAATACATGTCCCACCGCGTTTATTGTCATTTCTACAGAATGATGACACTAAAGTATAGTTAGGTATTGTTAAATGACTCTCGTAGCCTAACATCATAAAATGTTCCGTTATACATAGAATGTCAACATTAATATTTTTATCTAAAAGTTCGTCTAAACAGATACATAACGATTCTACCTTATTCAATAATCCTGCGATGTTTTGATGCATGACATATAAATGATTCTCAACGAAAAAGCCAATTATTCATTACGATATTATTTGTAGGTTTATATTCCGTCAATATTTTTAAATTACTGTTTGTATTCATTTTGTTGTCATAAAGATTTCGTTTTAAAAAAGAAATCTTCCATGTTCTTGAGTAACCAAAAGTTTTGCAGTCAGCACCATATTTTGAAATAGTTCTTTTTGTAGAGCTAACTAATTGCATAAAACCGATGTCAATATACAATATTCGGTCGAAAAGTACATATGAGGTTATTGCATAATAATAATTCTTTGGGATTGGGAATAGGTTGCCTCCCTTTTATTATTATTCGTTATGTGCATTAGTACAAGGGACCCCAATTAGGGGGTGAACTTATTACTAATGCAGGGGAGCAATAACATACGTGGCGATAATTTGACTGCACGGTTGGTGCGGTGGCTGGGCAACCGGCTGCCGTGCAACGTGTCGCGGGTTCGATTCCCGCAAGGAACAACACTTTGTGTGATCCACAAATTGTTGTTTCGGGTCTGGGTGTCATTGTGTATGTGAACTTGTATGTTTGTAAACGCACCCACGACACAGGAGAAAATCCTAGTGTGAGGCAACGTTTTTTAAAAAAAAAAAAAAAAAGCACCGTTTATCCTTTCGAAGTATAATTGTCGTAATTTTCTCTTAAGGGTTATTTTGGGTATAGGGGAAACGATGGGTGATCTATATGACATCATTAGATGATCCTAATGTTATCATTATCATCGTAATTTAGCTTCGTCGATGGAAACTGCAACTACAGAGTAAACAGTTGCTGAGACTGCGTTGCTGGCCTTTGCTGACTTTATCCTACAGCGAACACTTGTATTTGAGTTTGTATGAAATAACTGTCTCGTTGGCCAAGTGGTCGCAAGAGCTACTGCCGGGCAAGGGGTCTCGGGTTCGATTCTCAGGTCGTGCAAAGTGTTACTGAGTTTCTAAAAAAAGTCCCAGCGGTAGCACTGAGTTTGGAATTGTGCCCGGTATATGGAAATAGGCTCACCCCCTATTACATGGGACTCATAACATAAATAGTGAAAATTGGGTGTTACATTTTACAGTGACATTAAATACCGAAATGTGCACCTCTGCCGACGCCTTCAGGCATGAAAGGCGTGATGTTATGTGTTATGTGTGACATGTTATATTGTATCGTTTTCTACGTGCTATGTGCAGTGTACCTTGTACAATGTACACAGTACATGCATACCTACATTATAATCTATGTACCTCCAATTTATTTATATATGTGTTCTCCTGTGTACTGTCTGTGTGTTGTGCATAAATAGATAAATAAATAAATAAATAAATAAAAATAATCTCAACATCACATATAATCTCAACACAATAAAATATCTACATTGTGTTGAATTGTATTGATGGCTAGTTGGCCAGCTACATACGATTTACAGTTGAGTCTCACTATTCGCTTTTTATCTTCAGTCTTTGATCGATTTACATAAACATTGTATAACATTAGTCTTCTTTGTGTCTACTTTTTACGAGTCTTCGTGTTTTAGTTTACATTTATAAATGTTTCCTAGGTCTAATATTTTTGTGTCTTATTCATGACTATTTGATTTTGTGTAGCCGTAAAACATTTAATCGTGGAATCTCAGTACAGTTTGAGATTCAATAGTCATATACTAATTAGATTGAGTATGGAATGTAAATGATTATTATTTAATCGAAAAGATATTATAACTGGTTATAAATTATCTTCTGCTAGCAGTTTTTGTGTTATTACAGACAATAATCTACTCCGTATTCAAATATCATCTCGATTCCTTCAGCCGTTTTGAGGTGCAGCAGTTACAAATAAACATACATACAAACTTATTTATAATATTAATAGGATAATGCTATAATGTCGTGGTGGCCCGGACGATTCGGGGTCGAAACTTACCAAGTACCAATGTAACTTTTTCCGAGTTATAGGTATATGTACTTTCTAAGATTATCTAGACACCACTGACAACGGTGAAGGAGAACCTCGTGAGAAAACCTGGACTTATAATTTCTAAATAATAAGTTTGAAATAGCCAACCCACTTTTTGTAAGCGTGGTGATTGATTCTTCAAACCTTTTTCGTGCAAGAAGAGGCCTTTGGTCGCTGAACGCTATAATGAAACTAATTCTCGCAGTCTTTCTTCACCATTATAAAGCCTTCAAAACCACAAATTAACAACACAGGCTTGACTTTCACAGCAAATAATTTCATTTCAGTTTTATGAATCTATTGATTTTCCCTAAGAACCTACTGTGGGTATAAAACTCGATTGTTATCTCTAAGCCGTAAAGTAGTCTATAAAAGTTGATATAACTATTCACGTGATGTGATCATCCATTCGAGTTTGTGGTTTATAGTACTAGCTCCTGTACTATGTATAAGGTTTATGAACAATTTATGCCTTATGCCGTCATATTAAGAGTTATATATTTTTATCTGTAAACAGACGTTTATAGGCATAAATAGGTAAATTATTACGTTTTACTGCCTCGTTGGCCGAGTGGTTGCAAACGCGACTGCCGAGCAAGGGGTTCGGGTTCGATTCCTGGGTCGGGCTAAATACTACTGGGATTTCTAAAAAAAATGACAGTGATAACACGGAGTTTGAAATTGTGCCCGGTATATGGCAATAGGCTCACCCCCGATTACATGAGACTCATAACATAAATAGTCAAAAGTGGGTGCTACACTCTAGAGGTACAGTGACATTAAGTGCCTTAATGTGCCCCTCTGCCTACCCGTTCGGGGATAAAAGGCGTGATGTTATGTTATTATGTTTCAGTATCATCTGCACTTAATTTTTTAGGACTAGGTAAATCAAATTAGATAAAATGAATAAATCATTTCTAAATATCTAAGTTTCATCAACCGTGGACTACTTTAGACGGTAAAGTTTGTTATAGACATTTGTGTTACATGTTTCACATTTAAATTGCTGAACCGATTTCGATGAATTATGTGATAATGTTTAGTAAAAGAGACATGGGAATGTTTGTGAATTTAATGTCAAAATCTAAAGGTATTGTATATTAACAAGTTGTGGACAGAATCCTGTACTTAATAGTAATTCTTTAAATTAAATTAAATGACTTTCACACAGAAAAAAGCGTAAAGGAACGAAATGTGCCAAAACAGTTTCTGTTCGTTATTTCAACAATAAATAAATAATTCATTGTTCTTCTTATATTGAGTTTTTAATGAATATTTACGGAGCCTTTGGTCCGCTTTCAATGTGCCGTAGCTATGAATTTGCTTAAACAAGTACACTCGATGTCGCAGCAAATTGAACCGTATTGCAGAACAAATGGTATTGAAAAATGATTACTGTTTTTATTGAAATAATATACTCTTTTTGAACAGTGTATCGGATGCGCGTTTTAATTATGTATGTTTTACCGTTTATTTTGTTGAACTTGTGTTTTTTTATTAACAACTTTATTTTTGCTACTGATTCTTAATAGTATAATTATATAGTACTGACAACGTGTATGCCAACAAGGCCGAATGTATAAGGTTCTGTGATAACATATTGTACCATCTCATTCTTATGTAGGTACATACCTACATTCTAGCAAATAAAGGTTAAAATAATATTATTATTCCAAGTTATTTAAAATTCTCTAAAAATTACATTTTTAAATAATACTTACAATATAAATAATAATATTTAAAAATATAAAAAATAGGAGCCGACCAGTAGCGTGAGCATGATACAAGCTACCGGTGGTTAGGGATAGAGCGTGCCGTTTCTAAGAGAACTGCCTTCTGTATCAGGCCCTTGATCCATCCACTTAACGCCAGCTTCCTGGGATGGATGTCGAGGCTTTTAGGGATTAACCCATTGGCCGACACGACTATAGGTACAATGACAGCCGAATCTACATTCCACACATCGACAACCTCTTATACCTCCGTATTGTGATTATCTAGTTTGTGTGTGTAAGTAAATATACTTTCAATCTGATTCAATCTACATTTTCTTCACTATCAGCCGAATACTGAAAGGCTACTCAATTTTAAGTTGTACTTAAATATCATGCCATCTCTGTCCTTTTACTAAGAATTTATAGAGACAGAACTATACTTGAGCGCGACCTAAAATTTAGTGACGTTTGAGTATTTCAGCGTTATTGCTTAATATTTGAAGTGTTGTTTATTATGTTATAAAATTACATAACATAACTTCACGCCTTTTATCCCCGAAGAGGTAGACAGAGGTGTATATTATGGCACTTAATGCCACTGTACAATGTAACACCCACTTTTCACTATTTTATATCATAACATAACATAACATCACGCCTTTTTATCCCCGAAGGGGTAGGCAGAGGTGCACATTTCGACACTTAATGCCACTGTACAATGTAACACCCACTTTTCACTATTTATGTTATAAGTCCCATGTAATAGGGGGTGAGCCTATTGCCATATACCGGGCACATTTCCAGACTCCGGGCTACTACTGAGGTTTTTTGAAAAATTCCTGTATAACTTTGCCCGACCCGGGAGTCGAACCCGAGGCCGCTTGCCCGGCAGTCGCATTTGCGACCGCTCGGCCAACGAGGCAGACTTTTATTAGACAGGCAGTTATTGAATTACGTAGTATGATTATGACTAGTAATAATCTCAAGTCAGGAAAAGCTTTATTAAGTTTCATGAATAAAAATAATAACACAACTACTGCCTAGCAGAAAAGTATCCTATATGTAAGTCAATAAAATTGATTATTCGAGACAAAAATGTCTTTATTTCGTCTCTGATATACATAACTAGGAAAACAGCAAGTTTCATTTCCCAGATATCAGCAACATCGACAGCTGAGCTAGTAATAAACCCGTTGTGTCAAGCACCACTCCGGTTAATGTCAACAGTCCAATGATTGGGGCTACAAACTGTACCAATTTCTGTCAGCGAGAGCCATTTCTGTACCAGACTTCAAAAGCGGTTCGTACTGATTACACCGGTATTGTAATATGTACTTTTTGGTGAATTGAAAACTGTTGTTGCGATAGGGTTAAGTATTGTGGGTTTTTATTGCAAAATTATGATTATATATAGTGATTGAATAAAGTAGGTCGGAATGTTCACTAGCAGTTGACTGTTTAGGTGATTTGTGTCGCTTAACGTGGTTGCCGTAGTGATTATATTGTGGTTGCATTAAATTGCCGTAGCGGTTGGCCCTTTGGGGCTGCTAGCCGCGCGGTCGACCGCTATTGCGGAAGGAGCCTTATTTTACTTATTGCAGATAAAGGTTGATGCTGATATTTATACGACACTGAACCTTTTTTTAAATATGTAATTTTTTTTTTATGGCATTAGCCGGTAAACGAGCAGACGGATCACCTGATGTTAAGCAATCAGCGTCGCCCATGGACACTTGGAACACTAGAGGCATTACAAGTGCGTTACCGGCCTTTTGGGGATTAGGAGTTTGAGGATCTTTGGGATTTCAGGAATTGGGGAGATTGGGGAAGGGGAACACGACGAAACACAACGCAAGCGTTATTTCACGTCGGTTTTCTGTGAGGCCGTGGTATCACTCCGGTCGAGCCGGCCCATTTGTGCCAAAGCGTGGCTCTCCCACACTTAAAAGTTGTTGTGTTATACTGTTAAAGTACAGAGTCCAATATTAAACGTTTTAAGGAATAAACTGAATTAATGTTTATTAAAAATGTGTGCCTTTTCTAACATCCATTTTCTTTTTTCAGGTACAAAAGTGCAGTGAGAAAATAAATTAAAGTGTTTGTGTATAAAATGTGTTTCAGTTATCAAGTGTAGTGTTGTGTTAGTGGGGTGCCGCGGTGCGCGGGCGCAGGCTTGGTGTCGCAGGCCGCCGCCAAGATGGCGCTAAGTTGACAACGGCGATCGGCCGCGCCTCACGCCGCTGCACCGAACATAAGACAGGTTAGATTTGAAATCTTTTGTATCTGCCATTTTTTATTTTTTTTAGTCTGTTTTTTGCTAAATATGAAGAGACTATTTTTCTGCCTTCGTATGAGGGTGTGCATCGTTCATCTACACAATGCAGCGTAGATTTAGAAGAAAAAAAATGTCTAATTTTAAGGAAAATATTATTAGTCCGATCCAAAGAAGATTTTTTTATGAATTTACAACTAAGGTGCCGTGCAATGGAACATTTTATACATACATTTATAAATAGTAAAAAGGACTCAACAACCCATTACAATGTGCCTGCTTATTTTAAACTCAAAAATCATTCCCGAAAGGGACAAATCCAATTTCTAGTTCAATTCGTACCCAGTTGCAGCTCCTGTTCCTAATTTCGGCGCTAATTATGACGTCATCTCCGTTTGTACTGCGAGCTAAGTGGATACAGTGTGATGTTCAGCTTCAAGGGATATAGGGTTGCAATTCTGGACTATCGGAGCCATTTGTAGAACATTTTGGACCAATATATTGCTAATGATTACTTTGGAAAGAGATGGTAGACTTTTTCGTAGTTGTCATATAAAATATGAACTAATAAAAACGTCCAATGTACGTTAAAACGTTGATGTAACGTACCGAAAATGTCCAAAATTTGTTCATATAAAAGTAGTCTCTAGACATTGGAAATAAGATTTAAAATAGTGGAGAGCGGTCACCGGTGACCGCTTGGGTATTGTTCTTAACATAATTTGATATGGGTGTTAAGTATACCATGCATACCTCTATATAATAAATATTATATATTTATGTTATTATTGTAAGTAGATCCAGACATTCCTACTACGCCGCCAATTTGTTCTTTATCAACTAATTAAAATATTCAATAATCAAGGAATTTTAGAAAAATAAAGAAATTTATGTAATAGGGGGTGAGCCTATTGCCATATACCAGGCACAATTCCAGACTCCGTGCTACTACTGGGAATTTTTTGAAAAACCCAGTAATACTTTGCCCGACCCGGGGATCGAACCCGAGACCCCTTGCCCGGCAGGCGCACTTGCGACCACTCGGCCAATGAGGCAGACGGATATGGCAATAGGCTCACCCCCTGTTACATGGGACTCATAACATAAATAGTGAAAAGTGGGTGTTACATTGTACAGTGGCATTAATGTACACCTCTGCCTACCCCTTCGGGGATAAAAGGCGTGATGTTATGTAAAGAAATATATCATTCTAGTTTCAAACAGTAAACAATACGGCTGGAATTTAAAAACTCTTTATATCTATGGACAGACCATAAACAAAACATACATACCTCCTTGCTTGTAGCGCGTGTATCCAATCTGGGATTACATCCGTGTATCTGTGTGTGTGTGTCCTTTGATGTATTCATGTTAGTAGTCGGTATCGACACTATATGCGTCATGTGATCAATAGTGCACCTGAAGCGGACTGGAATTTAAGCTGTGTCAGAAACAGGATAGATGCTGTATTGTTTTTCATTTTAACCTAATACATGTGTGCGCTATAAACATTGGTATGTTTCCTAAAAATAATTTGAGAGAGAATTTAGATAATTGACTTCACGGTTGGCGCCGTGGTTGGGCAATTGGCAGCTGCGCAACGCGACGCGGGTTCGATTTCTGCACGGAACAACTCTTTGTGTGATCCAAAGATTGTTATTCCGGGTCTGGGTATCATGTGCATATGAATTTGTATATTTCTAAACGCACCCACAGTACAGGAGAAAATCTTAGTGCGAAGCAATATTTATTTTTATAAAGAAAAAAAAAGAATCTAAGAGCTACAAGAATACGGATGATAATAAGGGAAAAACGTGATTGTTTTACACATATGCATTGTGTAAATAAGTATATACCTACCTATGCAATCTAATCTCATCTTATTTTAAACTCTTTCATCATCTAGAGGTAGACAATTTATACAATCGTTAGAAACGAGCTAAATAATAAATCATTTCTACACTGAGTTGATCTTGTAAACCCAACTCCTTAACATGCATACAACACTTTCAAACATTACTGTAACGACAACATGTAACATGTAACACGAACATGAACATGAAAATGTTAATAAAACATGTTACGAGAACAATGTTACAACTGACATTTGATGCACGATCTCAAAATATGATCACGTCGTATTTCAATAAATGTCATTCATAAAACGACACGCGTCTTACGATGATTTTACGAGTAACCTTAGCATTATACTTGGCGTACATAATGTGATGCTTTTTATAGGCTAAGGGGGTAAGCAGAGGTGCACATATTAAATGAAATATGTTTTCGAGCTTTGGAATAGCTCTGGTTAAAAGTCGATATAGCATTTATTAAATACTAGCGACCTGCCCCGGCTTCGCAAGGGTGCAATATGCATATATTATACACATCAACCTTTCTTGAGAATCACGCTATTTATTAAAAAAAAAACCGCATCAAAATCTAAGCATACATAGGGACAGACAGACAGCGGATAGCGACTTTGTTTTATACTATGTAGTGATCAGGCACCATGCATTAAAACGTTATTAAAAAACAAATACAACATACTTTTTTTTAAGTAAAAAATGAGTATCGAATTGAGTTTCTTGCTCGTTCTTCTCCATTCGAATCTACATTTTGGAATGAGCACCTAGAGGTAGCTTCACCCAGCTACACTGACGGACTGACTGACAGACTATTATTTATTTTGTATCTGTTGACGTTTCAAAAGTACCAAATTATGGTATAATTGAAATAAATGCTTTGATTTGGACTTTGAAAATAAAAAAAATGCGCAAATACCTCTACCTCTAGAAAAAATAAAGCCAAAGTAAAGCTATGGAAAGATATAAAAAAGTATAATGTTATATTACGTCCACTTGTTAGTTTTTTTTGATACAATTAATTATTTTGTATGTTAGACTATGATAAGGTGTACCTACATTAAATTTCAATTACCTCCCACATTACATACTTAGATCCATTAGCATAAAAATCATATACCTCACAATTTCTTAACCCCCATCTCAGCGCGGAAACATGTAAAACACCCTTGAAACGTTTTACACCGAAATTCAAAGCCAATTTCATTCGCTGACTTTGTAAACAATATCAAAAAGCCTTCAACCACTTCAGAGAGACATTCCGACCTACCTGTTGAGTAATTTATGCGAGTTCCCCGTCAGATATCGATGTACCTATTGAAATTCAAGTCGGAGTGTAGTCAAGATAAAATCTCTTGGGCATATTGCTTTGTATTAGGAAAAAGGCGACATAAAGCCTAGGGGATTGTAATAAATCAACACCCTGTATATAGTTTACTACTGGTCGTAAACCCTGCAAGCTGTTCTCAATGTTTTCATACAGCGGAAAAGAACCATTAGTGATTATTGTAATGGCTCGATTGATTTCGTAGAGGTGCTACGAAAAGCGTAGTAGCGTCGTAGCCGTCTACTACGAAGTGACATATAATTTGACGTGCAATGTGACATATTCACCGTATAATTTTCATATTTACTATATAAGACATTTGATAAAATGAATACTTAAAAGTTTGTGACTGTTGTTATTATTCATTTAACTTTATTACAATACTATACGGGTGCAATATGCTTATATTATGCATATAAATCTTGCCGCGGAGGACTTAATCGGTTGCCGGGGCTCCGAATTCAAGGGCAGGAGTAGGAACGGGGTGGTTTAAGTCAGTAAGAGCCTGATACTCCCTCCCGCCTCATCCAGGCGGGAGCAGTCATTCGATGATTTTTCCCCCCTTAAAAAATACATCTTCCTTAAGAATCATTCTATCTATTAATAAAAACCGCATCAAAATCCGTTGCGTAGTTTTAAAGATCTTAGCATACATAGGAACAGACAGACAGACGACGGATAGCGACTATGTTTTATACTATGTAGTGACAATAAATTCTCTGAACAGTCCATACAATTCTTATGATGCACCATATCGTGTGTCCCACAACCATAACATACATGCGATGGTATTTTCTTTCCCCATAAACCTCCATAAACGTGGTAACACACTACATTTACACGTGTGTTTGTGTATTTGATAAGTTTTATGGTACAACCTCGTCTATATATCGTCCAGCCATGTGAATTATGTGAGGAATCTTGTTGAAAGCACTTCTAATATGTGATTAATATAAAGGTACTTGCTATAACTGTTCTATATTATGTCTTATCTACCTCCTAGACAAATGATATTTAACGGGTAGTCGAACAATTGATTACGACCTTTCCTTCCACCTTCAAGAATGGAGCGAATTCACTTGTCTCTTCTCTGGTGTTTCGGGTATCGATGGGCGGCGCTTATCGCTTACCATCAGGTGATCCACCTGCTCGTTTACCTCCTATTCAATATATTGGTTTAGCACAGTTTTGTACAGATGTATCAATGTCGAATCCATATACTTTTCTATTTAAACATTTCATCATTACTTTATTATTTAAATGATACACTTAATTTTGTATTAACTTCTCAATCAATCAATCAATCAACAGTCTATAAATGGCCACTGCTGACGAAAGGCCCCTTCTGGCACGGATAAGGTTTGAGCATTAATCGCCATGCTTGCTCAATGTGGATTGACAATTTCAAACTTATAATTAGAAATTAAAAGCTTAAGTTTCCTCACGACGTTTTCCTTCACCGTCTGTAAGTGCTGTCTAAATAAACTTAGAAAGTAACTAATTCGGAAAAACTCTCATTAGTACTTGCGGTTGGTAGGTTTAAAACCCGTACCCTCATTCATGAGAAGCGAGTGTAGCCTCCGGGCCACAAACGACTCTATCACTAGCTATGCTGAATTTGAATTTGGCGAATCTATTTAGATTCATCAGCTATGTTGGATCTCATAACTGATCTACAGAGAAACTGAATAAAATAATTAAAAAGTAATTTCAAATGACAAAATCTAAAAACTCCAATAAAACTTTACCCGACCCAACCCCATCAAATTGAGTCGCATCTGCACCACTACCTTAAACCGTTAAATGAAATAATGTCCAAAGGAAAAGAATTAACAATTGCCACGTAATATTCAGAATCGTCATAGTACCGTGTCGTCGGAAACGAAAAGCTCGCTTCATTAAACACGCTTCGAATTAAAGATAGAAGGTCTTTAGCGACGTACAAGCTAAATTGCACCTTACGCCCTTCATGAAGTAATTCTACACAATCTGATTACAAGTGCCCCATGTGTGTAGGTAATTAGTCTTGAAACAAAACAAGGTTTAACAAGTTTGAATCGGTTTTGTGACATGTTGAAACAGTTGAAAATTGTGTGTTCGAATGTGGTGGGAAGATAAATGGTTTTGAGAATTAGATGGTGACAGGAAAGTCAGATTTCCTTGTTCGTAGGTGTTGATTTCTAAATAATAATGTAATGTAGAAAATTGTTTGTATTTCATTGCATTTTGGTGTAAAATTTTATATTTATGCCTCTGGTGTCAACGCGGCTAGTTGCTGAGTGACGACGTCGGAGGGTTAGTTTTCAAGATTTTTTGTATCGACAGCCAAATCCTCAAAGAAGGCTTCATATCCAATAAAATAAATAATAATCTTTACCAGCATTGATTAAATTTCAATTGTAAAAAAGTGATAAGAGTAACTAAATGGAGTATCTTGCTCAAATTTTTCCTTAATATCCACTTTTTACCAAACAGCCCTTCTAAATCAATATAACTTTAAAATCTCTTCGACTAAAAGCTATTTTAAATAATACGGATCTCTAACACATTAGGATTTTCGTGAATTATACCCAATCTATCAAGAACCTTTCTTTTTCGCATTACTTAAAGTGTCGATAAATCTTTTCAATTTGAACAGCTTCAGCTAAACACATTCAAAAGATCAGCCTTTAGATAAAGGAGGTTTTTTAAAGGACAACCCGTCGAACGAGATAATTTATTTACTCTCTCTTTTCTGTCTTTATTTTTTTGTATTATCTGATACAATTTACTTGACTTAATGGAAAATATTAGAGAGATAGTCAGGGTATAGCTAGCAGAAGTGAACATGATCACGGGCTGTCGTGTCTTTGGTTGTGAGAATCACAGAACATACATATACACCTTCTTTATAATGTTCTATGGTGAGAATAATCTCAACCAATGACGGACGAGAATACGGTCGAGTTTACGGTTTAAGACATTTATTTCTCAAAAACAAGATTAAAACTCTTAATTTAAAATTTTACTTAAGTGGGAACTGCACTAGGATTTTGTCATGATATTGATTAATAATATTGATAAACTGTACGAAACTCAATATCTTTGTACTATGCTCCTATTATATGAGATTTTGCTTCAGTAGATAATGTCTAAATTTTTCATACATACTACGAACGCGTCAACAGACCTATCTTACTCCTGGCCTTTTACAATTTATTTAAGTATTGAGTCTTCTGGTGTAAACAAAAGACGAACGAACATACCTAAATAGTAAACTTTGCTATATAAACAAATTACGAATGAGAGCCTGCATAATTATGTATAACCTAACCCTGCACACATAGCAATCAAGAGCAAAAGGCATCAAGAACCATTTCCTATTATGTTATAATAATAGTACTTATTATAATGTTACAGTTGATTCAAAATTCTATATAAGTAATTATGTATTTTACAAAGATCTTCTTTAAGTTATTTTCTTAGTACTTCAGCTAACACGGGTTGCAAAATTATTTTAATTTAATAAGAAATAGCTTGCCTACTGTACCTGTCGTTTTCTTTTTATTTTTATAAATAGAGCCCTTTGTTTTCGCTTTCAGTTTAACTAAATGAAGGTAAGTGAGCAATTTCTGAGTTATTTTCTAGAAAACTAATTAGACAAACACAATGAAAAAACAATATAAAACTGTCTTTATTGACATAGAAAAATAGTGGTATTGGAAAAAAAGATGAAAGGTGTTTCAGGTGGCAATGGGCAATACCGATCGCTTACCATCAGGTGATCCGTCGGCTCGTTTACCGGCTTATACCATAAAAAACAATAAACATGGTCTTCCAACTATAATATAGCAAGATACACGACAGAAAATACGGAACTTAACTAACTATTATTTTGTATGAAACCTTAAAACCTCAGCTATACCAGTGTGTCTTAGAGCTCAACTTTGATGTCGTACAAGTAGATTATATGCAGCCAATGCTAAGGCTATAAAGGAGTAAGCTGAGCTCAAAAGGACTTAGTTCCCCTGTCTTAGAGGCTCAGAGCTGGCCATGTAGTGAGGGCCATACAAGTAGGGTGAGTTGTGACTATACATATTTTTAAATTGGCCTATATTATTAATGTTATCGTTATCTATTGGTAAAATCTTAAGCAACGAGGTTTTGATTTCCATTTCTGGTCTAGTTCTATATTTGATTTCGTTTTTTTTTATTTTAAACATTTGAAACAATGAGAAAACAGATATACCTAGGTAAAGTTCGTTTGTATGAAGAAGTTATCATTATTCAGTAACAATCAATTAAATTATGAACTTGTTTACAAAATTACAAAAATACTTTTTTCATTTTCATTTCTAACAACGTAAAAACGGGTCCGATTCCGTAATCATTATTTTATCAGAAACCGGAATAAAACTTTGTTTTTTAGAAAATAACATTAATTTCTCAACCGTTTCTTCCCCTTTTACACGAAACCGAGACATCGAATATTTGTTTATTCATTTTAGCGAATAAAGAAATTTTTTCACCTGAGAAGTGAAAATCAACCTTCTAGCATACAGCCTACGATTGATTTTCAGTGTCAGATCTAAATCTGGATATTTGCAGGCTTCGGAATAGGGTGTTATGACGAATTTCGCGTTTCTTGCGAACTTATCGATGTAAATTGTTAGAACGTGCTACGCGACAGGTTGTATGTGACGTTTTGTTGCATTGGAACGTGTTGCTAGCGACATACGTGTTGCCAGCGACAAACGTGTTTGCTATCTATTTCTCTAGTTATCTTTGAGTTTCAATTTTAGTAACGTGTAGGTAAAGGTGACTCGATATACAGTCTGCTAGAGCATGATGGTATTAGTTTGTTTTATCGATTTGTGAACGGATCAAGATCCATATAACCGAATTCATTTTACTCTGAGGTATTGTTACATTTTAGTTGTCAGCCAGTATTGTGCTTTAGTAAAATCTACCAATCACTTCATCTTAATGAATGTAATCTGTTTAGTAATTTATTATATTACCTAAATATATTATTAGATTAATTTATAGAAACAAGTCTGACACTAATCAGCTTGAAACCATTTTACCGAAAACGTTTGAATTTGCTTTTTATTTCATCAAAAAGCTAAAACCGTAACTTAGTATTCAGAATCTACTAACACATACGTAATATTCTCTCGATTCATATTTCAAAAAGTGCGTAGATAGGCAGATTTACTCACATATTTTAGGTGCCAGTATAATGAAATATTATGCTCGTAAATTAGAGAAAATATCTTAAAAAGTATGTCAAGTATTTGCAAACAAAATAACTTTGTGAAGAATGTTGATAAACATAGTTATATTTAATGGAGGTGTTTGCGACCACTTTCTATTAGACTGGCTTTCTATAAGAACTTAATATTGAAAAATATTGTCATGCTTCTATATCCCTAGAAGATATTTTTATTTAATATTTTTTTCTATAAAACGTTGTTTACTAGGATTTTCTCCTGTGTCGTTGATGCTTCATGACAAGCATACAAGTTTACATACATAATACATGACACCTAGACCCGAAACAACAATTTGTGGATACGAGAATTGCTTCCCGCAGGAATTGAACCCGCTACACGTTGTGCAGCAGCCAGTTGTCCAGCTACCGCACCAACTGTGCAGTCATACTCTCTCTCGTCATACTCTCTCTCTCAGAAGATCTCAATTTAGTAAGTAGACTGGGTAGTCTTCTGAGAGAAGAGTGGTCGTAAGTGCGATTGCAGGGCAAGGGGTTTCGGGTTCGATTCCCGGGTAAAGTATGACTGGGTTTTAAAAAAATTCTCAGTGATAGCACGGAGTCTGAAACTGTGCCCGGTATATGGTAATACGCTCACCCTATATTATATAGGCCTCATAACATAAATAGTGAAAAGTGGGTTTTACATTGACATTTACAGACAATTTCGTAAATAGATAAATCGAGTATCCAGTGTCACTATACGTACGGCGGTGCGTCGCGTTCCGCGCGCGCCTTAAAGAGCCATCAGACCACCACGAATGGGGCCCAATAGGGCTGATTGGGCCAGCCCTATTGGGCCCCATCCCGGCTCTATAGCCACGGTCGACTTCGAGTTGCCGGGTCTCCGGCTCGAAGGGCAGGAGTGGGACCGGGGTGGTTTTTAGCCAGCAAGAGTCTGACACTCCCTCTCGAATCACCCAGGCGGGAGTAGGCATTCGATGATTTTCCCCCCTTAAAAAAAGTGTCACTTTACGTACGTGAACGTGTATAGAATAGCATGTTGCCATGGAAACGCATCTTAACATTAGACGCCACTTGCACAGCGTTTCCTATCCATTAGACATAATCCCAGTGTCTTGAAAATCCTTTACAAATAGATTGTACCCGTAGACAGAAACAGAAATAAATACATAGTCCCTCCATTTAGCTTTTCTTTTGGTAGCTTTCCTTTAGTGAAATACTAAGAAAAACGTTATATGTTGATACTTATAATTTAATACGCAACTTAGATAAGGTACTGAGATTAATTTTATGATATTTGTTTTTTTTTACTCGCTGTTTTTGGTTAATTTATTACCATTATACGAACAGCGGCACTGGTTATATGTTCGAATCAAGGATACATAGTAGATTTAAATTTTGAATCGTAACACATTGTCCAGAAATAATATTGTGCTCGAAGATAATGACTGCCACGATGAAGCCAGGACACAGAAGAAATAAATCCTTTCTTACATTTTGAAAAAGTAAAAATGTCCTATTATATCGATAGTAACACAAAGAATTATACTATATTATTATATCCTTGTAAATATAGGTAAGTCAAAGTCAAAATCATTTATTTTAATTACACCAGGAAGGCACTTTTGAACGCCAACAAAAAGTGAAGCTATTTGCTCATTCCAAAATGTAAATTGCTATGGAGATATGTACTTATATAACTAAGATTAATCAATACGGTTGTATTAGTAACGGATTATTTGATTAAAAGCAAATTATATGCTTTGGTTATCAGTAATCCGATTAGGAGTGGAGTGCATCAAAGAGAAATAGTGTATCATGGAACAGTTATTGGAAAATAAACATTATTACTTCGTAGCCAAGAGAATATTATTTTCTATTTTATCTTATAGGAACTTCTCGGAATCGAATCGGATTATTTTTTTTTATTTGAGTTTGTATACAGTCTGTGGTAGGTTCTCTTCTAAATAGTTTTAGCTTTGAGAAAATTATTTATATATCAGGTGAATATGAGATCTTGGAATTGATATCGAGGCCATTTAGGACACTTTCAGATTGGAAATTAAACTTCATACGTCGTGAATTAAAAATTGCTGATACTTTGTCCGATCAATTTTTAATCAAACTTAAATCCTACTGCAACCAAACATATAAATATGTTTATGGAACATACGCAGAGAATCTTTTTAAATATTCCGGATACCTTCCACAAAAATCTCCATATATCTAAATTCACTTTCATGTTTAATAAGATTTCACTCCGACTAGTCCATCACTCACTGACCACTTCAAATCGCGAGGGATCCCCGGAATCCACGAGATGCATGACTTACTCAGGTCCTTCCGTTAAGGCGCGTACAGATTATAAAACTATGTTGTATGAAACATGTGTACCATTGTATTGTATAATTTATTAGCATATAATAATTGAGAAAAGTTCTAACAATTTCTACTTGGAATGGGACTCTTGTTCATAACCAGCTTTTCTATGTTAATTCACGTGAGTAAAACGTTATTTTTCAGTATTCTAGTAGATATGGTTTTGTCATGATAATTATTATACCAACCTAGAATTCGAGTTTACGAAACATGTTTTATTTAACGGTACATTGATTTTTTACAACTATATCTTTCGATACTATGAGAAGCACTACAGAGCGACAAAACAAATGTTATACTACATTGTCACATAAGTTTATATATCCCATACAGTATACACGTGTTATAAAATATAAGTTCTACAACATGTTGCATGATCTATACGCACCTTTATAAATCATATTCTTGGGTCGTAGTTTGACAAAGTGGGGCGTTGAGGCACGCTCCCTCCTCCTCATGGGTCCTCCGCTCAAGTACCGCTGATTTCGCATTCGACTCTTGCTTCTTGCAAATAGGGATGTATATTTTTTAAAGGCTGTTAAATTGATTAGAGGTGTTGGTTAAAATATTTGTATATTTTCTCAGAGTTTAGATACAGTCAATAGTCCACTACTAACCTTTGGCCGTGAATACAAAGTTTTAGATTTTTCGAAACTATTTGACTATATCTATTATATAAAAATAAATTGCTGTTAGTTAGAATCGCTAAAAGTAGAAAACGGTTGAACAGATTTGACTAATTTTGATCGTGAATTATTTGTGGAAGTCCAGGGAAGCTTTAAACGGTGAGAATAAAAAAAACAACACCATTGAGGTTGTACGAAGTCTGCGAAGCCGGTTAGTTCAGGAATAAAACCAAAGATAATATTGTTTCTACATCTCATTATCGAATTTAGATATACGAGTATTGAATCAAAATTGTTAGTGAAATAATCTAACAAATAAGAAATCACATAACATAACATAACATCACGCGAACGGGTGGGCAGAGATGCATATTATGGCACTTAATGCCACTGTACCATGTATGTAACACCCACTTTTGACTATTTTATGTTATAAGTCCCATATAATAGGGGGTGAGCCTATTTCCATATACCGGGCACAATTCCAGACTCCGTGCTACCACTTGAGTTTTTTTATGGCATAAACCGGTAAACGAGCAGCCGGAACCTGATGGTAAGCAATCGGCGTCGCCCATGGACACCTGGAACACCGGAGGCGTTACGGTTTTCTGTGAGGCCGTGGTATCACTCCGGTCGAGCCGGCCATTTCGTGCCGAAGTATGGCTCTCCCACACTTAAACCGTTACTTTTTTTTAAAACCCAGTAATCCTTTGCCCGACCCGTGAATCGAACCCAAGACCCCTTGCCCGGCCGTCGCACTAGCGACCACTCGGCCTACGAGGCAGTCTATATGCATATAGGCAAGCAGCAGAAATAAGAAATCAAATCATGTGAATGTGTTTTATATTGAACTAACAATAAAATAACAAAGTACCTATGATTAATTATAATGCACCACTATCCTAGAGGATAATTACTCAAGAATACTGAAAATGCTACTTACTTTCAAGTCGCACTTAAGTTGACAACCGCCTCAGTAATTCCAAGGTATCTTTATAGAAATAATTGTAAGAAACTTCATTATCCAGAGTGCTCTTGAAATATATGTGAAACGAACAAGTGAAACCAGTGAATTTATTTTTATTTCTGCAAATAGGCTACAAGGCAGCACTTTGACACATCAATTTTATTAAGCGAACGATGAGGCCGACATATCCATTGGGCAGTTGTTATATATTCTGTGACGCGACAACCCTAACACAGTTGTTGAAAATGCCAGATTATGTGAGGAAACTTGTGCCAAATGTATGAGAGGGTGTGAAAAAATAGAAAAAAAAAATGTAGTTCCCACTATAGAGACCACTGGAGATGGGAGATTTTTAAATTAAGAACAGATTAAATGTATATATGGCCAGTTACATATCACCATAAACATTAATACTGTGCTAAACAATGATGTTAAGTAAAAGGTTTGTATAGGTTACCTAAACAATATTCGATACTAGCTTTGCCCACGACTTCGTCCGTGTAGAATATAATTCCTGTTTTATTCTATGGGAGCATGTAATCGGGATATCCTATCATATCCTATCACCTAAGTCAGCCCATACCCTGCCTGTATACCAAATTTCATTAAAATCCGTTCAGTACTTTCAGCGTGATTGACGGGCAAACATTCAAACCTCCAAATATCCAAACATACAAACATCCAAACATCCAAACATCCAAACATCCAAACATCCAAACATCCAAACATCCAAACATCCAAACATCCAAACATCCAAACATCCAAACATCCAAACATCCAAACATCTAAACATCCAAGCATCCAAACATCCAAACATCCAAGCATCCAAACATCCAAGCATCCAAACATACAAACATCCAAACATACAAACATCCAAACATACAAACATCCAAGCATCCAAACATACAAACATCCAAACATACAAACATCCAAACATCCAAACATCCAAACATACAAACATTCAGATATACAAACATCCAAACATCCAAACATAAAACATCCAAAAATTCAAACATCCAAACATAAAAACATACAGACATCCAAACATCCAAACATCCAAACATAAAAACATCCAAACATCCAAACATCCAAACATTCAAACATTCAAACATCCAAACAAATAAACTGTATTACATTAAAATGATTAAAAAACGGCACACTAACCCGACAGTAGCGTTGACGTTGACAGTGCAACGCAACTCTGAAGTAAAAGTGCCACTTTCTGAGCGCCTATAGCCTAACTACACCTTTAATACAAAAAAAATATTGGAAGTACTTATGCCGGAGGCTTAATAAAATTACACTTACTTACGCCAGGTATTTTGTTACATCGTAATTTTAGTAGATTATTTATATTCAACATTTGCCGCCATTCACTGAATGGTCGAAATATTTTCTCCACCGAACAAGAAGTAGTATCCACATTAATTTATCACAAAATGAAATATCCTCGCTGTCGTGTTTCAATATTTATATTTTACCTTTAGTAAATTAAAGGTGGATTCATTTTAAATGTTCTATATTGAGTTTCGTATTCATTTTGTTCGCTTTGAAACTTTGAGCGATTGCTTTATGTGTTTGAGTTTTATAAATCTGTTTTACTTTGTCGGAGTTTTATGATCGGCAACCATTTTGTACATAAAATGCATTGAAACAGTTGTTGCTTTTGTTCCTAAAACGTAATGAAGTCACGTACTTTCCCGTGTAATCCCTTGGCTCACCGTAATCCGAACGCCATGAAGGGCAAGTGCCGTGGGTATTACGCGGTCGTCAAGTGAAGCGTGCGACATATAGTATTATGTATGACCGCGCTTACATCCCACAAAATTGATATGATATTCGCCAGAAATGGACACAATTTCTTACGAAGTTCTCGATGTTGGTATTAAATAAACCTATTTCGTGGTCTCCTAGGCAGTTTCCTAGGCTGTACATGTGTATATAGATAAGTAGTAAGAATATTTTATGTTCGAGTGCGGTGTCGTTACTGATGAGTCGTTTTAGTAGTAGTTTGGGAAGTGCCTATAGTTTTTTATGGTTTATGTTATATTACTTTACTATGAAGTTAATTCTCAGTAGGTACCTATCACATACAGCCCCTCAAATATAAAATCCAATACTCCGTCCTCGTCGGCCTGGACAACCAAACCAACAAAGAAAACAATCTTTTTCTATTCAATTCATTAAGCGTAATAGGTACGTTTTATATTGTGTGAAAACAATTAATAATAATAATAATGAGGCGAGGTGACGGGCATTAGCGATACCGCGGGCTACCATCATCCCGAGTGCTCCAGGGAGAAGTCACCGTTCCTTCTTCTCCGGCTTGCCTTAATTGGCTGGCTGGAGTGAACGATGACAAGGAACAGGTCTCCCACCTCTGGCTTGCCTTCATTGGCCGTCCAGAGTGGAGTCGCGAGAGCAGTGATCCTGCTCGGAGGGTAAGAAACGATTCGTAAGTCGCGAGTGGGCCAGGGATGCAGGAGGCTTCGGCTGGAGCAGATGATCTGAGTAGAAAGCGGTGGTAGTTTCTTAACCCTTCAGCCACTCACATTCTCGTTGCCCCTATGTTGCTATATCTAGCAACCATTCCCGGGGCCCGGTCGGTGAGTTGGCGAGTCTCCGCCTGCCATTTTTACGTGTAAAAATTACATTGTTTCGGCAGGTGCCATAGTCATCCATAGTTCCCAATTTACCAATCCACAGTAACCCATCCATAGCCCTACCTTTATTATTCATTATTCACAATAGTCCTACACTAACCGGGGACTGTCCTTGGGTGCATTTCCATAGTGCATACAGGGATAGTCGCCGGTTTGTGTCTCCATTACATTTAGATTAAAGTTGTTTAAAGGGCCTCTGCGCAGTTGGCTTCGGCCCCTCGTACGCCTCCCAAATGACGCCTCCCAATGGTCCCGTGAATGGTAAAGACATACATAATAATAATAATAAACACTTTATTGTACACCACTTACAAAAGACACGAACAAGAAAATAGTAGGTAGGTAAAAAAAAAATAGTTTTGGCATGTTGTACAATGGGCGGCCTTATCGCTTACAGCAATCTCTTCCAGGCAACCTTAGGATGGATAAATAACCGTGAGGGCAGATACCATGTCGGTAGTTCATAGTGTTGAATTAAATACAATGGATATGACAGAACAGTTTAGATACATACATACAATATGTACACACATACATACATACCCACATACATCTGATTTTGTGTATGTATGTGTATGTATATATATACTATACATACACATACATACACAAAATCAGATACATACATACATACATACATACGGATATGCGGTAGCAGTTACTCTATTCACACATTTTATTCAGAAAATAAATGACTTATGCAAATTCAAATTATACTTACGTATCTCAAGTAATAAACGAAGTTATTCAAAGGAGCTAAAGATTTCTTTTTGTCCTTAGGAAAAAGAAAACGGCGAAGTCACGGATAATCCGGTTTAAGGCGTATTTATTATGGAACCTTGTTGCGGACTTAATGAAGTCCCTCACGATTCCTCCCGTAGGGAGTAAATAAATATTAGTTAATGTAAATTAATCAACTGACAAACTGCCTTTGGGCTTATAGTTAAAATTGCTTCTAAAATTTGATCCTAGGGTCCATGTACCTTGTGTTTTGGTTTTACATCTTTGTCGTAATCTCCACGCCTGGTAGCCGAATTGGAGATAATAGTTTAAAAGAATAAGGTTTATTAGAAAGCGTTGCCGCTTAGCCTTTGTCAAATATTTAGATCCTAGTCGGGTCGGAAGTCGCGGAGAACCTAACGGGTAACCGGGGCTCCGGCTCGACATGCAGGAGAAGGAACGGGGTGGTTTTTAGTCAGTAAGAGTCTGACACTCCCTCCCGCCTCACCCAAGCGGGAGCAGTCATTCGATGATTTTCTCCCCTTAAAAAAAGGCGGGTCGGAAGGGGTGGTAACGAAATGTATAAATCCCTTACCATCACATGACATACTACAGATACCTTAATGCAGGTTTAATTACCACATAGGTGTGACAATGTAGAGGTAAGTTATAGGTATTCAACAGTACCTATGTACCTGAATGCAACATAGTATTTGAGTGAAATTGAATTTAACTCGTCGAGTACCGGTTTTGTAGACACAATAATAGAACAATAGGTTGCGGTCACCGGTGACCGCTTGGTGTTTGACAGTTTAATTAGAGAACTGTTCTCGTTGGGTTTCATAAAACGTGGCCAACAGGAGTTGTTTGATGAAATTAATTGTTCGTTTCGAAGTTTATTGTAGTAACTTTAATGTGAGTTGTCTATGTAACTTTATATCATAAGGTCTTTGTTTGAATTTGGCTCATTTTTGGTCGCAAAAGCCATGTGGTGACTGTAAACTTGAATAAATTTATTACCAACCCTGATCTTCGTGTGTGTGTGTTTGTGTGTGTGTGTACGTGTGTGGTAAGAAATAGCCAACGCTTTTTGATAAATGTAAACCTTTGAAATTGCAACCCATCTATTAGACTACCACAGAACAGGCCTAATAGGCCTGTTCGAATACGGCGCCGCGGAAGGCCTAACGGGTCGCCGCGGCCCCGGCTCGAAGAGCAGGTGTAGGAACGGGGTGGTTTTTAGTCACTTAGAGTCTGACACTCCCTCTCGCCTAACCTAAGAAAAGTCATAACATAATTTTCCCCCCTAAAAAAATAATCTTTTAAGTATGTATGCAGATTCTCCCTCAAACCCCGCTGTTATAAACCAACCAGTGGATCCTTATCGGTTGTTCATGATGTGCCTAAATGGAACTACTGTCACACAGTAGTTACCATAAACCATTAAATATATTCCTCTTCCACACAATTTAATGAACAGGCAGCCAGTCAGACATTACTGTGATAATGTTCGATGCTCCTATTGTCTAGATATTCCATGGTATAGCCATATTGAATATGAACAGTATACGTATCACGCGCCCTTTGTCTCAACTACTTAGTACAGTTACTATTGAGGCATGTCTCCGTTCTGTTGCTTGGTTCATTGTATGAATAGGTAGTTAAAGGTTATGCTTTTGTGTAGGAAAGGAGCGAATCTGCATAGCTCAAATTGATTGATGAAACATGAGAAAGAGATTGATAACATTCACAATCTAAAATGATTGGATAAGAATAAGAAAAACGTAAAGTTAAAGAAAATCCAAATACAGTAACTGACATATCTACTGATCTATGAGTTTGTAAAGAAAAAAAAAACAGTATAAATCTCGAACACCCACAAAATTAAAATTGGTTCCACATGCTCCTCTAAAACACGCTTTACAAATCTCTAAAGGCACTGCGGAGATACTATTACACCGTACTGTATGATTAAGCTAAAAAAATGTGACTTGCTTCACATAATTTTGTTCAGGTATCCATTGTAAGAGGCCCGATGTTCAGTGGGCCATGCGAAGCTATTTTCACCTTTTTAAGAATATAGTTTTTCATAGAACTTTGCTTTTAGAGGTTGTAGACGTATTATTAAGTTTTGATTGAGATAGAAGTGCTGATCAATGATTGGTTGATTTTTTGCTTGTTCGAGCGAATTGTTGTTACTTTGGTTTGTTTGATAGTGTTTTGTTGTGTTAGTAGTAGGTTGAGTGGTCGTATGAGCAACAGCCTAATCTATAGTTTTGAGCTTGATTCATAGTTAGATAAAACAGAACATTTACTTGTAGATAAATAATTGATTACAGCCAGAAATCAATATTTGTCAAACTCAAACCCAAAAGCATTTTTTTCAATTATACTATAATTTCATACTTTTGAAACGTCAACAAATATAAAATAAATAATAGTCTACCAGTATGTCCATCAGTGAAGCTAGGCGCTCATTCCAAAATGTAAATTCGATTGAAGAAGAACCAGCTAGAAACTCCATTCGTTACTCTTTAAAAAAGGCTGTTTTATAATGTCTCTGATATATATTTCAATATTGTACACATATGTGATAACAATGTAGGTAAAGACAAACTAGTTGCGTCTAAACCTAAAGAAAGAATAGGGTAGATGACTAATTTTTATTTTAATATCTGCCTGGTAGATTATTTAAAAACATTAGACACTTATTTTTATTTTTTTATGGACACGAATAGTTTCGAAGATATATTGATTTGAAATGTCGTGTGACGTTACTTCTATGTACATTTTATACGTAGCAATGACGTTTTAGCCCCCGCTCCTAAACTTTGATTCGTTATATCTAAGTATCATTTTATTATACAACAAAATAAAAAAAATACGTGTCAAATATTTTTTCATTACATAACTAATTATATTTTTAATTTTCATACCCTGTCATCATTCCTATTGAAACATTTTGACTTCATGTTACTTTTCAAAATAAATATAACAAAACAAAACACTGTTCGTATTTATATCTATGAGTTTGTAAAGAAAAATAATCTTTAGGGCGAGACTCCCATTGAACCACGGTGACCGCACGGCACGGCGCTCGTGCATCAATGGGCTGTGAAATTAAAGGGCAACTGTGACATGAGGCTTTGAACTGACTGTAAATCTGACTTTGTACCCTCATATTCATGTAGAGAAGTGGATATAACAGAAGAAAAAAATCATCATTCTGTCGAATGGTTTTTTTTTAATCTTAGCTATTTCTATAGCATGAGGTCCGAGGACTACTACTAAGAGGATGTTCATTACATCCTTTTGATATATTACTACATCCTCTTGATATAAGGCAACTGGTAAAAAGCGAATGTTGAATTTCTTGCTTTGAAAATAAGGCCTACAAAATAATATATTGAAAATCCTTTCGTTTCATCATAAAAAAAAATTGTCCACTTCGATAAAACAACGAACGTATTTTGATACTTTAAAAATGTCACTTTGAATGTTTCTTTTCATTCTTCCTAAAATGATATCAACATTAAAATTGTCGACTTGGCATTATTTTCCAAAATTTTACATTTCACCTTGCTTTCACCATCAATAATGATGCCGAGGGGGTTGGATGTGAACCGCTAATTACAGGTTAATTATAATTTGACGGCGCTCAATTACCTGATCGAACCAGAGTCGGGTTTTATTTTAATGAGCGTATTAAATGTAAGTATAGTGTAATTTTGTTTATAAAGGCAAAAAGCCAATGCATGAAGTCGTTTTGTTTCAGTACGGCAATGTGACAACTTTATAAATATGTTTAAAGTATTTCTTTCTTCAATTGAATAGGTATTGTTGCCATTTTATTTTAATATAATTACTTGTAAGGACTTAAGCTAACTAATCTATATATAGATATAAAGTAATAATAAATATCTAGAACTAAAATAAATAAAAACTATAGTATTTACTACTAAAACTAACAAGAAATAATGAAAAATAGGATAGAGAAAAAGACAAGAAAAAGTAACTTAACGCATCAAAAAAAAAATCCTCATCATTGTCATGACCTAAGGTGCTCAATAGACTGATAGCATTGCCACGTTGGATGGCATTACATAACCTTTGACGAAGATAGTAGCCAGCCTTTCGATTACCAGAAAGGAAAGTAATTATTTAAAGTCCGATAATCGAATACATAAGAAATGATGGCACTTGTCACTGTGAACATAAAATAGAATTCGATGAACAAACACAATATTTTTAAATTAAAATTGTACTTTGTTTCCCAATGTTCAAATCTTCTAATACAAAGACAATCCTGAAAGTCTAAATTCCTTTATTTGAAACGGAAAAATACAAATAGGTAGACTAAATCTTAACTCATTCAGAAATACTTTCCATATTGGTTTAAAAAGAAAAGTTAAAGCGGTTCTATGTTTGCGTTCAATTACCGAACTTTTCGAATTTATCAAACAATTTTTTTTAAGACGAAAAATTTATAAATTCCAAAAAATAGAACTTGCGTAGTTTCTATTTTAAGCGTCGGTCCCAACTTGAAAATTTTGAATGACGTATTCTGGTTCGTGGTCCTCAAGGCTGTTATTATGTCATTATGGTATAATGTTGACACAATTTTGGTACCTACGTGTCAAGTTAAACACTTCAGAATGACAAGATATATTAACACGGGGGAAGCTAAAGAAGGGGGATTGCTTAGTTAAGTTATTTAGCTTTAAGTGGGTATTTTAATGAGGCAAAGGTTTTTTATGAAACTGTTATTTGGGCCTCTTCTTTTTTTATGGGATGAGCCGGTAAACGGGCAGACGGATCACCTGATGGTAAGCAATCGGCGTCACCCATGGACACCCGAAAAACCAAAGGTGTTACAAGTGTGTTACCGGCCTTTTGGGAATTAGGAATTTAAGGATTGTGGGGGATTCGGGGATTGGGGAGACTGGGGAAGGGGGTAATTTGGCCTCCGGTAACCTCACTCATACGAAGAAACACAACGCAAAAGTTATTTCACGTCGGTTTTCTGTGAGGCCGTGGCATCACTCCGGTCTAGTCGGCCTATTCGTGCCGAAGCATGGCTCTCCCACACTTATTATTATCATTTATTATCATTCTGCCCACTGACCTTTATAACGATATAGATTCGAACTCTGACCTTCATAAAGAGCTGGTCAAATACGATCAACATATAACATTAATATATTAATACTGTCATTAGAGGATTACTAGTTAATTGAATATGTATGGCAAGCTTCATCTAATTAATATTTATTGATTATATTGACAAAGTTTTCGTTAATTAATTACAGTATAACGTATATTCTATCTGCTTTTATCAAAGGAGACTTGTACGTAACATAGTGAAATTGTTGAATGCTGTGTGACTCATTAGTTAAATGGTCGCAAGTGCCTATAAAGAGGTTTAGATTCCTATAAAGATTGATGACTGTTGATGAAGCGAAAGGGGTATGTAGGCATCGTAGCAATTGGCATTCCATAGTCTCTACCAACCCCCATGGGAGACAGGCGTGAAGTTGTGTATGTATGTATGTATGTATGTATGTATTTATTCCCGGGTCGGACAAAATATAATTGAGTACTTTCCGGACATTCAATAATAATTGCATTAAAATGACTCAATTTTATTGATTTCTTCAAAATTGGCAAAACCTGACATCATAAACTAAACTAAATACCTATTTCTTTTAAAAACTACGTTGAAAAACATTTACTACAACCTCCTCTTTTTTAAAGTCAGTTAATTATTATACTTCCTAAACTAAACCTTCTTCTAAGTATAACAAACACTTTCGGTAAACCTCATCAAAATTGGTTCAGCCATTCGCGAGATAATTACGCACAAGCATACATACTTAGCCTGCGAAGTTTTATTGATCCAGGAATTTAATCTGAAACCCTTTACTCTACAATCGTGCTTGGGCAACGAGGTAGACATTGTTTTTATAATAACTATCGTGAGACATACTAAATTAAATAAAAAATGTTGTATAGATGAGTAGGCTGCGCGACATAGATCAGTAGGCTCTACTAGTTTCGAACCACAGAGGGATTCACGTGAGTAACCCGCGATTTTTAGTTAATTTAGAGGTAGACATTAATGATATACTATGCATAAGTAAATTATCAACTACACACTCAATCTTCGTTACACCATGTCACATCACATTAACAGCTTTATTTGGAACAGTTCACTCATACGGACAGACTGCTCAATTCAGAACACCATGTGTATTATAATATTTCGCTATACTGTATAGTAATTATGGCATAAACAGTTTATATCACAAATAATTATACCAAACTGTGACAGTTGATGAAGTTGTGTATTGGACTGTTAAAATGTTCACTGTTTTGTGGCAAGATTAAAGCATATGCATAGTGATATAGTATCAATGTATTTGTCCGTCATTTTTGGAGATATATCTTTTTCATTGCTATTTTTAGTAATGAAATTAGACACATTTCAGTTTAAAAAATACAGATTACTTTGGAATTCGAAAATAATTAATTTGATTATATTTTAAAAGAAATCATTTTATAAAGTTAATTTACCTAGTACCTATGACTAGAAAAATAAAGAATCAAACAACGTGAAAAATATCCTAAAATTAACGAAAGTCTAATTTAAGACTTTAAGACTCAATATCACTATCACACATAGTACTGTCAACATTTCCATCATTGTATGACAAACAATACCTTAGGCAAACAACAAAATTATGCCATCGCACTGAGCTAACCGCATTGGTCGTTGAAATGCAAGCTGAGTGGTCCTACGGTAGCACAAGTTGTTAGCAGGCTAGCTACCGTATGAGAGTATTTGCCCAATGATACGCCTTTGATGATTGCTATACCTCTTACTCGAGTTTAAACGTATATATGTGTGTATGTATGTAGATTTCACAGCTATTCGTTTGATTGATACCTGAGATTTGTTTTCCCGAGTTGGGTATTTGCGAACGTGCTTCTGAATCAATTTGAAGTATATTTGTGGGTTCCATTTTTGTGATTGCGTTATCGATGTAGTGGTACGTAGTTTGTGTTGAGCCCTTTTTGCTTAGTATTTTATGTTGTAGATATGTTGTATGTTTTGTACGTTTTATGTTTGGTAAAAGGTCAACGACATATTATTGGAAAACTATCGTTCATATTACCTCTATATTATTTAAATTAATGTTTATACAGGTTGTCCCTAAAATCGACGATCAAATGGCACCTCCTGATCGGCAAGGCTCTAAGAGTTATCAGTTAAATAAAAAATAAAAAAAGTCATATAGCAATGACTGTTATCCACGAAAAAGTATACCCTGTGTTTTTGCTGTCTGTATTTTTGCTCACTTTATCATGTGTATCACGTGGTTCAGTATTATGGAATCGTAAGTTCCGGGCCAACTGCTTTAGTTTGAAAAAGAATATCATTTTTTGACGGACTCAATAAACATTTCATTTTAAGTGACTAATGTAATGGGAAATTTCATCAAAGTTGGCGCATGTAATAAGGATTCTAAAATGGTATATTACTTCTTACATTAGATTTCTTTAATTCGTCATAAAAAAAGTTTTGTTCAAAACTCTATTTCAAACAATTTATTGAATTAACTAAAATTTATTCTAGTGTACCCAAAGCGCACCTAAGAAAGCTTCAGTAAAGCATAATTCCGAATAACGTAAGCAATAATACAGACGAAAAAATTGTAGCAGTAAGAGTTAAACTGACTGCCTCGTTGGCCGAGTGGTCGCGAGTGCGACTGCCGGGCAAGAGGTCTCGGGTTCGATTCCCGGGTCGGGCAAAGTATTACTGGGTTTTTAAAAAATCTCTGTAGTAGCACGGAGTTTGGAAATGTGCCCGGTATATGGCAATAGGCTCACCCCCTATTAAATGGGACTCATAACATAAATAGTGAAAAGTGGGTGTTACTTCAGTGTGCACCTCTGCCTACCCTTCGGGGATAAAAGGCGTGATATTATGTTATGTTATGTAAGAGTTAAATGACTGACACAGGGTGTACTTTTTCGTGAATAAGTCATTGAAATATAAAAACTAGAAGACTTGGATGTTTTTTTATGTTTCTCTGATAACTGTGGGAACCTTTCCGATCACCAGGTTTCAGTTGATCGTCGACTAAGGGACAACCTGTATAAATTTAACACTCGTCGAGTACCGTCATTATAGACACAATTATAGAACAATAGGTTCCGGTCACCGGTGACCGCTTGGTGTTTGACAGTTTAAAATAAATAATGTCAATACCTACTTTACCACAATTGAATATGTTACGGTAACAAGCCCATTGGTCATGCAGATTTTTGGCAACAAAGTTACGGGTTGAGAACTTTGTTAGTAATTATATTAAAATAGTAGAAAGGTACCTGCTGTTCGCATCCCTCTTTGTTGTCACATTATTGTGATAATTGATTTATTACCTATAGTTATAATTTATTCAAATTATTATATTTTTCCAGTAATGCTGGTTTTCATATCAAGAAAAATATAAAGCCATTCACGAGTATTTCTATGTATCAATTACAGAACAAAGAGAAATTTCTTAATCATACCTTACATTGCCTAACAGAACCCTGCAATATTACTCTAAAAATATTTTTGATGATAACCTTTCGTATCAAGTAATTTTATTCTTAAAGAAGACTGAACATAAATATTACCCATCTGCATAAGAAAATGTCGTCTACGACATTGACAAAATCGAGTTACATCATCATCATCAAGAATGGTGTACATACATTTTAGATAAGCACCAACAAAGTAGGGTGTTCCAGTAATATATGGTGCTTGAAAAATTGAAGGTCGTCTACGTGGCTATGATAGCATCTATGCGACACCTTACATAAGAGCTACCTGTAAAATACTAAAAATTGTAGGCAATAGTAGCATAGTCATTTAACAAGGGAGAGATTCTTTTTTTGGTCTAGTCTGGCTACAAAAGTTCTTTCATTATTCAGGTTGAAAGAGGAATCGACTTTTGAGAGTTTTGGATTTCTGACCTGTATATGGCAGTCGCCTATCACGACGAATTCATAAAAACTGGGGAAAAGTAGGGTTCATTCTTTGCATACTTATACCTTCGGAGATAAAAAAGATTTTCCGTCACGACATGCGCTTCTAACAAAGCAAACACCTTCAAACTAAAGCTACTGTTTAAAACCAAGGATACACTACGGGGCAAATGCCCTGCTACTTGTGTCGCCGACTTTGGGTGAAGTAGCACGATGATACCGGACTTTGCGGTTAACATGTCTGGCGACATCGCATAACACAGGTTTCTTCCTCGCGCGATGTTACCATTATATCAGACGAAGTTTCATGAAGTCACGCACGATTTCGTCTGACGTCGCCGTGGACATAAGTCGCAAATATAATGTCAGGTGATCGACCGGCTTCGCTTAACATGTCATCGATACATGTCGTGGGACATTTATCCCAGTCTATCCTTGGCTTTACATAGAATGGTTGGCGCGGTGGCTGGGCAACCGGCTGCCGCGCAACATGTAGCGGGTTCGATTCCCGCACGGAGCAACTCTTTATGTGAATGATACATTGTTGTTTCGGGTCTAGGTGCCAGGTGTATGTGATATTGTATGTTTGTAAACGCACTCACGATACAGGAGAAAATCTTGATATGGGGATTGCCTCTTTCCAGATTTTTTTCAAAAAAAAAATACAGATATCAAAATCTAACACGTAAGTCAGTATTACAACAAACATTCATTTCACCAATGACCTACTAGGTTACTAGATCACGTATCAACGTTTAGACATCAAAGTGGTTCATTTCCTTTAGCCGAGTTTTACATCTTCCGCCAGATGAGAAGCAGTTTCTTGTTTGTCTACTATCTGTATTTCTTTTGATACTCGTTTCTGATTTAGATATGTAATATTAAACAGTGAGTCTTGTTATAATAATTGTAAGTTTTAAAGTTTGATATTTTTGAAATATTTTTTCTGTTTACTTGTTTGAAGGTTTGAAAAACTGTTTATTCTTGTTACGTCTTATTTTTTTACATAGTTTTGAAAAATGAAGTGCAAAAAAGAAACATTAATTATTTTATAACATAACACATAACATAACATCATGCCTTTTATCCCCGAAGGGGTAGGCAGAGGTGCACATTATACCACTGTACAATGTAACACCCACTTTTCCTCTATTTATGTTATGAGTCCCATGTAGTAGGCCATATACCAGGCACAATTCCAGACTCCGTACTACTACTGAGAATTTTTTAAAAACCCAGTAATACTTTGCCCGACCCGAGAATCGAACTCGAGACCCCTTGTCCAGCACTCGCACTTGCGACCACTCGGCCAACGAAGCAGTAATTAGAGGTATTTTATACATGCGTATATTAGTTAATAAAAATGCATTAAACCGAAAACTCGCATTTATTCCAATCTGAAGAACTAAAATATTTCTTTTGATTTCAGCTAAACCAAAATTTACAATACCAATAACAATTCAATTAATGTTTACATTACAACGTTCGTAAGACATACCAAATGAATTATTATTAGCAGCGAGATAGTCGCCGCGTTGCCGGTCGCGTAATGCTGCCCATGAATATGAGCCTCTAGCATGCTTGAACTAGTCGAGTTCCTCGTCAAACAGTTACGTGAGTAAGTCAAAAACATAATAATTCAATTAATCACTCTATAAAAATTAACATCTACATCTAAAACGTTTATAACGCAATTAAATAACTGTATAAACTATAAAATAACGTTATTCATAACAACGTTGGCTATAGCAGAACCGTTATTCGCGTCTAATCCAATTTGTTAGACTGGACGGCAGACAGCGGTCAGTAGACTACATCTCTTGCAGCATAGCTAATATAGCACTCTCCTTTATTATAATTTATAACTTACTTACCTAGTTATTTAAAAATAACAACTGTTGCATTAAGATGTTAATTTTGTTTTTTTTGAAACATTGCCCCACACTAGGATTTTCTCCTATGTCGTGGGTGCGTTTACAAACATACAATTTCGCATACACATGACACCCAGACCCGGAACAACAATTTTCGGATCACACAAATCGTTGATCCGTGCGGGAATTGAACTCGCGACACGTTGCGCAGCAGCCGGTTGTCCAGTTACAGCGTCAACCGCGCAGTCAGTTAATGTTAAGTAAAAGGAGTTTTGGTGGTATTATTCTTAGTCCACGGAAGGTGGACTGCCGACATGATTAAGGTCGCAGAGAGCCGTTGGATGCAGGTCGCTTCCAACGGTCATATCTAGAAGTCTTTGGGGGAGGACTATGTTCAGCAGTTGACGTCCTATGACGTGAACCTACCGGGTATTCTAACGAAGGAACGGGGTGGTTTTTAGCCAATAAGAGTCTGACACCGCAGTCATTCGATGATTTTCCCCCCTTAAAAAAAATGACTGATATGATTATGACGATGATGATTCTTAGTGGCGTTCAATTAAGTTTATTTTATTTCCCAATGAATAAGGAATAATTATCGTCATCATTCGCAGATTGTCATTGCAATTCTTTAGGTGACTTAACATTTAGAAGATGCTATTGCTGCGCCGGTGTTGGTATAGTTCAAGACGTAGGTACGACGGTGTCCAAACCTTTATTTAAAAAGTGGTAACTCACGCAATTTAAGTATTTATTTAGTCTAGTATATGGCAATAGGCTCACTTCCTAGTACATGGGACTTATAACATAAATATTGAAAAATGGGTGTTACATTGTACAGTGGCATTAAGTGCCGTAATGTGCACCTGATATTATGTATGTAGTCTAGTAACTATATCTACCTAGTATTATAACTATCTCACGCATCCTCGAAAAAGACAGCAAAAATCTTTTATCCTCTTTTCCCAAACAGGATTTGATCAACAGCCTGAAACCGCCATAAGTTTTCATCAGCAATATTACCGATACCCTTATTCTTATGTCCATTACTTAGGAGACAACCGCTGACATATCGCCATTATTTAATATTTCATCAGAAGATACCGTTACGAGGTGTGGTCACTTGGCTGTCGCATGCCTTCGTCGACCACTTGTTAGAGAAATTACTTATCGATCAGCGGTTAGGTATTAGAACGTGGGATAACTTAGTTTCTGTTTTCATAATACGTTTATTTTGTATTTTGTTAGTAGGAAGTGTGCTAGATTGTGTTTGTGGTTTTGCTCGTTTTTTTTTCGCCAAGTAGGTTTGAAGGTTTAGAAGGAGACTTGTATTTAGCAGTGGATAATTTTGGCGAATATGATATTGATGACGTCTTTTTCGTATAAAAATAGCTATTAATCTAAGAAGACCGCCTCGTTGACCGAGTGGTTACAAGTGCGACGCGGTAAGGGGTCTCGGGTTCGATCTCAGGGTAGGGCAAAGATTTGCTGGGTTTTTAAAAAAATCTCAGTAGTAGCACTGATTCTACCTCTAGAATTGTGCACGGTATAGGCTCACCCCCCAGTGATTAAGTGCCGTAATGTGCACCTCCGCCTACTCCTTCGGGGATAAAAAGGCGTGATGTTTAGTTAATTCCACCACACCCAAATTATGTAAATAATTGACAATTTTAAGTAAATTCATATTTAATCCATACCTAACCTTACGGTTACATACGGTTACCCACTTTCCATATAGTATAAGAGAATTTAGTTTTTAAAAGTACTATAAAATATAACTCTTTACTCTGTGAATGTTCGTATTGTATTGTATTCTATAATATTCTATTCTCCAGTAATCCTTTGTCCATAGATATCAAAGTAACCAATCTATTCACATATCTCACGTACACATTAATCCAACAGGTCCCATTGTGTGCTGGACAAATCCTTGCTCACCAATACACCAAGTATAAGTAATACATGACCAGTATTACTTGAACTATGGAGTGAAGTATGCTTCGTACTTGAAGTTTTATAATCTCTCTCTTTAAAGCTCTTTGGACAAAATAAACCTTAAAAAATACAAAATGAAATAAAACGTAAATCGTTTCGTTTATTGAAGGACTCTCTACATTTGTTGTCAGTATTTCGTACATCATTGTGTTCAGACACAAGCTTTGTTTATATTGTGATTTTCGTTACGAATTTTTTTATCCGAATCAGTGTGCCAAACACAAATAACTATCGCATTGCACTCTAATTGGTCGACTCCAGTGAACCAACCTATCAGAACGTCGAACGCACTCGATACTATTACGTTTCGAATGCGATAGTTATTCGTGCTTGGCATGTAGGTATCAAAACATTGCACGATGTCTCAATTTGCTTCTCTTCTGTTGCTTCATATCTAGTAAAAATTGGACGTATAACAAATACTGTATGGAAACAAACCTATATGCATTTATGACGAAAAGAATAAAGACGACTAGGTACCTAACCAATTTACCCTGGCATCTCATTCTTCACTCACATGTCCTGCTCAGATGTCAACATTATTTAGTCACATTACACATAATAGAGGTACTATATGCATACAACTACCTCTATAAACTCTATTATGTATCACCAGGTCAGTCCAATTTTCCCCGAATTATTTTCCGTTGTTAAAGTTCGAATGTGACCCTTTTCAAAGGCTTTTACCAACAAAAGCATTCGAAACTTACTTCATGAAGGAGCTTTACAAAGCTCTGTGAACGGAGAATAGTTTTGTTTTTTTTTGTACCTTTTGTAATAATGGAAAATATTTTTTTCATTTTGATTTTCATGTTAAGCCACCAATCGAGTGGTGCGTTGTTGATCTGTTCGTCTCCTGATATAAGTTTTGTCATAATTTTTGTCAATTCAACTAGGAAGTAATACCTTTTTTTGATGACGAGGGGAAATCGGTAACCGTTGGGGTAGACGTGTTTTAGAGTTGAGACCGCGTCTAGGTAAACGTGGTGCAGGGCGTCCTCCAACTAGGTGAAGTGACGAAATCCGCAAGTTGGCTGGCAGTGGCTGGATGAGAGGAGCTGAAGACCGAGCTCACTGGCGTGCCATTGGAGAGGCCTATGTTCAGCTGTGGACGGACCCGGGCTGATGATGATGATGATGATGACGATGATGATGAGACTAAGGAGTGTGGGATTTGTATCTCACTAAAACTATCCTGGTGGTGCCCTCAGCACCTGTAAGGGGCACCAGGTCTTCTAAAAAAGACCTGGTGCCCCTTACAGGTGCTGAAAATCTTATTATGACCATGGTAATGTAATATGGCGTCAAAAATCTTCTAGTTTTAAAAGACTTTTGTTCGAATAATTCTATTCGTAAGTTTCGCAAATGACATAATTTTCGGGCGTAGTCACATAATGTATTATTTTTTTAATCCATTATTCAAAATATTTTATTATCCTATACTAGAACCTATATGAGTTCAGGGTATCAGATTACTTTATTTATACAGGTATATCAGTGTTAATAACAACACATTTGATTACCAACAAAGTATAAACTGCAAAACCCAATGTTCAACAAAATTGTGCATAATAAACCTGTATAATAAAACGCAACTTTTAATTTAATTAAGTCGAACTTAATTACTGTTATTAAATAAACTATGTAAAATGAACCTTAATGTTACAATCCGAGATTTTAATATTGCACCTTAATAAGCTCGGCATTGCAACGCCATTGTTAATTTACAGAGCATCACGACAACTTTTATTACATCGACAGCCCCCAAATTGCTGTAAGGTAAATTCGATTTTTTGGGACATAACGCTGTCCAATGCGCGCTGTTAATAAATCGCGATTGCGCACGCCCGGATGAGCGGTTCAAGGTACAGGGAAATTGTGAACGGCGATATTGTTGAAGTTTGATTTAGTGGGGGGATTGCTTGGCAACGCTCCGGGCACCTGTTGCCCGGGCTGCCCCCCTCCCACCCCATTTGCACCCCATTTGCACCCCGTTTCCACCTCACGAAACCTCTCGGGATCCTAGTACTCGTCTGTCTGCGAACAGCGGACTAATATGGAGCGTAAGCTTTGTAAGTCTCGTAACTACACGGAAGCTCACGTCTAGCCTCGGCTGCAGCGAGTTTGTAAATGAGTTTAGTGTTCACTGAGGACTCGGAAACATGCACTGCAACAGCAATTCTATCAGATTCGGCAATGTACGTGCACTTTGAAATTAGTTCCAATATTTGATTGTTGCGTTGTTCGTGTTTCAGAAATTGATTTAGTATTAATTGAATTGGTGTTTACTGTTCCTTGGTTTCGTGGTTGACGATATGATTGAGATTTTAATTAAAGTTGTTTTTGTTGACTTCATTCGTTTGTTGTATTCAAGATTGAGGTTTTCGTGTAGCTAATTGTTTGAGGCATTAATTTAATTAAACTTTTTGACTTGATTGTTGCAATTTAACATCTGTATGTTAGTACGTTAGTAGTTAGTAGGGTAGCGAAAAAATTAAAAGTTGACGCCATACTTGGGAATTTTTCACCACTTTCATGATCCATCGCCGCAGACATTGTGCTGTTACAAAAATCCATTACCACATTCCCCAACATGGTAATTGAATTAAACCTAACGAAAATCGTACATACATCACTACACACACACAGCAATCAATCAATGCTGCGTTAGCACCTCTATAACCACTACAAAGCTTAAACCCGCCAGCATTAATGCACGAGTTTGTCAGACAACAGATTGCACGTCACTCACGCACCCTGTACCTGACGTCCGTAATAAACTGTTCCTGTTACACTATAGTTCTATACAGTTGTTCGATAAAAGTTTGACGGAATATCGGTTAGGGCTAGATTAAATGTTTTTGTTTAAAAAACACTAATATGTAGGTTCCATTAAACACGAGTGAAGTTAAAGTCAAAGTCAAAATCATTTATTTCAATTAGACCAGAAAAGCAGTTTTTAACGTCAACAAAAAATTAAAAGTTAAACTATTTGCTCGTTGGTGTAGATTCATATGCAGAAGAACGAGCAAGAAATTCTATATTCTTTTTCAATCAGGTTCACAATACAATTCTCTGAGTAGTGTGTTCAGAGTTTTCAATATTTATGTAGCTAAGTTAGTGGCACAGTAACATCCAAAAAACCTAAGTCCAACGGCATTAATTCATCTGTTTGTCACTCTGTACCTGACGTCCGCAATAAACTGCGTTCCTGTGACACTATACCTTTCACACAAGACTTCTATGCAGTTGTTTGATGAAAGAAGTTTAACAGCATTTAGGGTTGGCCTATACCTCTATATATGTAGTAGTTAGAATTTGGAATCTAATGTAACATAACATAACATTACGCCTCTTATCCCCGAAAGGGTAGGCAGAGGTACACATAGAAGTAACACCCACTTTTCACTATTTATGTTATGAGTCCCAAGTAATAGGGGGTGAGCCTATTGCCATAAACCGGGCACATTTCCAGGCTCTGTGCTATTACTGAGATTTTTTAAAAACCCATTAATACTTTGCCCGTCCTGGGAATCGAACCCGAGCCCCCTTGCCCGGCAGTCGCACTTGCGACCACTCGACCAACGAAACAGAGGAACCTAATATGTTTCTTTAAAATTCACGTGTGGCATCAAATTCAGTAGATTCTACATGTGTTGTAAGAGCCGACGAAGAAACTACACATTTAACACAAAATTAGGCTGCAGCACTGTTTAATAAATCTGAACTTGAGAAATTACAAACAAAAGACTACCTGCTGAAAGATTATGGAAAATCGTAAAAAATCTAATGTAGATGTGAACCATAGTCCAGTAGAGGACTATGGGACCAGTAGATATTGATGTAAAATCTACAAGTAAATAGTGATTTACTTGTAGATTTTGTGCCACTAAATGCCACTACTTAGTGAAGTAGTGGCACAGACGACAAAGTAGCGACTTTGTTTTATAATAAGTAATAAGTATTATAAAACAAAGTCGCTACGACTTTGTTGTCTAGTAAAGTAGCTATTTGTCATCTGTATATCCCTATGTATGCTTTGATCTTTAAAACTATGCAACAGATTTTGATGCGGTTTTTTTAATAGATAGAATGATTGTTAAGGAAGGTTTATGTATAATACATACATATTGCACTCGTGCAAAGCCGGGGCGGGTAGCTAAAATATACTAAACCATATTTTTCGTGTTATGTAAAAGTTTAGAGACAGACAATCCTAGCACTCAATCCTCGTAGCGGAACGTGCAAGCATATCGCTCAATATTCCGACCTTTATGTATCGCTTTGGAGATTGAAAGTTGAATCGTTTTATTCAAAGTATTTTAATAAACGCGACGGGAAAGCGATGGAAGCGCGTTAATGCCATATTGGATGAAGGTAAATATATAAAACTTGACTGTGATTGACACGGTAGATTGTGAAAGAAATAAAACGACTTGAAGACGACTTTCGTAATTATTTCGGTGGAATGAATTCGTTTGTTGGTTTCTTTGTTTCTATGGAACGTTTGACTGGTAGATATGTTTTTGTACATGTTTGTATGATAAGCTCTAAAATATATCAACATCATTGATGCAGATCATTCGTGTTCAGGGAGTGTGCCTGATAAAAAGAATTTACTTGTAGACTTTTACTTTTTTGTCGCGGAGAACCTAATGGGTAACCGGGGCTCCGGCTCGACGTGCAGGAGAAGGAATGGGGTGGTTTTTAGTCAGTAAGAGTCTGACACTCCCTCCCGCCTCACCCAGGCGGGAACAGTCATTCGATGATTTTCCACCCTTAAAAAAATACTTTTACTTTATACGACCCGAAAATAGAAGAAAATGTATCCGAGATCTATTGCTTGACAATCACACTTTTGACCACTAAACCAATGTGTAGTAAGTACAAAATACCTACTTGTTAAGTAACGATAAAACAAAATCCACAAATCGAACTCCAATTGAACTCGATATTATCATTTATAGGTTTTCTTTGTGCCGAATGAATATAAATATGTATTCCGACGGAAACTTAGGGGAATGTGCTATGTATCCATCACGTCTAATAGAGGTAGACAACACATGGCTTTATGTATCTGTAATGGTCTATGGAAACCTCATTTTGATTCCTTCAGTAGGTAACGTAGTATACAAATATAAAAAGAAAGTTTAAATAACTAAAATGACACAATGTTTTGGAGAAAATTCTCATTTAAGTATATAAAACATACTTATTAAATACGAACAAACTTAATTAAGGTCATATCCTACTAGATATGAACACAGTCACATCATAATAGAGAAATCTTACATTACTAAATGGAAACAAAAATTCTTGCCTAAAATGTGTAAAGTGTGATCATAGTTTTTTCTCATCTGTATTTAATAGGTATTCTTCTCATCGGTGTCAAATGATAGCTTCAGTCACCGAATACACTGTGAAAGCAACGTAATGTATAACATGCTACAATTATGGTTCTAGCTCCTCCAATTGGATTCTGCGATAGATTTTCGACATTATCACAAAAAAGTTAAAGTTCAAAATCTATTACTTTGCTTCATCAACATTAGATGAAGTCCGTGATTGCTGTTTATTTCATTAAACTTAGTCCTGGCAGATTAAATAAGTTAGATTTACTCGAGTCACCGAGTTAGGGTAAGCGTTACCGCTAATAGATCCGACGAGATGACGACTCTTGGCTAGTTGGTGATGTGTTTATTAGTACTGTTAGATTCTAAGTTTGCCTTGTACCAATTTAGTTTATTTGAGTATTGGTAATGAGTATTCAGGTGTAATTATAGAGCTGAATGCTAAAATGAAATGTGAATGTGAAACTGGTTTGTGTAGTCAAAACTTGCGGACTCATTTTTGATGAAATTTCACAGCGAGTAAATTTTGTGCGTGATCAAGGGTGAATGAAGAATTGAATTTTGATCGATTTTTTACAATAGTTTTAGAGACCCATCTACCAAAATGCTATATGTATTACCTATTTCATTCTGCGTGACGAATTTCCACAGATATTTTATCTAACGCACGCAAATAGATGTGTATCTCCAAAAACCCAGTAACTAAATGAAACTAGGATACTACATCTTCACAAAAGGAGGCATACATACGAGTACCTCATACTAAGAGTAGGGTAGTAAATACAACAATACCAAAAAGCTAACTATTCTTGTAGCGTCCTTTCAATTTTCAACAAAGATACTTGAGAATCGATCCGGGACGGGAACGTGACGGACGAACGGTACACTAGCAGCATGTCAACCTACCTCTTTTTGCCAAATATCTTCATTCGATTTTCATCTTTATCATTTTGTTGTAAAGTCGCATATCCAATGAAAAGAATTGACAGATTTGTGGAGGTTTCCGTGCTAGTCTTTGTATAAAAGAACGTCCCCTGTACGAAATCACTGCGCACCGGTACTACACGCCTTTGATTGTACTTTTTTGAGTACCGTACTATTATGCGATACGTTTTAATAAGTAGGTAGGTGTACTCGATGCATTGTGATCTGTTTATTGTCAGGGATGTATGTATTTTGTTGACGTAATAGCTTTGTTATTACGTACTGCTGCTAAGTCGAGGTTTTAGGATCGGAGGCAACCAAAGAGGTCTAAGTGTAATAAATCAGACTTACACCTCTTTGGTTTTGATAATATTAATAGAAGTTTCCAAATTCTTTTTGAAGTATTCATAAATTCTCTTTGCAACTTGTTTATTTTATTTTTTATTTTAAAAGGCTTCATGCACACACTAATGTACAAGGTGGGCTTAATAACATGTGCATTCTTCTCCAGCCAGACCTTTGGGTGATGCAAAGACAAAAACAATGATCGATGCAAGAAGCACGCGACTAGAGGCGTACGTCGTATTGACATCAAACTTTAAAACAGACAGTAGTTGTATTATTAAATAAGAATGTCAAGGTCGTGGTTACGTACAATTACACAACGTATTTTACTTATAAAATGTCACATTATTTTCGCCATTCAACTGCGTGACACCCCTATGTGAGAACTGTGGGTTACCGTACATGACGCGCCAAATAACGATAGACGGATTTGTCGTTCCTACTACGTGGGCAGTTTTCATTGTTTCTTCGCGAGATGCTAGCATTTGTCATTTGTAGGCCACTTATTATTATTTATATTGACCGCCGACTGACCAGAACCAGGCCCGAGCGTACGGTGCGTCGCGTTCCGAGCTCGCCTCAAGGAGCCATTAGACCACCACAGATGGGGCCCAATAGGGTTGACGCCGATACAGAGCTGCGGAAGACTTTACGGGTTGCCGGGTCTCCGGCTGTAAGTGCAGGAGTAGGAACGGTGGGTTTTTAGTCAGTAAGAGTCTGACAATCCCTCTCGCCTCACCTGGCTGGGAGAAGACATTGGATGATATTTCCCCTCAAAAAAAGCATGCATTTGTCAAATGACGCGTCGCGCTCACTAGATGTTGCCACTCACTTATCAAGTTCCGTTGCATGATGCAGTGCAACATTCATAGGTATCTCCTTGCTCATTCAGCTCAATTCAATTTTTCAATTCAATACGTTTATTGCACTCCATATGTTTAAAAGGTGTTTCATAATAATATAGTACAGTATGGACCCTGTAGGGCACGGCAACGTAGAAGAGAGGAGGACGCTAATTTTATTTAGATTATGTATCGCAGATTTCTTATTACTAGTTATAAGTAGTTATTTTGTTCAATTTATTTTGTAATGCTATTAGTATTATTTATGAAAATGTTTATAAATGTACTTATATATTCTATGTAGGTTTATATATTTATATATTAAACATTTATTTTAATAATTTTTTTCGTTATATATTTAAATATGTGTATTGTAATAGGTGATTTAATCATTAATATTATATATGTCGTACATATATTTAATTTTTAATTACAGTATTTATTTTAAATCTTTATCATTAATATATTCTTTAATATTATAATATGCTTTATTTATGAGTATTTGTTTTAATTTATTAGTAAATTTTATATTTCTGGGTTCTTCCTTTAGGGCTTCTGGTAGCTTATTATATATTTTTATAGACATTACATACGGACTATTGGAATGTAGGCTCATATTAGAAGTAGGTAACATTAGTCGGTTTTTTTGTCTTAGTGATCTGTTTGCATGTTTGTCTCCACGTTTTGTAAAGAAGGCAATATTGTTTCTCACAAATTTACATATTTCTAGAATGTAGATGCATGGTAAGGTAAGTATTTGATGTTTTTTAAAGTAGGGTTGACAACTATCAGTTTGGTCTATATTAGTTAGGATACGGATAAGTTTTTTTTGAAGAGTGAAAAGAGAAGGTGTGTCTCTGTGCTATTCCCCCACAAAATAATTCCGTAGCTAAGCCACGCATATGCGTAGGCATAGTAAGTGGATAATGTTGTCTGAAAGTCAGTGGTCTTCTTGATTTCCCAGAAAGCATAGGCGAATCTTGATATTTTTGCTCGGATATTTTTTACATGAGTCTTCCAGTTTAAATTTGTATCTACGGTTATTCCTAATAGTGTGAAATCTTTAACATTTTCTATTTTTATACAGTTGGTTGAAAAATCTATTTCTAATGAGGACTTTTGATATGGATGGAAGGTTATTAATTTAGTTTTTTGGTAGTTGATTTCAAGATTATGTTCTCTCATCCATTCTGCTATTTTAACAAAAGTGTTTTGGAGCCGTTCATTTAATCCGTTCATATTTCTGCATGAAGTGAGTAGTGATATGTCATCTGCAAATAGTACACACGGTTCCTTTGTAATCTTCGGGAGGTCATTGATGTAAATTAAGAAGAGTAGACATCCGATTACACTACCTTGCGGTATTGACGCATTTATGATTTTTTTGTCCGATCTAATGTTTATAATTTCTTTAAGTTCAAAGTTATAATTATCTATTTCTACGTATTGTTCTCTATTTTTTAGATATGAAGTAAACCATTTGTCATACGCTTTAGTCATATCTAGGAATATTCCGACTGCATATTGTTTGCTATTTATTATATTAATGGCTTCCTGCATATATTTATAGACAGCAAGGATTGTTGAACGCTGTTTGCGGAATCCGTTTTGGCTTTCATCAAAAATTTCATATTTATATAGCTCCTTGGATATTTGGTCAGACCACCGTATGGGACTCCGGCCTCTCGGTCTCTTTCCTTCTACTTTGTCGGTCATAATAGGCCTTACGCGTGTGTAAAGCACTTTATATCGTACCACATCATCACACACAATATTGCCTTGGAGTTGGCTGCTAATCGTCTTAATTGCTTTGCATAATATTGGCAAATGGCTGCCGTTCATAGCTATTACAGTTCACAGGTCTAATCATGCAAATGGGCATCTCTGCAATTGGCACACGCGCATGATTTGAAGATTGATCTCAAATTAATTTGTTGAATAGTTTCGATGTGAGTTGTATAATGTACATGTACATGTTCGTTTTCTGCCTCGTTGGCCGAGTGGTCGCAAGTGCAACTGCCGGGCAAGGGTTCTCGAGTTCGAATCCCGGGTCTTGCTAAATATTACTGGGATTTTAAAAAAAATATCTCAGTAGTAGCACGGAGTCTGGAATTGTGCCCGGTATATGGCAAGCTCGCCCACTATTACATGGGACTCATAACATAAATAGGTAGTGAAAAAGTAGGGGTTACATTGTACAGCTTTACCTACACCTTCGGGGATAAAAGGCTATGTTGCTAGGTTATTATGTTATGTTAATTAATTTTCTTGTATAAGTGAGTTAATGACAATAGAATATATCATGATCTCTACTCTACCTGCGTGTCATCTAGATGCTAATTAAAAAAACGTGTATATGACGAGACCGGACAGCAGAAATGACTGTGATCTCCAACTTGCCTGCCAATCGTGAACTTTGGCCAAATGATAGCATAACATAACATCACGCCTTTTATCCCCGAAGGGGCAGGCAGAGGTGCACACAGAAGTAACACCCACTTTTCACTATTTATGTTATGAGTCCCATGTAATAGGGGGTGAGCCTATTGCCATATACCGGGCACATTTCCAGACTCCGTGCTACTACTGAGATTTTTTTTAAAAACCCAGTAATACTTTGCCCGACCCGGGAATCGAACCTGAGACCCCTTGCCCGGCAGTCGCACTCACGACCACTCGGCCAACGAGGCAGTCCAGCCAAATGATAGCTCTATAGTTATACAATACATTTTGAATTGAAACATGCTAAGAGATTTTTCTATACAACCACATTTATAACTGACTTCAAAATTTTGGAGAAAGGAGATTCTTAGTTCTGAGATGTATATAAATATGTATGTATGTATGTGTATTTGTGCGAGATTATCTCGTGATTGGCTGAATCGATTTTGATACGGTTTTTAGAGAAAAGTGTTCGTTGCACTTAGGAAAAACTTTTTTAGTATATTAATTAACCGACTTCATAAAAGATGGGGTGCAAGTCGGTTTTTTCAAACTTACTTTATAAAAGAATCATTATTACCTGTCATAGTTTGTAAGGTTTTCTTATTCTTATTGTTTGTTTTATTTAAGGACTGTTCTGTTTTGTTTTTTTTTTCTTTTATAATTACTTGAAATGTCGCCTTGGTTTTATGACTGTAATGTAATACTATTGAATTGAAATAAATAAATAAATCATTAATTTTTAGACATTTATTAACAACTAGCTTCTGCCCGCGACTTCGTACGCGCAATCCCGTTTCGTCCCTTTCCCTAGGATTTTCAGGACGTTTTTCTGTCATAAGAACCTTCTCCTGACGATAACAAACACAACACTTTGACTGCACGGTTGGCGCGGTGGCTGGGCAACTGGCTGCTGCGCAATGTGTCACGGGTTCGATTCCCGCACGAAACAACTCTTTGTGTGATCCACAGGTGGTTGTTCCGGGTCTAAGTGTCATGTGTATGTGAACTTGTATGTTTGTAAACGCACCCACGACACAGGGGAAAATCTTAGTGTGGGGCAACGTTAAAAAAAAACCAATCGGTCTAGCTGTTCTGAAGCTATGGCGTGACAACGGGAAACGGGTTTCATTTTTATATATATATGTATATAGAAAACACACTGATCTGATATTCCGAACCGAGAACCCTCCTTTGTTTTTCAATTTGAAGTCAGTTCATAAAGTGTTTATAAACAAAGAAGAAAACAAGCAAACGAAGGAAGTTGTCATGATAAATACGTAAGTAACTTTGACTCAAGGGGCGTCTAAACGGACAATATTTTACGACAATTTGTGGCTGCAATACTGTGGCCGGCAACATTGCTAGCAATACCAGCCAACATTATGCAATATTTTAAGGATGGCCCGGCATTATAGCCACATATTTTTTGGTATGTCAAAATGTCAATCGAAAATACTGCAATATATCTGGGTCATCTATATTATTGCTGTTCTGTTTTACTGTATATGCGCGTACTTTCTGCGCGATGTGAAGTGTGCTGCGAGTGCTCCGACGTCCATCGTGGATAGATCTGTGGTGCGGCGATAATCTGTGGTGTAGCGATGTGCTGTCAGCAGCTGTCATTCTTGTGTTGTTTAGAAACTAAATTAAAATGATTAATACTTGGTCTAATGAGAAAACTCTTCACTTTATTAATGAAGTGCAATTACAGGAATGTATAAAGACAGAAATGCAAAAAAAGATGCATGGTCTATTGTTGCTACTAAGTTTGATATATCAAGTAACGACGCTGACAAGAAATTCCGAAGCTTGCGAACTTATGTGAAGAATGAGGAAAGAAAAAAGAATAAAAGTGGTAGTGCTGGCGGCAAACAAACAAAATGGTTTGTTACGATGCGATGTCGTTTATTCTTAGTCAAAATACACCAAATACAGGACTGGATAGTGAAAATGCAACAGAAAATGTATGTAGGTATAGTACGATTCACGAGATATGGCGGGCTACTCTTTGATGGCGGGTCTGAAGTTTGCGCAGAACACTGCGCAGTAGGAACCAACCAATTGGTTTGGTCACGTAGTAACGTGTTTGCGAGTGTACATGCGCGAAAGTGAGTTGCGGCAAACTTCAGACCCGCCATAACTCGTGAATCGTACTATACCTATACTTATTAATAGATTATGGATTTCCTAAATATTTGTCCTGCCATGCCACTCGTCCCCGCTCTGTCATAAAATAATGCATAAATTCATCTCTAATCGCTTTTGCTCTCATAGTTGAGTCCCTGCCCAATACTCTTAAATCTGTTAAACGCTCTCCATCAGCTTGCCATGATCCTGGGATCACCGTTCCAAGGTCAATATCTTCCCTGTCAAAGGTCCCAGGTGGTGAATATAAAGCTTGCGCTCTTATATTTCGTCGCAAAAAGTTATGTAAATATGCACAAGCCATAACTATATTTTGTACATTTTTCATCTCAACATTAATAGTAGTATCTAGTATACGAAAAATGGATGCCAAAATTTCAAATGAGTTCCTTTTCCACAATTCGGCGTGCTCTAGATATTCTGTAGTTACATACTCGCTTAGGGGATCCTATGTTAAAGAGCTAGCACTTCTCAATCCTAATATTCAGAGATGGCCCAATACATATCACGACAAAATACTCGGCAGCCTATGGCTCAAGAATATACCGCGCCTTATCAGTCTCCACCACAACAGTATACTGATCTACACCAAACCCAGTTAACTGGAAATATTGCTTATGAAGAACTTGTGACTCTAACTGTCAATAGTGATTCGCAAATTCATTGATTCTACGTCGAACAAAAATAAATGTGCACTTAATAAATACTTAAATATTTACTTGCCTTTATGTATTCTTTTAAGCCTTCTATTAAGGCTTTACAAACCTCTGGGACAATAGTTGAAATTGAAATAAGTGGACACTCTGAAAAGGTACATCAGACTCTTGAAAGAATCTCCAGTCGCTAAATACCGTAGAGTTATTGCTAATCTTGTAGTCACAGGTATTGCATTCCTCATATTTGTGTCTTGCCTTTGTATGTTTGGTCCAATTCTGTTTACAAGAAATTCGAAGTCGCTCTTAGACATTCTTGTAAAATTTTTAAATAAGTATTTATCCAGCATTAATTCTATGTCTACGGAATCCAAAGTGTCACGCCTACATAGGTAGGGTCGAATCCACATTCATGTCCTTTTTCTTCGTTTTTTTGCCAAAACAATGTAAGCGGTTGCGATGAGCGTCATTTCGTCGGCCATTGTTGCTGGATTGTGTGCCTCATTAAAGGGTTCTGAATCAAAGGCTATTGCCTATTGCAGCCATATTGCAACATGTTGTCTGCAATTGATTGTTCAGCCATAAAATGAACTAATATTTTTTTTGATGGCTGGGCAATGTTTGCCAATAATTGCAGCCACAAATTGTCGTAAAATATAGCCCGTTTAGACGCCCCTTTATAAAAAGATAAATAGGTCGTCCGGTGTATGGCGGTTGATGTCCGGACTATCGATTTCTGCAACATAGTAAGTACTTTGGAGGTAACTGATCGATTTTGAGCTTGTTTTATGCACGATAATATATTTTCGAGATGTAACTTGGAGTCATTTATCCATTATTAAACTGTCAAACACCAAGCGGTCACCGGTGACCGCAACCTATTGTTCTATAATTTTGTCTATAATGACGGTACTCGACGAGTTAAGAAATATAAGTAATATAGGTACAGACTAAGGAAGAAACAACAGATTTTTTAGAATTATGACTATCGTAAGACATTTTTAGACGACTTCAAAAAAAAGGACTGCCTCATTGGCCGAGTGGTCGCAAGTACGACTGCCGGGCAAGGGGTGTCGGGTTCGAATCCCGGGTCGGGCAAAGTATTACTGGGTTTTATTTACACGGAGTCTGGAATTGTGCCCGATATTTAGGGCAATAGGTTCACCCCCTATTACATGGGACTCATAACATAAATAGTGAAAAGTGAGTGTTACATTGTATAGTGGCCTCTGCCTACGCCTTCGCGGATAAAAGGCGTGATGTTATGTTATGTTATGATATGTTATGTTCAAAAATAAGGAGGTTTTCAATTTGACCTGTATTTATGTAGAGGTATGTATGTGATTGGCTAAATCGATTTCGATGTGGATTCCAGAAAAGTGTTCATTTAGGAAAAGGTTTTAGTTTTTACCGACTTTAAAAAAGAAGGAGTTCAAGTCAGTTTTTTAAAGGAATTTAAAAAAAGAATTATTTGTTTCTACATAATTTCAGTGTTAATGTCGTTAAGGCTCTTTAGTCAGCCTTTATACATGACTAAATTAATTTTCAAAGTACTTCAAAATACCAGTTGAAGGCAAACAGACATGATTTTAATACAATTGGACAGGCTCGGAAAGTATGGACAAAGTTATTGGCTACTGACAAAGACTGTCTGAAACTCTGTGAGCGAAGAGAATGAAAGGATTATGAAATTGTACTGGTGATGTGATACGTAGGTAGGTACTTTATTGCTTTATAGGCTTTAAATATAGTTTCATAGGGCTTCTTTTTCATTGTGCCCTTGGTTTTAAGTTGTGGAGTCGCAATTCGGTCCTAAGTTTTATAGTAATATGTGGTTAACGTGCTCTTATGAGGTCTAATGCATATTGTGGTTTCGCAGCTAGGGATGCCAGTGAACATTATAGAATTTGTTAGTGTTAAACCAATGGACATTCAATTTTTAACTGACTTCAGAAAAATGACGTTCTTGTTTTGACCCGTGTATATAGGTACTATATAATATGTTTGTGCGCAATTATCTCGCAGCGGGCTGAAACAATTTTGATGCTGTTTTCAAAAATCGTTCGTTGCACTTCGAAGAAGGTGCTAGTATATTAATTAACTGACTTCAGAAGAGAAAAAGAAAAAGAGTTGAGTGATTTTTTAAACGTAACCTGTAAAAGAATTATTGACAGGTACTAGTTTAATTGATTGGGAAAGTATTTAAGTTCTCATTTATACATTAGTATGTAGTATTTCTTATATAAATACTAAACAGTCTAACCTACCTTCAGTTAAGGCTTAAAACACAGTCTACTTTAGCTCTGATGAAGTCTAGACGCATAGACGGCGTAACAAAGAAGCAACAGTGTATTAATTAAAGTTAGAACGAACGAGCATTGAGCAGGCTTTGTAAGCTTGGAACATGAAACGGGGATAATTTCTTAGTTGTCATAGAGACGGTACATACCAAGCTATACAAAACCAGTGTATTATGGTCTCGTTTTGTATGATTTTTTCGCAGAATTAATGATCAGTTTATACTGGTGATGAAAAACAAATCTTAGTTAAACTAGGTAAACTTAATAATCGGAAATACTAAAAAACAAGGAAACAAAATAAATATTACAAAACAAAGGAATGTTAGTATGATGTGAATAATATTTTTCGACAGATTACGATATTGCATGTGACCTATTGTAATTGGCAAAATGACTGGTGTGTGTTAGTTAAAAAATATTTTGTCAATGTTTCTGGAAGCGTACCGTTTACACCCTACATTTTAGGAATAAGTAATCTGTAAATACAGATCTCGTATATTAAGAAATGTTTAGAGTTGTGCCTATTCCTTACGGAAAATAGTCATTAGTATATGCAATGTGGAGCAATGAGGGAGACGTCTTGTTCTTATGAATATCTTCAATTGAGTGTCTTAAGAACTAACTAACACTACTTATTTATAGGGCGAGGTGTCACACACTACAATATTGGTATAGGTAATCTCGTAAGTCACTCAGGTAGTTTGTCTTGCACGATAAAATAGTAAAATTTCTATTTCAAACATATATTACTATATACGATTCATTCCACCTTCTAATATTAGAAAAAAATATCACAACCAAGACCCACACAATAAGCTGACACACAAGTCCAAGAGTAATGAAGACGAAAGAATGGAGTGACTTCGAGGAGAGATCTCATATTATCTTATAACGTACCCGTTGTGACAAGGGTCGAAATCGCTTAATCTTTCAAATCTAATTACAATACCCGAGAAATACGCGTAATCTCTTCAAAAGTAGTCAATTGGATTCACGCGATTTTTCTCCTTAAACACCTTTTATTAAAGCGATTCGCATCCCAATTTTCTTTGACGTAATGAAAAATAAATGAGTTTAGATTTATTAGTTGGTCCACTTAAGTCGCGCTGCTTTTTCAATGAAGTGTTTTTCGAAATTAAACCTTACAAATACTTACAATAATATATTTGAGAATTTACCTATTATCTAACTAAATTAAATTTAAATTGACGGCTTCAAAGTATCAGATTAAAACAAACAATATTAGCAACATTTCTATTCCATTCGATTACCATATCACTAGACGTCATCATAGACGACTTCTAATCATAAACAAAATTCCGACATATGTTGTTTTTAGTTCACATTTAAACCTCAAACTCTGAACCACGTTTGTACAATAGAACGACTCAAATACTATTCCGAAAACATGTTCCAATTAATTTTAATCCACTGAACCAGAGTAATCGGTTCGCTGTCAGAAGCTTTGTACACAGCGACAGCTGGCGAACCTGTTGATATCAACTCTCTGTAATAAATAAGTCACGATTTATTTGAAAACGAGTAAACGTGTGGAACCTGATGACGTCATCTGTCGAACTCGGTACTCCATTTGTGACTTGTTTGTGTTTTAAATTGTTTTGTCTGTTGTCGTGATCAGTAATAAAATAATAATTAGTGTTTGATTAGTGTGTGTTTCATTCTAATTAAATGAAATGAAGCTCATATGATGTAATTTTATGACGGTATTAGATTTTAGATTTACTTAAGGTTTTGACTGCCATCAGAAAGCTGTTGAAGGCAAATAAACTTCGGTCACTGGTGTACCCCTTGGCGTTTAATGTGGTAACCTGGAAATTTTATCAGGATATTATTAGGTACTTTTTAACTATACGAACCGCTGTCCTTAACATTAACGTAATTTGCCTGTACCTATTAGTGACAGTAGTAGGGGGTAAGTAGGTAATAGGTTACCTACAACATACAAAATATCAATCAAGATTCTAAAGTCAAATTATCCAAAAAGCTTCTACTACATACATACGTTTTCATCTCAACAGAATTCGAGTGTGTATGTATTATTTTAAGCTCCATATAAAATCGTTCACGGTTTAATTTAAAAGAATAAAGTTCGTAAAAGCATACACGATGAGGCGGCGACGAGACGAGGACGTGCCGAATGGAAAACGGCAAAACTGGAATCCATGATTTCCTCTTGAGGGAGCAGGAGATTTGCATTCTTTTACTTTTTCTATGAATTACACATGTATTGTGGTTGCGGATGACGTTTGTAAGATTTTTGAAAATGGAAGCTTGGGTTCTGTTTTTTTTTCTGTTCTTTAGTCAGCGATTGTTTTGTTTTGTTTTTTTTTTGTTGTTGAAAGTAGTATTGGCGTGCCCATTTATTACGTTGTTTAAAGTAGGTAAAGCAACTAGATCAATTTGAAGTTAAAACGGTTGAATACCAAAACTGTTGAATGTAACATCACATCTATATTCTACTAGGTTCAAAGCTGAAGTTTACTATAAAGTGTAACTTACTTTTGTATTTTCACCCGTTGAAAATTGTTGAAAATCATCCCCTAAATTTGTTCATACAAAAGTAGTCTCTAAACATTGGAAATAGGGTCTATAATGTAGTTAGTGGAGAGCGGTCACCGGTGACCGCTTGGGGGATATAAGGGTAGTAATATAAGTTGTGATTAATAAAGGTAACTACTTCTAATACGGGGCTTATATCAAGAACAGTTTAGTTAATAACACATTCATAATCGTCCGGGAATCATATCGGTCCAGCCATTCCAGAAACTAGCCAGTACGAACAGACAGACAGATAAAAATTGTAAAAAATGTTATTTTGATATCTGTATCGTATTTATATGCACGTAGTAAAAAGCGGTTATTTCCAACTTACTCCAATTTTATTTACCTGTATATAGATTAACAATAAATTACGCGTCAATAAATAAAAGCTTTCTCACAACAAACAAAAAATCGATAGACACACCGGAACAAACAATCGCCGAAGAAACTACTAAAAAAATCTAAGCACATTCTTTTATGACAAAGTTCTTAAGTCTCGTTCGAGTTTCCACTAAGTTGGAACCTCAGGGTAGCAGTTATGACTTTCCGATGGAAGTTTGTACACTCAAGTAAGAAGTTATTGAAAATTCTATACACTAGAATAAATAGTTGGAGATGTTTCTACTTCTAGTATAAATACTGAGATGACAACTTTGAGAATTGTTTTTCAAGTATTTTTGTTTTATTGGAGTTGATTGTTGAGGATGGTATTTTATTACGATATCATTGGCATTTATTTATTTGTGTTTTTTTATAGCATAAGCCGGTAAACGAGCAGGCGGATCACCTGATGGTAAACAATCGGCGCCACCCATGGACACTCAAAACACCGAGGCGTTACAAGTGCGTTTTGGTAATTGGGAATTTAAGTATTGTGGAGGATTCGGGGATTCGGGAGAGGGGGCTAGTAACGGGGACTAGGGTAATTGGGCCTCCGGTAACCTCACTCACACGACGAAACACAACGCAAGCGTTATTTCACGTGGATTTTCTATGAGGCCGTGCTATCACTGCGGTCGAGCCGACCCACTCGTGCCGAAGTATGGCTCTCCCACACTATACTTGTGTAAATTAAAGAGGAAATTAATTATTGTTCAATTCATTTTGCGACCTGTAACGCGGTGACTATTGCGCTGTTACTGTTCTACTACTGATGAATATATTAAGCGTCTAGCATTGAAACTAGTCGACTTCCTCGTCAAATAATTACGTAAGTAAGTCGAAAAACATAATAATTGACTAAGAAGTATTTTGGGATACTTCTTGGTCTATCATTAAGAGGGTAATTTTTATTGTAGGCGTTAGATGTAACTTCATGTAACGTTATTCATATATTCTTTGCACCATAAGCCACCTATAAAATTTTAACTGCCGTTGAAACTGGTTTTAGTTATGAACCTATAATTATATTGGATTAGCTTGACACGTAATTGCGCTGTAAATTAAGAATATTATGAGCCTGCAATACGATTTCAGTATTGATAATTTTTGAATTATAAAGGAAATTAGCTTTTGTGAAATTATGAGTTTATTGTTCCATATTATTCTCGTTTTTATTAAAAATTTGCTTTTGCCTGTATTTCCATGGAGCAAAATCCTATGTGTTATTTCAGACCATAATCAATAGATTATCAAGAGAAATATCTGTTCCACATTTCATCCCGATCCCTTCAGCCGTTATGACGTGAAGGAGTAATACTTAAACAAACATAAAAATTTTCGCATTTTTAATATAAGTAGGATATAATAGGGTAGATGCCTAATTTTTATTTTAATGCCCGTCTGGTAGATTATTTTAAAACATGAGACACGTATTTAATTTCTTACAGAAACGAATACTACTATATATATATTTTATTTATACATATTACGGTTTACACGGTATTATTATTATATTATTATTATTATTTTCTTTTTAAAGTCTTTAACTTGTACACTGGACGACCCATATCTGACTCCTATTACAGCTCCATCCAAAGGTTGTCTGTAAGAGATCGCCTTGTGCGATAAAACCGCCCATTGTGCACTATATTAATTGTTGTTTGTCCTATGTGTTTATGTGGTGTACAATAAAGAATATTATTATTATTATATTATTAATACTTTCGACGAAATGTTGATTTGAAATGTCGCGTGACGTCACTTCTATGTACATTTTATACGTAGAAATGACGTTTTAGCCCCACTCCTAAACTCTGATTCGTTTTATCTAAGTATTGTTTTATTTATTTATTATATATGATGTTTTATTTGTTTTATTATACGACAATATAAAAAAATGCGTGTCTAATATTTTTTCAATAGGTACCTAACTTACGGACTAATTAGATTTCCTCTTTTCAATACCCTGTCATCATCCCAATTGCATTTACCATATGTTTATGCACTATATGCATTATGGTAATCAGTGATTAGCTATACCTAGTAGCTAAACAGACATTGCCTCAAACTTTTCAATCACTTTTTTGGTCAAAATTATTGTCGCCCTATGAGGTTACCCCGCAAGCAAGGCCCTATGCCCGAAACAAAACTCTGTAGACTCCGGTCGGCAGTAGTCGGCAGCTCAGTCACCGTGCCACTGTGCAGTGACGTCTCAAAACTTAAAAATATATCTATACAGATAAATTAAATTGGAGTGTCTATTTGTAATTTTCAAATAACTGCTTTTTATTACTATACTAGCTTCTGCCCGCGGCTTCGTACGCGCAATCCCGATATTTCCCGTACCCGTTCTTGATATTCGGTTAAAAGTAAAAAATAATTATTGGGTAAAAAATATCGTATGTCCGTCTCCTGGTTCTAAGCTACATCCCCACCAATTTTCATTCAAATCGATATAACCGTTATCGAGTTATAAATAGTGTAACTAACACGACTTTCTTTTATATATATAGATATCCATATGAATACTCATACGATACATATATCAAAATAAAACTTTTTACCATTTTTATCTGTCTATGTGTTTGTACTAGCTAATCTTTGAATGGGCTATACCGATTTTGACGGAATTTTATTGGCAAGCAGCTGATGTAGTAGACTAAGGAGCAACATAGCCTACTTTATTTCAGAAAAACGCATATGAAGCTGCGGTTACAGCTAGCTGTATAAGTCTTGGTACCTATACAAGTATATTTCTGGTCAAACATGTACCTGTAGTACTTACGTAGGTATTTACAAAGCGATCTATTTTTACGTTTTTCTCGCTACGATTTTATAAAGGTTTTATCGTGTACACGTGTCACCCACGCCACTTCCCACACATTAAATAAAAACGATCTTCAAGAAGTTCATGACGAATTCGTCTTCTTTTTTTTTCTAATGAAAGTTATCCAATTTACTTGGAAATAGGAGTCTATTATTGTTATTGTTATGTATTCTGTTCGACTTTTGATGTTTTACGAGATATAAATACATAACGTGTCGCGGAGAACCTAACGGGTAACCGGGGCTCCGGCTCGACGTGCAGGAGAAGGAACGGGGTGGTTTTTAGTCAGTAAGAGTCTGACACTCCCTTCCGCCTCACCCAGACGGGAGCAGTCATTCGATATTTCCCCCTCTTAAAAAAAAACATAACGATCACGTCTTATTGTCTGAGACCCATGTAGGTATACCTATTCTTGATACCATGCTATTACTGTGTAATTATAGTTAAGCCGAAAAATCACCAATTACATAGTGTTTGCCATCCGAGAATGAAATGCGAAATCACTGGTGACATAAAGTCCTAAAATTGGATGCCTAACAGCATGGAGTCTTATAATCGTTCTTAATTTGATAAAAAATGTGTGTTACATTTTAAATATGTACCTTTGCTATCCCTACGTTGATTAAAAGTCTGGCACTATATATAAAATCATTTAAATTAAAATACTGCACCAGAGTCCAACTTAACCCTTTAACTACGAATATGAAGCTAAAACTCAAATTCATACAAACAAGCAGACAGACAGAACGATAAATCAATACTGGCTTAATTAGTCTAAACAAACCGTTCCAGTTCACTTGCTTCCGCGTTTACAAACCTCCAATTGTCTTTAAATTAGATATGCTTGCATGTTAATTGAGTGAGGATTGTGTTGGGAAGAATATTTTAATGTTGGGTCCTACAAACCTACCTTAGTTGTTTGAGGGGTTGAAACTAGATTGATTTTTTTATGGCATGAGCCGGTAAACGAGCGGACGGATCACCTAATGGACATCTGGAACACCAAGGCGTTACAAGTGCGTTATCGGCCTTTTGGGAATTGAGAATTTGAGCATAGTGGAGGATTTGGGGATTGGGGAGACTAGGGAGGGGGCGTAATTGGGCTTTCCGTAACCGACGAAACAAAACGCAAGCATTATTTCACGACGGCTCTGTGAGGCCGTGGTATCGAGCCGGCCCATTCTTGCCGAAGCATGGCTCTTCCACACTTAAATAATAATATTATCGTTGGTACATTGGGCACGACGGATACGATGTAGCATGAGTAAACTGAGGTTGAATCCCAGGTTGAGAATGGTAAAATTGGTATTTTCACATTTATTGTGGTTCACAGCACTAACGAGAAAAACGAGCCACAGATGGAATACATAAAATGAATGAGCGGGATGATTATACGAAGCGAGGTCATGCTGGTCTTTTATACCTGACGGATTGATGGCTAAGAATCTTAACCATGGCAACTGTCTCTATTTAAAATATTTCCAAGTATTTCTATTTATAGTTAAGCTCCTTGGTTATATAAAGGTATATTGAAAACGCCTGAATTTCTTATAGAATTGTTTTAGTGGTGATCTACCTAAAGCATAATATTTTCTTGGTTTGACTTCGAAGGAAAAGAAAGGAAATTCTATTCTACTACGAAACACAAGCGAAATGTTATGTTTATAATTAGAAAGGAGTTCGATTAAGAATATTCCGGCATGTGTAATTGAGCCACTATTACGACTTTTCTACTAACGAGGCAATGAAATCGATGATCAGATACAAAATATAAAACAACTTTTTTATGATGTACAAGAAAATATTATCACAAAACAAACGGCTCAACACTTTCTCAAGCTCATAGCAACGAAAAGAAGAACAAATAACAACGTATCCCAACCAACCAATATTTACCAAGGAGTATCTACTCGAAATAACAGACAAACAAACTAGACCTTTTCAAGGAATCGATATTTTTAATATGTAAGTAAAGTAAGTATATGTAGAAAAACATGTGTATGGTCTAAGATCACGACCACTATGAACATGGAATCGATTCTTTTTGAGGTCGGTTAAATATGCTAAATTCATATTGACTACCTCCATGGTCGTTTTATAAGAGCCTCAACTTAAATTTCGGTTTTGAAGGTTCAAATTCTTATAGCATGAGGATAAAACTGTTCTCAAAAATTGGTCGCACTCTGTAAATTACACTGTTGAGTGTCAATAGAGATTTCGGAGCTGTGGAAGACTTAAAGGTTGTCGGGGCTCCGACTCGAAGAGCAGGAGTAGGAACGGGGTGGTTTTTTATCAGGAAGAGTCTGACACTCCCTTTCGCCTCACCAAGACGACCGAAGTCATTAGATGATTTTAGCCCTCAAAAAATTGTCACATAGATATAAATAGATACAGTCCTAAATCTGTAGCAGAAACTTTGCATTCTAATTTATTAGCCAGAAATGCATAACAAACATACTATATCCTTCATAAACTCATTGAAAATTGCCATACCAGTAGAAATAGGACGATACAACTCCAGTACTGTCAAGATTAAATATTTTCTTCGGACAGCAGTGTTCCTATAAATTGAAGAATTGAATTCCTCCCAAGAAATTTTAAAAACAAAATGGTACTTTTTGCAGATGACAGTACGGCTATCATAGAATGCACTGATCCAAACGAATATCGAAATGAGATCAATAACTCGCTAAATAGTAATAATCTTGTGATCAATTTGAATAAAACTAAAATTATACAGTTTCATCAACGACGTGAGAATCCACCCTTTAATATTACCTATGATGAGTGTAAAATAGAAGAGGTGACGAGTGCAAAATTCTTAGGCATAACAGTAGACCATAAGTTGACTTGGAAACCTCACCTGGAAATGGTTTGTAAGCGACTGAGTAAATCTGCGTATCTATTGTTTCAATTATCTAAGAGAGTTAATTCTGAGACACTGTTAACAGCCTATCATGGACTTGTAGTCTCCATTCTCCGTTATGGTGTTGTTTTCTGGGGGCAATCAACAAATAGAGAACTAGTATTTAGGATGCAAAAAAGGTGTGTAAGATCCATGTGTAATCTAAAGTCAACAGATAGTTGCGTTCCCTACTTCAAGAAATTAAAAATATTAACGTTACCAGCTATATATATATTAGAAACTGCACTAATTGTAAAATCAAATCCACATTTATTTACAAAGTTTTTAACAGTTAAGAAGACCCCCATTCGGAGTCAATATGGAAATCAACTATGTACGTTGAAATGTAATACTGCGTTAATGAAAAAGAGCTTTTTTGGTGTAGCACCAACAATTTTAATAAAATACCCGATGCTATAAAATGTATGCCATTAAAGAAATTCAAAAAGTGTCTTCACAAGTTATTAGTTGAGAAATGTTAATATGCCTTGGATGACTATTTTAATGATAATACTATTTGATTATATTCTGTAATTTTATAAATTATTATTATTAATGTTGACTTGATGACTATTTTAATTTTGGATGACTATTTGATTAAATTCTGTAATTTTATTAATTCATATTATTACATTTAATTTTACGCTTTGACATTGAAGTTTGACATCTTGACTTTTAATTTTACGCTTTGACATTAAATTTTACATTTTTAACATTTTGATATTATTATTTTTGACATTTAGTTTTAATTTATGCCATTATTGAAAATCTCTAATGTTCTTCAAAGCGGATATTTTGTGGTTTACATTATTTTATTCATTTGATTTAAAGAGTCGTCAATGTTCAATGAAATTGATAGTGATGTGTTTACTGTTTATTGTTTATGAATCTGTGTCAAATCCTTGTTATAATTAAGTATATTGCATGTATTGTACGCCCTAGAGGCAAAACATAGCGCTCTCAACATATTACATAAGAACTTATAATGTACCTATGTTTTACAATGAATAAATAAATGAAAAATGAAATGAAATGAAGAGGAATAGTGAGCTATTGAATTTGTTCTGCCTGGCCCCGTAATGTTATTGGTTAGGGACTATTTTATCCATCAGCGTGTTTATTGGCTGTTTACATCGGGCAATCGATAAACTCCGTGAGTGCTTTTTGTCGACTCAGGTTAGTGTTAGTGTTGGGTTACGATCAGCAAAATCTTCAGTAGGATAAGAAGAGATATACCTAGTATGTGTGTGTAGGTGTAATTCTTGTAACATAGGTTTTAGATACTACTCCAATCCCAGGAAGAGTTCCAGGGTGCTTACTATAGAAACCAAACTCAATGTCAATGTAATTTCAATCCAATACAAACTCAATAATTATTCAATGTCAAACTATACAATGCTGTACTGAGTACGGAATATAAAGCCAAACTCAATACCATTTAGTTCATTAAATATCCATGCAATACGGATGCAATGGGCGCTAGTGTTGCAACTCAAGAGTACGAAATTTCACAATACCGATGTCGATCGATCGGGATTGGATTCAAGAGTAGCCCCTGATTTGAGGTTTTAAAACCAAAAAAGTCCCCAATAAGACTCTGCCTGATCCGGAAATTCAGAAACCCCCTGCTCAGCAGCCGTACTTACAATATCACCACCAGCGATACACATTTGTGTAAAGTACACATTTTATTCTGCAAGCTTTTATTCAAATAGCGAATAAATATAAAACTCGACGAAGCTAATAAAGTAAAAAGTGATAATATCTCTGAGCGCTGCCGTCTACCTACAGTCACCAGTCATCTGTTTACGAACTATATATTTTTAAAAAAAACGAGAACCTCTCTGTTTTTCACTCAGATGCAAGTTTAATGAAATTTCTCTTTTGATATTACAAATGTAGGTACAAAGTTGTATACAAACACAACGTTTTATTTACGAGTTTATATTTTTCTATTAATTATTCATTAGTTTGTTTACGATGTTACTTTACTGTGAATTATAGAAAATACTGCTTCAGTGGTGGTTGTTAAAGACGCTAATTTTAATCTGGATTTGGTTAGTATGACATAAGTATTCAAATCTATTGACATAAACATTTTTTATAGAAAAAGTCTATTCCAATTTTTAATTATCAAAAATACTTCGAACCCATGAATTGAATTTTTCAATCTCTTGGTTGACTGACACCAAAATCAATGGACTGGCTAACGATTCTAAATTATTGACAAAAAAATTATAACGAAAACCCACTACATTTTTTAGACACCTCATAATTAATCTATTCATATTCTTAAACAACTACGTATTCAAATAAGGAGTTCTTTAGTATAACTTATAATCGAAAGCTTTCCTTACTTCTACTGTTGATTCCGAAACGCTAGATCAAACTACAACCTTACGCCGCCATATTGTATTTCGTTGATATTATCCCGTAACTGATATTCTAACAATTACTATGAGAGTATAATCGGCCTAGCAATATTCTTGGAATGCCTAGCACTATATAGAACATTGATTTTTGATTTGGTATGAAAACCTTTGAGTACTATGTATAACTACCACCATACGAGTTTATCTTAAAAGAGTTGCGTTTCACATAAAGTCACATAAGAACGTGTGTGATTTTCTAAGAGCAAAATATATTTTGATAGCATTTTATATTTATTTTAAATCCACTCTTATGTCTCGTACAGTTGCAATTTCCGTTTGAATACAACAGAAATGGAATCAGAAAAATCAATGATGTTACCGGGCGATGCACCAAGGTCTACAAGGCAATTGAAGTTATATCTAATAAACATTGTTGTGATGTGTATTATAGAGGTATAACGACTTTTGCTCTAAAAGCATTGTAGAGAGGTATAAAGTATGCCTTTAAGAGTAATAAATGTATGGTCTTTAGGGTGTGCCTACACCTGGAAAATGCTCTGCACGCGCGCTCGGTACATTCGCCAGGCACATCAATAATGAGAATGTTATCCGACCCGAAAACTCTTGTTCTACAATCACTGGACCAACATTAACGAACTCGAACAACAGCGGTTAAATCTGAAAATAGGTACCAAACTGTTCCGGAACGCAAAATACCTACCTTCCTTCTTAGTATTCAAAAGATTCTAGATTTAAATAGAGGGTTTAAGAAAAACCACTGTCTAATGTTATTTTAATCGCTATTCTTTAGACGGCAAATGGTCTTTATTTGCATTTATATTATTACGTGATTTGTAGAAGGGATTTGTCTTTTTTTTCACATTATATATTTTTTAGTAAAATCGTATATTCGTGGCTGTTGATGTTATGGATGGATATATTATTATGTGGACATACCTTAGGATATGGTACTTCATGGTTACGACCTTCAAACCTTCAAGAAATCTTTTCAATAGGCCAGTAACGCACTTGTGGCACCTCTGGTGTTGCAGATGTCCATGGGCGACGCTGATCGCTTACCAACAGGTGATCCGTCTGCTCGTTTTCCTCCTATTCCATAAAAAATAAAAAATGTCGTAATTCTTGTGTGTTGAAGAACACACAAAACCATTGGTCTCGATCGTTTCACAAACATCTCGGTCTTATACAATTCGCTAAAGACGTATACAAGTGTGGTGCGGCAAAAATAACCACAGCTCAAAGTCTTGTAGTCCAAAATACAATCCCGCTTTGTGTTTGGTACTACTGCACTATATACTTACATTGCTGTGGTCACCGTTAGCTCAGTTGCATGCCTTTGCTGTGTAGGCACAAAGTTCCTTCTTTCCTATTTTCTATTGGTACATAATTATTTCAAACTAAATAGTCTAAATTATTATTCAGCTACATTATTCAATTTCCTTTACGTTTTCTTGCCCTATATCTTGTGATTTATTTCGTTGCGGGATCCGAGACAGTTCTTCATATCCCTAAGACGCGTTGAACTACAGTTACAGCACAGTTTCGGCTTGCTTACAGAAATTGCTGTGATTCCAGAGGGTTGTAAAAAATATACGTAACTACATTGCACCGGCAGCTTTAAAAATGTTCATTAAAATAGCGAATGTAACTACAAAATTCCTTTCCTTGCTATAATTTTATATTCTTCAAATAAACACCAATGATAATACTCTCCACAACAAATAAACAAAAAAATCACAAAGAAAAACCAACGCTAATCACTGAACATTTAAGATTGATATTATTTTTGCATGCCTACAAACATTATTTATGTAAATATAGCAAATTTCGTGGAGCCTGTCCCGTTGGCGTGCAGTAAGTAATTAAGTAAGAACACACTGAGGTGCGGCCACGTATCGTGGGTTAATCTGCAGCTAACCGCTAATCTCCGACTGAGAGCAAAGTAATTGTATTTGTAGAGAATAACCCTAGTGTTTGCTATGTTAGGTGAGTTTATTATAGTAGTGACTATGTTATGTTGTTGCTGTTTATTTTTTGAAGAAGGGTTTCATGTGATTTAGGAATGTGTCTTTTAGTAACGTTTTTTCCTGATATTTGAAGGTGATGTGACTTTGCCCTTAAGGTAAAAATAGGAGGAACCGTAGTCCTATATTATTATGTTACTCAATTTGTGTACATCCTGATTGATGGAAAGAAAACAAACGGTTTACGTTTTCCTTAAACCGTCTCAACCAAGGAATCCTCATCTGGAATACATTTAAAATCTCCAACCAAAATCTTAAAACTCCCTAAAGCTCTGACAGCAATACTATAATTATCCTCAACACTGTTCTAATCGACTTTTGAAGATTAAAAAACGAAAATCTCTTGTTGGAAGTAATTTGATTAGAGGGATTATTCCTAATCCATTTTGGGCCCTTCAAGGATTTTGCCGAGTTACACCGTTCAAACGGTACGGCGAATGAAGGATTAGGGTGAATTTTGCAAAGGTATACAGATACACATCTATTCTAACCAGTGTATCATGATCTTGCTTTGTGTGGTCTTTCCGGACGTTCAACGATCAGTTTATATTGCTTTTGCATAGCTCGATGTGTGTGTACGAATAGATCGCATCATGGGAATTTTCAAAAAGTAATGTTTTCTGTTCGACTTTGTGATAAGTATTGGTTTTGTACTGTTATTTTTTTTTTTTTTTTTTTTTTAAGGGGGGAAAATCATCGAATGATTGCTCCCGCCTGGGTGAGGCGGAAGGGAGTGTCAGACTCTTACTGACTAAAAACCATCCCGTTCCTTCTCCTGCACGTCGAGCCGGAGCCCCGGTTACCCGTTAGGTTCTCCGCGACTCCGAATCGGCATCGGCCCTATTGGGCCCCATCTGTGGTGGTCTGATGGCTCTTTGAGGCGCGCGCGGAACGCGACGCGCCGTACGCTCGGGTCTGTTTCTGGTCGGACGGGGAGCCACCCATGCTCGCCGTCCGCAGGCCCGCGCTTACGGTGGCCGGAGATCGTCTCGCGATCCCCGACGCCCGGTGTGTCCTTCGCGATGGCTGGGTTGCGAGGAGGCAGCGCTTCGCTGCCTCACGCGTCCCGCGTCCTCCTTAGCTAGCATGACTGCTTCGCAAAAGGAGGAGACGGCATCCCAATCCCTCTCGCTCCGCATCATGGCCTGCACTAGGCCCGGACGCGAGAGGTCGCCATCGCCGATCACTTCCCTGAGGGCACGGCGGTGCTCAGCCCACGCAGGGCATTCTCCCACTGTGTGTTCCACCGTGTCCTCAGGGCGGTCCTCGCAGTGATGACACCCGGGCGTTTCCTCCCGCCCCATCAGACACAGGTACCTCCCGAAACTTCCATGTCCGGTGAGGACCTGCGTCAGGCGGTAGGTGAGGACGCCGTAGCGTCTCTCAAGCCACTCCTCAAAGAGGGGACTTACCGCTGCAATGGCAGCGAGCCCAGCCCCCGGTTGCGACAGTCGTTGCTGCCATTCCGCCATGAGATCGCGGTTTTGTACTGTTTAGGGTGAATGAACGAAAATGACGTTTTTGTACAACAGGTTTCTTTTAAATTGTTGTAACTGTTAATCAAGATCAACTCAACCACAAACAAATTGGTTGATCCATTGCAGTTACTTCTGGGCATGATGTTTTATTTTTTGACACAAATTTTAGTTATATATTCTGTCTTTTGTCTAGAATGTATTTATTCTACTGTTACTGGTTGAATGTTCTTATGTTCTTGAGCCACGACTCACGAGGAGCCTTGAGAACTGTTTCGCAACCTTACCTGTTCTCGCTACACAATTAGGGTGATAACATCTCTTTTCGTTATTTAGACTCAAAATTCAGACAAACAAGGTCTAGTTTTTTATACTAAAATAGATTTTACTTAACACTTTGATGCTTTACCTGGATGGCATAAGAAAGTTTTCGAATCAGAACTAAAACTTCATTAAACAAAATTTAAATGAGTATTGAATGATTTAGTAAATTTTAAATGAATTTATGTAATATGAATATTTGTCTCTTCAACAAATTTAATAAAAGTGGTAATACTAATGTCATCTTCACGTTTAGGAATTACAGATTCATATAATTTCAAATGTTGTGGGAAGTAGAATTAGATACTATTATTATTGAAGTAATGTATCTTCTTATTTGTAACTAGCTACCCATTCCGGCTTCGCATGGGTGCAATATGCATGTATATAAACCTTCCTTAAGAATCACTTTATCTATTAACAAAACCGCATCAAATTCTGTTGCGTAGTTTTAAAGATCTAAGCATACAAAGGGTCCGTGGCGCTGTGTGTTTGATTGTTCCGTTCCCAATAAAAAGGTTGTCCGGACCAATTGCTAACACACACGGCGGCTCTCCCATCTTGTTGGTGGGCTGATTTCATAGAGCATTCGAAATAGAAATAAATAAAAAGTGCCTAATTATTATGTAATTTATACTTTTCGTAATAATTATAGATGTAGTTAATTGTAGTGTGTAACTAGTTTCCCTCTTTACTTTTTAAAAATTGACTAGATGTATTATAATAAAAAAAATGTATGACAAGGGCACGGACCTAGAGTCCGTGGAGAATTAATCTTTATTATTACCTCTATATAAAAAAAACACACATTTTTTTAAAGCATACAAAGGGACAGACAGACGGCGGATAGCGACTTTGTTTTATACTATGTAGTGATAACAACACAAAATAAAATTCATTGAGAGTTATTCTTAGAATAATATGAATGCAAAATAAAGTGACCTAAGTAACTGTGTAGCAGTGGAAAACTCCGTTCACCATCTCACCGGAAAATACCAGAAAAAACAAGATCTCACTATTAGTACACAATCTATCAGGCATACACAAACACATATTTTTATACAAAAATATTTCTGTTTCATTCAATAAAATGAATATATCAATATCCGTTTCACTAAAAGCCGCTTCAAATAAATTTCGTGGGTAGTGAATTGGAGCGAAAAGTAAATATGAATTGAAACAAATATTGCTGTAAACATGTATGTATGTACATTCCATTTAAATACAACGAGTAATAATATATGGTATTGGTAAATACGATGTTGATAATAACTTGGTCTATTTTAACAGTAAATTGGACGTAACCTCTATAGACCAGTGTAGGACTATGAGCTTTCAAAAATGTAGACATTTGAGGGATTATATCATAATTGCCACGCATGGCAGGCGATTAGATTTAATAACAATTGTCGTGAGACTTACTGAATTAACTAAAAATAACGGTTTCCTCACGTAAATATACTGAGAAAAGCTCTACTGGTTTCGGGTCACAGAGGGACTCTTCCTCATGAGCAGCGGTCGCGAGGATGTCGCGCAGCCTACTGCCCTGTGTGACTAGAAACTAGTAAAGGTTCAGGTTTATCATAGTGTGCTGCTGACCGGTCTATGTCAATGTAGTTCCTTAGTTGGTTTTTACGACATCCACGAAAAGAACCACGGTACAATATTCTCTACTCTATATTTGGCATATTTCCAGAACGCATTTTCAATTTTATACTCTCATGTTGATGCCTGTGAAAGATACTGTATTACTTCATTTCTTTGACGTACAAAACAGAATATTTTTAACACAAAATTCTCCCTAACCAATGAGGCATACAAAAACCATATAACGTATAGAAACGGCTCAAAGAGCTCCTCAGGCAACAAAAATACGTCGCAAAGATAAAAGGGAGAACGATATAATGATTGTAATAACACCATAAGGTTGTACCGGAGTGGTAACATGAAAATCATAACTCCCACACCCATAAAAATGGTTAAGGGTGTTTTTCCACCAGAGATATACTATGTAGCTATGTTGCGAGGATATAGTAGCTAAGCTGTGAAACTATGTGACCGTTTCCACTGATACTAAGCTGAAAGCTGTGCTAGGAAGATGCGCAGCTCGAGCAATTATACAATGTATCGATAGTACAGACCACACATCTATAGCTATTTAATTAATATCTATTTAATTGAAATAAATAAATAAATAGCAAGCCTCCTTCCATATGAAAAAAACATATCTTAGTTGAATCCGTTTCCACCATTGCTGAGCTACGTGTACCAATGAATCCGCCAATCATACGTGGGTTCCAAACGCACAGCAACGTAGTATAGCACATCTCTGGTGGAAAAGCACCCTCAATGGTTAAGGTGGGGGGGGGGGGTAATAGACTGAGTGGCAAACGCTGTATTGGAATAAGGAAACAGTTGTATTCAAAGAAATATGTCACCGAACATCATATCGTGTTTTATTCGATTATTGTATTTAGCTGGCACTCATCTGTAATGTGATATTTGTTTTGAAGTCGAGTGGACATAATGGGCAGTCGGAAAAATGAGACAAACATTAATCGCCTTCTGCTCTTCTGGTCTGACGAAAATTCTGAGGCATCATCTCAAGTTGTTACTTGAGCATCCATATTTTAAAAATAAGTTTTCAAGACTTAAAATATTTTGCTGAACTAAAAACCACATTTTCTCATATTAATGCGTCACCACATTTGTCTGTAAAAGGATTAACGTGTTAGCTTAAGATTTTTAGGGTATCTCACAAAACAAAGGATTATCGTCCAAAACAAATGGCCCCAAGTTATTACGTATGCAAAGAAAACATCATTTGCTAAGACTTAACATGTTTCACATGCGTAAAGAGTTCAAAGAGACTTGTTTGTACTTTTTGTACTCACAGCCACAAATCAATCTATACTAAACCAGTTTATCCTGGTGTCGCGTCGCAACAGCTTTTCGCAAATTTAACGTTCAGTTTATACTCGTTATGTAAAGCTCGATGTATAGCCGTGTGTACTTTGTTCAATATTATATTGCAACAGGTTAACAATTTTATTGACATGATGACAGCCATGTTAATGGTTTTGTCCTTGTTCTTTTAAAATACCTGACTTAATTTAACTTTTTCAGTACCATCATTATAGACACAATTAAAGAACAATAGGTTGCGGTCACTGGTTTCCTCGCAGTGTTTGACAGTTTAATAAAACGTAATTTTCTATTGTACCTCTACATACAAGCCTACATTTATTTTCAGATATTTTAAGATAGATTCGCTAATAATAGTCGAAAGTCACCGAAACTCCATTAGTTGTTAAGAAGTTAAAATTTAGTTAATTTTCATTATCATCACGCCTTTTTCCTCCGAAGGGATAGTCAGAAGTGCATATTACGGCACTTGAGCCACACCTACTTTTCACTATTCATGTCACATGTAATAAAGGGTAAGCCTATTGTCATATACTGGGTGCAATTCCAGACTTCGTGCTATTATTAAGAATTTTCACTGATAGACTGCCTCGTTGGCCGAGTGGTCAAGTGCGACTGCCGGGCAAGAGGTTTCGGGTTTGATTCCTGGGTCGGGCAAAGTATTACTGGGTTTTTAAAAAATAAAAATTGTAGTAACACGGAGCCTGGAATTGTGTCCGGTATATGGCAATAGGCTCACCCCCTATTACATGGGACTCATAACATAAATAGTGAAAAGTGGGTGTTACATTATACAGTGTCATAATGTGCACCTCTGCCTACCCCTTCAGGGATAAAAGGCGTGATGTTATGTTACTTTGATCCATCCGGTCCGATTCCGACCCGGGGATCGAACCCGCGATCCCTTGGCCGGCAGTCGTACTTGCAACTACTCGGCCAACGAGGCAGTCAGTCAGTTGATTAACTTTTAGTGGCGCACAATTGCATTATTAGTCTGGATATTGAACTAATTTACATCTTTCAAACTACGCAATAACTGACTGACCTCCACTTTTCCAAAAGTCACAGTCACCTTTAGTCTCTGAACGTTTATTACATGTGTCAAACTTCCCATAATAGTTTTTTATCGCAACGTTCCGTCTGCGACTTCCATTTTGTTTATAGTTTCCAGTTTTATTGTTAACAGCAAAGCATAAATCTTGAAGTTGTAAATCAATCGATGGAAATAATTTAGTATGTATTGCGAACTATTGTTTTTACGTTTCTTTGAATATTTTTGTTTTTAAGTGATTTTGAACGATATTGCTGTCTATAGATCATAGTTTAAATGCTTAGTATGTGTGAGACTTAGAATAAAATTTAACGTATTGTCGGTTAGTGTCTAGGCGGGTAGACATTTATGGGGAGATGAAAAGATGCGCGGGAAAACTGAGTCATAGAAAGAAAAACAAGAACTGATATATACAATTTTTAACAGATATCTCTTTTTTATTGTGAAAAGTTTACTATTTTATTTTTTATTTTAATTGTTTATTATAACATATCAGTACAGTTTTAAAACATTTTTGCACCATTAAACTAAAGCTAAAACTCCTAAATGTCGTTAATGAATTACACTCTAGTTATTAAATAATATATAAATTAAATAAATATATACAACTTAAAATATAAATAATTTAAACCTAAAATATTTACACCTTAAAAAAAGAAAAATAATAAAAATGTTATCGTAAGGCATCAAAGAATAAATTTTTCTCATCGCTATCGTGAGGTAAGGTAACCAAAAGACTGGTAGAATTGCCTTAAATATTATATTATGTTTTTATTGATGAACTAGCCACGTATGTTACAAAATTACCTATCTTCTAATGCGGAATTTTAAGCAATTTCTCTCAAGACGACGTACAATAAAAGATTGTAGTCTAGTAATAACATAACATCACGTCTTTTATCCCGGTAGGGGTAGGCAGACGTGCACATTACGGCACATAATGCCAACGTACAATGTAACACCCGCTTTTCACTATTTATATCATGTGTTTTTTGCATGTGGTGTTAACCTATAATTAATTGTTGCACTTGTAAATATTTCTATAGCTATTTAATCAGTAATGTATATAGTGTAAACAATTGTTGGTTAACCAAAATAAATAAATAAATGTGTCCCATGTAATAGCGGGTGAGCCTGTTGCCATATACCGGGCACAATTCCAGACCTCGTGCTACTACTGAGGTTCATTGTTAAAAACCAGTAATAAATGTTTTACTTCCCGGCTCGGGCAAAGGCCCAACCCAGAAATCAAACATAAAAACAGTAATACTTTTTAGCCTAGCCCATTTATACTTTTATATACTTTAATAGACAAATCAGTGTAAATGCATCAGTTGGCTTGATAAACCAATGCCGTATCATATTTGTCCATCGTATCCAGTTTTATAGTGCTTTTGACACTTATGGCCGTAAATGGTTGACGGTAAACCCAGGGTCCAACAGGTTGCTATGGAGACGAGTATAACCAACAAATTGGTGTTACATAGTTCTCATATTCTAATTGAAGCACCGAAACAATGTAACCAAGAATTGTATTGTGAACCTGATTGAAAAAGAGTAACCTATGGAGTTTCTTGTTCGTTCTTCTCAATAGGAATCTACACCTTGGAACGAGCAAATAGCTTCTCTCGAGGACTGACCGACAGACTGATATTTTATTTGAAAATTTCGTTTTGACGTTAAAATAAATGATTTTGACTTTGACTTTGACTATTGGTGGTGATGACATTAAAATGAAAGTATAATAGAAGTTGTCCAACCCCTACTCTACCCACGGATGTCATAAGTGTCGACTAAAGGATTTATAAATATTTTTGACAGACAGTGGGCTGCTGCGTTCGCTCTGATACTTTAGGCAAAACATGAAAGGTAATGACAGTTTCTCTATTGTGCAGAAGACACATGGTTCAGCAGTGTACTGACACGACTGTTGATGCAATGCCATGTTCAGTAGACAAGATTCAACCGCATTATTTCACATTGACTTCATAGAAACAAAGTTCGCACAGGTCACTATTGAGCAATTTTATGGTATGATTTTTATATATGGTGATAATCAGGAGGCCGCAGACAGATAAGGCTACGGTAGGTAAGTGAAATCACGGGTACGGGTAATAGCTAATATTGTAAATACCAAAAGACTTTCAATATTTAAGAATTTCATCCTAAAAGATTTAAAAATCATTATCAAGCTTCCAAGACATTAGTGGAACATTATACTGTTAAACACATCACGAAATTGAATTTACGCTCGATCTTACATTTGGCTTACATTTTTCTCAACACCTGAACTTGTAAAATAGATCTTAACGCCAAGAGAATTAGGTTCATTTGAGATTGTGTTAAAGATTTTCTGGGGAGGACGCAACAGGTCAAATATAAAAATAAATGTTAAGCACGTAAGTACTTAAGTGAATACGAAATTTAGAAGTTTAATCTTAAATTGCTTGGGTAGAGGGCGCTGGTGGAATGCTTTCGTTACTAAGTGGGGAACTATTTCTATCCAGGCAATCTAGTGTCTATTTATGGAAAGTTCTCGGATGATTATAGCGTATGTTTATATTATAACTTTCGTTAGACATACTAATTTGACTGCATGGTTGGCGCGGTAGCTGTGTAGCGGGTTCGATTTCCGCTCGGAGCAACTCTTTGTGTGATCCACAAATTGTTGTTCCGGATCTGGGTGTCATGTGTATGTGAATGCATTGCATTAATTGCATGTTTTTAAACGTACACACTGTTAGAAAGATTGTTCATGGATTGTAAACAGAACCTGGACTTGTTTGTTAAAAAAGGAAGAAATTGGCTTGTCAAATAAATTTTTGCTATGTCAACGGTGATTATTTAAAAGCCGGCTGAAATCTGCTAATATCTCCATTGTTTTTCATTTTACCACGGTAATTTCCAACATGGTAGCAGAGCGTGGTTGGTAAAAGTGAAAAATGCTCATATTTTGGCAAGATTGATCATGCTTGGAATAATTATCGGCACCACGCGGTGTGAACGAAATTCAAGTAAGATGGCTTCTTCGGCGATCGGGCAAATCGGCGTTGAGAAACTAAAAGGTGCAGAGAACTACTCAACGTTGAAATTCACCATGCGCATGTTGCTTATCCACGAGGAATTATGGAATTCCGTGGAAGCAGAACCTAAAGACGATTGCTACAAGAAAAAGGTTGACAAAGCGTTGGCACGCATTGCGCTTTCCGTGACACCGGCGGTAATCCCGTACATTCGTACAGCGAAGAGTGCACATGAAGCGTGGAAAATACTGCAAAAAGCCTACGAGGAACGTGGCCTGAGCAGAAGACTATGTTTGCTGCGTAGTCTCTTCAGTACTAAGCTGTCGGAGAAGAGCTCAATGGAAGTCTATTTGAATAAAATAAAAGAGATTTCCCATCAACTCAATGAAATTGAATCGCCATTAGATGACGAATTCGTTGCAGTTATCATGCTGAGTGGGCTCACAAATGACTACGACCCACTAATCAATCAACTAATCGGTTGAGCATTCCCCTACGAAGCTGTCTACGGATATCATCTCTGAAAAATTACTTCAGGAAACCCAAAGGCGGGAAGAGAAAACTGAAGAAACAGCACTCATCACACAGAAGCAACCTAAGTGTTTCGGTTGTGGTGCCAGGGGACATATGATAAGGAACTGTCCGAAGAAAAAAGGAACAGTCAAAGTCCAAAACCAAGGGAATGACCCACCGACCCAACAAAATCCAGTGAAGAAGACAGCGAGAAACAAAAAGTCCCTTTTGACAGCTCTCTCTGTGAAAGTTAATAGTGACGTGTGGTACATAGACTCTGGAGCGACAAATCATATGTGCAATAGTAAAAAATTGATGGTGAAGTGCAACCGTAGTAAATCCGTAGATGTAAGCATAGCAAACGGTGTAAGGTTATCCACCGCGGGCTTAGGGGAAGTGCAGATTAATTTGAAAGACTGCATAAGGACAATAAGTGATACTTATTATGTGCCTAAGTTAAGTACTAATCTGCTATCTGTCAGTGCTATGACCAAAAAGGGATATATTGTCACTTTTAATAGTAATACATGTACTATTTATGACAATGATGAAATTTTAGCTACTGGTACTCAGGTTAATGGTATCTATCAGCTTGACACTGTGTCAGACAATGGCTGTGCTGTAGAACAGGAGTGTACTATGAAAGCATCAGCAGTAGTGGACTCATCATCCCAGGAATTGTGGCACAGACGTCTCGGCCACCTAAATTCCAGAAGTATGCAACTACTGCAAAAAGGTATGGCAAATGGCATTTCTTTTAACACTTCGAATTTTCAGCAGTGTGTTTCATGTGTAGAAGGGAAGCAGAGTAGGCTACCTTTTCCCAAAAGGTCGTGTAGTAGAGCCACTGAGGTACTTGGTCTAGTTCATACAGACCTTTGTGGTCCCATGCAACAGCCGTCTCTAGGAGGTGCTAAATATTTTCTTAGTTTCATTGATGATTACACAAGGAAGCAGTTTACTTATTTTTTGAAATCGAAAGATGAGACTTTTGAATATTTCAAACAATTTAAATCCCTTGTTGAAAATGAAACAGGAAAGAAATTAAAAGTACTTCGAAGTGATAGAGGCGGAGAATATATGAGTTCTAAGTTTCAGGAGCATCTCAAGAAATGTGGAATCAAGCACCAGAAAGAAACCAGAAAGAACGATACCAGACTGTCCACAACAAAATGGTGTCGCAGAACGCGCCAACAGGACCGTTATGGAGAACGTAAGAAGAACAGTCAGATATCTCCTATGAAGAAGCTCCCGAGTCTCCCCTGCAGGCCAATTTTGTGGGATCGGTTGACAGTAACCCTGATGATCCTCAGACTGCAACCGAGGCGCTGAATGGACCAGATTCAGACAACTGGAGAAGGGCAATGACTGATGAATATAATTCATTTATTAAAAATAAATGTTGGACTCTGACAAAACGTGATCCAAGCTATAAGCCTGTTCAATGTAAATGGATTTTTAAAAGGAAGTATGGTGCTGATGGTGAGCTATTAAAATTTAAAGCTCGTTTGGTTGCAAAAGGGTATACACAAAAATATGGGATAGATTACCTAGATACCTTTTCACCAGTTGTGCAGTATTCAACAATTAGGATGCTGCTTGCAATGGCAGCAGAGTATAATTTAGACATTGAACACCTGGATGTGAAAACAGCGTTCTTAAATGGAGACCTGGAAGAAACAGTGTATATGGAGCAGCCAGAATGTTTCAAGGTATGTAAGCTCAATAGGGCTGTTTATGGACTTAAACAGGCATCCAAATCTTGGTATGATAAGATTACCAAGGTTCTATGTAACAAGTTGAAGTTTAGTCGCTTAAATTCCGAGCCCTGTGTTTACTCTAAGAGTGAAAATGGATTGATGATGATCATAGCATTATATGTAGACGATCTGATTGTATTTTCTTCTCCAAATTTCCCAGGGAAAGATAATTTTAAGAAAGAATTGCAAGATGAGTTTGACATCACTGATCTTGGGCCAGCTCAACATATAATTGGAATGAAATTGATGAGAAAAGATGATAAAATTTATCTCAATCAATTGAACTACATACAGAAGATATTGAAGAAGTTTCGAATGGAGGATTGTAATACCATTGCAACACCCATGGAGACAGGACTGAAACTTGCCAAAAAACCTAAACAAGGAGAAACCTACGACTATAGAGGTTTGATAGGTTCATTGATGTATGTAGCGGTTTGTACAAGGCCTGATATAAGTCATGCAGTCAGCTATCTTAGTCAATTCAACGATTGCTTTGGCGAAAGCCACTGGAAGGCTGCCAAAAGAATCCTACGTTATTTGAAAGGTACAATTAACTTTAATCTTGTTTTTTCTAAAACAGGTATGAACATTTCAGCGTATGCTGATGCGGACTGGGCGTCAGACAACATAGACCGCAAGTCCTACACAGGCTTTGTTTTTACTGTCGGTGAGTCTGTCGTCGCTTGGGAGAGTCGTAAGCAGCGCACTGTTGCTTTGTCCAGTACTGAGGCAGAGTACATGGCGTTGTCTGACACATGTAAGCAGGCTCTTTTCATTAGACAGTTCATATTTGAGATATTTGGTACAAAGTCTAAGATCACGATTTATAATGATAATCAATCCGCTATAAAACTGTGTAAAACTTTGTTTCAAATGGACTATACCCCATGTAATAGAATGTTGTGCGATAAAACTTATTTCCCACTTGATCACAGTTATATGCATTTATAGACCTCCAAGCAACAACAAAAATAAGTTTGATACGTTTTTAATTAATCTCGATACAATGTTAAACGAAATTTTGCATAAGCGTAATAATAGGATAGTACTCTGCGGAGACTTTAATATTGATATTTCTAGAACAAATAGAATCTCTAGCACCTTCCAAAATGTATTGCGAAGCTATAACCTCATTCTGGGCACTCGATCACCGACACGCCTATGTAGCGGAACCTGCATCGACAACATTATCCATAATGTGAGGGGGAGCAGATGTGAGATCAAGGAATTAGCTATATCTGACCACACAGCTCAACTCTTAACGTGTAGGGTCAAAAAAACATGCGTACTATCACACTGGTTTATATATAAACGGGACTTTAGTGACGAAAATATGAAAAAATTCTACGAATGCATTCAAAATATAACTTTTTACGAAGCATTTATGAGCCACGAACCTAATGATGCATTTAATGAGTTCTACGACATATATAAACTATTTTATAATTTGTGCTTTCCGATCAATAAAATAAGGATCTCAGTAACAAAAAAACCAAAGTGGATAACAGCGAGAATTAAAAAATGCTCTAAGCGAAAAAGAGACATACTGTGGGAATATCGAAAATCACCTAGCATAAACAACAAAATTAAACTAAAACTATATACAAAGAGATTGAAGCTGATAATTAAGCAAACACAAAAAGTACAAAATAATCACTTTATAAATCTTTCCGAAAACAAGAGTAAGGCTACGTGGAACATTATTAATAAACAGAAGGAAAATAATCCAAATGTAGGAATTAACCAGATAAAAATTGACAATAAAGTTATTACTAATCCAGGACAAATATCAGAATCGTTTAACCAACATTTTCAGAATCAAAATGATTCTCACAATGACATTAACTATAAAAATATATTGACATTTAACACGAATTCTAATTCTATATTCATGATACCCACAATACCTGATGACATTATAAAAACAATAAATTCATTAAAAAATACCAATAGTGTTGGATATGATGATATATCCACCAAGGTAATTAAAGCTACCTCTGCTATTATTGCACCGGTACTCAGTCACATCATCAATAATTGCATCGAGAAAGGCATATTCCCAGAAAAACAAAAAACCTCAGTAATTATACCAATATTTAAGAAAGGTGACAAACTCGACCCTAATAATTATAGACCAATAGCACTTATCCCAGTATTCTCTAAAATATTTGAAAAAATAATTCAAAAAAACATATATTACTTTCTAGAAGCTAACAAACTTATAATAAGAGAACAATATGGTTTCAGAAAAAATAAAAGCATAAATTCAGCTATCTATGAGCTAGTGGAGTGCGCCCTTACGAACATGGACAAGAAAATTCCCATGGTTGCATTGCTTATGGATATGACTAAGGCCTTCGATCATGTTAGTCATGAAATCCTACTGATGAAGTTAGAAAAATATGGCATTAGAGGCAACACTCATGAGCTTATTAAGTCCTATCTTACAAACAGACAACAATACACATGTATTAAAAAAATCTGTCCCTACACAAAAACCGAAATAACGCACACTTCAAAATATCGGAAATGTTTATGCGGGGTGCCACAGGGTAGTGTCCTCGCACCACTACTATTTATAATTTACATAAATGACATGCCTAGAATAATCACCAACCCCATGATCTTATTCGCGGACGATAGCACTATACTGTTTAAAAATAATAATGACGAGACCTTTGAAAAAGAAATTAATGATAACTTAAACGACATCATAACCTGGCTAACTGCAAATAAATTGAAAATTAATCTAGAGAAAACAACTTACATATCATTTGCACAAAGAATTAGTGGTAACAGGTTTCACGTAGGATATGACGGGAAAAATATTGAAGAGACTGACCATGCTAAATTCTTGGGTATCTGGATCGATAAGAACCTAAATTGGAAATCCCACATTGATAGTGTTTGCAAAAAACTTAGCCAATCCTCCTTCGCGCTATACAACTTAAAAAAAGTGGCAAATCAGGAAACATTAATCACGGCGTACCACGGCTATGTCTCATCAACATTGCGATACGGGCTTCTGTTCTGGGGAAATTCGCCGGATAGAGAAATGGCGTTCAAATCACAGAAGAAATGCATCAGGGCAATATGTGGTATACAAAGCACAGTCAGCTGTAAACCATATTTTAAAGAACTAAAACTATTAACTCTGCCCTCCCTTTACATATTTGAGGTTGCCAGCTACGTAAAAACTAACATCCACTTGTTCACCCACCCAAAAAGTAAACGTCATAAATATAGGATCTGCGCTACACAACATAAGAAAGCCATCTTCAACAAAAACATTTTAGGTATGGCACCCAAAATCTTTAATAAGTTACCTAAAGACGTAATAGAAATTGACAATATTAATATATTTAAAAAACGACTACATGAATTTTTGGTAACTAAGTGCTATTATAAAATTAATGACTATTTAGAAGAAAGATGCTAGACCTGCTATATCCGATTTGCAATATATGTAAATTTTTGGTTTTTCAAAAAATGTAACCAACCCTGACTATCTTGGGTGATTCTAATCAGATTAACCATAGATTTGCCTATGTAGAACGTACATGTGACATTCTATACTCTTCATTTTCTTTTTAATTTGACCACTTAAATTCTGATACATACTGACATTGGATTCTATGTCATTTTGTGCTTATCATGACATCCCATATTACATATTATATTCCTTAATTAAATTATGACATTTCGCATTAGGGATTAAAGCTCATGATATGACTGATGACGATGGTTCAGTGGTTTAACCCCCATAATAAATGTTTTATTCCTGTGTAGATATTTAAATGACTATTAATGTAATTTTGTTTTCTAATTTAACCGTCTGCAGCTGACGTGTGGTCCCACAGACACCGCGAAGTACAAAGTCACGTGTTATACCGTCATTTTTCAAATACGAGCATCACTGCTGCGAGTACCTTGCTGTATGGTGCTCGCTATACTTTAATTCTACAAAGGTATTTGCTGTTGAAATGGTGTCTGGTATAATATACACCTCAGTTGAATTGTGACAGTTTGGCCACGTCAGTTGCAGAGGGTTAAATTAATCTATTTATTAAAACTTATATAAATTTGTATGCTTTAAGGCAAAACATAGAAGAACTCGCTGTATTGCATTATATATCAATCATTCAACAACTTTATATAACCTATGTTTACAAATAAAGGATTTTCATTTTTTCATTTTCATTTTCATTTTCATTTTCATTTTCATTTTTTCATTCTAGAACAAAGCACATTGACATACGTCACCACTTTATTAAGGAGATTGTGACTAAAGGTATTGTTGAAATTAAATACTTGTCTACCAAAGTTATGTTGGCAGATATACTAACCAAAGCACTTTGTAAAGAGAAACATAGTCAGTTTGTAAGTCAGATGCTAACAGTGGTTTAAGCTTCTTTTATTAGTTTTATAACTGAATATGGTTTATTGAGTCTCAGACAAACTCTTGTTTAGTTGATAAACTGGAACATATGAGAATATATCTCAGTTCGAGTCTTATGTGTTTTTGATAGACTTAACTGTGTAACTTATATGTAGTACTGATTTAAGTTAATTAGTACGATGTGAGCCATAGGTAGGAAGTATACCTTTGTTATTTTATTTATATTGTGAAATATAGTTCAGCTTATGTTTAAGGGCTAGTGTTAGAAAGATTGTTTATGGATTGTAAACAGAACCTGAACTTGTTTGTTAAAAAAGGAAGAAATTGGCTTGTCAAATAAATTTTTGCTATGTCAACGGTGATTATTTAAAAGCCGGCTGAAATCTGCTGAAATCTCCATTGTTTTTCATTTTACCACGGTAATTTCCAACACACACGACATAGGAGAAAATCCAAGAGAGGTTTACTAATGTTAGTATGACTAAAGTACCTCGTCAAACATTAGACTAACATTATAGAATTAATATCGTCAAACATTAGAGAATTAAATTTATTATGGTGTTTTTCTACTCTAAAACTGGTAGTTTATGTATATTAAAAATGTTGAATTATAAAATCAATCTACGAATTCAAAACTTGTCTCTCGGACAACACCCCAAGCAATGACATTTATTTTTTCTAATAAAATGAGTTCACAAAAATAATTAATTAGATAGTTATTTCGAGAAACCAAACCCAACCACAATTTCTCCAAACATCAAATAGAGACTAGCAATACATAGACACCTATTTCTTAAGACCTGTCCAAATAAATGCCGAACATTGGCAATTAAGGTCTAATTGCCCTCTCTGGAGACTTAAGCTCCACGCGTGGGGTAGGCTTGGGGTGTAATAGGTTAAACACTATACCTGTTCTCAATGCTACTGTTCTGTAAAAATAACAGTTATTAAATAACTGTCTGTTGCTTTTCTTTGAGTTAATCTTGATAATTGATAATGACATAACATGCAGTGTTATTTGAGCTTTGATGGTTACTTGAGCTATTATTGTGATTGAAATTCAATTCAAAAATTTTCAATTAGGTTCAATTAAAACAAATGTATCTCGAATGCCATTACTCAAAAGATTAATCAGTTTTAAAAAAAATCTCAGTGGCAGCACGGAGTCTAGAATTGTGCCCAGTATATGGCAATAGGCCCCAATTATATGGGACTCATGACTGCCTCGTTGGCCGAGTAGTCGCAAGTGCGACTGCCGGGCAAGGGGTCTCGGGTTCGATTCCCGGGTCGGGCAAAGTATTACTGGGTTTTTTAAAATTCTCAGTAGTAGCACGGAGTCTGGAAATGTGCCCGGTATATGGCAATAGGCTCACCCCCTATTACATGGGACTCATAACAACTAGTGAAAAGTGGGTGTTACATTGTACTGTGGTAGAATGTGCACCTCTGCCTACCCCTTCGGGGATAAAAAGGCGTGATGTTATGTATCATAACATAAATAGTGAAAAATAGGCGTTACATTGTACAGTGGCATTAAGTTCCGTACCTTATATGCTATAAGGTAGATTAGATTAAGGGAGTGACGGTTATTTTTAAGAACTTCTAAATGCAATCCGCGAGAATAACTGTTATTATAGGTAATACCTGTTACTTATACCTGTGAAGAAAAATACGCGTCAGGCCTACATCGAGGTGCACCCCAATAAATTCAATAGGTAGCTTACATGTTGTATTGACCAGCCGTAGCTCATGTTTATCAACAATTTATTAAATTGATGTTCATTACTTTCCTTCTCTTTGTTTTATTTGATCAATTTGTTTTTCGTGTGTGTATTGTTTGAAGTGTCTGTTTATTTTGGGATTGAAGTAGTGCTATATTAGTTTCTGAGTGTACTGTGTAATGTTCCATTGGGCATGTAATATAAAATCGTAGGACATACTAAATTAATTGTTTACACACGTAAATATACTAAGAAAAGTTGTACGAACGGACAGATGCATCGCCGTCTACGAACGCTGCTCATGAGGTCTTCTGGTGACTCGAAACCAGTAGAGCTTTTCGAGGAATCCACGATACGTACCTACAGATATCATTAGAATTGAATTACTTGAATATTTACTATTGTCACTTAGTTGCGTGGGTGTAGTGTGTATGACATCTCGCCCTATAAGTAAGTAGTGGAAGTTAGTTATTAAGACACTAAATTAAAGTTATTCGCTAGAACAACACGTCTCCCTCATTGCTCCACATAACATTTCGATTCATAAGAATACACCACCATACTATGTAGGTACAATTGTTTCTGCTACACCCATTCGAGATATAGTCACAGTCCATTTATTTCCAATTCATACACATCATCACATTCTACATATCAATACATTTCGAAAACCTAAACGTATTTCACTAACAAACCTTGACAACAAAGCGAAAAAAGCGATGTGGCATTTGTAGTTTTCGCTTCCCTACCCATATAACTGTATTTCAACGGAATCGTGTTGGTACTGTTCTAGTTAATTATCGAGCTTCGCTGCAGCCGCTTGAAGTGCACGAAGCGTATTTTATGTATTGTGATGTTTCTGGAATAATGTGATCATTTCGAAATGTACGTGTAATATTGTATTTGGAATGTCGTGAGCTTCTTTGATAATGGAAATTTTATCGACAAACTGAAAAGTAAAAAGTACTCAGAGTTTATCGGTTTCGTGATAGGAACGAACGGATTTGGAAACACAATTCCACACACCGTTATTGTTGAATTAAATCTTTAACTTCTATTGTATTATCTATGGTCTTTTTAATAAAAATCAAGATTGATTGTCTATTACATTTCATGTACCACCCAGCTGTAGCCAAATGCCACTTAGCGCTTGTCTACATGTAGAATAGAAAACCAAATTAGATGGAATTGACGTAAATTTTGACACTTGTCAGTGTCATCCCCATACATTTTGATTTCTACTCTCTCTGTAGACAAGCGCTAAAGTGGCGTTTGGCTAGAGGCCCAGGGCCATTAGCCAAACGCCACTATTTTACTGTAATTAAAAGTTATTTTATATATTTTATAACAATTACAGTGATTTCGTTACCCCATAACAACAATTATTATGCTGTGGTCTTTGCGAGTCCAAAATCAATGTCTTTTACTTATCCTTTGGCTAATAAATACACGATCACTAAGTACTAAAGTACATAATATTTGGCCCTCATAAATGTTACATAAATACTCGTACATAGACAATATGTAAAGACAATATTATCTATACTAATCCGTGTAGGCAGACATTAGCAAGTGTAATAGCATTAAAGCCACAACGTCATACGAAGTAATTGTTTAATTTGCCCTCTAAGGAAAACCTATTCAGATATTCTATTAGTAATGCTAATCCTTGTTAGTTAATTGTGCTTTGTACTATTTTGTGTCAGTTTGTTGACGTCACGGTTCGTGCGGTGGCTTAGTAATCGGCTGCCGCGCAACGTGTCGCATTTTTTTTTCTTGCAAGGACCAACTCTTTGTGTGATCCACAAATTGTTGTTTCGGGTCTTCGTATCATGTGTATGTAAACTTGTATGTTTATAAACGTAACCAAGACAGGAGAAAATCCAAATAAAAAAAAAGATATGACGCTGATCGCTTACCATCAGGTGATCCGTCTGCTCGTTTGCCTCCTATTCCATAAAAAAATTTTTTTGGCAATAAATACAGCCTAGCATATCTACGTTTTTATAATAACTATCGTGAGACATACTAAATTAACTAAAAATCGCGGGTTACTCACGTGAATATACTGAGAAAAGCTCTACTAGTTTCGAACCACACAGGGGTTCTTCCTCATGAGCAGCGTGCGCGGTCGCGGCGATGTCGCTTAGTCTACTGTACAGTACAGTAACCCGAGATTTTCAGTAGCGCTTTTCTCAGTATATTCACGTGAGTAACCCGCGATATTTAGTTAATTTAACACATCTACATATCAAAACTCAATTTTAAATTCAACAACACAAAAAATACAGTTTAAATTCGTTTAAGTACTAGGAAATAATAAATCGAGAGCGTCGCGTGCGGTTTCTGTTAGCTTTCCTAATTGAATACGATTTGTAAGTGTAATGCTGTTGGAAAGGGTAATAACTCAAGTCATACGTTGACTTGTCTTGTTTGAAAGTAAGTACCTATGTCACTGTTAACACTAGTTAATTCATACAAAGGACTGACAGACAGATAGTAAGTACATTTGCATTGTATTTTTGACTTTCAAAGAATAAGAATAAAGAATATTTACTATACATATTTCATATTCAACGGTAGCAAGCTTGACTATTTCTGCAATAGTTTAATATTTATTCTTGATCTACAATATTACAGAACTTAAAAATATGAAACCTAAACTGTTTTAAAAATGTTGCTATTACAACATTATCAATTTTCCGGAAAACTCACTCACTTTTCCAGTGCGGCCATGCTTTGGCACGAATGGGCCGACTCGACCAGAGTGATACGGCCACGGCCTCACAGAATACCGACGTGAAATAACGGTTGCGTTGTGTTTCGTCGTGTGAGTGAGGATGCCGGCCCAATTACCTCTCTCTCTTTTCCAAATCTGTCCATTCCCTGAATCCCCAACAATAGTTAAAGGTGTCTTTTCAGGAGTCTATGGGTGACGCCGATTGTTTACCATTAGGTGATCCGTCGTTTACCAGTTTATCCCATAAAGAACTCACTCATAATATCAACTTATCACTCCTAAATAGACCATAACTATATGTATAAAATCATTCGAAAGTTACAAAAATATATATTACATACGGCAACACGAGAAAAATAAAATCGAAAAACATGAGACGATAGCAACAATTCTATTTCTGTATCAATAAGGTCAATACGTATAAACTCATGAGAGAAAATATATAAGTATGTTATCAGCTCGAGTGCGGAGAGATCCCAATTCATCTTGTACGGGGTCCCCAAGTAAAAGGATACGGTAGAAAGATGTGATCGATCAAAATCTAGAACCTTCTATCAAGTTTGCAAACTATATGTTGGTTGCAAGTTATTGGGTTTTCTGTCGAATGTGATTTACGTATGCATAATGGAGTACCTACTCTCTTCAATCAAAAATTAATTATTTCGACTGTTCAATACAATAAACAACTAAAAAACAATCCCACTTGCAATCATTGTTTTTATGACGATCTTAATTTTAGTATGTTTCCCGCAAATTTATTAGTATCTATGCTGTTTGACGCTATAAAAACAACATATACGAGACACAATCTCGTACAAAATTATAAAAATTTGTCGTTTTGACAATTCGAAAAAAGTATTGAATTTGACTAGTTGGCAAATACCCAATTGGACGCAGCTAAACACAAGTGCAGCTACTAATTATGTAGTCCAAACTGTCCGAGAGGGTTATGTTTTATTAACTTTGTCAAAAGACAATCAGCATACAATACAATCACGTTTAGGCACACGGTGGGTTAGTATCAGAAACATTCACAACTTCAAACACTAAATTGCTCCATTCATAGAGACGTTTAGTATATATATATATATAAATACATACGGCCAGTCCTAATTGAGCGAAACAACGTACCACACAGATATTAGTAAGTATAGCATAGTGAATGTAGACAGAACGTTCCTATTCACAAAATATACCGTTCAAACTGCAATCCTATTAGTCCGCGCTCTCTTTGAATGCACTCGTCACTGAATGCCCATCGCATTGCCCAATGAATAGATACGTCAGTAGCATTAACTATTAATTAGCTATGTAACCAATTTATTAATGACCTCGGATTTAGTTATGTTTTGTAGAGTTCAAAGCTCTTGGTGTTATGGTTCATTAGATAATAAGCGTTCGTGGATAATAATAGCGGCTTTGTGATTTGGTAACTAGCTTCCAGTCACAAACAACAAGAAAATAAAGAAGAAAGAAAGAAGAAAAGAAAGAAAAATCGTTTATTTGCACACCGTCACAAGGTACAATAACACAAAAAAAATATATAAAACAATATAGCAAAGACGGCGCAAAAAGGCCAGAGCTCAGCTTAAAATGCCGTGACACGAGTGTGCTCGAGTCGCGGCGCTGATTTTCAGCACTTGCCCGTGACTTATAATATTATACATATAATAATAATAATAGAAAAACAATAAAAATATATATAGGTAATATAAATATAATATAAAAATATATATAGGTAAAGCGAACTATCAACATTTTGTGATAGTCTTTGAGGCATACCATAAAAATATACAGATACTATCTAACCTGGGAAACTTCGTACCGCCTAAAAAGAGGTTTCTAATCCTTTTAAACCATTCCTGGACAAACAGACATTTCAAGACGAAAATTAGCCTAATTCGTTTAGCCGTTTTCGACTTTTAGCGAGACTAACGAACGGAAATTCGTTTTTATTTACCTCTATATACATACAAAAATGAACCCCTCTGATTCACTCTGACTCGGAGTGTTAAACGTGGTTTAAAAACACTAAGAAATACCTTTACCCAACATTAACAATAGTTTATTACTCCCGGAACATAAATCACGATGATTTTAATTTCTTTGATCATCACCATGATAAACATCTCATTCATACGAATATGTTCCAGACGCGAGAAGTCAATCAAAGTATAAAAATAGTTTCAGTCAAAAACACATTGTATTGACTTGCATATCAAGTAACGTATACCAGTAATCACTATATTATTTTGAATTGTTCATAATTTAGGAGATTATGTTCGGACGAATTATTCTCTAGGTCTGCAGACTCTTGTGGGGCGGCCGGGGCAGTTCTGTTAGAGGACCCGGTGGCCAACACAGGTGCTGAAGGTGGCCACCGGGGTGGTTTAAGTGAGGTAAAAATCCCACACTCCCTAGTTTTCCTCCCCAAAAGGCTAGGCGCATATTGGTAGTTACCCCCGTCATCAAAAAAAGGTCTGTAGACTCTTTAGCTTACAGACATGAAACCTTTTTAAACTTGTATATATACAGGGGGTATATGCAATATACGATGTAACTCCCACTTGTCCACTAGTTATGCTATGATTTGTATGCGAGTAGGTTTATTCTATTATACAAATTTCACACTCTTTCAATTAAGATTTTGTAAATTTCTCCATCACACCTAATATTATAAATCTAAAAGTTTCTTTGTTTGGATGTTTGCCCTAAATCACGTTGAAAATACTGAATGGATTTTGATGAAATTTGATATACAGGGAGGGTATGGATTGACTTAGGTGATAGGATTATTATATATGTTTTTATTTCCGTGGTAGCCACGGGATAAAACAGGAACAATATTCTACGCGGGCAACAACTAGTTTTCCATAATTATGGAGCGCATGCATATCGGCAAACTGAGTGCCATATAGCAGGTCAACTTTAAACCTCCTTGCTACTACCTACTAAGAATGTGGATTATGACATTTAATCCGTCAGTTAGATAATGAACAAATATTAGACAATTATTTTGTTATACAAGAAATACTTAGAATAAAACGAACCAAAGTTTAGGAGTAGAAGGTAGTTACGTTATTTTGGAGTATAAATCGTACTCAAAAGTGACGTCATGCGATATTTCAAATCAATGTATCTTCGAAACTATTCGTTTGCGTAAGAAAATAAAAAATACGTGTCTAATGTTTTTAAATAATCTATCATTACTTTACAAAAAATACATTACAAAATACATTACAAAAATTAGTCATGTACCCTATTATCAAATTCTATTACCTATCTAAAGATGAACCAAACATCTAAAGCTCGGTAATCTCACCTACAACTATTCCTCCAACCAGGAGGAATACGTGATAATATTACATAACAGTATACCCACTCAGTATTTCACAGGACAGTTCATTAACTCAGGATATGGGGTTCGTGGGGTTTGCACTTAATTGGGATGTATGACAATGTTGTGGACGGAGACGTGGTCTGATTTATAAGTACTGCGGTATAAGTGTGAGAATTTCTGATTAGATTAAGAAACCATCAGATAAGTAGTAAGATAAAATTATTTATTGGTGAATAGTTTTGAACATAATACAAATGTATTGAAATTAATTAACTAGCAGGTTATTTGTCATTTGTATTGTCGTCTCGTAAATTGCCAATGTATCAGTATAAGAGTAGTGAATGGTAGTCTATGTGTCTGTCTAATTTTAATCATCGAGCCAAATAAAGTGTTATTCGGTTTTATGGTTTTGACATTTTTTTAAGGGGGAAAATCATCGAATGACTGCTCCCGCCTGAGTGAGGCGGGAGGAAGTGTCAGACTCTTACTGAATAAAAACCACCCCGTTCCTTCTCCTGCACGTCGAGCCGGAGCCCCGGTAACCCGTTAGGTTCTCCGCGACATGGTTTTGATATTTGGAGTGGTAATAATACGTCTAATAAAGAAAAATATCAATACGTCGGAATACTTGTAGGTTGGAGTACAGTAATATTTATATTATGTGAAACGGTAATCTTTAATGTTTTGCACTCATTTAATCTACCGATAATATCAAATTATCAAACATTGATAGTAAAGTTCTCCACAAAAATCCTAATAAATTTTTCCGTCTACTACAAAAGACGGTAACAGTAAAAACCAATAACGCCTGTCGGCCCTTACGACCACTAAAAGTTAATGAAGTACTTAATCAATTATGAAGATTCACAACTGCCTTATATTCTACTTGATTAATCCCGAACCAAGATTCAGAAGAAATATAAATTATATATGAAATAATCTTCTGTATAAGAAAACTGTTTTATAAATTATAGTACAAAAATATGGATATTTTCTTACTAGCTGATAATATCTATATCTATAGAGGTACATAAATCTAAATAAAAGTGAAAACTGTACATAGAATATTTTTTTAAAACAATGCTTGCTCTACATTTGATATCAAAGCCAAAAATACAGTTTTTAGAATTTTTGTCTGTTTGTATGCATGTATGTCCGGGCTAAACTCAAAATGTACTGTATGGATTTACTTCAAATTTTGCATGTAGAGGTATATTACTAACAGTTCGAGTCTACATATAGGATATATATTATCACGCTATCACCTACGGGAGAGGAGCTATGAATCACTATTTCATGCTGACGAAGTCGCAGCCACAGTTAGTGTAAAATAATTATGTAAGTTTATTGTTGTGTCATATAGAGGTACATGTAAGTTTATACAGGGATTTATTTTATGTAAGTCCATACTATTATTTTTATGTATTTCTCTTGGTCATTGTTTTTTAATACGCGTGCTTCAAATCCAACGAATAGATTTCTATTAAGACTGTCTCTAGCCACCAAGTAATAAGCATCCGAATTATATTATCTTTCAGGTTTAACAACAAACTTCATTGAATGTATCTGAAACGAAAAAGCAGTTCCTAGCATGTTCGAAAAAACATCTACCTACCATTGTGATAAATTTAATACCAAATTTAACGTTATGACATAATATTATAATTTCAATAATAAATACCCAAATACATTGCTATATGTAGGTCAATGAATAACTTTGATACCATAACCTAACATACGTAGATTCCCGCTACAGTCATCCGATCGCCAATTAGTTATCACAGACCAACAATAGTTTAGTATTTCCTAGAAACCTAGCCCGGCAGCTATAACATTATAATACTCACTAATGTGTGGGAGAGGCATGCTTTGGGCTGGCCAAATGGGCCAACGCGACCAGCGTGATACCACTGCCTCACCGGATATCGGCGTGCTGATGCTTGCTTTATATTTCGCTGTGTGAGTGAGGTTATCAGAGGCGCATCTACTCTTCTACCCAATTTCCATCCCCACTCCGTAAATATTTAACCTCCAAAACACTGGCAACGCATTCGCCTCTGGTGTTGCCGGAGTCCACGGGCAGCGCCAATTGCTTACCATCAATTGACCCGTCGACTCGTTCGCCACTCATCTATAGAGGTATATATAAAAATAAAACCCGTTTCCCGTTGTCACGCCATAACTTGAGAACGGCTAGAACGATTTGGCTGATTTTTTTATTTTGTTGTGTTTGTTATCGGCAGGAGAAGGCTCTTATGATAGAAAAAACTCCTGAAAATCCTATGGAAATAGGAGACACGTATGTGTGCATACGGAGTCGCAGGCAGAAGCTAGTATATCCTATAAAAAATATCTTTACTCAAAATTATCAAAATTCTAGGAACCATTTTTGAACGCTAGAATGAATCAGATTTTTCCGCGCATTACTTGTAAACAGGTACGTTGGGTATCCGTCTCAATTGAGACGTTTATGAGGCAATTTCCGACCGACAGACATATAGATGAAAATTCTAAGAAATATTGTTTATACTTTGTTGAAAAATAAATAAATAAGCGTCATGGATTTATTTTAAAACCGCTGGAAATTGGGCTCATCATCATCATCAACAGGCCGTTGCGGCTAACTGCTGGCTATGGGCGTCCAGTGGTAATTCATTCTGTGTAAGAACCATGATGAAAACTTCACTGTTTAAAGATAGTCGTGGATGATGTGCACAGATTTTAACTGGATTAATAGTCATGAAATGCGTAATGCCATGAGTTGTGAAGAGTTGATCTTAAGCACTTAGATGTTCAAATAATAATCAGAGCATGATTAAAACAGTACAGACAACATAGTTGATGAAAGCACATGTGAATAAATTCATAGTACGCCATATGAAAACAACATACCATCGTACATTTACCGAGATTTACCAAATACTCGCCATAATCCAGAAATCCCGACAATGGCGAATGTTTGGAATATTCAACATTTTTGACGAATATTTGGCTCGAATACTAGTATCGTGTACATTTTTAACTAGTGTTTACATCCGAATACGCGCTATCGGTGGCGTAGGTACGTTAATTTACATTTATATTGCCAAAGTTTCTCCGCTGACGTTTTGACTGACGGCCAAACAAACGATGTACGGAGATATTGCAGCGTCGGTTTGTACGTTTCAATAAAACCGACCAATGTAGCAGCAATGGAGCCGCAAGCGTTTTAATTTCCATTTTGATTTCGTTGTAGCTGAGCTTTAATAAGACTGAGGTGAATGGATTTATGTTGTTTTGTTTGTAAATTAGAGCAAAAATTCAAGCCAATGCATACCTTCGCTGTTATTGAAATATGTCCGAGATTATATTCGACTAGACAATTGCGCACCTGCTTTTTATCTGAGGCGAGACAGGCGGTACATTACACGTAAACATCAATTTTGTAAGTGTAGTCATTATATCCGGGTTATAGCAGAACCTGTGATATACTGAGAATTTTGTATTAGAAAACTATTATAACAAACATGATACCAAATCCGAATAACAAGTCAATAGGTCCTAATGTATGATTATGAACCACAGTCAGTCAATATCAAAAACAACAAAACGATTATTTACGAAATGACAGACACAAATCAATTTTCAATTTCTTCCCGCCAACATTTACTTACTTATTTACCTCTATTAGTTTATGTACAACACAGATAAAACATAGGATAAAAATATATACTACAAAACAAATGTACCTCTACATAGGCACTGCATATCGCTTATGGGATATTATTTACCTACATTAATATTTATTTTGTTTTAAAAATTATCGTTTCTGTACTTCGAAATAAAAAACAATATGAATCATAGTTTCCAGCCAATAAGGTATTATGTTTATTGTACCACGAAGGGGTGTAGGTGGTATACGTCATGCTTTACTGTAAATACCGGAACGATCAGGAATGTGAAGGTTGTTCAGAAATGCATTGTGGTATTCCAATCAACTCCAATTTTGAGATATTTTGAAAGCGTGATTAAATTTTGAATGATGTTACCAGTAATGAATATTATAAGGCTACCTTTGGTTAACATGATTGTAGTTTATAATGACGATGATGATAATAAACTGGTAAATTGAATAGTCGACTTTCGCGAATGTTTTTGAATTAATTTCGCCGAGCCCATTGTAAAGGCGAAAATTTACTTCTTTGTCTTTTTTTCACGTAGCAATGAAGTAATTATACGATTTGATTTTTTTACCTGGAGGCTGGAAAGGGACAATATTATTCTTTTTTAAAGGTTGTACATCTTAAATAAAGCCATGTGTCACAAGATAGTGTGTCATAAATTGTATCAAAACGATGTTACATTACACATTATATGTAAGACTTTGAACTAATTCCACGTTTCAAGTAAATGACTTGGATATATATTGCGTACATTAGGATTATTTACTAGTGCTAGATAAGACACGATATTAAGTGTAGGTGCGTAATAAATAGCTGTGTTACTAAACACGTTTTATTGCCAGCAAGATTAATTGTCATGTTGCCACTTCTAGTATGGAATGGAATTAGGTTATTGTTAGGGCGTATTAAGTAAGTTATTTATATAGATAGAAGACTATATTGTATAATATAATGTACACCTAGTTTGTATTCTTATGCACTATGTAGTCTATTCTGTAAATTTTTATACGAAAGATCGAAGTAAACTCGATCGTGGTTCACCATGTCATTGGTTGTAAGAATATTCTCGACCAATGACGGGCGAGATTGCGATCGAGCTGACTTCGAAAGTTCGAATTGACAGTTACGGAATAGCCTGGCTGTTTCATTGGTTTATTGGTCGCAAGTACAACTGCTAAGATCGAGATCGAGAGGTCTTGATTCGATACCTAGGTCAGGGAAAGTACTATTTGAAATTTTCAGCTTTAACGTTCCTGGCGCGACTTATGTTCTGACTCGTTCACAAAAAATTATAACGTTTTATTTTAAAATGTGTCTGTATCAAAACTAAACACATTTTTTATTAACTCAATAATAACACACCAAAGTAAACTATTTGATCCAACATAACTTGATCTCCCAATAAACGGATGATTAACTAAATACGAGTTCAACATATAATTTGATAGGCGGTTCTATTTACATGGCCGAACTCACTTCAAATCTAGTTTTAATCATTTAACTACTATAATACCCATGGGAGTCCATGGGACTGATTCTAAACTTTAGTGCGGATTCAGGCGTAATCCCTTCGTTCCCATGGGGTTTTTGTAAATTCCTCAGTGTTCATCTATAATTCTATATTATTCAAGAGTTTCCTAAATCAACAACCTTGTTGTCTCTAGGGTTCAAAGTTGTCTGTCAATTAATACTATCTGTAAACCTGGACACATCTTAAGACTTCGTTTTGTATGTTTATAAGATACAGTATGCAAACAAATAGGTCTTGCGTTGGAATCCCGGGTGGGAAAAACAGAATTGGGCTTTCCATTTTCAGAAATTCTCTGTCACACGATTTTCGCAATCCATATTGTATCATTATGGTGGGAATCGGTTTTGTGCCTAAGATATGATAACAGGCTCTTATAATTTAAAGGTAGGAACAGGAACGAGCAAAAAAATAAATATTGCAAAAAAGATTGCTCTTCTACTTACTGTATAGAGTTGTTAAAGTCTATGTTATGTTATGTGAATAACATACATCCTTATCGATCAAGTGCTGTAGCACAAGACTCAAACTTTTAAAACCCAAGTTTGAAGGAACATCAAGTAATAGCATTCTACGTAGCACATCCTAGCATGTCGTAGCATTTTCGTAGCAAGTTCGTAGCTTGTAGTTCGTGGTCCGTAGCACATAGTTATTTTAGATTGTTACGCGTGTTCAAGATAAGTTAATTAGTGTTTACTCGTGTACGTTTTAGTATTTTATGTTCTACGCTATAGTGAAATAGGTTTAATATTGTTTATGTTTTGTTTTTTGTTTATGTTCATATTTACCTTGTTTAAAAAGTTGTAATATTAATTTAACCTAAAAATCTGGTTGTCTACAATATACAAGAATGGTAAAAAGGTATTATATTAATATTTTTTGTTATTTCGAATCATTTTGTTAACTAAATTTACCGTGGACTCATGAAATGACTTAGAAAAAAAATAAACTTGAAGCGCTGCATTTAGACAAGTGAAACAGCCACGAAAACTATGTATTTATGTATATATAGATAACTTAAATACAATAAACTTCATATATAATAGTTTCAGGTACTTTATGAAAGCAACTACACACGATACAACTCATACTTTGCTATCTCGCCACTAAATAATGAAAACTAGAAACTAAGTCGACATAATGTGCAAGTTTTAGAATTATGAGGTACAAAGAAATATTACTATCTGCCGCGGTTTGAAATGAAGTTACTTGTTGAAAATTGAGCTCTATTTGTTAAGTGGTTTGTAATGGTATTCCATTACAAAGCACTATTAGTGTTTTATCGTGATAACTATAAAATTTACAAGGTAGCCCCGTAGGGCATAAGGTAGCCTATATTTTTTTTTACTTGGGACAAGCCCCCCACATCCTCCTAAAACCGCTGCAACTCCTATAAGCCAGGATCTAGAGTAGATACAACCATGAAAACACCGGAACACTGAAGTCCGGCGCGTCCCAGGGACTGAATAACTGTCTTGGTTCCCGCAATGAAGTGAATCAGAAGATATAATAAAGGAAATTAAGCACTGTCAATACCATATTTACGCTGATGACCTTCAAATATACTTATCTTTTAGACCTCAAGACTATGAGTCTGCAACCAGAAAAATAAACAAGGATCTGGAGGGTATATTCGAATGGTCAGAAAGAAACTCCTTAATACTAAATCCAGCTAAAACCAAATTTATGATCTTTGGCACCCCAGGCTTATTACACAAAATTCCACCGAGCACTTCCGTAAGCATTAATGTAAAGGGTCAAAATGTAGAACGAGTATGTGAGGCGAGAAACCTGGGCCTTGTAATGGATGAAGGTCTAAGGTTTGAACGTGTGGCGACACATGTCACAAGTCAACGGATGACGTCATAAAATCCTACATCGCACATGCGAAGTTTACATTCGATTTAACACGGATAGCAAATCCCAACGAACAACTGTTGGGCAGAAAGCCCGCCAGGCACGACCACCTCGCCTGGTCGGAGGATCCTCCTTTTCCGATATTAGAGAACTATACTCTCTGTTCCCCGACGTGATTGGAAGCAACCTTCACTTCACGGAGCAGATCAGCACCGTCATCCGTATCGCCACCCCTCTCATTCATCATTTCTCCGCAAGTCAAGTCGCAGCCAACCAGCATCCTCAGCCTCATCAGGGACCACCATCGCCTGCAACGAAGTTGTGCAGCCTGGTTCTTCCCTACGGCCTCACCAGCGTCTAGGCACAGCACTTCTGCACACGGTTCTGAAGGACATCTCCTCCCGTCAACGCAGACGCCAGCCACTACGCACCTACCCTCGCAGCATCTCTTCCTCGACTCACCGTGGGTCACTGCGAACTCATCTCTCCGACTCACTGGAGTATCGCCCTGCACCGCTCACCCGACTCACTGGGCACTCAGCGGCACAGTTCCGACTCAGTGGAACTAGGGACTTTCTACAATGGCTCTGGCACCGCTCATCTCAAGCATCGACAGCCGTTTCAGCGGATAAGCAGAAAAAAACTAAAAACAATATATACCTCTATATATATTGTTTTTAGTTTTTTAGTTTCGGTTATTATTCTAATTATATTTTGTTATGTTTTAATGATTTTCGGTTTTTTTTATGGCATAAGCCGGTAAGCGAAATACCTGTAGTTTTTTTTATTGTGTCTGCGGTAAAATAATCAAATGTTTTTTTTATGGCATAAGCCGGTAAACGAGCAGACGGATAACCTGGTGGTAAGCAATCGGCGTCGCCCATTGACACCTGGAACACCAGAGGCGTTACAAGTGCGTTACCGGCCTTTTGGAGATTAGGAGTTTGAGGATCGTTGGGGATTCAGGAATTGGGAAGATTGGGGAAGGGGAGGGTAATTAGTCCTCCGGTAACCTCGCTCACACGACGAAATACAACGTAAGCGTTGCTTCACGTCGGTTTTCTGTCGAGCCGTCCCATCCGTGCCGAAGCATGGCTCTCCCACACTTAAATACATATGTGTATGTTATTTCAAAGTTTAATTTACTTATGTTCCAAATTTCATCTTGATCGCCTCAGTCGTTTTGATAATGCAAGAGTAACAAACACTCACTAACTTTCACATTTGTAATATTAGTAGGATATGATTCGTAAACAAAAATTTAATTAATTTTGCTGTAGTCGAGCACTGGTTGCAACTACAGATATTGACAGAACAGCTTTTTTTAAGGGGGAAATATCATCGAATGTCTTTTCCCGCTTAGGTGAGGCGGGAGGGAGTGTCAGACTCTTACTGAATAAAAACCATCCCGTTCCTACTCCTGCACTTCGGGCCGTGCACATTACGGTACTTAATCATTACGAAGTCATTGGATGATTTACTCCCTTAAAAAAATGCCTATCTCTTCGGGGATAAAAGGCAGGATGTTATGTTGTTATGTTATGTTAAGTGATCAGTGGTAATTTCATATCGTATAATAATATCAATTGTAATGTTACAAACTGGCTAAAATTTTATTTGAAAAATTTTACGAATATTCCATTACCTACCCTGTAGCTAGGCTCATTATCACTCTTGCTCCAACCGTGCAGTCAAATTAAACTTCCATCGAAGTGTCAAATTACTTAGAGGAATGATTGCCGTGAAATGTCTCGAAATTAAACGGGCAATTAATTAAGTATCCAAGTTTAAACGGATAAAAGTTTTGGGGGGAAGGGAGGAACTTTGAGGAGGTTAAAATGAGCAGGAGATTAATGATTTTAACTCGTCGAGTACCGTCATTATAGACACAATTATAGAACAATAGGTTGCGGTCACCGGTGACCGCTTGGTGTTTGACAGTTTAATTGTACTATTTCTTGTAAATATGTGTCACTGAATTAGGGAGTATATTTTTCAGATACTTATGTTGCGATTTGTTTGCCATTAACTTTATTGTTTTCTAAAAACGTCACTTATCAATTTATTGTATTAATAATGATGGTATTTAATATTATTAATAACATAAAGTAACATCACGCCTTTTATCCCCGAAGGGGTAGACAGAGGTGACATTACGGCATTTAATGCCACTGTATAATGCAACACCCACTTTTCACTATTTTATGTTATGAGTCCCAAGTAATTGGGGGTGAGCCTATTGCCATATACCGGGCATATTTCCAGACTCCGTGCTATTAATGAGATTTTTAAAAAACCCACTTATACTTTGCCTGACCCGGGAATCGAACCCTAAAAACAACAATTACAAAAAAATAAGCTCAGCTAAATTCAAAACGTTAAGCAAAATCTATCAATTTGGATTAACAATTTTTTGCAATAACCATTTGATAGTTATGTTGGGCGAACTCAACTATACAAAACAAACTAACTCCTAAGGACAACACCAAGTCGAATCACATCTCAGATACCTGTTGAATGTACTAGCTCGTAGACAATGAACATGTAATCACATCAAGTATGTACAATGCAGTACATAGACAGATTACAGTCACCCTGTACATAGGGTATAGTAATCAGAAGTCCACGTAGGTAGCAGACATGTTGATCAATCACTGTAGATCCGTCACTTTGGTCAACCAAGAGTAGGGTGACCGAAATGATGGATGACTTAAGCTAAGCCTGTTTTGATACACTGCGGACGTTGGCTATCCAAATATTATATGGCTTTGGGTAGTGCATGGAGAACGTTAGCATTCATTCACACGTATGCTTTTACTCATAAATTATAGTGGAACTCTTTTTAGTTTCTTTGAAACTCCTAATAATGAGGACATTCTGATTAGTAACAGAAGCAAAATGGATGTAATCTAAATACAAACAAAGTAAAGTAATACTTATGAAATTTGTGTCAAATACGAAAAACAATACAACAATTAACTACAACAGTTAATAACAAACTGTTGTTTAATAACAAATTGACTGCACGGTTGGCGCGGTGGCTGGGCAACTAGAAGCCGGTCAACGTGTCGCGGGCTCGATTCCCGCACGGAACAACTGTTTGTGTGATCTACAGACTGTTGTTCGGAGTCTGGGTGTGATGTGTATGTGATATTGTATGTATGTAAACGCACCCACGACACAGGAAAAAATCCTAGTGTGGGGCAATGCTTTTTTAAAAAAAAACACAAACAACACAACTTCAGTCTTTAAAATATAATTACTAACTACTACAAAGAATACAAGGAACTATTATTAACTCGTAACAGTGTTCTTAACAAATAAATAGAATGTGAACATCACTATTATCCTTAGACAACCCTCGACGGAGGGTTGGTCGTTTTATTTTCCATGTAGGAGGTAATAACGACAACTGTTGCACTTCCAAGAACCGCCGGGGACTGAGAATAAAATAATGGAACCCGTTTTCTTACTAACAATGTTAGGAAACAGTATTAATGGGCGTTTATTGAGCTTTTGTTTTCAGATTGTGGGGGATCTCTTTCTTTTGATATCTTTCGGTGATTTGATGCAAATAATGTTTCAAGATTGATATGATTTTTAACAGACTTCAAAAAAGGATGAATGTATGTATGTATGTATGTATGTATGGATGTAAGTATGGGTGTACTATGTATGTATTTATGCATGTATTGTGAACCGATTTTGAAGTCGGTTTTATTAATCGTAGTTTATAAAATAATTATTATATGATGATATTGTACCTTTTCTTTTATCTACATTTCATCTACCTCTATATGTCGTTATGTATTACATCATTTCAAAAATACAGCTCTAAAAATTAAATACGCTTTCACTCATACTGTAAAATAAGTGACAATAATACTTATTTTTTACATAACCTTTGAACCTTTGAACCCTTTTTTAGCCAGTCATTCGATGATTTTCCCCTCTTAAAAAAAATAAAAATAAAATAAACATTTTTAGTCAATTTCACCTGTGGCGCATGTTTTACGGCTATTTAAATCGTTGCGATCTTTTGAACCAAAATATAACAGTAGTCTCAATACATTATAACGTTTACGCTACACGTGTCATATATTTATCGTGTATTATAGAGGTATAATCTCAATAGCAATCCATTCACGCTTGGTCAGTAACAAACAATCGGTGACTCTAAACAAAGGCTGAGCCTAGTATCTTGTAAACTGCATACAATCTTGTACCTGATGTGTGTGTGGTCCAAACTGTACGTGGTAGCGTAAGAAAAATATTTGTTTTATTGTAACGTGATTTTGTGATATTTATGCAAAAACTTTTTTTTATTTTTAAATTTGTATGTATCTTGAATGAAATTAAGTTTGTTTTATGCGTAGGTAGATGCCAAATATAATTTTGCTACTCCTACTCGATACAGTCAAAAGTTCCTATTATTAGTATTACTGGCCGTTATCATGCTCAACAAAATGTCATTACGACGCTTCTGAGTTGAAGTGAATACTGAAATTTTCTGAATTAAGCCATAATGTCAATTAACATGTTATTTTACATTTACTGCCGTCGAAACGTAAAACAAGGTATTATTAATTTTCATACATTATTCCTCTTTTTTAACTAACCGACTTAAAAAAATGAGGAGGTTCTGAATTCGACCGTATATATGTTTTTTTATGTTTGTTCGCCGATATCTCCGTTATTTACGAACCGATTTTGATGATTCTTTTTTGTAATAGTACCTCTATATCTTTCTTAAGTTTATTTTAGTTCTTATAAACGCTTCTTCCTATAAAATGGACCACAACTCTACTAGACAAGAGTTTCGAGAGGATTGTCACACGCAAGAACCTACATCTTCTTTGTTTGCTGTGAAACTCGACTTCAACACACAGAGTGCGTATTGAGCGTTGTCGTATGTACATACCATAAAGCGGGGGTAAAGGATATGCGTTGTCATGGAGACGTGTCAGTAGGTTCAAAACTTAAAAGTCATTTTAATAAATAAAATATATCCTTATTTAAAAAAATGCGAAAATGCGTGTTTGTTTTTTTCGTGCCCTAGGCTCGTAGCGAAGCGTTATTATAGCACCTATGATTTTTGTATCTGATGAGATCTGAAATAACTAGTTTTCAGGTTTAATATTGATGCTGAATGCATTGGATTTCATAATTAAAAGAAATAATGAATGAAGCAAAACTAAATGTATAACGGACTCAATTACAAACGTACTGAAAAGATAAATAACTACGCAAATACACAAAAGAAAATAGTGTATTTTACCTCCACGGACATCTTCATTCATTTTTGTCCAACGGTCTTTTGTGGACCTATACATTCGTCCTTTATATAAATTCAATATGTAGACAAAAACACATCTGTCACAGATACACATGATAAAATATTACAGAATCTATTGTATTGGGCCCTTATCACTCATGTGTAGTTGAAATATTCCATTTTAACTGATATATGACAATATAAAAGACTTTCACGTTGATAGGGGTTGGAGATTGACACAATTTCAGTTTGTAACTAGTAAGTATGTTGTTATACATATGATTGTATTTCGTATATCTATGTGTATGTAGGTAGAGGTATATCTCAATCATAAAGGTAAACGGTGTGACGCTGTTCAACGAGGCTTGACGAAGAGTCCCTTGAAGGGATTGTTATGAATTTACATTATTTCCATGTACCTTTTTCCTTTGTTTTTTTTTTTCAGTTATTTGCAGACTTATTTTTAAGGGGGGAAAAACATCGAGTGGCTGCTCCCGCATGGGTAAAGCGGGAGAGAGTGTCAGACTCTTACTGACTAAAAACCACCCTGTTCCTTCTCCTGCCCTTCGAGCCGAAACCCCGGTGACCCGTTAGGTTCTCCGCGACAGTTATTTGCAGACTGAAATGTTATATTGTTAATGTCATTATATCATGTTTTATAAATAATAACTATAATAACTATCGTCAGTCATACTAAATTAACTGAAAATCGCGGGTTAATGTACTGTACAGTAGGCTAAGCGACATCGCCGCGACCGCGCATGCTGCTTATAAGGAAGAACCCCTCTGTGGTTCGAAACTAGTAGAGCTTGTCTCAGTATATTCACGTGAGTAACCCGCGATTTTTAGTTAATTCATTATATCATATCCAGGATATTTACACTCAAACACTGACGCTTCTCAATTTTAATATGTAGGTAGGTACTTAAATATCGTGCTATCTCTGTCATTTTACAAAAAAAATCTGTAGTGACAGCACTATTGTTGAGAGCGACTTAAAATTGAGTATTTGAACGATTAAGTATTTGAACATTCGAGGTACTAATATTATAGAGAGAGACATGTGATTCTCTATAACATATCAAAATAAGAATTTCTTATCACTTTGTCTGGAACCCCAAGTTAGGTAACTTTGTATTAACTCTAACTTTTGGTCACAATAAAGAACTTTAAAACAATATACGAAAATTAACATCTCGGATTTCCTTGCAGTGCCCTAAATAGTAGCTGGTACTAACACCACTATAGCAGCAATAACTCAACCTTTAAGATTTACTCAGTAATAAATCTCAGCCATTTGATTTAGGGGCCAATAACCGCACTGGTCAGGTATCTGACCTTATAACTGAGGCCGGACATGTTCAGTCAGCGATCAATCATGGCGCGACAAGTTACACTCTATACCAATTAAGAAGACATGCCCAATATAATTGAAGCTAGATCTTTGTTTAGTGGGATATTAATTACATTAATAATTCTTTTATAAACCACCCCCGCCCCCTCTTCTTTTTTTGAAGTGGGTTAATTAATATACTAAAACTTTCTTAAATATTTTTTGGAAAACGTTTCATAATCGGTTCAGTCAATCGCGAGATATTCGTGCACAAACATACATACATACAGGTCAGACTGAGAACCTTCTTTTTTTGAAGTCGGTTAAAAAAGGCTTATCATCTATATATATAAAATTCAAACGTGATTTACTGACTGACTGATTGACTGACTGACATAGTGATCTATCAACGCACAGCCCAAACCGCTGGACAGATTGGGCTAAAATTTGGCATACAGATAGATGTTATGACGTAGGCATTCGCTAAGAAAGGATTTTGATAATTTCCATCCCCAAGGGGGTAAAAAAGGGGATGAAAGTTTGTATGAAACTTTGTCAGTTTTAAACCGATCGGGTTGTAATTTGGCATGCAGATAGATGTTATGACGTAAGCATCCGATGTGAAAGGATTTTGATAATTTCCACCCCCAATGGGGGTAAAATAGGGGATGAAAGTTTGTATGAGACTTTGTCAGTTTTAAACCGATCGGGTTGTAATTTGGCATGCAGATAGATGTTATGACGTAAGCATCCGATATGAAAGGATTTTGATAATTTCCACCCCCAAGGGGGTAAAAAAGGGGATGAAAGTTTGTATGAGACTTTGTCAGTTTAAACCGATCGGGTTGTAATTTGGCATGCAGATAGATGTTATGACGTAAGCATCCGCTTTGAAAGGATTTTGATAATTTCCACCAAGGGGGTAAAATAGGGGATGAACGTTTGTGTGAGGCTTTGTCAGTTTTACACCGATCGGGTTGAAATTCGGCGTGCAGATGGATATTATGACGTAAACGTCCCTTTAGAAAGGTTTTTGAACATTCTCACCCCAAAGTATGATACTTTGCCAGTTTTAAATTGATCGGGCTGAGACTTTGCTTGCATAAAGTTAGTAAAGAAAGAAAGAAAAGCCATTTATTTCTGCGCAAGACACACATAACATTATTATTTAAAAAATAAAAAAGAAAACAAAAATAAAAGCTAAAAAATTAAAAAGAAGTGAGATCTTGTCCATGGTCCACAGACTTATTATTTTACTGAAATGATAGAATATTTAATATCTAATATTATCTGTGGACCATAGACAAGGAAACACTGCCCATGCCATTGCCATAATATTGTGCGTCATGTATGCGTGCGCAAAAACAGGATAATGCTCAGCTAGCTGCGACTTAAACCTCAAGAGGTTAGCGTCGCAGCGCTGATTTTCAGCACATCCTTGGGTGACGTAATGGCGTCCCGCCAGCTTCACTAATCGCCAGCGAACAAGAATGCAAAACAACAAAACAACGAAATGATGTGAGTGCAGACCATGATTCACTTAACTTGGTAAATGTAGTGACGTGAATTGTTGCTATAAAGCAGTAGTGTACCGTGTGTGAGTGTACAATATGAATTGTGTGTTTTGCATTTACAGCAAGTAGCTGGCATGGCCTGTAAAATACAGATATACCTATATTGACCATAAATGATGAAGTTACTATGACATAGGTATCTCTTTAGAAAGGATTTTGATAAATTCCACTCCTAAGGGGATAAAATAGGGAATGAGAGTTTGTATAAATCTTCTTAGCCGTTGAATTTAGAATCATTGAATCTTTTTGAATTACGATGATTTGGGACCTGGGTAACGTATGATAGTTTTTTCACAGATGTCTCACGAGAACGGGAACTATGCGTCAATGCCCCAGGACTCTCTAACTCTTAACCACTGAACTTATTCTAGAGAGATTCGGTACAACAATAGTCGATAGAATAGTTTTTATTACTCAAACCTTACATGATCGGGCACTGTACTGGTAAGATCCCTGCGGGATTATTTATTTATTGAAACTACGATAAATCATTTCAAAATAGGTAAATCTTACTTGGGCACTGAATTGATTCTGGTTAATTCTGTCAGAAGTCATTAATCTACGCGGACGAAGTCGCGGGCAACAGCTATCTGCACATATAATAAATCGTAGAAAAGTCAAAACTGTACATTGAATATTTTTTAAAAGAATATTTGAAGCGTGATCTCTAATCGATACCGAAGCCAATAATGTGGTTTTTAGAATTTTTGTCTGTTTGTCTGTATGTATGGCCGTGATGATCTCAAAAAGTACTGCACTACTATTTCAAATTTTGCATGAATATTACTAACAAGTCTGGTAAACATATAGGCTACATATTATCACGCTATCATCTACGGGACTGAATTAATTCTGACGACATCCATTACCGTAGAATATCCCTTGATAAAAACTAATTCAAAAGCCTAAATTCTGCCAGAAGTCATTATTCTACGCGGACGAAGTCGCGGGCAACAGCTAGTATTATATATTGCAATGGTTGGATGCGAAGAGCTGAAGGTCTTCAGCGTGCTACTGAAGTTGACCAGTGTCCATCAATGAACAGAATATCAAAAAGCATCATAATATTATTATGTTTTTCAGCTTACTCACTTAATAATACGAGGAACTCGACTAGTTTCAAGCCATGCTAGAGTGCGACCGTGCGCGACAGTCACCGCGTCGCGGTTCACGGAATGCTGCTCATGTATATGAGCCTCTAGCACGGCTTGAAACTAGTCGTGTTTCTCATAAAATAATTACGTAAGTAAGCAAAAAAATATTATAATTAATTTAGCATGTCTCACTAAAGTTATAACATCATAATATTATATAAAATGTACGCTTTTCTTTCTCCATGTCGGAACTTAGCAATAAGGAGCAATTACTATGAGTTATCTTTTATTAATATGAACGCAGACTAATATACAAACTCGTCAGACGGGTATCAAAACTGACTAAGTTGATTTATCATTGCATCAGCTATTTTGGAAGGTCAATACTCGTTCTATTAATATTAAAGATAGAGCTAAATTACTAAAGGTAGACTAAATATTGGGTCCTTTTAATTACAATCGTGTATATGTACTTCCAATATCTACAACATCAGACAGATATCAGCATACAAATACCTACTTACTCACTTAACATGTTAATATAGAAGATGATATGGACTGATAAGTAACATCGGAATAGTGTGGGAGAGCCATGCTTCGGCACGAATGGGCCAGCTCGATCGGCGTGATACCACGGCCTCACAGAAAACCAACGTGAAACAACGCCTGCATTGTGTGTCCTCGTGTGAGTGGCGTTGCCGGAGGCCCAATTACTCCTATCATCTTCCCCCTTCCCCAATTTCCCCAATCCCTGAATCCTCAACAATTCTCAAAATCCTAATCCACTTGGTGTTAAGGTGTCCATGGGCGACATCGATTGCTTACCATCAAATGATCCGTCTGCTCGTTTACCAGCTTAAATTCAGTTCCGTATTACTCAATACTTAAGTAACATTTTCGACATAGGGATATAGCAAAAAAGTCTCTTTGTAAAAAATAGTCCAAAAAATACATGGAATGAAAATATTCAAAAGCCAGTAAATAACAAATTGAATCAACAAAACACTGCCACAAAATATGGAATCAATAAAAACTAACCTGTGAAAGAAATCATAGAGCATAAGACCCACGGGGCCAAGGGCTGTGTGGTTTCAATAGCACGAAGGCGCGAAAGGCCTTGAGGGGCAAATGATCGGGAAATAGGCACGAAATTCCTTCATAAATGTTACGAAAGGTCAAACACTGACGTCGACGTCAACCGATATGTTGGTGTGACGTCACACATACGAACACCTTTCGATGACCTTGAGTCATTGACAGCCTTGATTGATGTCATATTATTCGAAAAGGCTATGATTTCCTAGGTTTTTTATGTTTTTTTTTGTATAAAAACTACAATAGTTAAAATACTGAACTTAATGCTAGTAGCAAGTATTTTGTTTGAGGTACACTATCGTAGTACGATTTACTATAGTTTATAAATCGATTTTTGCGATCTAGTTTTCAGTTTTAAAATAGGTACGAGAGTCTAGAAACTAATTCTAGAGTATTTAGATTTGCTATTAGTATTTTCGTAAATAATAGTAAATCCTGATTGTCTTATCGTGGTATTAAAAATTGTTATTGAACACAATACAGAATTTTCTGCGAGCTGTTAGTGAAAAGCCTTTACAAAATATTTTCATAGTTTTCTATTGAAAATCAATCAACAACCGTTTACTAGTAGAACGTATGCAATTTACCTAACAGCAAAAAACAACAGCTTTAACAATATAGGCGTCCAGCGTGGACATATAGAATCAAGTGCTGCAGCTGAAAAATTGCTATATTTTTACTAACGGCTATATAGAGGTACAATAGACCATAGTTACAAGTGATTTAGCATTTATTGTTTAAAACAATTGTTTGAATAACCATTAAACCTTTCTAAATTGTACCTCTGTATCTATATAAGACAAAGTGTATGTTGTCAAATGACGAAATTATTATCCTTATCGATATACACAGTATGGCCTATTATTATCCCGAACTTGTTGCATGCCTTTTAGTTAGAAAAATGCAGAAAAACTGAACCTAAATCGTTAATGTATTTGTTCACATCAATACTAAATCATATTACTAGGACATCAGAAAATAGTAAGAGCACAGTGATTCTGTGAGCATTACAACCGTTAACCTCAAGCACTAGCACTCCTTTTCCCATTTCCTCTAACACGGGCCTTTCTAAATCCCATTTTACTACATCCTTTACAACAAATCTGCTTCAGAGTACATCCTCGTTCATCTCACCTCGTTCAGCTCATCTTTCAAGCACACACCAGTTGGGAAGCCGTGGGAAACTTTCTAGAGGTATATTTCTGGGACATATTCTATTCAAAAGATGAGGTATATTTTGCGCAAACAGTTTGCGGGACTGAGCGAACAATGCATATATTCATGAGGACAAATGCCTGTCTGTGAGTGTTTTAGCGTTTTTCGCTATAATATGGTAGCTTGCCTGTTGAGTCTAACTTTATTTTGTAGGGCGAAGACCTTGTTGACGGCCCTGGGGGGTTGATAAAGGAAAATATTTTACCTGGTATATAGGTTTTGTAGGTTACGAAACAACACTAGTTAGTAAATATTATTAAGACTTTCATGTTGTAAAGACATTTACTGGTGTTAGTATAGAGGTAGTACTTGAACATAACATCACGTCTTTTTACCCGATGGATTATACCTCTAGGTGCACATTACGGCACTAAATGTAATGTAAAACCTACTTTTCACAATTTGTCATGAGCCCCATGTAAGGTAATATATAGTACTAAACTAAATAAATGTTAGGTTTCTCTTTAAGTATTTCTTTGGCCAAAGGTCAGACACAAAACAAGACATCTTTCCACATAAAAATAAATACTAATTATTCCTTATGTCACCAAGGTTATATTACCATTAAATAAGAATCTAGACGAAAATCAAACGATACCATATTCATATGAGAGGAAAATACATTACGTTTAAATAAAAAGACAATTGTAATATGCTACACACGAAGCATTTTAATAAATATTCATTTAGAACACAAATTGTATTCATATATACAGAGACAATTCTACTCCTACGCCACAAAAAAAACAATTAATCAAACAAAAACAACTCATAAGGACGTTGTATTAAAGCATGATTCAGATCATCGCGATGATATTTCACAAGTGAAAATTACACTACATTCTAGCTACACGTGGTATCCCAAGCTATACCAATCCAGTTTATTATGGACTTGCTACATATGATCTTTCCGTACATTCAACGGTCAGTTAATACTGGTTACGAACAACTTGTACAGTCGGGGACATGATTGCGAAACGTTTGTTCGTGTCTGAGTTCTGACAGCGACGAGTGTGTTACGTATTTTTAGTGGAGATTGTATTTTTTTTTTAAGTAATAAATATAAATGGTGATACATTTAATGCTTGTTGGGAATCGTTTCTTTTTTTTCGTACCTATGTGATGATGGTTTGTATTGTATTTCTAGCTGTTGCCCGCGACTATGTCCGCGTACTTTTAGAATATAATTTTTTGTTTTGTTTCAATTTTCTAAAATAAAAACTCCTTACATCTTATGTAGCCGCTAGTAAAATCCCGTCAAAATCGGTCCAGCCATTTCAGAGATTAGACAGACAGACGAAAATTTTATAAAATGGTGTTTTGGCATAGGTATCGTATGTATATGGATATTATGGTAGTAAAAAGCGGTATTGTTAATATTATAAACAGACACTCCAATATGATTTATCTCTATAGGTTCTAACCGTTTGAGCAAAAAAGATATTGCTGGGTCATTTCAGGTATGACATAAAAAACGATTTTCTGATAAATTGAGTGTCGAGTATTCAGTTAGATGCATGTTGATGTAAATATCCAGGATATAACTTGATTGTAACATTGGATGTTGTAAAATAGTGTTAATTCCATGTTGTATTGTATGTGTACAACAGAACATTAAATAAGAATTTAAATTAAATAATTAGATATTTGAATAAAAGTCACGTTCTAAATGGAATTATGAGATTTTGTCACCCACCCATGATTAAATAAGTAGGCGTATTTCAGAAGTTAAATTGCTTCGTAGTTTTTTGTCTAAATTGAGCCCTAAAACTTAAACTTTAAGTGTGGGAGAGCCATGCTTCGGCACGAATGGGCCGGCTCGACCGTATTGATACCACGGCCTCACAGAAAACCGACTTGAAGCAACGCTTGCGTTTTATTTCGTCGTGTGAGTGAGGTTACCGAAGGCCCAATTACCCTCCCCTTCTTCAATCTCCCCAATTCCTAAATCCCCAACGATCCTCAAACTCCTAATCGCCAAAAAGCCTGTAATGCCTCTGGTGTTCCAAGTGTCCATGGCCACCGCCGATTGCTTACCATCAGGTTATCCGTCTGCTCGTTTACCGGCTTATGCCATAAAAAAAACATTTGATTATTTTACCGCAGACACAATAAAAAAAACTACAGGTATTTCTAGATTTACGAAAATTACCAACATTCAAAGATTGCGAGTAACTTTTAGGTCAACATCTGGGCGTACGTAGTTACTTTAACTAGAATTACAATTCTCTTAACTACAGTTAATAAATGTTTAGTCACAGGTTTTTTCTGAAGAGACACATATTTTTCATTTGTACCACTTTCTAGTACTATATTACTTTTTTTTCTTTTCTTTTTAAACGTTGCCCCACATTAGGAATTTCTCCTGTGTCGTGGGTGCGTTTACAAATATACAAGTTCACATACACAAAATACACATGACACCTAGACCCGAAACAACAATCTGTGGATCACACAAAGAGTTGTTCCCTGCGGGAATCGAACCCGCGACACGTTGTGCGGCAGTCAGTTACCCAACCATCGCGCCAACGGAGCAGTCAATTTTAATAGGCAGTATCTAGTTGCTTAGTTCTTCTCACAGTTAACGTCTGAGCTGCCTAAGGGACTACACATTTGACAGAGGCCGGGAGCGCAACAATCTCTGATAAACCTGAACCTTCTTAACTGCGAACTTCAACTCGTTTGTTATGCATGAATATTATAACAAACCTTCGAGATTAGAAGAAGCCTATAGTCTAGCAGTGGTCTGTTACGGAATCTAGATTTAGTACTAAATACAGAGTGCCTTCCATGAATAACTATCGCATTCGTTCGCCGTTCCATTGGCCGGCTCCAGTGAAACAACCAATCAGAGCGTTGAACGCACTCGATATTATTACGAATACGATAGTTATTCGTGCTTGGCAGTCTTGGCACTCAGTACATTCTACCTAACAGTAGTAAGTTAGTCAGTTAGCAACTAATTTCAACAAGAGTACTAAGAGTTTACTATTTCCATTTATCATTTAAACAAAATATACCAACATATTCGACCCAAAAACTAAAATTACGTAAGGTAAAATTTATGTCTGATAATGGCGCGTTAAATTTTGCAGTCGTAACTTCGTTCTCTATAAATTATTATACCTATACAAGAGGATTTGCAAACAACTTCCAGTGTATTTCATGCAGTGCTAGCTACCAATATTTCAATGGAAATGCATTAGTTATTTCGTTACTCAAGAGCTCTCCACTACTCTAGATATTAGAATTGGTATAGAATTTGAAACTCTAAACCGGTATCATTATTTAATTATTATTTTATTATTTTTATAATTATATAAATATAGCTAAAAATTGTTTTATACTTTGGCGTTGAGGTGCATAGGATTCTTCACATAGAAAATAACACTAATAAAATAAAATCTTCCTCATTCTGCTTCGTAAAAGAGTGTAATCAATTAGTTGAGATTTTTCTAAATTAATTTATGTTTGTTACGGGGGAAGGGTGCCGGTAACTGGTAGCACTCTGCTCTGTCATCATCTTAATAAGATTTGAGTGTTTTAAAGAGCCACTCATTAAAGAGAATGCTTGGAATTTTGTGTCTTGGAATGCTGAAAATTCCAAAGGGGGTTTTAATGTTAAGTTTTAATTTAAAAATATTAGAAATGTAATTATTATTTAAACCAGGAAAGTGAAGTAAAATTATGGATTTTATTATTTTATAATATTCGATCAAACTTCAGTATGGGAGAAAATGACGATGGATGTAATACATTTTTTTATTTATAATCATTTTATTGAGATGAATTAAAAGCTCTTTTAAGTAATCAGTGTTTCTATAAGTGTATATTATTAAAACTATTCTGAATGCTGAACATTAGGTCAATGACCTCATTTTTTTGTCCTAATCACCTTGACCTTACAAAATATTTTTTTTAATTCTCTATAGGTACCATAGTTACTATGATACCAGTAGCTTTTCTAATCATACCCAGGTTTCATTCAAAGAACTTTTAACTGCGTAGTAGTTACTAGGTTCGTTACCGTCGCTTCTAACTTCGAGTGTTACCGCTCCAATTACTCACAGATCGTTTCTATGAACTTTTATGAATATTCCTAAATATTATATTTCAACGTAGGAATATTATTTTTTATGTTGTACACCGCTGAATAGGGTAAAGTTGTTAGGTTTTTCGAGAAGTTTTCAACAGCAATATGTATGTAGATAAATATGTATCTACATTAATATATGTGTACATTGATTGCGAGATTGACTACTCCGCAATGTGTCATCGGTTCGGTTCTCATCTGGAAAATATCTTTGTTATTCCGTATTTTGGGGCAATGTATTTTTTGGGTCAATTATTAATGTACCTATGTGGAATTTTGTTCGTTGCCTGCCTCGTTGGCCGAGTGGTCGCAAGTGCGACTGCCAGGCAAGGGGTCTCGGGTTCGATTCCCGGATCGGGCAAAAAATCTCAGTAGTAGCACGAAGTCTGGAAATGTGCCCGGTATATGGCAATAGGCTCACCCCCTATTACATGGGACTCATTACATAAATAGTGAAAAGTGGGTGTTACATTGTACAGTGGCATTAAGTGCCGAAATGTGCACCTCTGCCTACCCCTTCGGGGATAAAAAGGCATGAAAGAACATCCTCAAGTCGGGTAAAATAGTAATAAATTAGGTTGTTTCAAGTTGTGAAGAGATTGCCATCTTATTACGCCAAGCTTAAGCAAACAGCAAGACTTGTCATTGACACGTGGTCAAAAATATTTTTATTTTTATTCGTTTCCTTATTTTTTCACAAACGAATACTAGAAAAAACTAGTTTTCTTTACGGCATATGCTCTTAAAATACCCATATAACCAGTATTTGCTTTGCTTAGGATGCGGCTTATCCTAAGGGAAATCAGAATGGTGCAGTACAAGATTATCAGTGTATTGGGCTGCTTACTGGCTTTTCACGAGAGCTATGGGAATAGTTGAGGTGGAGCGGTCTTATGACGTAACATGTTCGAAGTAGAGTATCTTTTGAGATGACCATCGTAGGCACGGGTATTGGTTGATTGTACAGATTTCATTTCTTGGCAAATACCGGAGAATTTGATACCATATTTTTGTTGTTTGTGGAGAATGTTATATCGACATTTTGAATAAACTCAAACTCAAAAGCATTTATTTCAATTAAACCATAAAAAAGAATAGTCTGTCAGTCTGTCCGTCAGTGAAGCAAGGCGCTCGTTCCAAAATGTCATTAAAAATTGTAAGTATGTGGTTTTATTTGTATTAAGTAAGAATAGTAAAGCCTAAAATCTATTCATCTTTGATACGTTATATGTGCAACATGTATATTATGTTTATTTTCTAATTTGTACCTAAAGCTTTCTATAAACGAACATACGTAATACAAGACCTCGCGCCTGTCTCCCATGGGGGTAGGCAGAGACAGACACTATCTTTGCACAGACACTATAATAAAGGAACAAAATAAAACTGAAACTTAGGTAAAACATTTCTTCTGTTAGTAGGTCACTAGAAACACCATATTCGTTACCAACTTAGCTAGTAACAGAATCAATTCGTCACTTCCATGATGAATGGCCAAAATAGGTCCCTCGGCCATTGACCCCGGGCTGACCATTAGACATGTATATCAAATCCGAGCCGATCTTTGTTGCCACTAAAAGCTTTTTTTATGCAATAATCGCATGCATGATGATTAACGATTGTTTTTGAGTTTGTGCTAGTTTGAGTCCAAGAAACATTGATTTGAATAGATCTAGTACATGTTTTGATAATAACTATCGTGAGACATACTAAATTGACTAAAATTTTTTTTTATTTATTTTATTTATTTACACACATAACATACAAATATCCTTACAGGCTAGACCAAATCGTGGGTTACAACCCGACCCAACTCAACCTCTCAGTGGTTCGCAACTTGTAGAGCTTTTCGCGGTATATTCACGTGAGTAATCCGCGATTTTTAGTTAGATCTAGTACAATTACAAATTACTTTTATTCAACCGGCCGATCTTTAAGGCATTGAGACCTTGTTCCATAGTGGACGCCGAAGGTCGATTTGATAATGATGATAATGATGATGAATTTAATATTGTATAAATGTATATACAGAATTGTATATAATAGTTAGTCTATTTATGTTACATCTTATATTATACTTCTTATACTATTATAAAAAGTGGAAGAGTTTGTTTATTTGTTTGTTTGTTTGAACGTGCTCATCTCCGTAACTACAAGTCTGATTTGAATAATTCTTTTTGAGTTGGATAGCTCATTTATCGAGGATGGCTATAAGCTGTAAAACATCACGCTACGACCAACAAGAGCTGTACAGAGCGTGTGAAACCGCGTGGAAGTAGCTAGTTATTAGATATACGTTTCAAAAATGCAGGCATCTCCCATCTAATTTACACACCTAGGTAATTTTGTTTACATTACATAGCTTAATTACTGATCATAAATCCTATAACATCACACTATAATATTAAGGAAAGAAACCAGTTGTACTTAAAGGGTTACGAATTTTCCTCAAAAATATTGGGAAATTAATTTAAGGAAATAATTGGAAATCATTAATAACCCTCGTTTTAAACCTCCGGAAATTTGTTTTACGCGGATTGCTTAACCGACTTATCTCGGGTTTATTTGATTAAACTGCCAATTAAATATTGAAAATTATTTTAGCTTGTTAAAATACAAAATTATGATTTTATTAGCTTTTTCATTGAAATATTGTTTTTGCTTTAAATTGTATTATGTTGTGTTTGTGTTCTTATAATTGTTGCCCCATATTAAGATTTTCTTCTGTATCGTAAGGGCGTTTACAAACATACCCGAAACAATAATATTTCTATACACTACACGTCGCGCGGCAGCCGGTTGGCCAGCCATCGTTCCAACAATGCAGTCAAATTACCTGAATTTATTATTTTTGAATGATAAGACTGTAAGACTTGCTATGACGATCATGATCACGACATGAGATTACTTCTCGGATTAAAAACAACGTAAAACTAATTTGATTTCTCTACACGGAAATCTGATTCTTAGTTAACAACTATTAAAATTCATATTTCCAAAGACGAAAAGGTACAGATCGTGTAGGCAGAATATCACATTAAACGAAAAAAAAAACTTAAAAAATTCCACAACACTACAATTCCTACATCGCAAAAACGATACAAATAATGAAAAATAAAATACCTACATAACAACATAATATTAAACCTACTTTAATAAACAACGTTCGTCTTCAAAAACATTTCGTTTCGCTAAAATTTCGTCATTATAATACAATTGAGAATGTAATAATACACAAATTGTATCTAGTTGATACCGCGCCCTTTGATTAAAACACCTGCGACGTTCATTGTGTTAATAGGATATGAATAGACGTGAATATATTGCGAACAAAACCGAAATATATGGCGTTCTATTTATTATTAATACGGTATTGATATAGTACATACTGCTGTAATGAAGCCTTGCTTCGTGTATTAATGTGTGGGACAGCCATGCTTCTACGGCCTCCAGATACCACAGCCTCACAGAAAACCGAAGTGAATCAACGCTTGCTTTGTGCTTCGTCTTGTTAGTGAGGTTACCGGAGCTCCAATCCCCCTCCCTTCCCCAATCTAAAAGGCCGGTGACGCACTTGTAACGCCTCTGGAGTGACGACGACGCCGACGGGCGATGCCGATAGCTTACCATCAGGTAATTCGTGTGGTCGTTTACCCTTATCCCATAAAAAATGTACCTAATACTGTTAGTTAAATCGTAATATGATACTATCGCTACTATGGTTCATAATTGAATAGTTTAAGTACTTGTTAGTAAAGAAATGAAAACAATCATTGTTCAAGTACTACTCTGAACTTGCAAAATGTGTTTTTAATGTGATGCGAAAATACTCCTGCATACTCTTTATGACTCATAAATACTCCTGCATACTCTTTATGACTCATAAATACTCCTTCAGGCTCGTTATGACTCAAATATACTCCTACAGACTCGTCATGTGAAACATATTACACACTATACTTCGGTACTTCGCTACTAATTCATCATCATCATCAACAGCCTATAAATGCCCACTGCTGAGCAAAGCCTCTTCTCACACGGAGAAGGTTAGAGCGTTAATCACCACGCTTGCTCAATGCGGGTTGGCGATTTCAAACTTATAATTAGAAATTATGAGTCCAGGTTTCCTCACGATGTTTTTCCTTCACCGTTTGTCAGTGGTGTCTAAATAATCTTAGAAAGTACATATAACTCGGAAAAAGTCACATTGGTACTTGCCGTTGGTAGGTTTCGAACCCGCACCCTCATGCATGAGAAGCGAGCGTCTTAAACCTCCAGGCCACCACGACGCTACTGTTTCAGTAATAATGCCCTGTGAAGTAACACTTGTCTTCTCTTGTTTCAGGTAGAGAACCCGATGATATTTCAGCAAGAGGGCTTTGATGTTATTTAAAAGATATCAAGTAACATCTATGATAGTTTGGCAAGTAGGTATTTTAGTAAGAACGTTCATCCACGAGGTATGGAGGTTGATTTTTAATTATGAGGAGGTATAGACAAAGCTATAATTACAGAAACCCACTTTGAAATGCGACTTTTAAAAAAAAAACCGTTGCCCTACACTAGGATTTTCTCGTGTGTCGTGGGTGCATTTACAAATATACAAGTTCACATATACATGACTCCCAGACCCGAAACAACAATTTGTGGATCACACACAAAGTTATTCCGTGCGAGAATCGAATCCGCGACACGTTGCGCGGCAGCCAGACACCGCACTAACTTCGCAGTTATCCTACTAAATACACATCCAAAGTGTACCAATAATAATAGTACTGATATTAGAAATAAAATTTGAGTACCTATCAGAACCACTTAAATATTAAGGTATAAGTTTTTCCTTCATATGATACAATACAATAGGCTCACCGCCTATTAAGTGGAACTCATAACATAAATAGTGAAAAGTGTGTATTACATTGTACAGTGGCATTACGCGCCGTAATGTGCACCTTTGCCTAACCCTCCGGGGATAAAAGGCGTGATGTTATGTTATGTGATACAATAGACCATCAGCTAGTGTACTTTGCAATAACGTAAGAAACATTCTCCTATTTCGTATTTAGTTCAGTTGAAACTCATCAAAGTTGCAACTAGCTACGTCAGTGCTGACGCACATATACGACAGGAAAAGTATTAATTGAAACAAATATCGACCTTAATCAAGTTGAATGTATAAAATTTAGACCGAAGTCAAAGTCAAAGTCAAATTCAAAGTCAAAGTCAAAGTCAAATTCAAAGTCAAAAACATTTATTTCAATTAGACCAGAGTTTTGACATTCAAAAGTGCCTTCACTTTTGAATGTCAAAACAAAATATTTGAATAGTAAATAATAAGAAAAAAATGTAAGTCTGTAGGTCAGTCCTTTAGTGAAGCTATTTGCTCGTTCCAAAGTGCAGATTCCTATGGAGAAGAACGAGCAAGAAACTCCATAGGTTACTCTTTTTCAATCATGTTCACAATACAATTTTTGGATATATTCTTTCGTTGAGTTCAATAATGTGAGAACAATGTAATACCAATATTTGATCAAGGAGACAGAAAAAGAAAATAACCTTGAGGACAACAAATTTAATACACTACAGACGTCATCTGCTAATTCCATGACAACTGAATAACTAATGAATTAATCACAAGTGTTAGCAACCTTACTCACTTGGATGGTAATGTCAATGTCTCGAAATACCAAAATCTTATTTAACTACTGATTAGGCTTAAACATTGTACGTGATGCAAATATATCTGTCAAAAATACAACACTTATGGTTTAAGTGGGAGAGCCATGCTTTGGCATGAATAGGCCGGCTCGACCGTAGTGATACCACGGCGAAAGATTTATGCGTTTTGAAGGGAAACCAGAGTTTCCCTTCAAGTCGGCCTCACAGAAGACCGACGCGAAACAACGTGTTGTGTTTCGTCATGTGAGTGAGGTTACTGGATGCCCAATTAGCCACCCCCCCTCCCTTTCCCCAATCCCTGAATTCCCAACAATCTTCAAATGCCTAATTCTAAAAGGCCGGTAGCGCACTTGTAACGCCTCTGGTGTTCCAGGTGTCCATGGTCGTCGCCGATTGCTAATCATTAGGTGATCCGTTTGCTTGTTTACCGGCTTATCCAATAAAAAAAAGAGTTTATTCATAGTTTCGTCGAGCGAGTGAGGTTACCAGAGACCCAATTAACCTGCTCCCTAATCTCCATAATCTCTGAACCCGCAACAATCCGGCAACGCACTTGTAACGCCTCTAGAGTTTAGATGTTCATGGGCGGCGATTGCTTACCATCAGCTGATCCATCTGCTCATTTGCCGGCTGATCCCATGAAAAAAATCTCAATATAAATACATAAGTATGCGCTATCGCTGTCGTGAGTCGCTAATGTGTAACACACCTTAGTATTCGGAAGCCCTGTGAATAGAGTGGCCTATTTTTGAGTCGCTCCAGCTTGTACTAGTAAAGCGATTTTAAGACGTCTTAAGTCAAAATGGAAGGTATTTCCCTGTGCTATATTTCATTCAATAAACACTGAAAATACTTCAAAGAATGTTTTGCTCTTTATTCCATATTTTCCTTTTCATACTGTGCACAATATTTTGTTGGATTTATTTGTATTTTGAATTTAAGTTCTCTATTCATAATATAATACATATAGGGAATTTGTTGTGTATGTTTTACAAACCGTGTTTGGACTAAGACTTACATTCAATTATAACTAACGTCACTTTGGCCTAAATAAATTATAGAATGCAAAAATACCCTAAAATAATCGCGAAGAACCTAACGGGTTACCGAGGCACCGGCTCGAAGTGCAGGAGAAGGAACGGGTTGGTTTTTAGTCAGTAAGAGTCTGACTCTCCCTCCCGCCTCACCCAGGTGGGAACAGTCATTCGATAATTTTTCCCCCTTAAAAAAACCCTAATATCATAAATACCCTGAGGCATTTTTTTAATTGGGAGAAGCCCGCCACAGCCTCCCAAAACCGCTGCAACTTCTGTAAACCAGGATCTACAGTAGATACAACCATGAAAACACCGGAACACTGAAGTCCGGCGCGTCTCAGGGACAGAAATCTTGGTTCCCGCAACGAAGTGAATCAGAAGATATAAAATAAAATAAAATTCATTTATTTCAGGCACATGCCCATAGAAAATTATACACAGAAAATAGAAATTACAAAGTACAAATATACCCTGAGGCATACTGACTTAACTAAAAATTATGCGTTACTCACGTCAATATACTGAGAAAACCTCTACTATTTGCGAGTCACATAGGGACTCTTCCCCATGACTATAAGATGCGTATATTTCATTTCTCAGTATATTTACGTTACCTATCACTTTAGTTAAGACTTTAATATCACTTTACTCGAAACTTTTGATGTGTAGGAGAGCCATGCTTCAGCACGAATGGGTCGGCTCGACCGGAGTTATACACACAGAAAACTGACGTGAAACAACGCTTGCGTTGTGTTTCGTCATGTGTGTGTTCCCCAATCTCCTCAATCTCTGAATCCCAACAATCCTCAAAAGGCCGGTAACGCACTTGTAACGCCTCTAGTGTTCCAGGGGTCCATGGGCGAGGCCGATTGCTTAGGTGATCCGTCTGCTCGTTTGCCGGCTAATCCCACAAAAAGAATTAAAAGAAGTTTCTACTTCTAAAAACATCGAAGTTCTGAGCATCTTTCAATAAAACGATTTAAATATTTAATTATAAGCTTAGTCAAGTGCAGGAGTGCAGTTCCTAAGTTGAACCAGAGTTTAACCACATTTTGGCACTAAGTTGAGAACTAGGAACTTAGCGCTAACTTAGAACCACTTAAGCTAGGCACTTAGTAGGTGATTGCATAACTTAACAAGTGTTTTAATGTCACAAACTAATAACTAACTTTCTGACCGCGGTAGTTAAATTATCAAGAATATATGGTAATCCATGACAAGATATGGTAATTAAATATAGGTATAGTAATATACAATTTTAATTATTTATTTAGTTATTATCAAGTCAGTGTGCATAATAGGACCAAATAGTACAAATATTTTTAAATTTTGTATTTAGATATCCGTAACATAACATAATATAACATCACGCCTTTTATCCCCGAAGGAGTAAGCAGAGGTGCATATTATGGCACTTAATGCCACTGTACAATGTAACACCCACTTTTCACTATTTGTGTTATGATTCTCATATTACATGGTGACTCTGTGGGTGACTGGATTTTTTTTAAAACCCAGCAATACTTTGCCCGACCCGGAAATCGAACCCAGCAATACTTTACTCGGCATTCGCACTTGCAACCACTCGGCCAACGAGGTAGTATTCAGATATCCCTATCTGCGAAAACAGGCATAACATTAGTAGAAAATAATATAGTATTATAATTCTGCCTAACCTTTAACCTGATACTTTGCAACTAGTCGTATCTAAACAAAACATGGTAATAAAATCCTGACAATTATCCTAATAAATCCTAATAAAACAGTCTTCATTACAACTTCACGAATCACAAACAAATTCAAACGCGAACAACTTTTTAAGAAGACAGCCATTCAAAAAGTTGTGAACATTCTCACAGATAATACAACCATTTAACAATATTGTATTACCTAATTTTATTCAAATGGTCTCATACATTGTAGTCTAATGTAATAGGGTGTGAGCATATTGCCATATACAGCGCACAAGCGACTCCGTGCTACTACTGAGAATTTAAAAAAAAATCCCAGTAATATTTTGCCCAACTCGTGAATCGAACCCGAGACTCCATGCACGGCAGTCGGCACTGGCGACCACTCGGCCAACATAGGAAAAAACATAACATAACATAACATCACGCCTTTTATCCCCGATGTGGTAGGCAGAGGTGCACACAGACGTAACACCCACTTTTCACTATTTATGTTATGAGTCCCATGTAATAGGGCCTATTGCCATATACCGGACACGCTTCCAGACTCCGTGCTACTACTGAGATTTTTTTTTAAAACCCAGTAATATTTTGCCCTAGTCATGAATTGAACCCGACACTCCTTGCCCGGCAGTCGCACTTGCGACCACCAACTACCAACTTATATATACCTTAATAAAGCCCCACTCATTCACTCGTAAACTAAATTCGAACAAGCTCAAACACCTAATCACCGAATCCCTAGTTCCACTTAAAACACATAAAACGTGGCAACAGTAATCATCTTGTTGACACAGGATACAAATTAAATAAGTTTCCCTCTGATGGACTTTGATCCTCTTTGAGAGGTAAGCACTCTCTCTTTGTCGTCAGTAGTTCAAACCATACTGATGTTGTGTCAAAAAATAATGGAGGTTCAGTGTGGCTTTGAGTTTGCAGTCGAAATGAGGAAAGGAATTGTGTTTTTAGCTCGAATGTAATACTTAATAACATAACATAACATAATATAACATCACGCCTTTTATCCCCGAAGGGGTAGGCAGAGGTGCACACAGAAGTAACACCCACATTTCACTATTTATGTTATGAGTCCCATGTAATAGGGGGTGAGCCTATTGCCATATACCGGGCACATTTCCAGACTCCGTGCTACTACTGAGGATTTTTTTTAAAAACCCAGTAATACTTTGCCCGACCCGGGAATCGAACCCGAGGCCCCTTGCCCGGCAGTCGCACTTGCGACCACTCGGTCAATGAAGCAGTCTAAAATATACTACTATCACATGTAAAATCTCATCTGAAATCCAATAAATACAGTATTTCCGTAATAACTAATAATTCAATATTGTTAGTTTAAAATACAAAATACATCGATATTTTAAAATGTTGTAAAACAAAAGATTAAAATTATAACACAGACCGATAAACAAAAGAGAAAATCTAGGTTAAGGCATAAAACGACGATAAACTTTATAATTAAATCCAGTGCCCAATTTGCGACAATCGAAAATAATTTCCAGAAGAAAATTCGTTCATCTGAAAACCGTTACACGAAGTAATTTTAATAAATAATTTGTTAGGAGAATGGCCAAAATATTGTCATTATAAAGGTAGAAAATCTGATTATTTACAGTTAAAATTCATTCCTTGTGAACCTTTAGATATCAAAGGCCAGTCTATTAGTTTTATAATTTGTAATTAAGTATTAATAAGGATATTTTGTCTTAGCGACCAATTTCTGTTCAGGCAATTTCTTCGCTAGAATGAATCCAGACACCAACTGATTGTACGCCTAATAAACCAGATTTACATTTTAAATTATACTTTCTTTGCCCTAATGAGGCAAATACAAGTTATAATACACAAGTAAATTCATGAGAAGGACACAAAAATCTCTGTTTGATGTCTGCAATTAGTGTCGTAAGATAAATTGTCCGCAGACTTATTTAACAGAAATTACAAGTGAAAAATGTATTCCCATAGCCGTTATAATTATCAAAAATACTATACGTCACATTCGGAACTAAGATCTAAAGATGTATTTACTGTACAAATAAAAATAATTCATGACAATAGCTTTCAGCAGCCGATAGACTATGCAATTCATCTGTCACAGATTAAAAATTACTCGCAATAAATCGTAATTATCTATTGTCCATACATAATAAATTTGACATGAAACTTAGCCAGCGAATAGTGAACGTATGCATTTAAAATATACTTCAAATTACAACAACCTAATAAAAGTCAAAACAAAATAAATAAACTCATAACATTTCATTAACAAACTCCGCTAACAAAATTGCCATGAAATAAAATTAAAGAAGAAAATAAAAAACAACATTATGAAATCATACAATTACCGCTGACCGCGTCTGTGGCGAAAGAAACTTTTGAGCAGTTCTGCCAACTTTACGAAATGTTAGGACCTACCAAAGTGCCAAGCTACAGAACTCCCTTCTAGGTATAATAAATAATATTATTATTTGGAATGTTGGCCAACTTCGCGGGCAATTAACAGGGAAACTCATGAATATTTTAGATTTGTTCTTTTGATAAAATAAAATGTTTCAATAAATGTTTTATTTTTCGGTAACTCTTAGTTTTTGAGTATTTATTTCCCAAAGGTTTAGGGGAAGTCTTGCTTACGGTGGGTGTAGGTATACAAACTTTAAACCGATTTAAAAAAGTCTAAGCCTGTTCAAAATCATCACTCATAGTTTCAAACTACAAAAAAGTTAGGCAATAAAGAAAACCAAATTAGTACTAACTAGTCAAGTTCCTCATCAAACACTTACTTGAGTAACCTGTTAACATAGTAATTAATATAGCCAATGTTACTCGTAGATGATCTAGGTTTCGAATGGTGAAAGAAAAAAGGTGGAAGTTTTAAAAATAACTTTTAACAAAAAAAAACCGACTTCAAAAGTAAATAAAAAATAAAAAAGTAAATAAAAAACCAAAAAGCAAAAAATAACTTACTAAATATGCAATTTATAATACTTTTAAATTACTACTTACTATGTAATTAATAAAAAAACTATTATTTTCTTAACTAACTAGTCTAACTACTGCTTGGTTTGAAGTCGGTGCCAAGCCACTGTGCCCACAGTATTATGTACTTTGTATCAGACCAACAAAATAGTAATTAAACAACAAAATAGACTGCACGGTTGGCGCTGTGGCTGGGCATATGGCTGCCGCGCAACGTGTCGCGGGTCCGATAACCGCACGGAACAATTCTTTGTGTGATCCACAGATTGTTGTTCCGGGTCTGGGTGTCATGTGTATGTGAACTTGTATATTTGTAAACGCACCCACGACACAGGAGAAAATCCCAGTGGGGAGCAACGTTTTTAAAAAAAATATTTTTAAATAAACAAATATACGACAAAATCTGTAAGTAATATTAATTTATAGCCACCTTTCCATTCTAACTCAAAATACGTGCGATGTTTTTGTCTTCCAACACACAACGTTATCCCCCAGTAAATACAAGTCTGTATTAATTACCACGTCTTCCTTGAAAAGAGAGAAAAACAGTGGAAATAACAGTAACAGATGCTTATCTTCCGTCGTTTGATATAAATCAGGAGTAGGCTTCATCGCCTGCGGGGGCTATTAGTCCGTAAACTCCAAGACGATAGGACCTTGGATTTATGACGACAAAAACTTAGAAAACAGAGGATAATGTCTTTCTGTAGTATGGTATAGTTCTGTAGTTTAAGAAATTGTTCCGATATTTTTTTGCTAAAAGTATTTTTTATAAGATAAACGAACTGATGGCTAACGGAGTGCTAAATAGCAAGAAATTGGAAACCAATCACGCGGATTAGGAGAATTAGCAGTACGTTTGACCCATTAGTAACCTCACCCATATGGTGAAACACAACGCAAGCTTTGTTTCACGCCGAGTTCCTTCGAGACCGTGGTATCACTCCTAACCCAGTCGTGTCAACTAGTAAACCTCATTTTTTCAGTTTTTACTAATGAATATAGAAAGGTATTACGTAGGTAATATATTATATCATATATATATTTCTTGTCATCTACTATAGTAATTGTCTGATTTTTCTTTATGTTTTTTAATTGAATTTTAATTGTATTTTTTTTAAATGTGATGTTTATTTATGTGTTTCATTTTTATTTCTTCTTTTCTGTTATTGTAACTGTTTGATTCTCTTTGATTTCTCTTTGTATGTGTGTTAATGCAATTGGTGTAAAGCCGTGTAAACATACCAATAATAAATAAATAAATAAATTATACTGGGTATTATGTTGACAACTTTTACTCAATAAATACTTAACATGATTAAGACAAAAAAAATACTTAAGCCTTGTCGGCCGAGTGGTCGCAAGTGCGACTGCCGGGCAAAGGGTCTCGGGTTCGATTCCCGGGTTATTCAAAGTATTACTAAGTGTTTTTAATTCTAAAGTAGCACGGAGTCTGGAAAAATGTGCCCGGTATATTGTAATAGGCTCACCTCCTATTACAGAGAACTCATAACATAAATATTGAAAAGTGGGTGTTATATATATTGTACAGTGGCATTTAGTGCCATAATGTGCACCTCTGTATCTTCTATATACCTCTATATATAATTCAAAGGTGACTGACTGACTGACTGACATAGTGATCTATCAACGCACAGCCCAAACCGCTGGACAGATTGGGCTAAAATTTGGCATACAGATAGATGTTATGACGTAGGCATCCGCTCAGAAAGGATTTTGATAATTTCCACGCCCAAGGGGGTAAAAAAGGGGATGAAAGTTTGTATGAAACTTTTTCAGTTTTTAACTGATCGGGTTGTAACGTGGCATGCAGATAGATGTTATGACGTAGGCATCCGCTGTGAAAGGATTTTGATAATTTCCACCTCCAAGGGGGTAAAAAAGGGGATGAAAGTTTGTATGAGACTTTGTCAGTTTTAAACCGATCGGGTTGAAATTTGGCATGCAGATAGATGTTATGACGTAAGCATCCGCTTTGAAAGGATTTTGATAATTTCCACCCCCAAGGGGGTAAAATAGGGGTGAAAGTTTGTATGAAACTTTGTCAGTTTTAGACCGATGGGGATGAAAATCGGCATGAAAGTTAGGATTTTGATCATTTCCACCTCCAATGGGATAACGTAGGGGATGAAAGTTTGTATGAGGCTTTGTCAGTTTTACACAGATCTGGTTGAAATTCGGCGTGCAGGTAGATATTATGACGTACACGTCCTTTTAGAAAGGTTTTTGAACATTTCCACCCCAAAGTGGGTAAAATAACGGGTGAAAGTTTGTGTGATACTTTGCCAGTTTTAAACCGATCGGGCTGAGACTTTGCATGCATAAAGTTACTATGACATAGGTATCTCCTTAGAAAGGATTTTGATAAATTCCACCCCTAAGGGGATAAAATAGGGAATGATGGTTGGTGTGAAATTGGGAATGAAAATTGAATCTAGAATCATTGAATCTTTTTGAATTACATTCGGTAAAACGATGATTTGGGACCTGAGTAACGTATGATAGTTTTTATCACAGAAGTCCCTCGGGAACGGGAACTATGCGTCAATGCTCCAGGACTCTCTATATTTTAACCACTGAACTTATTTCATAGAGATTCTGTACAACAATAGTCGAAGTTTTTATTACTCAAAACTTATGTGATCGGGCCGGGACTGGTAAGAACCCTGCGGGATTTTTAATTTATTGAAATTACGATAAATCATTTCACAATAGGTAAATCTTAATTGGACACTGAATTGATTCTGATGAATTCTGTCAGAAGTCATTAATCTACGCGGACGAAGTCGCGGGCAACAGCTAGTTGTATATAATACAAAAAACTGTACTAAATCAAACAAACATTTCAACATACAATCATTACAACACACTCTCATACACTCGCCCACCAGCCATATGAACTTCGCATTTGATTCGGCAACCTCTTATTCCTATTCAACTCATTTACTGAATGACTACTCTCAAAATGAGTTTGATACAAACGCGTCGTTTTCTATTTTCGCTGAACATTTTCAACAAGTAATGAGATTCTGAGGCACCTCAATTTATTCCCTCTGAATATCTGATTACGAATGGGTTGAGAGTTTAAATGTCTTATTTTGGGTTCCTACTTTGGTTGAATTCCCTTTAATATTATTCTCTATTAGAGTATGAGGTAATGGGTGCGTGTAATAGTCAACTGTCTCGTCGGTTGAGTGATGGTAAGTGTGACTGCTGAACCAGAAGTCGCGATTTCAAATCTAATCATTTGTCTGTTGAAAGCTAAGGCTGGAACTCAAAAGTTATTACAACATAAAGGCATTGTTACATAATTTACACATGCCCTAAAATAGTATGCAAAAAGGCGTGTTACTGAGCTTGCTTAAAAATGTTCAAAAAACGAACGCCTGTCGACTCGCAAGTGAGCCTGAAATGAGTACGTTAGTTTTGGGCACCATTTCAACACATATGCTACTAAAAGACAAGTGCTCAATTGAAGCATGCTTTCAAGCTTTAAATTAGCATGTGCAGTGCATTCATATTAACATAGAACTATTAATATTTGTGTCATCATCATCATCATCATCATGATGAACATATAAATACGTACGTACGTATAACAACCCAGTCATAAGGAGAATAAATTAATTTTCGTTTTTAAAGTAGGTACACATTTAATAGAAATCCCATTTACTAGTCTTAAACAAAACCATGTCCATCCACTTATCACAAACTAACAGCAATTACCACACAAACACAACTAAAACAACAAACACAAGAGCCTCTCAGAAAGACATTCGCCATTCCCTTTTCAATTGAAATAAAACTAAAATCCTTGAGAACAACACAAGAGCTTGAAACAAACAAAATGTTGGTACAAACAGTCGCTAAATCCAATTTTATTCGGGCACGTAACTACGCTATCATTGGATGTCAGTCGCCAGAACATTATCCTTATACAACTGGCGACCAGCTCACCACCTCGTGACAACTTGGATGTGGGAATTTTTGGAGGTGGCAGTTAGTGATTGGTTGTAAGTGATCTTGGAAAAGAGATTAGACAGATTAATTAATATTCATAATCAGCCTTAAGTATTGGGTTCAGTTCATCATCATCATCAGCCTGTATTCGTCCACTGCTGGACATAGGCCTCTCCTATGGCACGCCACTGAGCTCGGTCTTCAGCTCTTCTCATCCAACCACTGCCAGCCACCTTGCAGATGTCGTCACTCCACCTAGCTGGAGGGCGCCCTACACTGCGTTTGCCCAGACGCGGTCTCCACTCTAGAACACGTTTACCCCAACGGTTATCGGTTCTTCGACAAATGTGACCGGCCCACTGCCACTTCAGCTTACTGATCCTTTGGGCTATGTCGATAACTTTGGTTCTCTGTCGGATCACTTCGTTTCGGATTCGATCCTTCAAAGAGACTCCGAGCATAGCCCTCTCCATAGCTCGCTGCGCGACCTTAAATTGGTGCACCAGTCGCACTGTCAGTGTCCACGTCTCGGCTCCGTATGTCATTACTGGATTCAGTTATAATAATATTTGGGTTCAGTTATAATAATATTTATCAGTGACCAATAGTGACCTACATTCTTATATAAGTATTCAACTGCCTAGTTTTTGGTTAGATAAAAATCGATAGTAAACCTTAGATTGACTCATACAAAAATAACTTCACCATGAATTAAAATATTGTGATTTGACGTTTTGTATATAACTATATCTCAAATAACTAGGAAACCATTAAGTTCAAAACAGTTCAGGGCTTATCTATAAGATCCTAACAAGAATACGCATTGTTATTCGTAACCATGTTTACCATATAATTTTGCCATATCCACCCAAATCTCTACATTGAAACCTCGACGCAAGATAAAGTTAGAAACCGCGGCTGACACTAAGCTCCGATCCGGAGAACTCGTCTAAATTGATCTACCTGTTGATTCGGATCGCTCGCTGCCTTATGTGAGATTTGTGCGATACACTATTGTGTGGGATTAATTACTCAGATGCCTGTTGCTTTGATATAAATTAATTGTTTTATAGCTTTCATGTTCAGTGTCGTTTAGTAAAATTAATACGCGATTAGCTGGCATATGCTCTGGTGAATTAAATTTCCGTACGAAAGAAAGGACCAAGTTGAAAACTACTTTTTCCAAAATCACATCCCGCCTTAAACTATAAACATTGAACTTTAATAACTAAACTTGTATTACTATTATCACTTTCTGTCAACTGAACGAATTAAATGCCTGTATGCAATCAAAAATAATGTGCATATGTATAACTAGCTACTGAACGCGACTTGCCCTCGTTCCCGTGGGATAAAAAGTATCCTTTGTGTTAACCCAGACCATAATCTATCCCTGTTTCAAATTCCATCCTTTGAGCCACTATTAATGATCCTTTTAGCCATTATCACGTGATTGAGTAACCAACATACGCACAAACTTTCATATTTATAATATTAGTAAGTAATATTTACAAAAAATAAAATCTGGCAAAATTTAAAGCTTCCGTTCTCCCATAAGAAAAACAACCCCAAAAATATGTTACTTCTGTGCAAAAATCGTTTTCGTACAAAAGGACCAAAACTTGGTCCTTTTGAATCTTCAAAGCTGAATCTGTGAATATATCTGTTATCATCTCAGATATAATCTGTTTCTCATTATATTTAGTCAGAGATGTTTACCTTTCCGTACGGACAGGAGAAGCTTAATTAAAATTGTAAATGTATACTAGAAAATGAAATAGGTGCTCTGGTCCTTGTAGGCGTAAGGTTACCTTATTTTCCTACGCATAACGAGGCAGTCATAAATATGACTGCCTCGTTGGCCGAATGGTCGCAAGTGCGACTGCCGAGCAAGGGGTCCCGGGTTCGATTCCCGGGTCGGGCAAAGTATTACTGGGTTTTTAAAAAATTCTCAGTAGTAGCACGGAGTCCGGAATTGTGCCCGGTATATGGCAATAGGTTCACCCCCTATTACATGGGACTCGTAACATAAATAGTGAAAAGTGGGTGTTACATTGTACAGTGGCATAATGTGCACCTCTGCCTACCCCTTCGGGATAAAAAGGCGTGATGTTATGTTATTATGTAACACTTATGAAATTATGTCTTGAACTTTTGGAATAGGTATAGAAAATATGTGTTTTAAATTTCAGTTTTTAGTTACATTTTTGTGTTAATTAGGTTTATATATTTGGTTAGGGTATTTGTTGTAGAATAATAATAGTTATAGAATATTAACATACCTTTGGATATTCAATTTTGACCCAAACCTATGGTGAATAGATTTTACTTAAACTGTCGATTTTTCTTCGCTTCTTATAATATCTTCTGATTTATTTCGTTGCGAGAACTAAGACTTGACGAAGTTATTCATGTCCCAAGGACGCGCCGGACTTCAGTGTTCCGGTGTTTTTCATGGTTGTATCTACTGTAGATTTTGGTTTATAAGAGTTGTAACAGTTTTGCAAAATAAAAGATTTTACTTCTTCCTTCATTTTCATAACTTCACGCCCATCTCCCATAGGGTTAGGCAGATACTATGGAACGCCAATTGCTAAAATTCTTACATACCTCTTTCGCATTATCAATGGCCATCAATCTCTTCATACATGTCCATCTCGTCCGAATCAGGGGGCGATCCATCCCATACATGGATAGAGTTGACCACAATTCACCGCTCACCACTCTGTCGTAAGCCAGATCAATAAAGGCACAGAAAAGATTTTACTTAATACGAAAATAAACTATTCGCCAGTGGATCAGGGAATTTGAAACTTATCGCGCCATTATTGTCTAGACTAATTCCTAATCAGATAAAGCAAAAATTACAGTGCCAATTTTGTCTAATTTATCCTTAAAGTCAGAAACGCAATTTTTAAGATAGAAATTGAAACTTAACTAATTCTCTATTTTTGCAACCATGAAGCCACAGTATAATGAGGAAAACTCCTGTCTAAATGTCTCTATTTATGTAAGGAAATCATATAATTAGCTCACTCGCCTCTAAGGACCAAAATCTGGTCACTTTAATTAGAATATTTGATGGTTTCCCTCAATGAGTGTTGCAGACGACTATACTGGAATAGGTTAGAAGTAGGTAATTTAATTTTCAATATAAATGAGGATTCTTGGTAATAATTAATAAAATATTTTTGTTAAAAACTGTTTGTTTTGATATTAATAAATAAATGTTTAATTTTATTATACGCTGGTTCCCTTCTTTTTGGGATAGTCCGTCTATAAGGACCAATTTAATTACAATGAATAGATATATAGCAATGTGTGTAATATTTTTTGCGTGTAGGTATAGTGAGTACAAGTTCAATGATGTGCTCAGACGAATACATGTTCTGCAGGGAATGGAAATTATGTGACAACAACAACGATCAATGTCAATGCAAGTTTGAGTAATAAGTTACTTTCTCGTTGTTTCAGGATGCTGGGCGGCGTGGGTGGGCGGCACGCGTCCGTGCGCCGGCGCGGCAGCTCCCCGGGCGTGCGCCGATATGCGGCTGGCGCGGCCGCCGCCGACGATTCGCCGCCGGCGTCGCCAAGACCCATGCGTCGCCGGCGAGCCGCACTGGCTGCGCAGGACCACAAAACATGCGCGCTTATACATACGAGACTCAAGTTGGGCGACATTATGTAAGTTGGCTTATTTTCAATTGGTTTTGTAAGGAATCTTACTGTCCCTCACTAGGAATTCAATAGGTAATTTCTTTTAAAACAATGAAAAGTTACTTTTACTTTTCTTTCCAACCACTTTCACCAGTATTTTCAACATAAATCAAAGTTACGTTTCAGGAAAAAAGTGATGCAATGAGTAAAATATAAGTTAACAATTAAGTTATTTTTTGCTTGGTTTAGTAAAAATCAAGTCATTTTATCGCACTATACTCTAATCTAAACGACCGCTAGTATTTTTAAAACAATGTATCACATGTCCTCATATAGGGCAGTATATAAAATACCCTTGATAAATACCTTACTTATACTTAATACGCAGACAGTGCAATTTGACCTACAAAAAAAATAGAGGGATTATACATACAAATATGCGTGCATAAAAGTCTTGTTTTCATATGTAAAATGTAGTACGTTGACCCCTTGCAACATTACACTTCAGACAAATACCTACTTATAAAATCAATCAAAAAATCTTACGCAGTAGGTACTCTTATAGTCTTGGTAATAAAAACATTTGAATCTCTCCTCTCTTCTCACTGCATTATCGAGATAACATTTGTTTAGGCCTGAACGAGCAAATAATATTTTTAGACAAGGGCCCTGACTAAAAATACTATTTGTATGTTGTGAAAATATAATATTTACCGTTCAATATTTTCGTGAAGACATTTTTGGTGTATCTTGTTATAAAACTTAAAAATAAATTGTAAAATATTTTATACATGTGTAGGTATTTTATCTCTTTTTTGATAAAATAAATTATCTCAAAGTAAATGTTCTACAATACTATCAAGTAGTAAGTGAATACCCATTCGCAATGTCTGACTAAGTTTTTGTTGAACTAAATTATGGATAATTCGACGTATTTTTTTCCGAATTTCCTGAGACGATACATTTCTATGAAATACAATATTAGAATACTCAACTGTAACGTTATAGGTTTTTGATGTCGACTGGAATATTATGTACGTTTTTCTTATTTTATTAAGTCTTAGATGAGTTTCAAAGTAATTTATTTTCATTAAACGCCAAACGACCTCTTGCGATTCACAGTTGAAACTTTTGAGGTAAACGACGCACAGCGCCTCTGTAGTAAACCCCTGAGCGAAAAATATTGGAACTAAATATCAACTGCGATTCCAGCGCACTCTATTGGGAATAACTTGAATCATTTCGTGAAACAATATTGTAACGCCATCTAGCACCAGGGGTTGTTACGGGAAAATGAGGAACTAAAATTGTATTTCAACACCAACGCCACTGTGCGGGAAAAGTCAGAACTTTCTTTATCACGAGTACAGCGCCATTATTGCATTTGGAAATGTTGGGAAACTTTTGTGAGACCCTACTATATTCAGTATGTTTACAGAGGGCGCTTATCAAGATTGTCTGCCTTTCAAACTATCTAGATGGCGCTAGAGGTGGAAAAATTTATAGGGATTGAAGTTCTTTGACTCGCACTTTGCGTACTTGGCCTAATTTCGTATTATGGAGATACGTGTAAGACGGTTTCTTATTAAAGATAATTTCGATCTATCTACACAGAAAAACTATTATGTGGTTAAGGCAGTACGATTTTTATTTAAACAAATTAATGTGTAAATTTAAAGAATTTAAGATATAGATTTCTAAAAACCTAGTCTACAAGAATCAGACTCAGCATTGCCCAAATACCGGAACTCTGACTAAGGCCTACTCGTCGAAGTATTTCGTTCGATGATATCGATTGGAAATTCAATTTCCATTCGGAGTTCAAAACAGAAGACGGTCGGATTCAATTCTGTAATAATGGAGTCTCATGAAGTCGTCCGTTCACCACGTTCGGCCAGTGTAAATGGAGCAGACTCGCTTCCTGCCTCCACGTGGCGAGATGCCATTATTGATTTCCGGCGCGAGAACGAGACAGCGCCATACCACAATTTGTTGCACTATTTTCCGTCCCACTCTTTCGCCAATATATGACCTATTTTTATGCCGCTTTCCCTATATTAATTCAGCCTAAGTAATTAGGTGAAAAGTTCGGTTGGCGCGATGTAATCTAAACAGTGGTTCGGTTATAATGATGTGTTTGTTTTTTTTCTGTATTTAGTTTAAGTGTTACGGTTGAACTGCTGAACTATTTCGCGACATCATGAGCGGAATAGAGCCTTTTCACCTTTCCGAATTCGCTCGAAATCGTAGATTGAATAATGATGATGTTAACAATTTTCTTTCGCGTCTTAGAATAATCTACATTTTCGAATGTAGAATTGTTTAATTAATTATCTGTATTATTTAGCGCCAATGATAACTTAACTTATATTAATGATGACTCAATTCGTCTTTCAATACAAAAAAAAATTACTTTTCATAAAGTCTCATTAAATAACCCCGAACAATCACCAGTTCTCAGTAATCACCAAAGCGAGCAACAATTGTCGGTTGTATAGTAAATCAAGGGATTACCGGTGGCCAGCGATTCGACACACCTGCACCTTGCCGCTCACACGAATAAATACCGAGGATTAGCACCGCGTTAATTGGACTTATTTTATACGTTATACATAATGTTAGAATATTATGTCATTTTGTATATATTTTATTATTATTAGAGCACATGATTATAATCTCTGTTTATTCTACATGCTACTATTACGTACTATAAAAGTGATTTTGTGCAACGGTGCCTAGATTTTTTTCTGTAAAAAAAACGTTACCGTTAAATTTTCTCCTGTGTCGCGGCTGCGTTTATAAACATACAAGTTCACATACACAATGACACCTAGACCCGAAACAACAATTGTGGATCACACAAAGTGTTGTTCCGTGCGGGAATCGAATTCGCGACACGTTGCACGGCAGCCGGTTGCCCAACCACCGAACCAACCGTCAAGATATACTTTCATTACGTTTACAAAAAGTACTAACATAATTTGCTATAATGCTAAAGCTTGTACCCATTCAGAATTAAGTGGAATGAACCTCAAAACATAGATAGCCAATGTCTTTATGAGATTGGGTAGCGACTCTAAAGACCAAATTTGATTTGAAAGTATAAATAAACGTTATTATTTACCGAAAAATAATGTACTGCATTATATAAGTTCATACTGTAGTAAACAAGAAGCAATCACTAACATCTACATTATTTTTACAATCACCAAATATTTTTAGGTCAAACATAAAATTAATGGTTCCAAACAATGCAACTACATCACTCCGGACATTATCCGAGTTTTTATTACTCCGCGTACAGTTCGCACACTTTATTTATGAATGCACAAAATTAAATATTCACATAAAACGTAATCACTTTTATGGGTCACTTATTCATTCATTATTGGATACTGCAGTATGTTACAATTATTGGATTATGATAGGATAAAAGCCTAGATTTTATGCAATGGATAGTTTTACCCATTATGCGTTTACTATGCTAAATAAATTAGTATACAATCAAAATTATGTTAATAATGCTGAAATGTACTTTAGATCACCAAATGGTTATTAAAGGTTATTATGTTCGCCTATATTCGTATTAGATTCTATATAAGTAATACACAAAGTCACCAATGTAGTTAGTCAAATGAATTATGATTGCCCATGGGATTAATCCTATAATTAAAGTCGTGTGCAATGAAAAGTCGGTGTAAATAGTTTGCATATACAATGAAACGTTATGAGCTTATAATTTTTTATGTCAGTATGCATATATCACTTTTAAGACCTAAGTTGTATATGATGGACTCTTTGCAATTCCAACGGATTAAAAATATTTGGTATACACACTCAAAAATCTAAACTCTATCTCATCACCATTCCTATTAAAATTTAATTAACAAAAAAAAACGCAAAAAAGCTGAACGAAGAAAAACAAAAGATAGTATCACGAATGTTGTCACAAATCAGGGGCGCCGTAAATGAGTACAATACTTTACCGGGAGGCGATAACGAAAGAGGTTCACAAGAGAACGGAACTCCAAATAATTGAATCTTGAGAAACAATGCGACGACACTGGATTGTAATAGGGTTACAGCATGAGTAATTAGGTGAACGAATTTTGTGTTTAATATACCTAAGTGTGTGTTTGATATTAGTAGAGAATCGATTATAAAAGTTTTTTTTTTCTCAATTTATGATTTATCTTTGACATGTGGTGCGTTTGCATTTATATATGATCATGATACATAAATATAGCAAGATAAACATTAAATTAATTATAAACTTGTCAGATATCAGAATTCTTAGAAAAAATTGTTACATCTTTTACTTTTAAAGAAAACTTATAATTTATTAAATAAGCAAAACTTACTAAATACTACATAACATCACCTTTATCCCCGTAGGGATATAATCTAACACTCACTTTTCACTATTTATGTTATGAGTGCCATGTAATAGGGGGTGAGCCTATTGTCATACACCGGGCACATTCCCAGAATCCTTGCGACTACTACTGAGATTTTTTTAAAAGCTAGGGGTCTCGGGTTCGATTTCTTAGACTATACTAGTCTAGGAAATCGAACCCGAGACCCCCTTGCTACTACTTACTTGATACTACTCCACATCTTAGCTTTTTCTACATTTGCGCACGCTTTACGAGTACTACACACGTTAACGTCAATAAATATTGTAACATGTTGTAATAAACAACTTTAAGAATGAATAACTTCCTACAAGTGCAAATACCTCTAATATCTTATAGTTCCTATTTCATTAATCCGATTCGTAGGACCAGGAAAGGACCAAAAATATGACAGTAATTTGAAACAAAGAACCATGATGAAATCTGTTTTTTTTTTAATATTATAGATTATTTCTCCACGGACTCTAGGTCCGTGCCCTTGTCATACAGTTTTTTAATTATAATAAATCTAGTCAATTTTTATAAAGTAAAGAGGGAACCTAGTTACACACTACAATTAACTACATCTATAATTATTACCAAAAGTATAGGTTACATAATAATTAGGCACTATTTATTTATTTCTATTTCAAAGGCTTTATGAAACCAGCCCACCAACAAGATGGGAGAGCCGACCTGACCCAGCAGAAGGCACCCGTTCACGAGTAAGACGTGTGTGTCAGCAATTGGTCCGGTCAACCTTTTTATTGGGAACGGAACAACCCACCACACAGCGCCACCGACTGTAGGACATTTATGTGTGCATGACGCCTCAACCCTTGCCACGTGGGCCGATTCCAATAAAGCGTACAATAGTCCAAAGTCAATTGGTTATATTCTATTTCTACATGTTTCTGCACAAACATTTCCTCATGTTGCATTCGTTTCATCACAAGCAACACTCCCCGCCCAAGAGAGCACCCATGACTGCCGCGTCCCTGTGTTTGATTTTCAGCCATTTTCAGGTTGTAGTCCTTAATACCTTGCTCACCCTCATCAGCCGCCTTCCTGATTAGTTTGCTTATCGCGTCTTCACTGTTGTCTGTGTAATATATGCAACCATGCGTGTGACGCGATATTGCTACTACCGCGTGTGGTACGCTGTCATGTATTTGATGTTTCTTTGTGTTGTCAACACAGCAGTGTTGACAACAATCACATTCGCACACAAAAGTCCCTGTGCCTCGTGTATCGTGAGCACGCGTGATCCCACGGTCGACCCGTATCCCTGGTTCTTAAGGGATTCCTTCTCTGCCTGAGTGTGTACCAGGTATAAAGTGTCGGGGAGTGACTTTGGAATCATCGCCCCCGAGAACCTTTTTATCTCGAGGGATCTCACGAACGACCTGGACGAGTATATGCCACTGTAAACTGTGCTGAGGGCATACGCCACATCCATTGGATTTCTGTTGGTACACATCAATTCCTGGCTTATGGGCGTATGGGATGAAATCTGTTACATCTCATGTAATAAACAATAGACCACTTCTGTAGATGATGAACAAGTAGATAGTGATACTGCAAGCCAACCTGCATATCATAATTTATCAACAAATTTTCATTAACAGTATTTTTTTTAAACATTGCCCCACACTAAGATTATCTCTTGTGTCGTGGGTGCGTTTACAAACATATAGTGTGTATTCACATACACATGACACCCAGACTCGAAACAATAATTTGTGAATTACACAAAGAGTTGTTCCGTGCGGGAATAGAACCCGCGACACGTTGTGCGGCAGCCGGTTGCCCAGCCACCGCACCACATCAACCATGTAGTCATTTAGTATTATTGAATTGGTCAATATTATATAGTCAATTGTTTTTTGACCGTTGTGACTGTTCATTTAAATAAATAAATTTAAAGAAATCGAATGTGTTATTTTAATTTGTCCAATGGAACCCAGAAACACAAACACTCGTCACAAAAATTCGATTCACAAGAAACTAAAACGTACTTCAAAATACTGGCTGACTTTCACATCCTAAAGAGTACAATAAACTGCATCGTAGTTTAAAAAAAATTCGACAAAATTTTCGCTGTTTTTAGAACGTACTCAGCATTAATTTATTAAGTACCTACATTGCATGTTTCAAAAATAGCTCGTAAAGCACCCATAGGAATTTTAATTACCACAAACTGTTAGTTCCTTGTATTTATTTTGGTTTTCATTGACATGCAAATGTACTTGGAAACATGTTAAACCGGAGTTTAACATTTTTATCTAATTTCGTTTACTTCTCTATACCTATGTACCTGCATTTATATAAAAAAATATAAAATTAGTAAAAAATTGTTGTTTTTCTTTTGGTATGGTACATCAATTTTATAAAAAAAACTGTACATTAATTTTTAAAACACTAAATATTTAAATAGGTATCATGTTCATTTGCTTGTTTTGCAGACATTATAAAACAAATTGAACAGAATAAAATACGATTTTCCTTCCTACTTCCCTCACAATACGAAATAGAATAATAAAAATCATTTCCACAATAAAATTGATGCACCTACAATCCACATTCAAAACACACAATCCAAAAACTGACCTACCATCCCACTTGTCCCGTATTCATTGGGTCATGCAAAAACAAGCACAAACTCCCCCAAAAAGTACTGCACTATAAAGGCCCACGTCAACATGACCAAAAACCTACCCCTTTAATTTATGGTAGCGGTAGCTTTGTATACACGACGTGTGGGAAATTATTTCCTGTTTCGCCGTGTACGGTGATGTTTGTGGCCCTATAGTGCAACCGCAGCCTAATGTGAACTGGTCCTTTTTTATTCTAGTGTTATTTGTGCTTGTTCTGGCTTATAGTACGATGTGACAAACTTTTTGCTGCTTTCATCGAGTGGTAGTAGGAGGAAGTCTTCGTTTCCATTGTATTAATGAAGTTTCTTAAATTTAAAAGATAATTTGATTTGATCATTTTCATCTATAAATGAAAAGCTGAATCTTCACTGAATAGTTAGACACTACTACTATAGTAAGCAATTAATAGGAAAAGCATAGGTTGGACCACATCAGGCCTAATTGAACCAACTTATAATAGTTTTCAAAAATAATAACACATAAACTTGGTCCTTTGAGTCGAACAACCATTAACCAATCACACTCTCACAAGAACCAAAAATCACATTGAACCAATTACAAGCATGGAACATTTAATTAGTACAAAATTCAATTTCTCAGTACATTGACTGCGCTATGTAAAGCGTCTCTAGCCAGAGCCGTATTAGTACTTAAGGTAAACTAGACAAGTAGCTGGGGCGCCAGGTTGCAAAGGGGCGCCGCGAGACGCGCATACCAGTTGGGTATAGAGTAACGGTGGCGACAAAAAAAATGAGGTGCTTGCCCAGGGCGCTCCATAGATTTAATCCAACTCTGTCTCTAGCAGAGCTCAAAGGAGCGTTCAATGCAAATGGGTTGCACTCACGGCGGAGTGAATGAGTAATGTAAACGCTTAGAAAGTGTTGGCGAAGGGGAGTGAAGGGGTTTCTTGCGAGTCAAATTAAACTACATATATGCAGCTCCAGGCTCAAAGCGTAAATATGTGCATATTGTTGAAACATTTAGTTTTTATGTACCTCAGAGTAAAAAGTGTGGATTTTTTTTTTCGGTTTTTCGTTAGAGGATTACTTTCGTTTCAAAATCGTAGCATTTTATTAACCAAGTTCTATACATAATTATGTAAGTTTTTCAAAATGATTGAATTTTAACTAATTTTAGTGAACTTATAAATAGAATGCTCTTTACAAAATATTCACTAGGAATACCGAGACATGAATCTAATTAGTTTCGAAAGAAAAAACAGTCTCATTGTCGATGTTTGCAAAACTGTTAAGATCTACATACTTTACTTATTGGGAATTTCAAAATATATGATAAGTCACCCATCCATATTGTGACTTCATCAATGTAGATTTATTTTAAACATATAGCAATTTTCCTATAAAAGTACAAAGCAAGTACAATTTCCATCACACGATATTCCAAACTTATCAAAAATAAAATATTGAATTGAACATTGTACACACGGCCACACATCAATCTATACAAAACCAGTTTATCCTGGTGTGGCTTCGCATCATCTTTCCGCACATTTAACGTTCAGTTTATACTGGTTATGTAAAGCTCGATGTGTAGTATAGTAGCAACCAATCACTTAGGAGCTGTACTTGCAAGCCTTCCCGGACCCCTACAATAGTGGGGGAAGAAGAATATGTGTATAATGTAGGACGTCGTGGTGGCCCGGAGGTTTAAGACGCCCACTTCTCATGCATGAGGGTGCGGGTTCGAAACCTACCAACGGCAAGTACCAATGTGACTTTTTCCGAGTTATATGTACTTTCTAAGATTATTTAGACACCACTGACAAACGGTGAAGGAAAAACATCGTGAGGAAACCTGGACTTATAATTTCTAATTATAAGTTTGAAATCGCCAACCCGCATTGAGCAAGCGTGGTGATTAATGCTCTAACCTTCTCCGTGTGAGAAGAGGCTTTGCTCAGCAGTGGGCATTTATAGGCTGTTGATGATGATGAAGAATATGTGATGCACTTAACTTCAAAATACATTTGCACACTATTCACATCGGCTTTACATGGAACAGATGTAAAATATCTATCGTGTAGACGTAAGTTTATTTATGTTGTTAATGATTAGGAAAGAAGGAACATCATTAACATAACATCACACCTTTTATCCCCGAAGGGGTAGGCAGAGGTGCACATTACGGCACTTATTACCACTGTACCATGTAATACCCACTTTTCACAATTTTATGTAATGAGTCCCATGTAATAGAGGGTGAGCCTATTGCCATATACCGGGCACTTTGTCAGCCTCGTAGGGCAATCACAATCATAATATATTAACAATATACTATATAAAATTGTATTTTGCACACAAATTCTAGATTTTTTCAGTTGTATAGCAATAAATGTGTCACTAATGACAATAAAATGTCGTGGTGGCCCGGGGGTTTACGATGCCCGCTTCTCATGCATCAGAGTGCGGGTTCGAAATCTACCAACGGCAAGTACCAATGTGACTTTTTCCGAGTTATATGTATGTACTTTCTAAGATTATTGAAACACCATTTACAAACGATGAAGGAAAAACGTCGTGAGAAAATCTGGGCTTATAATTTATAATTTTAAGTTTGAAATCGCCAACCCGCATTGAGCAAGCGTGGTGATTAATGCTAAAACCTTCTCCGTGTGAGAAGAGGCTTTACTCAGCAGTGGGCATTTATATGCTGTAGATGTAATATCAATAAATATGTACATGACTAGCGGACTGTGATTAAATCTCATTGTAGGTAGTATAGTAATCTCTTATACGTAGTTATTGTAAGCATCCTATTATGTACCTATTACAATGAACATAAATGCCGACTAAACTTCCTTACATATCCATACCAAACTCCCAATATCTCATAGATACGATCGTACAATGATCCCATGACACATTGACAGGTTCCGACCTCGATTTGATTAGCAAATTTCAACCCTATTTACACTACATTGGGATGTGGTCAGTACTACAATCCTTTGAATAGGAGTAGCCACAGAAAGCTCGGCGCAGTGCACCATCCATTAAAGTTAAGGTGTTGTCACCGTACTTACACAATGCGTACGGTTAATACTAGAATATTAATACTAAGGACTAAAATGTTGCAATAGGAAGTATAATAAACTTAAGGTTCTTGTGTTGGTATCAGCATCCGAAATAACTTCACTAGAAGTTTAACCGACATACTGAAATTATTTATTTACATTCATACGGTTAAAAGTGCACTATTCTAATTGAAATAAATGATTTTGACTTTGACTTCGCTGTCTAGCTTAAAAACGCTTTTTTTGTGTGCGGAAAATCATCCAATGACTTCTCCCGCCCGAGTGAAGCGAGAGGGAGTGTCAAACTCTTACTGACTAAAACCACCCTGTTCGTACTACTTTAAGTCCTCCGCAGCTCTATCTTTAAAAGTATAGGTTTAATATTATATATGTAATTCGTATTTTTTATACGAAAGTATTCAATGATTTGTATTCTAACAACTGCAAGTAATAAAAAAGTACAACTGAGCACGAGATAGGTATACCTCTAATTTTAATCATCAGACTAGACAAAATAAAAAAAATGCGAAGATTAAAAACCTTAAGTACCTTATACCACAAATCGACAGCGAAGTATTCTTTAAGTACCTCTAACAAAACTCTACTTTAAACAATTAACTGGATACTAGACTTATTTTTTATCAAATCGGACTTTAATAAAAAGGTACTCCATAAAACTACTCCACTCTTCAAAATAATTCCCATCTTATATCATTTGCAGTAGGCGCCTAAAGCCCGGGCCGTCTATTGTTCGAAGTTGACACTTTTCTAGGTCCAGAGGTCAATTGCAGCGTGGCCAGGTCACGGTACCTTCTTCTATGTCTCGCTGAAGAAACTGTGCTATCATAGCCGAAGACATTATTGAAAAAATGTGTTTTTAATAACAAAGTATTATGTTCTCATAGTTTATAGAGCAGTTAATTTTGCCAGCGAAAAAATATAATTAATAATGGAATTATAATGGTGAAGTGACTGCCAAATGTAACATACTGTAGACTCAAACTTAGACAATGTTAAGACAGAGTTTTAGCATAAAACAACTAAACATACTTAGCACAAGTAATTGTAGAATAGAATACTATTGAGACGTGTGGTTTTTGTGAAGTTGTGCGATAGTCAGGTAACGATAAAAAATAATCTTGTCTTTGTCTCTTTTTGTCCTTAATAGTCACTTAATTTTTATCATTTTTAACTTTTATGTTAATACTAAATTAATATTTTAATTTAAGAGCAATTTCCGTGTATCAATTCAAAAAACTTAGACCATCTCCTCTCCAATCCCAACGTACACTATCGCACAACTCCACAAACACACGTGTTTTACCTATTCGAATATTGCAGTCGATGACTTAAACTACTGTAGACCATTTCTCTGAAACGCTATAAAATAAAAATTATAAAATGTTTCCACCTCAAGCTCCGAGGTAAAAATATATTAAGTAATGAAACAGTTTTAAGTTAAATAGTACCTAAGTTGAACATTCAATGATTGCACGGTTCAAACGTAGCCAGTCGACTGCTGACCCATTTCAGCAGTTAACTTTTTAAATACGGCTGACCTGATACCGGTTCAGCTCCCTTTGAAAGGCAATTAATTTTAGACGACGTATTATACAAAATATCATTGCATTTTACGTATGAACTAAATAACGTCGATGGAAATTAAAACGTGAAGATGAACAGATGAAGTTGTAAAATATTACTCATCCAAGCGGAAGACCTAATCTGGCTACATCAACAAAATTGCAATAGTTGCAGTTCTGCCAAGAAACAGTAATAATAAATCACGAAAACATACAGCTTCATCAGCACAAAATCACAAAAACTATCTCCATTAAAACACAAAACCAGCACAATCTCAAAAAACACTCAAAACTCAAGACTCTAACACAAAAAAGTCTCTTATAAACGGAACAGAAAAAAAAACATCATGAAAATGGCCGCTTACACGGGCGGAGCAACACCGCGTTGCACGATTGCAATGCATCGGTCATCGACCTCGGTCAGTAGGTCGCCGCCGCCGCCGCAGGACACTGCAACCCCCTTCCGTACTTGAACTTTCCGATTGACGGGGCTGTATAACTAGGTGAACGTTTGTAGGGAATCAAAAGGGATGTTCGTGGAATTGAGCGCTGGAACAACGTTATAGTAAATAGTAGTTTACGTTGCGTTGAGTGAAGCTTGCAACAACGTTTCGAATTATTTTTAAAGTGATTGTTTTGTTTATGTTGTGTGTTTTTGTTATTCATGTAGATGTTCATTTTTGTTTTGTTTGATTGTTCATTAATTCGATTTCGTTTAAAGCCTACTTGAATACATTTTTCTATTAAACAAAAGTTTATAAAAAAAATATTATAGATAATTAACACAGCTTTTCCTTTTTATTCTCTTTTAATATCACTGTTTTTTTATTTTGCTTACTAACAGAATACTATATTTTGATAATTCAAGGTCTGCACTATTACTCAAAATCTATTAATATTCTAAACATGTTAAGGTAACTTAATTACAACTTCACAATTTATATCCACTACTTACTTAACGAAAAATTACGAGGTACACACGTAAATATACTGAGAAAAGCTATACTAGGTAGTTTCGAGCCACAGACGGACTCTTCTTCATGAGCAGCGTGCTCGGTTGCGGCGATGTCGCGCAGCCTACTGCTCACTTTTTATCGTTCATGCTGCTTACGAGGAAAAGTCCCTCGGTGACTCGAATCTAGTGGAGCTTTTCTCAGTACATTTACGTAAGTAACTCATATTTTTAGGTAATTTAACATGTGTCACGATAGTTATTATAAAAACATACTTTACTTACCTTAGGAAAACATTAATATTTATCAAACAATAAAACATACATCGATCGAATCGACATCCAATACCTTATTTAAACATTCAGGTAAATTACTCCATGCACAACATAACGAAGTTACTGAGCACTCATCTGTTGTATTTATTAATTATTGGATGATATCCCTTACTCCTCAACTATACGATTGACAGGAAATCGGGTTAGTGTTGCATCCTCGCGTCTCGTATGCTTATTTAATTGGCTGTGTATAATATTATTAACCCGTTGATAACATAACATCACGCCTTTTTATCCCCGAAGGGGTAGGCAGAGGTGCACATTACGGCACTTAATGCCACTGTACAATGTAACACCCACTTTTCACTATTTATGTTACGAGTCCCATGTAATAGGGGGTGAGCCTATTGCCATATACCGGGCACATTTCCAGACTCCGTGCTACTACTGAGAATGTTTTAAAAACCCAGTAATACTTTGCCCGACCCGGGAATCGAACCCGAGACCCCTTGCCCGGCAGTCGCACTTGCGACCACTCGGCCAACGAGGCAGTCCCGTTGATATCCATCCCCTAAATTTGGTCATACAAAAGTATTCTCTAAACATTAGAAATAAGGTCTATAATGTAATGTAATATTAGTGGAAAGCGGTCACCGGTGACCGCTTGGGGATTCATAGGTAATAGTTCCTATAATTTATTCTGTAGGTGAAGTTGTAGCTAATGTGAAGTATTTTGTTTTACTTTTTTATTACCAGCTTCTATGTATGCCTCCAGAAACAAAGGTGATTTGTTTGAATTTTTATTTTATTTTTCATTTGTTTCCACAGTAAAGTAAGTAAATGCAGTTACAAAAAAAACCTAAGTAACAAAAAAATGTGTTTTCAAAATTACTTTTTGTCATTAATTTTTTTACTATATGTTGCCCGCGACTTCGTTCTCGTCGAATATGAATTTTAAAACATAATTTCTTTTTATAATCAATTTTCAAATATAAAAGTAGCCTATGTCACTCCTTAGTCCATCAGCTACGTGTCAATAAAAGCTTGCAAAATCAGTCAAGCCATTCCAGAGATTAGCCAGTACAAACAGATAGACAAAAATTGTGTATTATGTTATTTTGGTATGTGTATCGTATGTATAGTACCTCTATATTCATATGCATGTTGTAAAAAGAGATTATTTTAATATTACAAACTGACACTCAAATTCATTTATCTGTATAGATAATATTATGATTTCCGGAATTGTAGTCTGTCGGATATAAGTAGGCCTACAATATCAAGAAGCTGCAAGTAAACTTTGTACTAAAATTTTTATCTGAAAGAATTGATTATTTATTTATTTATTTATTTATTTATTTATTGCAAAATGTATATACATAGTGGTATTATACTACTAATACAGTACATCACCCTGTTAGGGCGCAGCAATTTAACTTATAAATAATAACTAAATAATCATATAATATATTATGTACTTATTCTATTCATTATTAACTTAATTACTCACTATAAACTTATTACTATTAAAAAAAATTTTTACTTATACCTCTATACCTATATGATACAATTATATTATTTTATACATTATTTATAAGACATTTTAATTATAAACATTACAAATAATTTAAAGTAGCAACATTACTGAAATTGGGGAGAATTGAAATTATCACATTAAGTTAGAAACTATAATTACATATTAAAAATAAAATATTGCAGGCATTGCAGGTAATTCAAACTCCGTTTGACTACCACGACATAAAAATGCAGATATAATTTTGAGTATCTTTTCTACTTTATTGTAAAGTAAACATAATCAAACTTCATTTATTACACGCATACATATAACTAACAATGTTTAACCACTAATTATTATGAACAATTTGCGTAATGGACTGTAGTCGTACGCAACAGTATTGCGTGACAACTATACGTTTATGCTCCCGTAGGAGCCCTGAAGAATTGTGAACTCATGCCGGTGTAATGGATTGCCATCGATGCGATGGAGCGAAAGTTTTTACTTGAATTACTGGTAAACTGACTACCTCGTTTGTTTAGCAGTTGCAAAAATCACCTGATTTGGTATTTAGATAGACTCTGTACCTATTACTATTGTTTATAGTACGCGCATTTTGTGTGGTATCAAGATTATTTTACAGGTATTGTATTATTATGTTGTTGTTAATTAATCGAGATAGTTATTGTAGAAAAATAATGGAAGTATACAATCAATTACAAAAAAGTTTATCATCCTCATCATCATCAGCTGGTAGTCGGTAAACGAGCAGACGGATCACCTGATGATAAGCAATCGGCGTCGCCCATGGACACCTGGAACACCAAAGGTGCTTTTGGATATTAGAAATTTGAGGATGATTAGTGTTTTAGGGATTGTGGATTGGGGTGGGTGGAAATTTGGCCTCCGTTAACCTCACTCATTCGGAGTCGCGGAGAAACTAGCGGGTAACCGGGGCTCCGGCTCGACGTTCAGGAGAAGGAACGGGGTGGTTTTTAGTCAGTGAGAATCTGACACTCCCTCCCGCCTCACCCAGGCGGGAGCAGTCATTCGATGATTTCCCCCTTAAAAAAAAATCTTCACTCATAAGACGAAACACAACGCTAGTGTCGTTTTACGTCGGTTTTCTATTAGGCCGTGGTATAACTCCGGTTGAGCCGGCCCATTCGTGCCAAAGCATGGATCTCCCACACATAAGCATAGTGGTAAATTGTACCCCTTTTTAAATCAACATCACATCAACTCTCATAAGACACACAACAGTAACAAAACCTTTTCTCTAAGATTGCACATAGTGTAAGAACAAAGCAGAAACATACAGTACCCTAAAAAGCAGTCCAATACAGCCTACATGAACAAAGAGTTGCTTGCAAAGTGCAATATTCGTTGTACACAGATCTCCGAAATGCAACGTGGACGGTAAAAATATTTTATGGTACTGTAACTTCTTGTTTTCTAAAATGTTATGTAGAGGTACATTGATGGTTATGATTGTGTTTGTGTAGAAGATGTGTGAATTGGATGTGGAATGTATTGTAAAACGCGAGTCATGGTGTTGTTGTTGTTCGAATTTTGTGTCTAAAATGTAACGTAACTGTGAAATGGAATTAAATTTATATTAAAACTAGTAACCAGCAAAATTCCTTGATTTTATTCATATGTATGCTTAAGCAGATTGTTTGAGTAGATAAAAAGTAAACAAGTAATAAACCAACTTACTTTAATATTTAGAGATAATAAACTTGTATTTGTCAACTGAATCATTGACAGTTAATAATACACTAAAATAACAATATTATTATACAACTTCAAATTAAATAAAACAGCAAATAAAAAAAAGATAAAAGAAAAACGAATTTCCGACTGATAGACGTCAAAGAATTCATCCTGTCATCCATGTCCTATCAATGTCGCAATGTTGTTGAAATAAAAATATATTTACTCAAAAGTTCAAATATCATACCAAATACTTTAATAGAACTTGAAACTTTTTTTTAATTGAAAAGAACTTTGAGGCTCTATGTAATGTAAACTGGGACCCCTTTAAATCGTGCTGCATGGCTCGCGTCTAACAGGGTACGTTTGTGACCCGCTCTACTTTAGCTCAGCGCTGGTCAAGTACCTCAAGGAAGTTCAAGATTTGGAATACTGGTATAATTTACGATGAAATAGAGACTGCGTCGTTGGCCGAGTGTTCGCAAGTGCGACTGCCGGGCAAGGGGTCTCGGGTTCGATACAGGTTAAAAATCTTTGTAATAGCACGGAGGCTGGAATTGTGCCCGGTATATGGTAATAGGTTCACCCCCTATTACATGGGACTCATAACGTAAATAGTGAAAAGTGCCTCTTCGGGTCGGGGATAAAAAGCGTGATGTTATGTTATATAAATAGAGAACCTCAACGATTGAGATAGTTGAGAATTATGTAGCAATGAACTCTTGCTTCTTATTTGAAAAATCTGCATTTGAGTTCATTGTACCTAGGTACTACTGGTTCGGCTTAGAGAGAATTACCGAATGAAAAAAGTATTATTGCACTTTTAAATTTTTTCTGTACTAACATATAGTCTGGTGTTGTATGGCAGGTTTATATTTTGTCACACAACTATTAGAAAATAATAAAACACTATTTCCCTGTTCGTTAAAATCAAAGTCTAATATTTGTTTATCTGATCTTTATCATCTAAATCAAACACAGGATTTTTTATAAAACCGCACTAAAGTGACGAATCATCGTTATTTTTATAAACTCCCCAATATTTTTAGCTAGATACTTCATATTCAGTGATTATCTAACTTCATATTGTCCGATAACGATGTCCTATTAATTCAAAATAATGATAGCGAGCACTGATTAATCTGAACATCATTTTTAGTATGAAACATAAAGTAATTATGGCCAAAGGTCAAACAACACTGTGTGGCTGATTACTTTTTTTCTAGAAACCAGTATAATTTGGTATGAATCAAAAAAGTCTTCCTCGTATATTGGATAATATTTCCAAGTATTTACATTTTGCAGAAATAATGAATTGACTCACTTTTCCACTAGATTGGTACTGAAAAAACTAGTCTGTTCGGTATAGATCTGTGGGTACGTCACTATTCAAGTAATTGTTCAATCGTTAATGCAACGAGTTCAGAGTCAGTCGCTTAATAAGACAACTACTCCTATAGTAATGTTATTTACATTGAAGAATATGCTATAGCAGTACTCACATCACACGGGCTAAAAATGCGTACAATAATAATAAATGGAATACCAATAATACTAATGCAATAAGTGACGGTGACTGTGATTTTGTGGTAAATGTCTCTATTTCCTTAATATTTGAGGCAAAATTATACGTTATGTTTAAGTTTTTATGTTCTAGAAAAGGGCACATTGAACAACTACATATCTCAGTATTAAAACGATGCTGCAAGCATTATTTAGTTTTCTTTTTAATTATTGTAATTTATTTACGAAAACTATTACGAAATACTGATCTTCAGCTTTCAAACGATAGATAATACTTGCATACCAGGTCAGATGCTGGCAATTTATACCTATTAGTTGAAGCCTTAAAAGTAGCGATTGTTGCAATGCTTCGTTCGCGCATTATATCACATGCACAGTAAAGTAGGTGACGGCTAGCAGTGTTCTAATACTTTGTTAAAGATACTTGTGTCTTTTATAATAACTATCATAATACATGCTGAATTGACTAAAAATTAGTTACTCTTAGTAAACGAGTTACTCACGTATATATGCTGACAATAGTTCTACTAGTTTGGAGCTAGTAGGAAACTCATAAGGAAGAGTCTTTCTGTGACTCGAAACTAGTAGAGCTTTTCTCTGTATATTAACATGAGTAATAACGTGACTCGTACTTTTTAGTTATATTAAGTTTGTTTAAAATTAAATGCAATGAAATTAAACATCGTTTTGTTTGCTTGAACGAATTATGCAAAGATGCTAAAATAAAAGTAACGTCCATTTTTCATAAGTTCTGTATTCACCTATAAAAACAGGCGGTGAGTACTTTAATAGAAAATTGCTTCCACCATCATTAGTTTTTTTAAAATAAGTAACTACTAAAATACAATTACAAAGGCTACTTAACCTTTTTTTTAGTAAACTCTTCAAACTTCCTTGTGCGTACTGCTAAAGAGTAGAATTCTTTGTCAGAGTCTGTATTTCCTGAAGGGTATAACCTGGGAGTCTTCAAGGCCCGAGTGAATAGGTTGCTTATGGGACGACGTGCTCCATCACAGACTGCATCATCGCATACCACCAGGCGAGAAAGTGGTCAAACGTGGCCCATCAAATATATAAAAAAAACTCTATGATAACCAACGTTATTAAGTCAAAAATCTGTTCCTTCCTTTTTTTGAAATTTAGCTTAAAATTTTGATTCACAACATCGCTTCGAGATACGTAATTTAAAACCGAGTTTCAAATGAAAACTGAGAACAAATGAGAAGCATAATTTATAATGTTCCTCGTGCGTATCCTTTTCAGCAAAAATAGGTTACTATGTGACTCGGAAAATATTTTCTCGACACATTTGAAGAGAAATTTATATGAAATGCAGCGATAGAATTATTTATTTATAAGTTTCAACAACGAATGTTTTATTTTGCATAATAAGACAAGAACACACAAGATAAGAATAATTTATATTTCGTAGCACAGGAGTTTGTTATTAGTTTACTAGTATAAAATATGTATTGCATGTATAGTTCGTAGCACAGGAGCTCGTAGCACGTAGCAATTAATTCGTAGCACAAAAAGACAAAGTTCTTCCTTTTTTTAAGACGTTGCCTCACACAAGTTTTATTATTTTACTATTATATTTCTGTCTCGTGGGTACGTTTAGACACATACAATTACAAGTACATTTAATTATTTATTAGCTCTTATTATATAGACAACAACGCATAGTTCTTTTTTCGTAACACTAGGGTTGTAGCGCACAGCCCGTAGTTCGTGACACAAGAAGATGTACCGAAAAGCCTATTAATACCTATGTAGCAAAGAAAGTCGTAGCCCATGATGTTGGCTCGTAGCACAGCAAGGGTTATGTAGAGTGGCATACAGTTCGGACTTCGTAGCTCTGTGGTTGTAGCGCACATCCCCGTGGTTCGTAGCACTAGGAGTACATCTCCTACGCTACGAGCCACGGGCGCGCGGTACACCGCGTAGTAATTATTTCGTAGCACAGAAAATCGTAGCGCATAGTTATTAGCTCGTAGTACAGTAGGGGAAGTCGCCCATGCTTGCTACTTCGTAGCACAAGTGCTTGTCTAGGCTTATTAGTTAATAGAACTGAGATGGCAATGCGTAGCGTAACACAAGGGTGTACATAGTCTGTATACAAGAACATGTAGTAGACGTAGTATTTATTTCCTTCGTAGCAAAGCGATTCTCGTAGCCTGTAGTTCGTAGCATAGAAGCTTATATTGCGTAGTCATTATTTCTAGTCCATAGTCTTTTACTATCCAACATACAACCCCTTGGTAGTAGAGCTTTGTTTATAGTTCGTTATGCGTTCGTATCAGGTATTAGAACACAGATTATGATGATTCCCCGGGCTCGTAGTGTAGTTGTAAGTTCGTACTACGTAATAATTATTTCCTAGCAACGACCACTTATTTAAATGCATATTGGAAGACATTTAATCCTGTACATAAAATTTATAATACTTACAAATATTCGAAAATATTAATATAAACTTTATGTAAAAGGCTTATAAACAAAAATAAGGTTTTTTACGTTTAGTATTACAAAATTTTTTATTACATGGGACTCATAACAACTAGTGAAATGTGGGTGTTACATTGTACTGTGGTAGAATGTGCACCTCTGCCTACCCCTTCGGGGATAAAAGGCGTGATGTTATGTATGTATGTATGTTTTACAAAATTAACTTTACATTGTAGCAACAGACATTTTGTAGTTTGACGTAAGATGAGGAATCGGGCCAGCTCGTGCTGCCCAATGCAATAGACAACGAAAGCCCAAAGGCAAAGTTCCAAAGAACACGGTGCAAACAATGTCAACTAACTTTGATAACTTGGGCTCAAAACGTAGATAATAGACGGTAGCTTTTTGGTACATTATCTATTAATGGCGTTTGCTACTAAATTGTATCTTTGACCTAATATTGTATCGTAGGAACTGGTGACAAAGTGAGGTAAACAATTTTATAGTGTACGTTATTTTTTTTTATAAAAACAGCATTATTTACTTATACATCCTTCTACTATCGTAACATCATATTACAACAAATCAACACTAAATAATAATTTTCCTTCATCTGCATTCATCAATTTCTTGCCTTATTGACCAATATTACTTTCTACTGCTCACCCAGTACACTCATCATACATAACAGAACCTACTTACCTACATAATAAAGTCCTAAATTAATTACGCATCGTAATGTTTACAGTAGGTGGTCAGACGAGTGATGAGACCTTGACAAATGTCAAACATAACAGCTTTTCTTTCTTATAACAAGTAAACACCTTCAAATTTCTTCGAAGACTTACTTGCAATCTTCCATCGAAGTGAATCAGATTTACTCGAACTCCGATGTAATTTAGATATCTTAGGTTGACATGATGTAGTGACGTCAAGTGTATATATTAAGGACGCACTTGACTTTAAATATGGAATATCATTTGGTGGTAAGGTGCACTTAATAGAATAATAATATGTATATCGTATATGTATATATATTATATATGCATACAAACCTTCAACAGTAGTGTTTCTGGGGTTACAAAATCTAAGAACCTAACTTTTTTGCTTCGAACTCGTAATACCACCTTGTTTTTAGGAGCTGAACTCACTTGTAAGCAGCCTGACAAAGATTGCTAGATATCAAACCTGATAGCTTTTCTATTTGTGAACAAGTAACCTTTAGATTTTCGCAGAAGACTTACTTGCTATCTTTAGGTAAAATGAATCAGCTTTACCTAGAGATTCGCTTTAGCTGTATTGTCTTGAATAAAAATGACATTCGATCTGATTCCCGGTAGGATAGAAAGTGGGGTACTTACGATATATAGGTAGAGAAAATATTCTTCTGCATATAATACTGTTAGTAGTACTTTGAGGTATTTTAACCGATAATCATACAAATACGTTGTCTGCAAATGTCATATTCAGATCCTTTAATAAATACTTAACGCTGAAACTGTTTTGTATTAAATTCATAACAGCACAAGTTCCCTACTGTGCTAAAGTTAAGCAAAGCTCCAAGTTTGATAAGATAACCGAGCCAAGATCCTCCGTAGGTGTTGTATAAATATAAGATGATGAGGTGTTAGGGAGCAGGAGGAAGGATACCCTGCATCGTATTGTGCCAGATAGAATCTGTTTGGGTTGGCACACTCGAGCGAAGTCGTAAAAATTTGACGACGCGGCGACGAGGTGTCTCGCTGCAAGCGAACCACCTCACATACCAACATCTACCTATGTACCTCTATATGTAAATAGCAATATTAAATCAAGTTATATTCTTTAACCACTGAATCACTCAATGGGATCAAAACTGATAGTGATATAGTGACACATACTCCAATACTAACAGAACTATGACAAGCCAACGGCGCGTATAATGGAGAGCGGCTTCGTTACGTCAATCAGACTGCGTGTCGAGTTTATTTACACTTGTCAATCTGGCTCCGGGTGAGAGTGCACAGTGACGACCTTTCGTAAGGTGCAGAATCCAAGTGTACAATCGATAGGTAGCGTGTGTTGTGTTGCGTGGGCGGTGTGCGGTGTGGTGCCGGTGCACGCGGCTGCAGGCCGGAGGCCGAAGGCTCGGTCGGCGCGGTGCGGCCGCCGGCGGTGCGGGTGTGCGCGCGCAGCGGCGGCGGCGGCGGCGGGCGCGGGCGGTGCGCGGGTCAGTGGCGTGCAGCGCGCGCCGCGGACGCCCGCACCGCAGTGTCGAGCAGGAGCCCGCCATGCCCGGCCCGCGCCTATCCCGCGCCGCCTGACAGCATGGCCCACCCGACCGCCACCATCACACGCAGCCACGCTCTGACGACGGTACGCATCAGTGAACGTATTTTGACAAACGTGACTCCCAAAGCCGCAGCGGGATCTCTTCCCCCATCCACGCTCTACGCTACCCTCGATCAGTGACAGTGTTACCCGAGTCCAGTTAGCCAGTGAGGGTCGGTCAGCGCAAAAGTTTCGTCTCAATTCGATCGTCCGCAGACCGAAAGGAGTAGGCGCGAGTGGTCGCCTCGCGCCTCGCTAGATGGCGCCGGGAGTCGCTCCTGCGGCGAGCGCTCTCCGCCCGCGCCCCGCCGTCGCCGTCGCCGCCTTTTGTTTCGCGCCGTTCGTGTACATAAAATAATAATTGGCAGGCCGGTGGTGAGCACCGCCGCTCGGCGCCGAGCCGTCGCTGACGTCAGCGGAGCCCGGGCTCGCGCCCCAGCCGACGGCCCGGCTTCCCCGACCTTCCGCCACCGCCGTCTACCACTCGCTCGACACACGACACTGACACGTCGGGCTCTACACTAACCCTCCGCCCCTCTTACGTGCCAAATCCAAAACTAGACGTTCACGTTAAATCGACTGAATTTTGAAGACGTTTACAAAATATTCTGTAACTTTAGTACAATCACCGCGTATCTGAAGGTCCGCGTCGGGTACGAGCGATATGATAGCTATGACGCACCGAAAATGTGTAGGTTTCATTCATGTAACCTACAACGGTTGGTAATTGATCTGCACCTAGCAACAACGACGGCGGCGGGGGCGACCATCTTCTTGAGTCTTTAGCTAATGTTCGGTGGATACATTGATAAAATGGCGAGAATTGAAGCAGTACATAAATAGTCGTGGATTCATTTAGTTAAAGGAGTGCGGTGGGTGCTGAGTCGCGCCGCGCCCATGCCCCTAACTCTGGTGAGTGATAGATTGTAAGGCTTCGTGCCGTGCCATTTTCACGAGAAATACCGCGTAGGTGTTTTTATCACCCTAAGCCAATAACTTAGATGTTTCGAAACAAGCCTGGACGAGGTCTATTTGTATTTACAATATTGTCCGCGTTGATACGTAATGTTATGTACGCGAGGACTGCGTGTATATTGTGCTATCGCTGTAGTAATTATTCAGCCATTCTACGGCCAATTAATTTAATTATAAAAACCATCCCTCCTTTATGTAATTCACTAAAGTAGTTATCATGGGTGGCATAGTTTTATACATACAAGGACATGAATGTTTTATTCATCATTTTAATAGAATTGTCGGCTGAATAAAACGAAGTAAACGTTTGAGCATTATTACCTAATGAGGCGATGGGACTTCATAACTTAATGTGTTAGGACAGAATTGATCAATGGACATATTTTGACAGATAAAGAAATAATAACCTGTTACAAAATGCATTGAAAGATTCCAATCTAGAATATTCTATCAACAAAACATATATTTCATATAACAGTAAGGCTCTATATATATCTATATACCTGTAATAGTCCTAATCATTATTATAAAGGAGCTAACTTCACGGCTCTCCAAAAATGTTTCTAAGATTCGTCCAAAGATGGCGGTAGGATAGCGAACGAAAAGAACACGGGCGACGACCGAAAAATATGTGATTTTATACACAGAAATACGTGGAAAATGTTGCTTTAAAATCGTTGTATTTAAATGCATTTTTGAGTGACTTAACCTCAATTTTCTGTGTACAAAGTTCTGTGATGATGTGACCTTTATTATTTTCAGCAAACTTAATCTTCTATTTCTATATAGCAATGATTTTTGTAATTGTTTAGCTTTGTCGTCGAATAACTATAGGTCGTTTTTGTATTTATTAGGTATAGCCAAACTAATAAGTGCATTGGACGATGCGATATTGTTTTTCTTTCAGTTTTGATTTTCTTTTCAGCTAACAGTTTAGAACGCTTATGGTTTTACAGGACGTGAAAATAATATTTAGTTTTATTAAAATATGATTCACGTAAACGTTGTTTTTGTACTTGTTTCTATATCTTTAAGTGATAAAGGACCGATGTTTCAATCATCAGTTAAGTTTTAACTGTAGAATAAAATTGACATTTGACCGTTTTTAGTATGGAAGAATTGTAAAATGTTCAAAGTTATTAGGTGTTTTTACTATCTCAAAAGCAATGTCTTGCGTGATTTTCTTATTACATTACATAATGTGACCCTTCTATGATATTGCCCTACAACCAAGTTGTTTGGATGCAACAAAATATGTCTTTTTTGTGTTGTTTCTTAGCCTAACATAAACTCATTTTGTCTCTTGATTCTAGTTACTCACCAAATCTAAACTTTTGTCTGAAGAAGAAGTTTCTTTTCAAATGAACAATATCATAATTTTAGCAAATAGGTCAATCATATTCTATACTTAACATATGACAATAACTATACCTACATTATACCTATTCCAGTAATAAAACCACAACTTCACCGAACATTCAGCTATTTACAGTTCCCAACTAAAATCTAAAATCAAACAGCTATTTTGATATTCAGCTTTGAAATGCCTCCGAAACCAGCGTTTTAGTCGACGCTGGAATTAGGACAAGATATAACCTTTAGGAATTGGGTCAGTTAAGTGCTACAAGTATATTGTCTGTAGAGAAAGTCGAGATCGCTCGTTTAGCGGCTCATCGATTACGCTTCCGATTTTGAAGTTCAATAAATCGGTTTGGAAATTATGTACGGTGCGTCGGTCATTGGGTTTGGGGTTAATGTGCTTGAGCACCTATATCTAAGTGGTATCAAAGCAAGATGTACTGCTTTGATACCACTTAGATATAGGTGTTGTAGTAGTGTTAGTTACTGAGAAGTTAACTTGGTAGATATGGATTTAATTGAAATAAAGGCTTCTTTGACAAATATAGACAGAAACGTCAGATAAACATTTTCGTATACATACAACCATACGCTAAACTTTTCTTACCAAAATAGGCTTTATTAGACTATAGAAAGATATTTATATAGATAGTTGGTGGGACGCAACTATGCGATTCTAGCTAGCTAACTTCTAGTAGCTTTCTGCCTCGCACAGCAAAACTGTGGAATGATCTGTCGTCGTTTTCAGAACTGATCAAACCTTCAAGAAGGGAGCGTATCCCTTTTTAGAAGGCTGACAACACACCGGTGACTTCTCTGGTGTTAAAGGTGTTAATTAGCGACACAGATCGCTTACCATCATCATCATCATAAATGAGAGCTATTTTCCACAAACCATTTTAAAAGTAACATACTTAAACAATTCAGTTATAATTCAATGGACTTATTTCGTAAAATGTAAAATGTTATGAACAATAACTGATAAATAAGTCACTAACCAAAATACTCAAGAACAATATCTATTTTTATAAAACATACATAGAGGTACAATAACTTGTTTTCTTACTGCCGTACTCAGAGTCATTCTACTTAACCCAGTCCTTAGCAATTGTTTTCGAAAAATAAATCACTTATAAGGAATATAAGGAAAAAGTTATTATTTAGAATGAAAATAATAACTTATGTGATTTGATAATGAGAAAATGTGATAATATTATAAGTAATTTAATTAGATTATATTTTGCTTTATATGTTGCCGTGCCCTAACCGGGTTTCACGTTGAAACTGTACCCCATTATGCAACACCATTGTACACATGATATAATGCGATAAAAATTGAATTTGAATAGTTAACGTAAATAATAAATGTCTCAGAGTATAACAGTTAGTGACCTAAATAAATTAATGAATATCATTCCCCATTCACTGATGAAACAATAAATAAACCTGTAACTGCAGATACAAACGAAAATTGCAATTAAGTGCACAAACAGCCACGTTACAATGTTAATTAAACTATTTAAATAACTTTGTTTTATTTTACAAGGCAATATTTATTGTGTTTGTTGGCCTTTTGTTACGTTTATTATTATTTTTTACAAATTTGGAAGGAAATGTGTTTTAATAATTGTATTTCATAATTGATAGTAATTTTAAATGTAACTGAATGAAATTTTTGTTGCATTGCTGTTAGTTAAATTTGTCAGAATCAGAATCACAATAAGAATCAGAATCATAAGCAGAATCACAATTAGAATCAGATTTAGAATCAGAATATTTATTTGTCAATAGGCAACCAAATTGTTTTATTTATATATTTAATATTTTGCACAATATAGCAGCACAAGGCGTACTTAATGCCTAGGGTATTTTCTGCAGTCTACCTTAGGGTGGAACAGACACATGACATCGTAGGTGTATGGTAGGGTAAAGCTATAATGTAAAATGAGTATTAATTAAGCTAACATATATATTTTATAAAACTATAGTGTATATTTAAACATAAATAAAAATATACACTTCAACATATATATATATACAACTCTTACATACATCAACAGCCTATAAATGCCCACTACTGAGCAAAGCCTCTTCTCACACGGAGAAGGTTAGAGCATTAATCACCACGCTTGCTCAATGCGGGTTGGCAATTTCAAACTTATAATTAGAAATTATAAGTTCAGGTTTCCTCACGATGTTTTTCCTTCACCGTTTGTCAGTGGTGTCTAAATAATCTTAAAAAGTACATATAACTCGGAAAAAGTCACATTGGTACTTGCCGTTGGTAGGTTTCGAACCCGCACCCTCATGCATGAGAAGTGGGCGTCTTAAACCTCCGGGCCACCATGACATTCCGGGCCACCACGACATACATTGTACACAAAATATACATATAAGGAATATACAATTTTATCTTTCTCAAAATGTCACAAATATTATAAATGTTAAAGTTTGTGTGTATGTTTGTAAAACGTTACTCAATCATGTCAAAACGGTTGAAAGGATCGAGGTGAAATTTTGACATGGGATAGAATATGGCTACTGTGTAGTGGCCACTTTTTATTCTACTGGAACGCTGGCGAATCCGCAAGCAGAAGCCAGTTATTTAAATATCTTTCTAACAACATTGAAAATTATTTCTATAACAATTTTCCTATTTTACCAATCACTGGACTTTTTTTGTATTTTCTGTACGTTAATTGTTTTGCATAATAGAAAAAAAAATATTTTACCCGTTACCCGTTAGGTTCTCCGCGACTCCGAATCGGCATCGGCCCTATTGGGCCCCATCTGTGGTGGTCTGATGGCTATTTGAGGCGCGCGCGGAACGCGACGCGCCGTACGCTCGGGTCTGTTTCTGTTCGGACGGGGAGCCACCCATGCTCGCCGTCCGCAGTCCCGCGCTTACGGTGGCCGGAGATCGTCCCGCGATCTCCGACGCCCGGTGTGTCCTTCGCGATGGCTGGGTTGCGAGGAGGCAGCGCTTCGCTGCCTCACGCGTCCCGCCTCCTCCTTAGCTAGCATGACTGCTTCGCAAAAGGAGGAGACGGCATCCCAGTCCCCCTCGCTCCGCATAATGGCCTGCACTAGGCCCGGACGCGAGAGGTCGCCATCGCCGATCACTTCCCTGAGGGCACGGCGGTGCTCAGCCCACGCAGGGCATTCTCCCACCGTGTGTTCCACCGTGTCCTCAGGGCGGTCCTCGCAGTGATGACACTCGGGCGTTTCCTCCCGCCCCATCAGACACAAGTACCTCCCCAAACTTCCATGTCCGGTGAGGACCTGCGTCAGGCGGTAGGTGAGGACGCCGTAGCGTCTCTCAAGCGACTCCTCAAAGAGGGGACTTACCGCTGCGATGGCAGTGAGCCCTTGACTTTGACTTTGACATTTACAAAATGCACTTTTACAATCCATGACCATCCTCACCATCAATTTAGGACAAAACAAAAAGATTGGAGTACAGTGATATACTGACACTGAGGGAGATAAAATTGCAGGATGTGAACTATCATTGCATGTTCTACGAGTGTGGATCGTTCATTGTCGGTCACTTTGTTGTATTAAGAGATATACAGGATGTGCGTTACTGGTGTCAATTTGTAAATTGACTGGGGTCAGTTAATGTCGTATAAAGGACGAATGGATATTGTGTAAAGCGGTGAATGGGGTCATATTACACATTAAAACCAATATTTATTAATAAGTACTTTATATCAGATATTAAAAAAATGAATACAACTGATTAATTGAAGAAAATCTTTAATAATAAAATAGTGCCTAAAGTAAAGACATCTAAATAAAACACAACGTTGTATAAAACATCAAATTAATTCAACTATAAATCTCTTCATTGAAGCATAGTTCTATATCTATCTTTATCACACAATCACTTAATACACAAGCAAGAAAGAGATAACAACATCTGAACCCAAGCATAAACTCTGTTTTTGGTATCTCGTGTCTCGAAAATCTGTCGTAAAATGGCCAGCACCGGTGCCAAGTTTGTCTTCTATAGAAACATTCATAATATTGGGTTTTGACTTGCTAAGAGTACGCAAACATACCTACTTACTTATTCAAGATATCTGGAGACTGGCCAGGTTTGGCTAACTCGGTCAACTTTTTGCTATGTTGTTTCTTGAACAATGACTGGAGGATAATATGTATGCTTTGTACTGCTTTGTTATATTTTCGTAGGTAATATTTTTGCCAATATACAATGTAAACTTGAGATTCTACAATTGATATTGTCCTATTTTGGTATATTGGTCATAAGTTGATTAACTGATAATATTTAACTTGATCATTCATCGTTTTCCTTCATATTTTGATTTGTAAATTTTTTCAGTGGCAAATAGGTTTTGGTTGTGATCAACGTGGATTTCAAAAGTTCTGTTCTAAAAATTGTAGCTATTTGTAGCTATAGAAATCTTAACTGGACTCTCTGAAATTTTAATATCATGTTGTATCGAGTTTGAGAGCATCCTGTATTGTGTGGCCGTAAGTCACATCTATTTCGTATCGGATCGGAACCTACTCGTGTTTTGACAGTTGCTACTCGCAGTCTGCCCGACTACTGAGGTATTTTCTTCAATACATTTTTTATTCTATTTTATTTTATTTTTACTGTTTCATTACCTTATTCTTATTACGCTTTGATATTTTAACGTTTTCATTATAATATGTTTTTCTAAGATTTTGGAATCACAATAGAAAGGGTTTTAAAAACCTTGTTTCCTCACTTCTTTCTTTAATTGCTGTTCCTAACTCACAAATATCTATCCTGATATCAATTTTTGGTGAGATCAAGATCAAGGTGATTGACCTTGAGTATCAAATCATTGAGCCTTGGTAGTTGACACTGCAAGTAATGTCTAAGATATCGTGAATCCACACAATAATATCTCAAACGATTGCACTACCGTTGAACTTATTCACAGTGAAGCAAGTGATTTTTTTATTGTGTAATCGATTGAAACATTTCAAAACGATTTATTGTAACATTGACTTTTTCATTATCGATTGTTTTATTCAAAAGCTGTTGTGTGAGATGTTGCGTTGGCCGCTTCTCATGCATGACAGTGCGGGTTCGAAACCTACCAACGGCAAGTACCAATGTGATTTTTTCCGAGTTATAATGTACTTTCTAAGATTATTTAGACACCACTGACAAACGGGGAGGGAAATATCGTGAGGAAACGTGTGCTTATAATTTCCAATTATAAGTTTGAAATCGCCAAATCGCATTGAGTAAGCGTAGTGATTAATCTCTATGCGAGAAGAGGCCTTTGTTCAGCAGTGGTCACGTATAGGCTGTTCATGATGATGATGATTCAAGAGCTTACAATAAACATACAAATATACTGTATACATGATGTATTTTGACATCATAGTAAAATAACCCTTGAGAATTGTTGTGCATAATATATTATGAGTGCAAATCTTTAGTTTTGATTTAATTACAATACTTAGCTACTGTAAGGTCAAAAACCAGATATAAATCTAGATTTCATACTACTAATAATCTAAAAATCCCTATGATACTTGCCTGCTCGAACTAAACCGGTAAACATTCGACTATGACTACACAACATAGTAATTGTACATACTTCTACCTTATATGTTGTATATACCACGAACCCATTACAAAATAAAAATAAAGTAACATAAAGAAAAATAAAAGACAACAAGTTTATAACAAGACAAGAGTACGTAGGACAATACGAGCACTTCCTATGCAACGCTGATTCGCAAGCTGTTCGCTTTTTTGCAATAAATGCTGGTTATACGCTGACCCAGTTCTGTGGTTGTTTGTTTTTCCGTATACACATGTATAGAGTCGCAGTGCGAGGATCATGGGGCAAATTTGTTGCTGCGTTTCATAACAATAGCTTTGTAATGAATTGAATTGTGGATTCGTGGACGTTGCGGTGTTTTAAATTATTTTGTTGGGTTATATTTTTATGGTGATGCTGGTGAAATTGTAGTGGTGGTTTTGTTGAGAAGTGTTTAGTAGTTTTATGTTGGTAATATGTTGTCTAGAACTGGGTACTTTCCTTAATCATAAATAATTTCTTTCGACTGTTCAATAAAATAAAATATTAAAAAGGAATCGCACTTTCATTAATTGATTTTATGACCAACTTAATTTTAGTATATTTCCAGCTAATTTTTAGGAAATAAGTACCTGTTTGACGCTAAAAAACGTGACGTCACAGTTCACAATCTCAAACAAAATTCATAAAAAACTGTCGTTTTAGACAGGTCAAAAAAGTATTGAATTTGATTACTTGTCAAATACCATATTCACGTCATTTTTTATTGCATTGTGAGTAATTTCATAAATAGAACAATTAGTCCCCTATGTGCCTAAAACTTTCACTGTGATTCTTAACACTAAACGACTAAATCAATAAATAAACTTTATAAAACAATTTAAAACCCTGATTCTCAAATTCTTAAAAGGCCGGTTACACACTTGTAACGACTCTGGTGTACCGGGTGTCCATGGGCGACGCCGATTGCTTACCATCATCTGTCTGCTCGTTTATACCCCTTAAAAAAACTCCTACACAGATTTCTAACAATACAACACAAACTATCAAACCAAACCTTCATATCTAATTAACTACTAACAAATAAACACTTAACACTGCAGCAATTACAGCGCTGCAATCAGTACTTTAAGCACTATTAAATCAAAATGCACCAAAATCAATCTATTCCCGACTAGTTTGGTAGTAAAGCTGGAACAATACGCCCGCAGGCTGTACACCAATTAGCCGACAATGACTCTATGAGCTCGCCGTAATGCCTCGTTGAAGCTCACTGGACGTTCAATTTATTGGACAGAACTATAGGTAATTTACCAAGATATTGATTTATTGCTTGATTTGGTTACAATGTGATGTGTATTATGACGGATAATTGTATTGTAATACCTTCTGTAATGTATACTACCACAGTATAGAAATGTATTCACTATTTTCAATACAAAAAATCTTGTCTATATTTTTTGTACTTAGACGAAATTTGTATCCGAGACAAGGCTACAGATTTGTGTGTTACTAGCTGTTGCCCGCGACTTCGTCCGCGTAGAATATGAATTAAAGACATAACTTTTTTGTTTCAATATTACAAAATACAATTAGCCCATGTTACTTCTTAGTAGATCAGCTACCTGCCAATAAAAGTCCCATCTAAATCAGTCTAGCCACTCCAGAGATTAGCCAGTATAAACAGACAGACAAAAATAATAAAAAATATACATGTTTTGGTATGTAGTAAAAAGCGGTTATTTTAATATTACAAACAGATACTCCAATTTTATTTATCTGTATAGATAACGTAACGTAATAACCATAATAAAAATGACAACCTGTTTAAAATCAGAAGTAAAACTAGGTGTTAGGCTCACCTGACACTGTGTTAAACTATTCATTAATAGGACTACAAACTTGATTTAAAAAAAACGATATATCTTATTCACACATTTCTAACCTTAATTACCAAGCGGGTCATAAGTATCATAATCCCATAAAACCGCAACTCTAATCGAGGACAATATTAAGTGTTCAATCGATTTATAACAGTGTAGGACCTGGTGCACTGATTAAGGCTTACTAGATAACTGGGAGTCAATTGATAAGATCCTTATTGAAGTAGCAGCTGATTTAATATTACTACGTATGTTAGGAGTCTATGGATTATATTTATGATACAATATTGAAGATTAATACGGATATGATAGTCATTGAAATAATCATAGACAGTGTTGTACCTACATGTACAGTGGCTATTAAGTTTTAAAAACTGAAAGGTATGCAAGTGTCATCAATCAAAACCATGTAAAAATAAATACTAAAGTCAGTAAATGAACTATAAGTTTTGATACAGTAGTAGCGCGGAGTCTAGAAATGTGCCCGATATATGGCAATAGCCTCACACCCTATTACATGGGACTCATAACAGAAATAGTGATTACTGGATGTTACATTGTACAGTGGTATCAAGTGTCGTATTAAGCACCTCTGCCTTCCTCTTCGGGAATAAAAGGCGGTATGTTATGTAAGTTTGTTGAATACCTGTGTTAGTACCATATACTGATTTCAAGTCACCCTACCATGTCGTGCAATACAAATAACAAATTGTGTTGTGTCTTGAAATCATAAGTAGGCATTTATTTTTATTTTATTATCTATTTAATCAAAAACGTTCTAAGTCATACTTGATCATATTATATCTGCGGACATATATATTATTGAAATTTGTCATAAATAATAATCAGTATCAATTTACAAAACTGAAGAATCAATAAATCTGCGTTATTTCAATGTACACACAGAAGATGTCCGGATATGTGGCAATTATCGTCCGATATCTAGGATTACATGCCCGAGGATATGAACCGGCGAGTTCTATTTGCATAAATTGCAATTTCAATTAAATTTAGATCCGCGACTGATGCATGGAAGTCGTATCGTGATATAATGGAAATAGGTTCAGTGAAAATTAAAGTTTTATTTGGTTTTGTTCGATTGGGAATGACTATGTAGAACTGTGCATTTCTGGGTCATTGAACTTATTGTGAGAGATCGTGGCTTTATATAGAGGAGAACTATAACCGGACAGGCTGTTAATAATGACAATCATGATAATGAACTCACTAATCAAAATTTAAATTCATGCGATTAGGATATAACCTTGATATTATAACCTTTCTAAATATTTTTTATTTATAACCTCAACGACTATTATTAAATCAATCAGTTTTATTAAATTTTCTTTTTTTAAAAATACGAATGGAATCTTTATTTAATAGTGGTCACATTTTTGTAATCTTTAGTTCAACGATACAATTCATACTATTGTGCACCATCAAACAACACAGAAAGGCTCATATTTCCTTGCAATGTTCCTATACAAGGTTTTCAGTGTGTCATGAAGGTTTTAATCCGTTAATTACAGTGGCAACACTGACGTTTAGATTGCTCTAAGTAATTAAAATGTAGTTGACAACAGCCTGACTACACGTTCCATCTGATTCCATGTGTTATGACGTCAACTATTTTATTTCCTATGTTAGAGGATATAAGTATGAGTTTCCAATGGCATCTTTGTCATTTTTTGTCAAAATTAACGTTTTACTCAAAATAAACAGTTATTTTTTTGAGATTATGCTTTTTTCTTTTTGTTTCACCTCTCAATGAATTTTCACTGATTTTCAGGCAAATTACGTAATATTTTGGAAAATCTTACTATTTAGTGATCTTTGACGAAACTTATTATCATTATTATCACTTTGAATTTTAATTTTAAGTCAGATAAAAACTCATCGGTAGGTGTCCAATGTCCAAAACTCTAGTCGTAATATACCAAAGAGGCAAGCGGGTTGGATATCGTAGTTTAAAAGGATCAGGTTTATTGGAGAACGCTAGATCCTGCTTCCAAGCTTACTCTTGAATCCAATTCCGATATATCGATATTAATATTGTGAAATTTCGTTGCAACACTAGCGGGCCCACTGCATCCGTATTGGGTAGCTATATCGAATCAAGTGAATAGTATTAAGTCTGGCTTGACAATGCTACTTTAACAACTACGGTTGAGGTTGCATAGTTTGTTGAATCGAGTTAAAATTGACATTGAGTTTAGTTTCAAGAGTAAGAATGCTGGTATCCGTTATATAATATGTAGTCGATTGGTATCAAATTTATTATACTATATCGTCACCACACGGTGGAACAAACATTTGCTCGTTGCCAATTCACTTGAGTTCCAACCGATAACTGCACTTCGGCTTAGATAGAGATGTATAACGCTGGACATGTATTGTGGAGTCAGTAGTCAAATATTGTTTGACTAGTCAAATGGAAAGCTACGTTGCTTGGTACGACTATGTCTATTGCCTGTACATATGTTGCTAAACTAATAGTCTTGGCTCTATAGTTTCATTGTGGTATGATGTTATGGATGAGCTAGTAGGATTTAGTTAAGAGTATTCGTCTACACTTTTTCTAATAAGTAACAAAAATTCGTTAATGATACAGATATCATACTACTTAACCAATAAGTTTTAACTATGTGGTTAGGTTAGCAAAAGGCTTTCTATTAATTTATCTATATAAATAAAAATTAATTTCCGTTCGTCAGTCTCGCTCAAACTCGAGAACTGCTGAACCCACTTGGCTGATTTTGGTCTTTTTAGTGTTTAAGGGAAGGTTTAAAAGATTTTTTAGGAGATAGAAGGTTTGCCGTATCACCAAGTCAATGATGATAATATTTTTCTAAAAACTTCTATGGCTTTTTATACTTTTCCATATTATGCAGATATATTTTTTAAAAGTGTCGTCAGTATTAGTTCTGCGAACTAGTATACAGTACTCAAGTTTGTTAAAAAGCTTTATTTTGGCATACCAATTAATATAGATCAAATGAAAGCCAAATCACAAATACCACCCCACTTGTTGTTGTCAGTTGTTGCCGGGCAAGGGGTCTCGGGTTCGATTCCCGGGTCGGGCAAAGTATTACTGGATTTTTAAAAAATTCTCAGTAGTAGCACGGAGTCTGGAAATGTGCCCGGTATATGGCAATAGGCTCACCCCCTATTACATGGGACTCATAACATAAATAGTGAAAAGTGGGTGTTACTTCTGTGTGCACCTCTGCCTACCCCTTCGGGGATTAAAGGCGTGATGTTATGTTATGTTGTTGTTTTTGTCAAACAAACAATAAGATACCCCACAAATGTTCTGTCTATAGTAACTAGGGACATCAACACGATGCAACCGTTTAATTGTTCGTATGATGTCTTTGTTCTGCAACCTTCGCCTATATATGTATTGGCAAAGTATTGATCGCTTACTGTAACCTTCTCTGGCTTACCTATGACGGTGAACAGACGGAAAACTATCTTCAGAACAACGACCTTTTTACTACTGAGTTGTTGGTGTTGTGTATGTCGAAGTTTAAAGTCTATAGAGTTCAAAATCGTTTGCATGTTCAGTATTTTGGGGTTTATTGCACGCAGGTGAAACTATGGGAATAAGTTAATTGGAATAATTATTGTTTTACTAGTCTCTGTTTAAAACTAAGCTTTCTACAAAGTGATAGCAATGCGCTATCAGCTGATATTGTTGTTATTGAATCTTTCTATTAATTGTATAATGATAACCGTTATCTAGTAAACACTTGTAATTTTATATGCCACGTGCGTGCAACATAGTTTTACATTATGGTCATAAAACCTCTTTCAATTCATTAAAACTCTTTCCAAGAGGGTTTCTTTAATAAAATAGTGTCTTCCTGATAGTCATGTATCCAAAACTATTTGCTAACCGTTATCAATCATTTGGAAAACGGTTGTCCATTCGTTATTAGTAATGTAGTTATTCGTAGAACGATCGATGTTGCAAAGAACTATTTACATAACACTCTTATGACGTACATTACTGAACAAACATAAGTCTTAGCCACCTGTGGAAATCTAGACCCTAATCTGGTAGTGATATAGTCGTTTTTGATTTGTTTGATAAATAGATTTACTTGTCAAAGTGAAGATGTAAAAATGTATTTGTGCAAAGTTTGTTCTTTTTTACATAATAATATAACATTAAGGTAAAGGTTTATTGACAGTATACGTTATTAAAATTTCAGGTTTATTTTATTAATCTTGTTGTTGTTACTAATGAAAATAGAGTAAATTCGAAATCTCACTAAACTCCACACTTTCAACCTTATTTGTCTGCTAATAAGACTGATATTTCACTTAATAATATAGTATCTACGTTTAAACGTTCTTAAAATAGTGTTTCTTCAAATGAATTCTCATCAACTATTATTATGAAAATTTAACAAAATATGAAACACACTTCTCATCTACTGCCATCTAATTTTATAGATACAAAAATAACATTATGTCATACATTAAAAACTTTCCTAAACAATTAATAAATACCACTCCTAACATATAAATGTGGTCAATTGACTTTATAACAACATAAAACGCCCATGTTGTATTGGTGGACCGATGACGTCGCCAACACACGTCACATTCGCGTCAGTGTATCAATTAGTGCAATAGAGTGCTTCATTATCTCACACGTTCCTAGTTATTGGTTATTGTGTATATTGTTATTGTTTGTTATTAATATATTTCTTTACCTAAGTATCATACGAAAAATTAAAGGTATGTAATTTTGTTTTAAGTAATATAGAAACGTAACTAACCTAACTAAACTTAGTCAAAGTCAAAGCATTTATTTCATTTGGCAATGGCAATAGGCTCACCCCCTATTACATGGGACTCATAACATAAATAGTGAAAAGTGGGTGTTACATTGTACAGTGGCATTAAGTGCCATAATGTGCACCTCTGCCTACCCCTTCGGGGATAAAAGGCGTGATGTTATTTCATTTGTTATTTGGTAACCATAATTTGGTGCCTTTGGGACGTCAACAAATATAAAATAAATAATAGTCTGTCAGTTTTAAGCGAATCACACTTCACACTAAATATTATAATTGTGAACCACATACATAACGGATTTTGATTAAATTTGATATATAGACAGGGTATGGGCTGACATAGGTGACAGGATACTTATATCCCGATTAAATGCTCCCATGGAATAAAACAGGAATTATACTCTACAAGAATGAAGTCGCGGGAAACAGCTAGTGATAACTATCCTAATGTTATAAGTATTTTAACTAACTTGGACCGTATGGTGTTATTTAAAAATTCATGTCGCAACAGAAACCTGAATAACATCAATTTACATAGTACGGTCAACTTAAACTGCTATTGTCCAAGAAATCTGAGTAACATATAAAAAGCCTAATATTGATATCCATATCATTCCACATATTCTTCTTGTATCATAACAGACGATCCTGTATACGACACATAAACAATAATATTGACCGGACACACGAAAATGTTTACATAAAAGGTTGCTTGATGTGTCTGTTCTCTAACACCTACAGTCTGTGACTCCTCCAGTTACTCCAGTCTGATACATTTCAGAAACAAATTTCCCAGTAACTTAACCTCAACGTAGAATGTCATTGTGTTATTTTCTATGAATGTAGTTTCAGTCCATTTATAATTACTTTGATTTATTTTTCCACAAATCTCAAGGTGCCCAGAGGTTTAAGATTGCTTCTCATGCATGAGGATGTCGAAACCTACCAACGGAAAGTACCAATGTGACGTTTTCTCACTTGCAAGTACTTTCTAAGATTATCTAAATAGTTAAACACGTCTGACAAACGGTGAAGGAAAACATTTTTAATGAAACCTGGGCTTATAATTTCTAATTATAAGTTTGAAATCGCTATCCCGCATTAAAAAAGCATGGTGATTAATGCTCAAATCTTCTCCGTGTGAGAAAAGGCCTTTAGTCAGCAGTGGCGACTTACAGGCTGTTGATGATATTTACTTTATTTAATATATTATATATATATACTACTATATTATATATATATATAATATAGTAGTATACAAATATATATATTATATATATATATATATATATATATAATATATATATTTGTATACTAGAGTAGTAGCCAAAAGCCTCAGCAGATACACAGATAAACTAGAAACATCAATAGACATTACAATTCTACAGAAGCAAGCTGCACTTCACACAACAACCATTCTTAGCAAAGTGTTAGGAGACACAGTTTTCGTCACAAACATTCCAGATTCCGATCAATTACAACCATCTCAAGCGCACACACCACATTCCACTCAATCAACCATCACACAAAGCTCACTATCCACAACTGGCATACAAACTACACCCACACAAAATTCAGAACTACACACAGATAGTGTCAGTAGCAGGAGAGGAAGAAGGAGATTTAGAAACCAAATTTAGAAGGGGGCTATGAGCATCGTTTTTCCTGCGGGTCGCGGGACGCGGTGCCCATTTTCACCGGGTCAATCCCGAGAAGGAGAAACCTCCAATAAAAAAAAAAAAAAATATATATATATAATACTTATTATCTATCCTGTTGTGTTAACAACAGGATAGATAATAAGATGTTGAAAATGATAGAAGACTCCATTTTACGTTTTGTAGAAAATGACTGTTTTATTCTAAAATATATACCAAATACACAAAAATATAGACCAAAGGTCAGTTCTTGTAGTTAGGTCAGTTACAACAAGGAATCTAAAATTGAGCCTAAAGCATAGTAACAGACTCACTTCCGATAACTATACTATCAAAATAATTGACTTGTAAACTGAGTCAAATAATTAAGAACTCTAATCCTTTGGAAATTAAGTTCTTTTTACAAGCTTTAATTTCAATAAACTATACCTCACATTTTTTTTAAGGGGGGAAAATCATCGAATTACTGCTCCCGCCTGGGTGAGGCGGGAGGGAGTGTCAGACTCTTACTGACTAAAAACTACCCCGTTCCTTCTCCTGCACGTCGAGCTGGAGCCCCGGTTACCCGTTAGGTTCTCCGCGACACGTTAGGTTCTCCGCGACATACCTCACATTTGGAGTTAAACAACACGAGCATTTTAAGTAAGTGTCAAACGAAAATTCTGGCGTTAGGCCTACATTTCTCGATATATTAATTTAATTAAATAACCATTTTGTGGAACAAAAGCAAAAATTTGCTTTAACACAATTATAATAAAGTTAAAAATCAACTAACACTTTGCACGTGACGAAACATTGAACGGCGGCCGTTATTCGATATTTTTAAGGCCCAAATATTGGTAGCCTTCCGTCATGCGATTGCGTGTACTTCATATTTTTATTCACGTGAACGAAGAAATCTTTGTATAAACAGAATTCATTTAAACCTCTTGTCTTGAGGAAACTGGTTTCTTAAACCTGGTTGACACGCACAATCGACTCATTTGAGCAAAATATTAAACAAAACCTTCTATAGTTGGCGGGTTTTGAAGTCATACTTTATGTCTAGGTCTTGGGTTCAGAATGTTATAAATAAGATACACTATTTATACAAAAACATTAATTTATACTTATTTAACATAGAGACTGCCTCGGTCGCCAAGTGGTCGCCAGTGCGACAGGGGTCTCAGGTTCGATTGTCGGGCCGGGCAAAGTACTACTGGGTTTTTGAAAAAAATCTCAGTAGTACCACGGAGTCTGGAATTGTGATTCGTATGTGGCAATAGACTCACTCTCTATTACATGGGACTCAAAACATAAATAGTGGTGGGTATTACATTATACATAACATACATAACATCACGCATCATCCGAAGGGGTAGGCAGAGGTGCACATTCTACCACAGTACAATGTCACACCCACTTTTCACTAATTGTTATGAGTCCCATGTAATAGGGGGTGAGCCTATTGCCATATACCGGGCACATTTCCAGACTCCGTGCTACTACTGAGAATTTTAAAAAACCCAGTAATACTTTGCCCGACCCGGGAATCGAACCCGAGACCCCTTGCCCGGCAGTCGCACTTGCGACTACTCGGCCAACGAGGCAGTCATGCAACAGGTCAGCATGTTACATTATACAGTGGCAATAAGTGCCGTAACGTGGACCTCTGCCTACCCCTTCGGGGAGAAAAGCATGATGTTAGTTTCTGTACTCATACATGCGTTAACAATCACCTAATGTCACAACTGAAACCGAGGCTTCTAGTTTGGCAGTCGCACTTACCCTCAGCAGATACTATATATATACAGATAGAGAAGAATAGAAAGTTAATTCAAGTAAATTCCTACTTCCTCTTATTTTCAAAGTCTAAAACATAACAAACGACCTGCACGACATACCTATCCAAACACACTTGACAAAATTCAGCTTCAACAACATCAGAATGGACAATACTATCCATACATCATATATAATATATATACATATGTATATATACACAGGCCAATTAGAATGCGTGAGGGCGCGCTCTAGCGTATTTTAAGAGGTTTACAATCGACCGAGACCGGACGCGTTAAAAATTTAACTTATGGTATAATCTCCATTATGAGAGTGTAACATGAATTGTTTGTCGATTTTTATGGTCATACTAACGGTGTATTTTACCTTGTTTTTATTTTTATTGGTTATTGGTAAACTTCTTTCCGTCTAAAATTTTTTCTCACCTTTTGAAACTTCCCTGGACTTCCACAAACGTTTCAAGACCAAAATTAGCCAAATCGGTACAGTTATTCTTGAGCTTTAGCTAGACTAATGGACGGAAATTCTTTTTATTTATATAGACTAGTAAAAATATAAATCATCGTCCTAGGCGAATTCGCGGAGAACCTAACGGGTTACCGGGGCTCCGGCTCGACGTGCAGGAGAAGGAACGGGGTGGTTTTTAGTCAGTAAGAGTCTGAAACTCCCTCCCGCCTCACACAGGCGGGAGCAGTAATTCCTTGACTTTCCCCCTTAAAAAAAAGCAAGTACAATATCTTTGTTCCTCCGAATAACGACGGTGCCATAGAAACCGACTAAGGGTCCACACATTTGATAGAAAATTCTAAACCTATCAAACTGCATCAAACCGCTCAGATAAACCCAAACCTATCAAACTGCAAAGTGTCTACATCGTATCGATATCCAACAATAAACTATTACTCTTAAATGTCTTCATTATCAATTTGATTAAATTCAGTAGTGACATAAAAAAGGTAAGTTCGTATTAATTAACGATTTTATGTACGGTCATGGCCATCTTTAGGTGAAATAAAATGTTAATAACACAATCCTTCATTATTTGTGACAAAATACGAATATATTTGATAACCCAATATTTAAGAAGGATATCATTTTCACCCAAAAGTTATGACTTCTGGGGCTACTGCATGGTGGTTCTGACTTTTTACGAATTAGCATTTGCTGTGTCTATCTGCAATAGTGTAGTATTAATGCACAGATGCATTAATATATTATTTAAGTTGATATGATAACTGAAACAATGTTATAATTGATTTACAAGAAACTGTAAGACGGCCTTGTTTCAATTTCCGTAACATTTAATATTAAAGAAAACTTGTGACCTTGTCACACCATAAAATACTTGTCGATCTATGTATCACTCCAATGACGTAATAGTAGAATAACCATACAATTGATTACCATTGCAAAAACTACTCATACATGCATTGAAACTAAAAAGTAATACTATTTATTCGCTGTGTTCTGCATGAAAGTGAAATGCTACGCCGTAGCTCGTAGCTCGTAGCCCGTAGCTCGTAGACTGTCTACGAGTTCGTAGCGTACAAATTAATCATCGAGCTGTTAATTCATTTATGCTGGGTTATTTTCATCGATTCAATTTCAGTTAGTAACTAATATTTCATGATAAAATTGTTAGTTCTATTACAGTAAAACTAACTTAAACCGTTTTTTCTTCAAAGTCATGACTTAGAAAAAAGTGCCCAGACATATTTACAGGAATAGGTTATTTGAGGTTTGTGAATGTAATAATTAAATCACACAAATCTTTTAAGTTAAATATGTGATCGCCAATTAACTTTGTTTTCGTTCGTATGAGATAAGAATCACTGAATAACATGTTTATATTAACCCATGAGGTAAATATCAAATAATTTTCCATACGACAAGGACTCAAAGCAATGTTCCCCTGAACATACAATAGTTGGTTTTCATATCGAACTGTTAATGGCGTTCACTCTATACAAAAATATAGTGACAATTCTTTGAACAGAGTCAAAGATGACGAGACGGGCTTCTGACGTCACTCGCGGCACTCTGCGGCTGCGGCTATCGATCGGATAAGCTCGTGTCATCTCGCTCGCTCCCGTGATCTCATCTCCTGCTATCTCGCTCGCACTCGCGTGCCTTCGCCTCAGTGAATAGCTGCGTTCCGAAATACGCTACTAATATTTATTTTAACGCAACCACTCGGGCCGATACACGTGGTGGCTGAACGTTTCTACCTGAATTTCTGTAACTGAAATAAAAAATATTACACCTGAACACAATACCTTTAAAAGTTAATTGACACTGAAGATTCAATTAATTTAGTATTTAGTATCCAAACATTTCCTTATCAATTAATTATGTAGATAGAGAGTAAATTAATTAATACTTTTGTTAATTATGTATCTTCTTCGTGAAGTTTGAATGGCTATCGTGATGACATAATCGGTTCAATTTGAACGGGGCAGATATTGGGCGATGACCTGCGTACTGACGACCTTGAATCTAGTACCTATGTATTTAAAGTTGAATGTTGTATGTACTAATACGATTATTTACATAGAAACATGATATTTTATTACGAGCTAATGTCAATGTCTGTGTTGGTTTAGATCGGGTACCACTTCAACCACCTATTAAGTTTTTCAAATGAGTTTGAACAATTTTCTTTCCAACAATCTTCTAAATGAGCTATACTTTTTCAGTAATACTACTCTTGCGCAATTTTCCATATTTAGAGGAATTAACACAATTATTTCTCAAAAGCATTCAATGCGTATCTTTCTTTTACCTGATCTTTTCTCAAGTAGAGGTAGAATCCTAAGAAGCCACTATAGCCTTAACCAATATAGGCTTAATGTTGCATTGAACAACTGCCATCTGCCCTCTACCCTACCAAGGGGTAAAACTATATTTTGGTTTGACCCACTGCCTTTCTCTCACTCTTAAGGTCATTGCAGATGTTAGTATAATAAACTATTTATTATTTCAACATTTACATACATATCAACACATCCAGCCTATAAGTGGCCACTACTGACCAATGGCCTCTTCTCACACAGAGAACGTTTAAGCATTAATCACTACGCTTGCTCAATGCGGGGTGGCTTTCAACATTTACTTCAATAAAATTATTGCCATGCTTCGGCACGAATGGGCCGGCTCGACCGGAGTGATACCAAGGCCTCACACAAAACCGACGTGAAGCAACGCTTGCGTTGTGTTTCGTCGTGTGAGTGAGGTTACCGGAGGCTCAATTACCCTCCCCTTCCCCAATCTCCCCAATTCCTGATTCCCCAATGATCCTCAAACTCCTTATCCCCAAAAGGCCGGTAACGCACTTGTAACGCCTCTGGTGTTCCAGGTGTCTATGGGCGACGCCGATTACTTACCGTCAGGTGATCCGTCTGTTCGTTTATCGACTTATGCCATAAAAAAATATAATAGAAATCAAAGAACTATATCATTTTCTTACTTTGCTCTTAGTATGGTATCAGTTCCAAAACTTACTGTTATGAATCGAATTTGTTAGCAAATCGTGTCAGTGGAAGCGGTAATCTTTGGCAACTGGCCCAAAATAATAGAATAGAATATAATAAATCATTAAACATGCAAGTTAGCAGTTTTTCTGGACTAGTTTCTGGTAAATGGATTACACACCTTTTTCGGACAACAGAATTATCCTTTTTATGTTTTTTTTTTGTCAAAGTCAAAAGTCAAAATCATTTATTTCAATTAGAACAGGAAGGCATTTTTGAACGTCAACAAAAAGAAATTAAAAGTGATACTGTTTGCTCATTCCAAGGTGTACATTTCTATGGAGAAGAACGAGCAAGAAACTCCATAGGTTACTCTTAATACAATTAATCTTAGATACAAGTACTTTTAAAACCTAAAAACTAAAATTATCCGCAATTCTGATCGTCAATAAAGCAAGATAGATTTGAATGCGGAAGCAATACCATCGAACAAGCAAAATATTTCCTTATAGACCTAGAGTCATAAATGTGACTACTTTAGTAAGATGATGATACTAATGACAGATGACCTTGAGTCTTTTTACCAAATTAGAATAAGTATTTTAGTTCGAAATCGTTGTATGTGCACAAGTATAAACAGGGTTGTGGGTTCGCTTTCAAACATACAAGTTGAAACTGTTTCTAGACACTATTGTAGATCACAGAAAGAGTTATTCCGTGCGGCAACCGAACCCTTAAAACGTTGAGCAGCAGTCAGTCGAAATCTCCATAACATCACGCATTTTATCCCCGAAGGAGTAGGCACTCACATTTATGTTATGAGTCCCATGTAATAGGGGGTGAGCCTATTGCCATATACCGGGCACAATTCCAGACTCCGTACTACTAAGACTTTTTTAAAAACCCAATAATTCTTTGCCCGACTTGGGAATCGATCCCGAGACCTCTTGCACGGCAATCGCACTGCAACGAGGCAGGAAATCTCCATCTAGTAATAATTTCACCCTTGTTTACATAAATACATAAATTACTATTATAATATGACAATATGTATTTGTCTTCAGTAGTAGTATAGTGTTTGAACACGTATAATTATTTCCTGATAATGATGACAAATGATGATTAATCACATGTTTCGGTCAACCAAACCTCAATGTATCTGGAATGAGATTCATGAATTGAAGGTAAATACTTAAATAAAGGTTTAATTACGTATTGGAAATCAAAGATGCTTTAAATATTTTTAAACGTTTTTATTTAGCTTGTCCCATTTATTCTTTAGGTCTAATTTAGTTCCTAGAATTTCACCCCATCTTGACGATAGATGGATTTGACTTTTAACCGACTCCAAAAATAGAAGAAGGTTCTCAGTTCACTTGTATGTATCTTTGTGCGCTATTATCTCCCGATTTGCTGAACCTAGTTTCATGCAGTTTTATAAAAGAGTTGCTCCGTGTGGGAATCGAAACCACGACACATTGCGCGGCAACTGGTTGCCTAGTCAACACGTCAACCAAGCATGCAAATTTTTGAATTTGTAGTCACAGAACTATACCTTACGAGCGACTTCGAGCTGAGTGGCGTTTGAGTATTTCGACATAAATAACATATATTCAAAACGAAACATCATGTATTTATGATGCATATTAGATTGTAGCCTCGTCAGTTTCCTGTCACAGTACACTGAAACATTTTTATTCCTCAATAAAAGTCCCCTCAATGCACGTCATAATAATATTTACCATCGAAATAAATATATCAAGAACTAACTATTCCCACGCGCTTTCACCCGCTGTTCGGCTACGTCATTATTTATATCCTACAGCGTTGCTCGATAAATGAATCTTGCAACAAAAAGAATTATTCAAATCAAAACAGTAATAGGGATGATGACAGAGTATGAATATTAAAAATATAATTAGTCCGTCAACCGTTACCGTATCTACCGTCCTGTATCGTGGGTGCGTTTACATACACATACATACAATTTTACATGCACATGACACTCGGACTCGAAACATTAATTTGTGGAACACACAAAGAGTTGCTCTATGCGGGAGTACCCTTTACACGTTGCACGGCACGGCCGATTGTCCATCTACCGCTCCAATCGTGCAGTACGATGATGTCATAATATCAAAATATATCAAAAATAACCAATATGTGGTTCCTGTGACATTTTTGTGATAAATTCAAAATGGTTACAGATTTATAGATAACTACGTCATCGTCAAAATGTCGCATGCCATGTGAACTTTCACATTTATTCAGCCTAGTCCCTTCTTTAAAGTGTTTGCTTTAGAAAAATTTAGCAACAAGAATGGGTATGTGTTATTTAATAGTTATCCTTTTTAGTGTTTTTAAGGGGTAAAATCATATAATGATTTCTTCTGCCCGGGTGAGGCGGGAGGGAGTGTCAGACTCTTACTGACCAAAACCAAAACGTTCCTACTCCTGCACGTCGAGCCGGAGTCCCGACAACCCATTAAGCCCTCCGCGGCTCCCTGTCAGCCCTATTGGACCCTATCCGTGGTGGTCTGATAACTCCTTGAACGACTGGGGAATCTGTTATTTTGTTTGTGTAAGTAACAAAATGCGTCCAAAAATAAAGAACTACATAATATCGTCACGCCTTTTATCCCCGAAGGGAGGAGGAAGCAGAGGTAGACATTACGGCACTTAATGCCACTGTATAATCTAATACCCACTTTTCACTATTTATGTTATAAGTCACATGTAATAGACGGTGAGCTTATTGCCATATACTGGCCACAAATCCAGACTCCGAGATAATACTTTTATCGAATCGATCCCAAGACAAGGCCAAAGAGAAATTAAAGAAACAATCAATAAATATCAAATTGCTTCTACTACATTATTTTATTCTAACAAACGTCCACTAAAGAGGCCGTGATCAACAAAAGAATTTTTTCTGAGAAAAACAGAATACTATCTTTCTCATTCCATGAGATGACTTAAATAAGTCCGATTACACTATTCAATTGCTCAAACGAATGATTTTTATCCTTTCTTCTAAAAAGAAAATAAAATGGCGTACCTAATATGGGATTCAGTTTGACAGTGAAAAGTATCTATATAAATAAGTATGAATTTCCATTCGTTAGTCTCGCTATAACTCGAGAACGGCTTAACCAATTTAGCTGAATTTGGTCTTCAAGTGTCTGTGGCAGACCAGGGAAGGTTTAAAAGGCAAGAAATCTGTCGGGTAAAAAAAATTTTGAGACGGTACGAAGTTCGCTGGGGTAGCTAATCGTAGATATAATAATTACATATTTTGTGTTCTTTCTTTTTCAAATTAATTCTAAAATACTATGTCATCATCATCATCATTGACTTTTACAAACAGATGGTTTATCAATTAGAGATCAGACAAGTATTCAACCAATGACGTCCAGACCCACTATAAATATATTTAAATTCTGTAAATATTGCACGTGACGTACACTGACACTTGAGTCGCCACCGAGTATTGTAATCCACTTTGCCTCGTGTGACACTTGTGACGTGACGTTAGAACAGCTGATGTGTTCTATTTGTTAGCTGCATTGGAACGTGTTTGTAGAGCGGTGTGTGTGTGTGGGTGTCTGTGTGTATTTTGAGACGTGGTAGCCGATGGTTTTTATTCGTAGTTAATTGGTAAACTCGTATTAGGTGGGCGGTTGTCTGATGTTAACGTTATGTAAGTTTTATAATGGGAGCTCTAAGTTGTACTTGAATACTAAGAGAAAATATGCAATATTCTGCTGCAATAGTTGATAATAGTTCGTTTGATTTTCGAGCGACGAGAGCTTCAATTTCTGGGTCAACGAAGAGTTGAAAATTGTTTGAACAATCGAACAATTTTCTACATAGACTCATAACTAGCAAAAGTAACGCTTTATCATCATCTACTATCAGTAGACACAAATACAATAAATTCATCGAATCAAAACTAAAGCCAAAACGACAAGTACTTTCGCCATCGACCCACATCACAGCATTTCTTCTCCATGATATAGGCCACAGCTGTGCGTTTTTCCCCAAAACTTTCTGCCTCGCACAGGTACTGTGTCATGATCTGTCGTCGACGGTAATTTCGAACAGATACGACCTTGAAACCTTCAGGAATAGAATGTATTCCTTTTTAAAAGGCTGGTAACGCTCCTGTGACACCTGGTGTTGGGGATGTCCATGAGTGTGCGCTGATCGCTTACCATCAGGGGGCTTACTACGATCTTACGATCGACATTGGTATTGTGAAATTTCGAGTTGCAACATTGCATCCGTATTGCTGGGATATTGAATAAACAAAATGGTCTTGAGTTTGGCTTTATATTCCGTACCTTGAATGGTATTTTAACAGCTACGATGGTTGAAGTATAGTTTTGACATTGAAATAATTACTAAGATTTTGTTAGATTGAAATTAAATTGACATTGAGATTGGTTTTAACAGTTAGCACCCAGGTGTCCGTCTCCTCGTTTGCCTCCTATTCTATTAAAAAAATTAATGGAATGCTTACCAATCAACAAATTAATAAAATTGATTGTTTTTATATCATTACCTGTTATTACATCATTGTAAACAGATGTTTGTTTGTGAACTTTCCTGTGCGGATCAACCATATTCTTTGTTGTTGACAATTTTATCACTTCAATTTTATACGTTGTTGCTGTTCGATTTTATTTCTTGATAGTAATGTTTAGTTTATTTTAACTTTAACGCTAAGTAATATGTAAGCATTATGAATTAAATATTTTTGTATGTCAACAAATTCATTTATAATTTATTTATAAACTTAATGAACTATTTCCAATATTTTTCCTACAAATCTTGGGTACAGACTTTTTAATTTTATTATTCAAACTCAATTCGTAAGCAGAATGAAATAAGCAAGCACATATGATATTTTGTAACTGTAGTTCTTACAACCAAAAAGTAATATTTAGCTTAGGCTAAATACAACTAGCTTTCACCCTTTCATTCGTTACCAAAAACTTCAAATACCAAACAGAAAAAATAAAATTAAAAATTTAAATTTCGATTCTATAATCCGCCAGCTAAGTTTCCCTGTCAGTGGTAGTTCCCTCACCTGCCACCCCTAACGGTATCGTTGGCAGCTCTGTAGCGGTCATTTTTGGCGGGAAATTGCCCCATATCCGACGATCGTCGATACCTCGCCACTTGGTTTGTCTGTCAAACAGTTGGACAGTGCCTATGAATTTTTTTAACCGTGATTGACATATTTGCTAGTGATATTTTGAATCGGGATTTGAATTTCGAATTGCGTTTGTTTATGTGTAGCTTTTTGGTACTTTTAGGTTGTCGATTGCAGTAGTATCTAACTTTTTGGTGTATTCTACGTTGAGGGCTGTTGAATATGTGCGGAGTTTTATATAAATCATGATTACGCTTAATTGTACCTTTTACTTAAATTAAATGACAAATGATGCATCATGTAAAACGTGTAGGCAAATTGTATGATCTCTGTGTCATCAATATCAATAAAGGACTTTCTCGTTCTCAGCATCTTTTAAATTGCAATTATGGTAACCGTGGAGACAATGGCAACACCATCTAATATAGATAGTAAGGGCATAATTAAACAGTTGACCGTTATGAGCTGTTGATGGCGATGATCTGCCTAGTCAAAATAATATTTACACGTATCATCGAGTACTCTCAATCTTTCTCTTATTTTAACAGGAACATTACTCTTCACACATAGCAGTAGACCGTTAGTTAGCATTGCAGATGCTGCTACCTACATGGTGACGTGTTTACAAGGCTGGTTGGCGTGCCAAACGGCAATAAGTCGCTCGCCATGCCAGCGGCCATTCACTAATGGCAACTTAACGTAAAACTAACGATGTTTTACGTCACATAGACAGTATTACTTAGTTACTTGAATGATAGTACTTGTTTTTTATTGAATACATATTGAAAAGCGAGGTTCATGCTTTTTGTGTTCAAGTGGTGAAATACTTCTCCTCATAACACATCTTAGATCAACTTGGTCATTCCAAATACTACTCCACGCTTGATCTAGCATCAGGTTTCCATCAGTTATTGTTAGATCCCACTTCTGACTCCAAAATTTGTTAATAACAATGTAAAGAAACGTCAAAAATCTATTACGATTCGACAGCACGTGAAAAATCTTATAAAACTGGTGATTTAGTTTATTTAAAACATCATCATGAGCTTCGTAAAGCCTTATCTCCAGTATGGAAAGAACCATACTTATTGTAAATTATAATCTAATCAATCCTTACATTGTTGTTAACAAATTTTAGATAAGACTGCATCTATGTAGTTTTTTTGGTTAGGTTAGGCAGACGTCAATGCCAAAGAAAATCAATTAAACTCTCAGTTTGTAACATGAGTGTAGATCGTCTGGTTAGGATTCTCTATTTTGGAATCCACAATATCTTAATCGCATTTAATTGTAATCAGCATAAAACATATTTGTATGCCATTTTGGGGTGTAACGGTGTTACGGCATTTAATTTCATCAAGCCAAACCTCATCAACATTCTTTGTAAATTTAAACCTTCAAAAAACTAACTCTATGGTAGCAACCGCTTTTCAATGTTGCCAACCTAAAAAAAAGCGTCAAACAAACAAGATGTATTATGTCGTATTATCGAACTGTTTCACGGAGTTCGGCGCCGCCTAGTCTTTTGGTACACGTTCAGTATTCGGTCATTACTCCCTATTCCGGCCACGGCTCATGTAATCTGGCCTTCGTTTGTAAGATTTCTTTCCTCGAAATCATTTTTAGTATCGTTTTAGTAACGTATTTTAGTACTTGTTAATTTGTCGTAAAATGTTTAGGTACCTAAGTGGGTGTTTGGAGGTGGTGTTGAAATAATTATTGATTTGAGAATGATGGTCGTGTGGTGGTATGGAAAATGTGTACAATGGACAGTCTTCTCGCAGAATACGATTTCCTATAGACAAATTTCGGATGGAGCCGGTAATCAGGAGTTGTCTAAGTCTCTCTAAAATTGGGTACTATTATTATATGTATAACGTTCACTACTGAAAAGTCGTTCGTTTAAAAATAAAAATAGGATTATCAACCCTATCGCTAATAGGTTTACGATTCACGAGATAACAAGTTCCCCCGTCTATTACAATACACGTGGGTAATGCCCCGATACTATTTATGTACTGATATTACCTAAGCTATGCATAGTATGTCCTGCCGTACTATGAAATATAAAGTACAATATGATTGCAGTTCAAGCTTTGGAACGAGGAAAACGTTTCACTAGAGAACTAATCGATATACTTTTTTAATAGAATAAGCCGATAAACGAGTAAACGGATCACCTTATGGTAAGCGATCGGAGTCGCCCATAGACACCGGACACACTTTCAATAGACTCATTATTCTAGAGGTAATTTAAATAACTTTACTTCCAATGCGAAACACTTGGACATAGACAAAAATGTATCAGAGAGATTATAAAACGTATTTTTTAAAAGAATAACGAATGGAGTTTCTTGCTCGTTCTTCTCCATTCAAATCTACAGGAACGAACACCTAGCTTCACTGGCGGGCACTGACAGAGTATCGTTGATTTTGTATTTGATGACGTTTCAAAAGTACCAAATTATGGTTTAATTAAAATTATAAGCTAAATGCTTTTAATTAGACATTGTAATAATCATCATCGGCCAGTTTACACCGCTGCTGGCTAGATAAAGGCCTCTCCAGTAGCAATTTACTGAGCTCGATCAGACGAACTCATTTTACTTATAATACAAAACTAGGATAGAATAAAAGAAGCTAAAAAGGTAAAGATAAAGATGCCAAAACATGTCTAGGTCATACTAATACATGATAAATTTGATGTTTATTATAGATGGTACAGTACTTCATGTTCAAATATTAATTTTGCAATGAATCTACCTCTAGATGGTAAATACCATATTAAAATAATTTTACAAATGATATCATCAAAAGAGACAAAGAGAATAGAATAAAAAGAGTTTAAGTGCTCTTTCTAACTAATCTTATAGTATTATCTTATACTATTATATAAAGCGGAAGAGTTTGTTTTTTTGTTTGAACGCGCTATTCTCCGTAACTACAAGTCTGATTTGAATCATTACTTTTGTGTTGGTAAGCTCATTTATCAGCTATAAGCTGTAAAACATCAGCTACGACCAATAGGAACTGATCAGAGCGTGTGAAACCGCGCGGAAGAAGCTAGTCCTTAAAAAGACAAAAGACCATTAAAAATCATGTTACATTATGCAACAGAATTCCCGATGGACACCTCAGTTTATAACTTGCAATAACTTGACAATGCCTTTTATTTAGAGCGTCGGATCGAGTATCTATAAATACAAGTTCAAACCCGGTTAACCATATAACTGAGTTAGTTACGCTTAACTGAGTAACGCTTCATAGTTACCTCCGTGAATCAATGCGGTTGTAAAGGCTGGTGCACACTGTGTTTGCTTGTAATTATATGTCAAGTCTTGTGTATGAAGGTTTAGGAGAGGTTTCAGTAGAAATGTTTCGGTGTTAGATATGAGTTGTTAAATAGTGGCCCGGAGGTTTAAGACGCCCGCTTCTTGCATGCACCCTCTTGCACAAGAAGCGGGGTTCGAAACCTACCAACGGCAAGTACCAATGTGACTTTTTCCGAGTTATATTATATGTACTTTCTAAGATTATTTAGACACGACTGATAATTGGTCAAGGAAAACATCATGAGGAAACCTGGGCTTATAATTTCTAATTATAAGTTTGAAATTGCCAATCCGCATTGAGCAAGCGTGGTGATCAATGCTTAAACCGTCTCCGCGTGAGAAGAGACTTTGTTTTGCAGTGTTCACTTATAGACTGCCTCGTTGGTCTAGTGGTCGCAAGTACGACTGCCAGGCAAGGGGTCTCGGGTTCGATTCCCGGGTCGGGCAAAGTATTACTGGGTTACCACTTTTCACTATTTATGTTATGAGTCCCGTGTAATAGGGGGTGAGCCTATTGCCATATACCAGGCACAATTCCAGACTCCGTGCTACTACTGAGAATATTTAAAAAACCCAGTAATACTTTGCCGGACCCGGGAATCGAACCCGAGACCCCCGGCAGTCGCACTTATAACTCCTCAGCCAACGAGTCATTAATGTTTACCATTATAAAAGCATTCGCTAAATCAATACCATCAAAATGTGTTCTTCTGATTTAAACTGACCACCAGGATACGTGCTCATTAATTGGTCTACGTTAAATGATCTCTTATACATAAATTCATCTGTAACATATTCCGCTTTGTAATTATGTATGAACCCCAACCGCAAATAACTAATTACGTTGCAATGTTACACGTCCATAATTTGCGGTCAATTCGCTAATTATATTTAATTAATTAATTATATTATCATCACTCATCAATTATTGACTGATATTGCGAAATGTTTGACAAATGAAATGGTGTGAAGTTCATTTTAAATGTATAGAAGTTTGCTTTAATTTAAACCGTAAAGAATGCGTGTTATGGTTTATTATTCAACCAGTTATTTTGATAGTAGGTAATACATAACTTAGACTTGTTTCTTTTGTATACCAAACACTTGGTTGCTTTTACAAGAACAATAGTACAATAAAATATGTTTAAATTAAAATGAAAAGTCAGCCTACACAAATTAATGTTGATTCCAAATATAGCATTGTGCCAATTTCTCTGCCAAGATAATATTTAATTTCTAAAAATATTTCTCCTTCAAAATAGCTCATGACGTCAAAATCCCACAAATACATATGCATATAAAAATAATACAAAACCAAACTTTATTCCACAAACTATCCTAGGTCACATTGAAGACATAGATAAATAAGTTATGGACTATCCGCATCGCATCACAGTCACACCACTCAATCCCACGCATTCCCGCATTAGTCAGAATGCGGTACAACTCTGTTCCCGGGAATAGAGGTGACCTCGAAAGCGCCATAGCTATGGCGCCGCGCCGTCGCCTTATCCCAAGGGCTGAAGGACACACAGACTGGCTGTTTTCCAGACATTGTTGAGCTGTTACGTCATCACACACTCTATAGTCCTGAATTGAACAAAGATTGAACAGTTGAATTTCGTTGTTCAAATATAATTCGTGTATTGGTATTGTATTGTTAATTTGATTGTTGAAGAGTGGTGAGTTATTTATAATTGTTGGTATTAAATATGTGTTATTTATTGTGATCAAAGGGGTATTGTTATGTTTTGTTAATTAGCTTTATTTCTGAAGAAATCAATTAGAAGATGTTTTAGTTCTATATTTCCATAATAAAAATGTAAATGCAAATATGTGAATCCATTTTTTATCAAAAACTGTCTACTAATTTCGTATACATTCAGGTCTTGGGGTCTATCAGGGCATCTAAAAATACGTTCGACTTTTTTGCGTCGCAGCTTAATAAACAACGTCATGAACTTTCGCGCTTCTACGCAATAAGCAGCGCCTTTAGTAAACATGTATAAGGCCAAATTAGCCTCGAGGAAGCTTGGTGTGCTCAACAGATCGAGGCAGTATTTCACCCCGACCCACCGCAGGTGCGGCCCCTCATGGAATAATGTTCTCATATTTGGGCGGGGGCACCCCAGTACCAGTTTCTTCCTCTGGACCGCATTCAGCGGCGTGCCGTTCGGATTGTTGGATGTCCGGATGTTTCAAACCGGCTCGACACTTTGGCAATGCGTAGAGATGTAGCTTCATTGTGCATTTTCTACCACTTATACCACGGGGAGTGCTCTGAGGAATTGTTTGACCTGATACCTGCCGCATCTTTTCGCCATCGACCCTCACGACAGCATATGCATCCCCATCATATAGATGGTTGGCAGGCCACAACTGTGCGGTTCTCACGTAGCTTCCTGCCTCGCACAGCAAAACTGTGGAATGATCTGTCGTCGGCGGTATTTCCGAACCGATACGACCTTCAAACCTTCAAGAGAAGAGCGTACTCCTTTTTAAAGGGCCGGCAACGCACCTGTGACTCTTCTGGTGTTGCGGGTGTCCATGGGCGGCGCTGATCGCTTACCATCAGGTGATCCGTCTGCTCGTTTGCCTCCTATTCCATAATAAAAAAAACATGTAACATTTCTAAACTACTATTTACATGTGTATGCATGCTTAAATTTGTGTCAAAATAACTATTTTATACTAATTTAAGTATTCACGCAAAACAAAGACGTCACACTCGGCAATCTCTCTATAAATAAACACTAACTTTCGTACGTCATATTAAGGGAAATTTCGCACATTTCCGTTTTCACCGTTTCACATCGAAGGGTGACGCGCTCCCGTTCTCACGAACGCCCACGCTCATAATGAGTCACGACTCACGGCTTACTTCAGGGAACTAAGCGATGCTCGAATTCTTAGAATAGCTGCTGCATGTCACCATTTTCGCAAAATAAACTTCAAAAGGTTTTGAAATTTATTTCTGTGGCGATATTGTTTTTTTGTCAATTATGCTGTCTACGATGGAGCACGTCGTCCCATAAGCAAACTATGCACTCAGGCTTTAAAGAGCACCAGGGCACCATTTAGGAAACGCAAACTCTGGGAAATAATTCCACTCCTTAGTAGTACGTACAAGGAAGCTTGAAGTAAAGTTCTGTTGTTAATGAAAGTGAGTGAGTTTGGATTCCAGAGGGCTACCTCCAGTGAAAGGTCAAAAACGCACTTGTAACTCCTCTTCTGGTGTTTAGGCGTTCTAGTCGTTACACTTATAGTAAACTGGTCGTGGTCATCATGGAGGTGTATATCACTTACTATTAATTTATCCTTGTGTTCGTTTGCTCCCATCCTATAACAGATTTCATTATAATTGGTATTTTAAGGTTGTATGCACGCTACCATAATAACAGGGGTAAAGTCCCAGAAAGCTAGTTTAATTATAAAACAAAAAGTACCTATAAGCTTGTCATTCACTATATCAACTGCGAAGTATATAGGTCGTTCATTTACACTGTAATTTCACAGGGACGGAAAATGGTCACACAAACTGATTAACTGAAAAGACGAAATATTTACTACTTTTAAAATAATTTTATTTACTAATTACGGATTTTCTACTCGTATATAAAACGAATTCTCGACAGATTCATTTCAGTGTATTAAAACGAAAGCAGGTCAATTACTGGTGTCATAACAATGCTGGATTTACAATCAAATTATTAATTAGTCAACAAATAATGTTATTAATACAACAATTGGACACAATAATTAATATCAAACAGTACCTCATATCAATCAATTAAAATGACCATTTTAATAATAAATATTTTGCCTATTACATTGCATGACAAATAATTAAATCTATCAATTATCAATGTTTACATTGCGATTTGCTATTTACTCTACGCTAGTTATGTAGTACACATCTTTACAATATGCATAAGTAGTTATTTGCTTGAATATAATACTATGTATCATAATTACGTACTATGATCGAAACTGGCTGATATTAGCGGGAGCGTCTCCAAAGGAAAAAAGTAGCCTTTGTCGCTCTCTAAGCTCCTTGAAGCATAAAAATAATACCACAATTAGCACCATATTAATTTATGAATAACGTAATTAGGTACAATTAGACACCGGTCATATTTACTTTTAAAAATACTTTACAATAATACAAACTGCTATACATACACAAATCTTCATCAACACATCTGCTTTGCAAAACTACATCTTCAAATCCAACCCCTCAACTATAACAACTGAATCCAGTTCACAACCATTTACAAAGTTCACTAGAAACTACAAACGGGTTCAAGCTATCTCCTGCAGCCAAAATGAAATAGGGTTCTGAGATTTTGTTGGAGGTGCCCCACTTCGGTACGGAGCGGCGCCCGATCGGCGGGCCGTCGTGCCGGCGCCGTCTCGTCTCCAAAAACCAGATAAACCGGCGCCTTGGAAGACTCCCAGGTTTTTTTTGCTTCAGATATAGGCCTCGAGGTCACCCCTCCGTTATGTTAATGGGGCCGGGAAAACCCTATGGTGTACAAAATATTATAATTTGTCAGTGTCGCTCGTGATAGGTCATTTTTCTAATGTTAAGGACGTTTTTATTTGTTTTTTTCATCATTGTCAGTTTGTTGCGCCGTCTGTGGGTTGATGGTGCGTGAAATATTGTTCTAATGATATTTTGGCAGCTATGAATGGTGCGTTCATTTTGAGATATAGTTACTAGTGATTTAGAGTTGCTAGACTTATGAACTAATGTTTTTAGTCGATTGAGTGTATCTTTGTTAAAGCTTTCTATAATTCGAATAACATTTTAGAGGATAATTGTGTACAGTATGTAAACTAGTTTAAGATTTGAGTGTCCTATAACGTTAGTCTTTCCTTGAGAAACAAAAGATGCGAAGATGTTGTACCCAATTTATGCAAATTAAAAAATCTATCTAATCAATGATAATGTATCCACAGATCTTTTACCATATTAAATTGTTTAGCCCAAAGTTCATCAGCTTAGCTCAATTCATTGAGCTCACAGTAAAATTTCCTTATAAGATTGATTACTTCTTTATCTACAGCCCTTATTACGTGCGATATTTGTGTGAAACAGGATTTTGTACTTACTGTTCTGCGTGATAAGATTGAAAGTGGCTTGCGTTTTTATTCTAAAGCCTTCAAGCTCATCTCTTTGTCTGTTTTGTTAAACTTAACATATCATTAAGCTTGTCATGACTTGAAAGGGTAGGTAGAATTTACTGGATATATATCAATTTGATTTATGTTTTTTACTTGTAATACTTACCTATGGTTTATGTTGTTGCTTGCGTCAATAAAGATTAAAAAGTCCTCTATAGGTCTCACTGTCCCAAACTTCTAATAATTTTCATACCAAATTACTTGGTTTTAAATTACTTTTTAACATTCCTCGTGTGTTACTTCTGTGATAAATTAAAATCGATCAAAAGGTTTTATATTAAGATTGGTTTTAATTGGTCGTAATTCGGTTCATATTTTAGACGTGAATGCATAACAAACGTAATTATTATTACCTAAAAATCAACCAAGTAGTTCAAGTTCACATACATTAAGAGTCTGTATAAATAACACCCATGGTGTGTCTGACTGTGTTATAGTCGCGTATATAGTCTCTTAATTTACCTCTATATGTTGTCTGTTATATTTTTGAATCTGAAGGGCATAGCCAAGGGCTTTTTTGAATGTCAATTGTACGGGTGAATGTACTGCCTCTAAACAAATATGGCCGCTGAAGTACTAGCTATATGAATATTTTTTTGAAACTCTTACATTTTTAAGCTGTGGTAATTGGTTATTTAGTGTTACTTTATGAATTTTTTTTATGATTTGAGTCTGTAAACGAGCAGACGGGTCACCTGATGGTAAGCAGTCGGAGTAGCCCATGACCAATTGGAACACCAAAGGCGTTACAAGTGCGTTACCGGACTTTTGGGAATTAGGAGTTTGAGGATTGTTGGGAATTCAGAGCTTAGGGAGATTGGGGAAGGGGGAGAGAGGAAATTGGGCCTCCGGTAATCTCACTCACACGACGAAACACAACGCAAGCGTTGCTTCACGTCGGTTGGTCGAGCCGGCCCATGCCGTGCGCTGAAGTATGGCCCTCCCACACTTATACTGTAATTTAGTGTTTGCTTGTCATTACAGCTCCCCTAAGCAAATGGCATATAAACTGCAGTCAAAAAGTTAATGAAAAAATCCTTTGTAAAATATGTAGGTACGGCTTGCAAATAAATGAATTTGATTTGGTTTGATAATGCATGGGCTTGACACAAGTTACTCACGACTCCTTACATTAACTTTCTCTTTTATCATTGGAATAAGGTTCAAACCATTTCTCTAGGAGGCTGGTAGGTAGTAATATTTTAAAAAGGTTCGATAATGCTGTGTAAAGCTGGTTGTACTGCTAGTACTAGTTTTATTGCAATGTGTTGAAGGGATTACGCAGTTAAAAATGCACTCTCAGGTGACAATTGGACATTAGCTCACACAAAATACTCAAATTACACACAATAACTTCATTTGCAATAAAGTAAACTGACTTCAAACACAAACAAACCGTATACAATAAGTCCGTTTACTTACAATTTACATAACTAACAGATAAAAATAAATACACAAAATATCCCCGAAGTCCAAATAAAGCTTCGTTTACCGAACCGAACCCCACACCGCCCGATGCGGCAACTCGATCAATTATTCAATTACACAAAGTGACCAAGTTGTCAAAATGTAACCGATGCCTCGACGACGGAATCGGATAATATGGAAACGGGCCAAATACGTTTTCGTTTTGTATTAAATAACTAAATATAGCAATACTATATTTTAGCGCCGGTTTTACGTGCGCATTTCGTAGTACTGACCACTAAATGTATCATATTCAAAATTCTGCCTCGTTGGCCGAGTGGTCGCAAGTGTGACTGCCGGACAAGGGGTCTCGTGTTCGATTCTCGGGTCGCGCAAAGTACTACTGGGTTTTTAAGAAATTCTCAGTAGCAGCACGAAGTCTGGAGTTGTGCCCGGTATATGGCAATAGGTTCACCCCCTATTACATGGGACTCATAACAAAAATAGTGAAAAGTGGGTGTTACATTGTACAGTGGCATTAAGTGCCTTAATGTGCGCCTCTGCCTACCCCTTCGGGGATAAAAGGCGTGATGTTATGGTATGTTATGTCATGCATAATTTTATAAAGGTTGTTTAAAGAGATAAAGCGTGATAAGATAAGAAAAAAATACATAAATAAACAAACTTTCTTTTGCTTTTATAATAATATTAGTTGGAATTGTCTGCTAACCTTTGAAGGAATAGGTCTATTTTTGATACTCACATTTTTCGCCAGATATAATAATGCGTAGGTAATAAGAACATCGTCTTATTTCAAGTGATGTACCTATGGTTTCAGAAAATTTCAACTCATTGAAACCTTTTGCTCAACCATAAACATTTATTAATAGTTGTAAACTTTGTCGCTGTTAAACTCATTGTATTCTTACTTAGAGGGCACGGTACTATAATTACTGTTACTCACATTGTACTTAAATGCATATATTCAATTGATGTAAACACTAGACCGTATCCCTATCATTTTCGTACATTAAATGTTCGTGTTTATATTGTCGATATGCCTCAATAAAATAAAATAAATAGGCCATGACGCTAACTCCATTCACGAGACAGTTAATTTACAAAAGATAGTTATTTTTTTTTCACCAGAGAACACAAAACCTCTTGCTTGGCCGTCTCACTTTTATTCAAATAAGCTATCATTAAGCATTCCCAAATAAAAGAAACTTGGCTGCACGATGGCTACCGTATTCCATAACTACGTATCATCTTTAATACCATGAATAACTTGGCACAAATGCATATATATATACGTATATAGTATTTATATAGGTATCTGGGATATGACCTCGATATTTATAAAAGAAATTATTGTTACTATTGTTATTACGAAGACATATTATACGCAATGCTGTAGTCTGCTATGGTGTATTGTAGATGAATTATTGGTTTATTTACTTGACTTTTTGGTTGTTTAAAGAGTTGCTGCTGAACATCTAAAGAGAGAGGACTTAACGGGTTGCCGGGGCTCCGATTCGAACTGTAGGAGTAGGAACGGGGTGGATATGAGTCAGTAAGAATCTGGGACTTCCTATTCTTCCTCACATCCTCACCCGGGCGGGATGATTAAAAAAGAATATCTCATTTTTAACACTATCGTGTATAACATCATATTTGATTACTATGTATGTATGGTGTATAGCAATACCTTACCCTCTATTATATAAAACTTACAACACACTGGTAAAAAGTTCATGTTACATTATTGTATGTGTAACAAACGGCCGTACAAAAAAGAACACAATATGATTCATACCCAATGTTTCTTTCTAATTTTAACGTTGAGTTCATCTTACAGTTTTAAAAAAGAAACTATTTACAACATAAAATACACAAAAAAAATAATAAAAGAAAACTAAAAAGAACTAATTACACAGAGCAACAAAAACTTCGTCCGCATCGACGTCAATAGTTTTAAAAACGATTTAATAGTACGAGTTTGATTTACGTTTAAAGTATTCGAAACGAGTATGCGTTCGGCACTCTGATTGGCCGGCGCCAATGAAGCAACCAATCACAGCGCCGAACGCGCACTCGTTACGATTACTTTAAACGTAAAACAAACCCGTACTAAGGCCTCTGCTGTATTACTTTGAAATAATACCCTCTATTTTTCAATTTATCAAATAAAAGTTTCCAATAGAGGGCAGATTGCAGTTACTTTTTTTCTTCTTGAATGGCAACACCTCCTTTATTTTTAAGTAACACATTGTTTATTGAATTGAACAGTGAATAGTGTATCTTAGTTTAATGGTAAAATAATAAAATACATAGTGAACACAAAACAGTTATTAGTGTTGCTCGTTACCAAATGAAGGTGCTGTCAATATGTCGTAAGTACTAGAGATTTTCTATACCTCTAATATAATTATAGATCAGTTACAGACATTTAGGGTCTATATTACAATTTCTGATTAATGATTTTCCAATGCTAGATACATTTTAACTGACGAATAACTTTGAATATATGACAATTCTTCCATACTAAAAACTGTCATATATCAATATTATTCTGTCGCGGAGAACCTCTGTCGAGGAGAAGGAACGGGGTGGATTTTAGTCAGTAAGAGTCTGACACTCCCTCTCGCCTCACCCAGACGGGAGCAGTCATTCGATGATTTTCTCCCTTTCAAAACAATCAATTTTGTTCTACAGTTCAGAATTAACTGATGATTGAAAAATCGACACCAACTTCCTTATTAACTTAACTGACACAGTCATATTTCACACATATCCAACTTGTAGTTGACCTGCAATTGAAACTAAGTTACCCACCAATGCAATGTTATCTAATGATTATTACATACATAACATCACGCCTATCCCCGAAGGGGTAGGCAGAGGTGCACATTCTACCACAGTACAATGTAACACCCACTTTTCACTAGTTGTTATGAGTCCCATGTAATAGGGGGTGAGCCTATTGCCATATACCGGGCACATTTACAGACTCCGTGCTACTACTGAGAATTTTTTAAAAAACCCAGTAATACTTTGCCCGACCCGGGAATCGAACCCGAGACCCCTTGCCCGGCAGTCGCACTTGCGAATACTCGGCCAACGAGGCAGTCTAATGATTATTATTGTTGATAATACATGCCAATGTTTATGCTAGTAAATTAATCAGTTTTTGTTCCTTGTGATATCAAACTATATATAGGTACTTCTTTTCTTATTAAACCAATTATGGGCGTAATTATATGTTTGATATAAGATAGCTTCACTTTTAAATTTCTATTGCTGACGTTCAAAAGTGCCTTCCTGGTCTAATTGAAATAAATGATTTTTGACTTTTGATATACCAATTACAATAACAAATTTTTGTGTGTATTTCAATTTTATCAATCCCGTTGCCATACATTCCACTACCTCTAAGTAGTATATTTAAACTACTCATCTGAACCACCTTACATTAGCTTCCTATATATAAAACACAACTATCGCCAGCATAAAGGCAAGCACACACTTTATACTATGCTAACACGATCGGCCCAGTAACTTGACACCAACAGGCCCCCAATCTCATATCCAGACTACAATAACTCGAGTGCCTTGGCTAATGAGGCGGCCGAAGGGCAAGATGCGCCGATGTCCTTAGTCGCGGCCGATCACTCGACCTCCCCACCCCCTAGTACCCTAGAAGGGAGACCTTCCCCTTCCCCCCTCCCCTGAACTCCAGTTCGCTCTCTATTGTCTTCAGAATTACGGATGCCCGTTCTTTCAACGTTTTTTGTTAACTTTGCATTACATTAGAAACAAATGAGTGTGTTTCTGGGCGAGTTTTATTTTGAATTTCGAATTACATAGTTATAAAGTTTATTTTTAAGAAGGTTATAGCTTTTTTGCGTTGAAAGAGGTTGCATATTAGCTCTCATTGTCATAACCGGTTTTATCTACAAGTCATAAAATTTTTAACACTGAACTTTTGTTAAGATGTTTTTAATTTTAATCGTGTATTTAATACGAACATCAACTCTTTGATACTACTGCAGTAACCTACTTTTAAGACAGTAACACAAACTTTTAAAATATAAAGTTGTAGTCATTAATGTTTTTAGCATTACCGATAAAATACATAATTTACAGACGAAGGAAACTACCAACTTTTTATTAACTAGCTGCAGTAAAGTTGATATATTCACAATGTCACTTCACTACCCAGTCTAATGCTTCAAACATTAATTTCTACTTCAATTAAAAACGTTTATGTTGGTAACAACACGGTATTAAGTAAAATATGAAGTAGGTAGTACTTGGAATCCATTAATTACTGACTCCCATACATATTTCCAAACGAAATCGTCTAGTTAATGTTTATTGCACACATTAATTATTAACTTTGTATACAGTTAAATGCTGTGTGGTAAAAGAATACTCATGTCACCCCCTTTACTCTTTCAACGAGTATCGTATGAGTGGATTTTTCTTACAAGACTGCCTCATTTGGACGAGTGGTCGCAAATGCGACTGCCTGGCAAGGGATCTCGGATTCGATTCCCGATTCGGGCAAAGTATTAATTAGCGGATTTTCTTTTTAAATCTCAGTAGTAGCGCGGAGTCTGGTATTGTGGCAATAAGCTATCACCTCCTATTAGATGGGACTCATAACATAAATAGTGAAAAAGTCGGTGTTACATTGTACAGTGGTAGTATTAGTGCCGTAATATGCACCTCTGCCTACACCTCCGGGGATAAAAGGCGCGTCACGCCTAATAAGTTATTTGGTATTAAAAACGAAATTTTAAGGGTACAATAGAGATTGATTTCCTAAGTCTTGATTTGATAAGTAAAACAGTAAAAGGAGGTTGGTTATCAAGGTTGCTATAACTTACGCACTACTTTATCTTTCATCCGATAAGTATAGTGATCGTCAACCCTTAAACATAATCGTCCACATGATTTCATTGTAAAACAGTACAGTTACCGCCAAAAGTTTTGGTACCTAATAGTTCAGCCAACGAGATGAAATGAAATGAAATGAAACCTTTATTTGTGATACATAGGTACATTTGGTTGGTCATTTTTAGAGTCGAGGCAGTCAAATCCAAATAACTTACAACATAACTAACGAAATGTACATATTAATATAACATTCGATGTGTGAACCTTTTGCATAACCCTTTCTCAAATAGGAGGCGTGACGTTATTGAGTTATATAGTTATATCTACATCTACGGCCATTACTCGTTTCGTTTCTTTATTTTATTGTCCTGTTGACCTAGATATTTTGAAGATAGGGTCAGTCACATTAGCAGGACATGGGGGACATTCTCCAACGAATGCGATGGGGACGCATCAGATATTGTGCTAATAGAATTAGGCGCGGGCTTTATTGAATCCGTGTGACAACAGTTTTTTACCAAATAGTGTTTATATATTTTTTTTATTGCATAAGCCGGTAAACGAGCAGTCGGATCACCGGCGTCGGCAAGCAATCGGCGTCGCCTATGGACACCTGGAACACTAAATTTACGCATTACAAGTGCGTTACCGGCCTTTTGGGGATTAGGAGTTTGAGGATCGTTGGGGATTCAGGAATTGGGGAGATTGGGTAAGGGGAGGGTAATTGGGGCTCCGGTAACCTCACTCACACGACGACACACAACGCAAGCGTTGCTTCACGTCGGTTTTCTGTGAGGCCGTGGTATCACTCCGGTCGAGCCGGCCCATTCGTGACGAAGCATGGCTCTCCCACACTTTTGAAGTGTGAAAATTATTATTTTGTTTTAACTTTAATTCATGTTGTAAACAGTTATAGTGATGATTTTTTTGTATTTTTGAACAAGACAATTGGGTAGTGTCCTAAGTTTAATATAAATTGTTTCGACTTTTCAATGCAATAAAAAATAAAAAATAATCATACTCTCATCTATAGATTTTGACGATTTACCTGTATTAGGATTTTTTCTCGCTAATTTTAAGGAAATAAGTATGCTATTTGACGCAGAAATATGATGACGTCGTTGCGATCCAATATAAAATTCATAGAAAAGTATCGTTTTTGACATTTCAATAAAAGTATTAAATTTGACTAACTGTCAACTACCGTATTCTTTGACGTAGTTTTACCCAAAGTTGATTTCTTCAACAATTAGCAAATTGTTGATATCCAACCTCTTTATATGACTTATGATGATCTTACTTTTTTATCTTCACATCCTTAACATTAAAAAGGAGTAGGTCAATAACATTACATTATCTGTTATACCTTTATCGTTATATTATTATTGTTAAACATGTTGTCTTAGTGGCCCGGAGGTTTAAGACGCCCGCTTCTCAAGCATGAGGGTGCGGCTTCGAAACCTACCAACGGCAAGTACCAATGTGACTTTTTCCTTATATGTACTTTCTAAGATTATCTAGACACCACTGACAGACGGTGAAGGAAAACATCGTAAGGAAACCTGGACTTATAATTTCTAATTATAAGTTTATAATCGCCAACCCGCATTGAGCAAGCGTGGTGACCTTCGCCGTGTGAGAAGAGGCTTTGCTTAGCTTTATAGGCTGTTGATGATGATCTGTTATACCTACCAAGTGTAAAAGGCGTTTTTACATAAAAATTAAAGCTAAACCTGACACTAACTTGAACATCAATACCATACCAAACACACTAAAACACAAGCTACAAACGTTTATAATGAAAAATGTTATTTTAATTCTCATAGTGTTGCCATTAATTAATTGTCTGCAATACACCGTTGTTTATTTACCACCCAGAGCTTCCGTTTAGATGGCAACCCTGATAACAATTGAAAACTGGCGTATTAATTAATCTAATGTACCAAAACTGCGGCTTTCCCTTAACCGCCACGTGTACACGTGGCGGTTACAAAGATACACACACATACATGCATATACATAGGTAGTCGTACAATCGACAATGGAAGGTTATCAACACATTACAAAGTTGCATAATAATATTGTATCGTAGGAAAGCTCTTTTGTCTAAATTATGATATAGTGTATCAGTGTGTTAGTTATCACCATCATCTTCGTCTCATTAATATTATCCGCATTATCTTACATATTGAGAAATCAATACATTGTCTCATACGTTGCTTATCTTGATCAACGAGTGAAACTCTTTTTTTATACCACGACGGTGGCAAAAAAAGCGCACAGTCCACCTGATGGTAAGTGGTTACCGTGGCTTATGAACGCTTGCAACATATAGGGCATTACATGCGCCTTGCCGACTATTAATAAACCTATACTCTCGGTAGGTTTAATAGTCGGGGTCATATGCATGACCCCGACTATTAACTACAACCCTATCAATATATAATATTGATGATTTTTTTATCGACATTATTTAAACCAATTGGCTAGTTTGCTAGGTTTAAAATAAATTGTTACAACTTTTCAATTTCATCCATTGATTTGACAATTTACTTGCTTTTGGATTTTATCTCGCTAATTTTAAGGAAATAAGTATGCTATTTGACGCAGAAATATGATGACGTCATAAGTAACGATCCAATACAAAACTCATAGAAAAGTATTGAATTTTTGACCGTTTTTGACATTTCAATAAAAGTATTGAATTTGACTAACTGTCAACTATCGTATTGACGTTGACTGCACGCACGGAACAACTATTTGTGTGATCCACAAATTGTTGTTCCGGGTCTGGGTGTCATGTGTATGTGAAATTGTATGTTTGTAAACGCAACCACGACACAGGAAAAACGTTGTGGGAAACGTTCTTAAAAACAACTAATACTGAATATGTAGTGTTAATTATAAGATTTTATCAAAATCAACACCATAGTACAGTAAATCAAATCAAAATTCTAAACCCACCTCCAACTATCATTGCAAACTGTACCAACAGATTGACCTAAATTTTCCCTGTCTATTCAATTTTGCGTCACGTATAATATATTATGCTGTAGTACAAGTCGCAGTACAATTACTATTGTCAAGAAAATATTCCGGTTACCGGGGTTTTTGAAAGTCTTATATTGCTTATTTATCGGTGTGGTCGAAGGACACATGTTTCATATTTTATTTATCACATCATAATATGAAATGTGAATTAAATACAATATTTGAAGACGACTGTATAATGATACGGCAGCGTCCTGAGTTCTGCTTCTGACTTTATTCGGTGATAGATAGGAAACATATTTATTTTTGGATCTATGGGACCAATATCTTACAAGATTTATAACTTACCTATGTGTAAACCCTGTAATCATTAACATGGTTGACGCAACATGACTACTTGATACGTCTATTTGATTTGATTCGAAAATTATAGTTAGACAATTATTTATTATTTAAAAGTTGTAACTAAAACACACGGAAGACGTCCACAACTGTCACGACCTACAAAAACAATTATAACTAATTAAATAACTAAACAAAATTGTAGCCAGGTAATTATATTTCGCAGAAACATTAAACTAAAAATTGTAATTATCACTGTAACGTCTAAACATTCGCTATGGGAGACTATTTAATATTTATAATTTAACACAGTTTCATATTTAGCGGGACATTGGAGTTTAATTGATAATGATATCATTAACCGCTCGAGCCTTCCTAGTCATGCACAGAACTGTTTAATGATATTGTATCACGCTACGGCACAACGAATTAATAATACTACTTACTACCTTATGCTGCCCTGGTACATCTAACTTCTTGATTAAATAATTCAGTTTGATACAACTTCTACGGTCGCGGTGTGTGCTCGCTATGGTCGTGTTTTATGTTATGCTCCTAGATGGAGTGGTTGGGGTTTAACATACATTTTAAATGCATTGTATGTATTTCATTCATAAAAGTTTGACACTAATTTAATCAACTCTATTAAAGTTTAAATATGCTTACCAAGGAAAATCTTACAAATACACCCAATCCTCTTTGGGAATCCTGCAAAATTAATTATTTTTGTTAAAGACCATTTTATTGTAAACTGAATTTTGCGTACTTGTCTCGTGCGAAACACACAGTTTTTTTAAGGGGAGAAAATCATCGAATTACTGCTCCCGCCTGGGTGAGGCAGGAGGGAGTTTCAGACTCTTACTGACTAAAAATCATCCTGTTCCTTCTCCTGCACGTCGAGCCGGAGCCCCGGTAACCCGTTAGGTTCTTCGCATCGCAATCGGCATCGGCTCTGTTGGGCCCCTGTGGCCATCTGTGGTGGTCTGATGGCTCTTTGAGGCGCGCGCGGAACGCGACGCGCCGTACCCTCGGGTCTGTTTCTGGTCGGATGGGGAGCCACCCATGCTCGCCGTCCGCAGGCCCGCGAAAGACACGGTTGCTGCGTCAATTTCCTTTATAGACTTATATTTTTAGCGTAGGTATGCTGGTATGGTGTGGATATTTGTATACACCAATGACATTACAGGAACTAAGTACAACATAGCAATTTTTGTATGACCGACCTCAATTTAAATCCGTAAATTGTACAAACAACTCCTTGTGTTCCGTAAAGCTACTAAGTGTGTTAAGAGCCCGAGCTACCAGGTTCAGATAAGTATAACTGATCGTTGACTCTTGACTAAGTGTGCGGTGTTATGTTCCAGGTTGGCGGCAGCGCAGGAGGCGGCGGGGGCGCAGGCTCGCGCGGCGCCAGCTGATACCATGGGCGGCGCGCACCAGCCCGCTACTCCAGGGCCCAGCTCACTCTTTATATTTGCCGACGAAAATCCTATTCGGAGGTAAGGAAATTCATTATGTTTAAACTTTGTCCCCGTCATATATGTAGGTATGTAAGAGATCATTCAATTCATCGTCTCTAAAATACGATCCTATTTATACGGAATGTAACAAATTAAATAGGCAGCTGTGTTTAAGGTATAAAAAAGATAAGTAGCTAAGTATTATGCACTCTAAACTTACGATAGCCAATATTTTCATAAATATGGATATATACCTAAACAGGCTTTCATTACAAAATCCACGAAAAAAACAAAATTAGTCAAACTTTAAAAATAACATGACACTGTGATTCTATAAAAAAAAATATTAGCGAGGGAAAAAAGGTCACGCTTAATCGCAGAGACAGGGAAAAGCGCGCCAAAAATAAGTTAACATTTTTAAAGGTAGGCGTAGATAATTGGGTGTCATTCTGCGGGACATAGTTTGGCGTTCGATGTGCGTGGTGCCAACAAACCATGCGGAACGTAAATAAATACAAATTGGAACCCACTGTGACGTGAACAGTTAATTTAGTTGTTTATTTTCATTGTTATTTACTGTCGAGTTACAATATCAAGTAAATTCGTATGAATTGTTTATTATGCGCACTCAGTAAGCGATGTATGATTATAGATTTGATAAGTCGTGCATCGATATCGTGATTTGATAAGCATTATAATAACATAATATAATATATTGTGCTGATAATTAATTATTCGTGTAAATAAATCTAAATAATAATTATGACATCAATTTCACACTACACAAATGATATTATAGAGATTTAATGCGTGCTATCATCATTATCAACATCCCATAAGTAGCGACTGCTGGCTCTTCTCACACGGAGAAGGTTTCAACTTAAATCACCACTCTTGCTCAATGCAGCTTGGCGATTTCAAACTTAAAACAATTATTAGAAGTTATAAGCCATAAGCCCAGGTTTCCTCACGACGTTTTCCTTCACCATTTGTCAATGGCGTCTAAATAATCTTAGAAAGTATATAGAACTCGGAAAAGGTAAATGTATGTAGTGACACAATACTCACATTGTATTAATTTTCCAAACAGCATCTCAATTAAAACTCGAAATACATTTCTCAGAAACCAGATACCACAGATAGAACTAAATTCATCCCCGAAAGCATGGACTATCGTGTTCATATTGCGACTTAACCCTGCGCAACATCTGGCCAAGAGTTAGCATGGCGCGCTGCGGGTGGGACGCTATTGCCCCCACTTATACATATTAAACGCACACCTTATACGCCCCCTAATGCATTTTGTAAACAAGTATGTTCTTACACTAGGTGTACTCAATTTGGTAACAAAAAGAGATTGTTTTGCGTAGAGAACTGTGTGCATTGTTTAGAAAAGAAACGTTATTTTTTTCTATTAGACACAATTTCATTTGTGTACCCCTAGATTCAGTGTTTTAGTAATGTATCAAAATTTACTTATATCAGTCATATACAAAAACAACAGTCGTGTCCAACAAAAGACATTTACAATGAGATACATTTAAGTGTGGGAGAACCATGCTTCGGCACGAATGCGCCGGCTCGACCGGAGTGATACCACCGCTTCACAGAAAACCGACGTGGAACAACGTTTGCGTTGTGTTTCGTCGTGTAAGTGAGGTTACCGAAGGCCAAATCCCTTCCCTCTTCCCCCCGAATTTCTGAATCCCAATAATTCTCAAATTCCTAATCGCCAAAAGACCGGAAAAGCACTTGCAACGCCTCCGGTATTCCGGGTGTCCATGGGCGACACCGATTGCTTACAATCCGTGCTCCATCTGCTAGTTTACAGGCTTATCCCACAAAAAAATAATAATACGTGAATAGTGAATACTTATAATCCCAAACTCTTGACATAAAATGTTTCAAGGTGCTATAAACAATGGTCACAATTGTCACATAAATAAGTAACAATGCAGTTTAATTATTTCGATTGCATGTATAATGTAAATATTAAATACATTTTAAATACAAACTATACTAGATAACCAAGTCTCTTTATTGTATTTAATCATTAATAATATACAGTTAATATGTCCAGTATATAGTGCAGTAAATATTGTGAGGAGAGATAGCATGATCAATACCTACCTAGACAACCCAATATATGGAAAATGTATCAAAATTACACCAAATTTTGACACATCGAAAAACAAATATATACATCTTGTAGCAGCAATCAATTTCGCTGAACATAATTATATTAGGTTATGTTTAGGTAGGTATTGATCCCAGTCATGTCCTCTTACAGTATGGTGCACTATTTATTGAATAGCCAGTATAAGACACCTACCTCTATTCTATCCACAATCTAGTTTTCTTTTTAACATTACACAAAGCTAAATGAAATACAAAAACAAATAGAAACGATTTCATTCTATTGAAGGCAATCCCCAAAAACATCAGTGATTTCATTTTGAAACAATACTTGTTTCAAAGATTTCCGTGTCGTCACGAAATTCATGAAATTTAAATTATGTATATAGGACGGGACGAAAAGGAATATACATAGACTTACTTATTTGAATAGTTAAAGAAGTATTTCCTTTTAATATTTAATTTCAGGAAGAAATAATAAATACAATAGTTGGTATATTTGATAGGAAAAACTATTTCCGGTAATTTTTCTACGTTGTAATTATTATTTATTTTATCGATAACAATGATTTTAAGTAGAAGACATTCGCGACCTCAGGCATGTCTACGCCTGAGGTCGCGAATTTCTTTTTTTTTTTAAGTTATGTTATGTAATAGGGGGTGAGTCTATTGCCATATACCGGGCACAGTTCCAGGCTCCGTGCTACTACTTAGATTTTTTTTAAAAACCCACTATTTCTTAGCTTGACCCGGGAATCCAAATCGACACCCCTTGCCCGTAAGTCGCAATTGCGACCACTCGTCCAATGAGGGAATTTTAGTTGCATTTGCATATTAACACATGGCATGAACTAATTATAAGTTACTATTTAAGAGAAAATTACTGTAATTATAAGAAACTATCTATGTCTACAGAGAAAAATTATAGAATCCATTTAAACATTAACCTTAACAACTTCAACCATTAAAAAGTAAATAGTTACCCCTCTCTTATTGGAGGAAATACGCAGTTCCTAAAATACGAAGTGCATTCCCTGCCTGTCCATTGGACAGCGTGTTTAAAGAAACCTTTTAAACTTATGGAACTTTTCACACCTGGCCGAGTTGCATTGAACGATAGGAATATTGCTTGTCGGATTTTATAACATGTACCTATAAAATTTTACTGCAAAATATGTTCGCAAGTTCTAAAATGAATGTTACATTATTATGTTTCATAGCTTTTTATACTGAAAAATACAGCTTGGGTGTCTTCGAAACCCGATTGAACAGTTTTGCTCATAAATAAGTGTCCTCCATCGTCAGCTCCATCATCGGTTACCACCAAGCGATATCCCCATCTCGTCTTCCGAATGAATTAAAAAAAATGGTTATAGTAAATGTTTAGGTGCATCTACTATTGTAAAAACAGGGTCTAAGTTACTTACATTACTTACAGTTGAGTTGCATTATAGCATATGTTTTAGGCAAATTATTGGGTGCAAATAACTTATAACATAATATCACGCCTTTTTATCCCCGAAGAGGTAGGCAGAGGTGCACATTTCGGCACTTAATGCCACTGTACAATGTAACACCCACTTTTCACTATTTATGTTATAAGTCCCATATAATAGCCTATTGCCATATACCGGGCACATTTCCAGACTCCGTGCTACTACTGAGATTTTTTAAAAAACCCAGTAATACTTTGCCCGACCCGGGAATCGAACCCGAGACCCCTTACCCCCTTAGGCAGTCGCACTTGCGACCACTCGGCCAACGAGGCAGTCAAAATAACTTATCTGTAGTGTATCAACATGTATTCTCATTAAGCCCTAGACAAGTAAATAGGTTCTAAAACTAGCGAATAACCTTCTTTGTTAGGCAAGTACCTCATTTTCATCATAATGGAAAATATCATATTAACATCTCATTATAAAGGAAAGTGAAGAGACTGAAGTTTCAAGAAAGCGATCATTGCAGAGACAATGCAATCAATTATGAACGTGCTTTGAACGTGTGCATGAAATATAATGTGAAGCCCTGCTTATGCCTGAGTAGGCAGGGCAATGGATGACTTAACCCGGTGACTGCCGCTATATGAAACACAATATAAAATACATTGTGTGTCGCTTAGATTTGTATTTCAACAAACCACAGGCATCAATAATAATTTTAGTCCATTTTCATTATAAATACAAACCGTATATAAGAGATAACACTATGCGAACTTACGTTTTAAATAAATACGTGATTTATTTCCAGGTACACAAAGTTCATCATCGAGTGGCCGCCCTTCGAGTACGCGGTGCTGCTTACCATCATCGCCAACTGCGTGGTGCTGGCGCTGGAGGAGCATTTGCCCAACGGCGATAAGACCATCTTAGCACAGAATCTGGTAAGTTCAACCTTATTATTTCACTGCTGAAGTATATTTTAGCACACACATATATAGCCTATATCAGCTTAGCGATTGTTTAAAAATGGAACACATTTTATGAAAAACAATTGATATAATTATATGAGTTGACAAATGACACAACTAAATGTAACTTTAATTTAAGGGAAAAGAATGCATTTTTGTTCGCAACGCTTCATATTTAATCCTTTATTGTTTAATATTATATATTTCTTTCTATTGCAATGTAAAGAAAACAGAACGTTATACACAAGGAGTTAAAGTGGCATTTGACACACATAATAATATGAAAGTATATAAAAAGTAATGATTTCTGTACAAATACTGACAAGGGCAATCTCTTTTTATGAATTGTCAACAACACGTGTATGGCGCAAAGCAAATATTGCTATACTGGCGATTAAACCCCTGGTTTATAGGCGCGCATTTATGTACTAAAATCAATTTTAACTTATTGTCTCACTCAACTATTTCATAAAGGTGTAATACTTTGTAGTATTAGTACTCAATTATATTTCCTTCTCTATTTTTTTATTTACTCAAGCTTTCTCAATTTCCTTTAGATTCCAAACCAAAAACAGAATCAGAATTCTGAATATCTGAGACATAGGTACCTACATAATAATATTTCTTCTAAAATAATATCATTTAAGTTCAACAAGTACTGAACTGGTCCCACTTCATGGTAACTTGGGACATATGAACATGTATCCATCAGTACCTACTAATAGAATAACTAACACATCTGTATCTCACTTGTTTTTTAGCGTGAAATAAAGTTCTTTCTTCTTGTTATTCCATCGGTTCATGCGGTCATATGTCATCGGCGTTAAAGAGATAATTATTTTTCTATGTTCCATGTTACATTTTATCCCTGTTTGAGACTGTAGTTGCATTTTTTTACAATAACTATCGTGAGACATACTAAATTAACTAAAAATCGCGGGTTACTCACGGGAATATACTAATAAAACCTCTACTAGTTTCGACCCACAGAGGGTTCTTACATGACCAGCGTGCGTGGTCGCGGCGATGTCGCACAGCCTACTGGCTAGCGTTGGCGCTCGCATAGGTGTTACTAGTAGAGCTTTTCTCAATGTATTCACGTGAGTACTCCACGATTTTTAGTTAATTTTGTTACATTCTTTTTTATTATAACCTACTTAAGTGCAGTAAATTAATTTTAGCAATAATACTGAATACTCTTTCCATTGTTCCAGGAAAAGACCGAGGCGTACTTTTTAGGAATATTTTGTGTAGAAGCCTCGTTAAAAATTTTAGCATTAGGTTTTGTTTTACACAGGGGATCTTATCTTAGGAACGTTTGGAACATCATGGATTTTTTCGTTGTAGTAACTGGGTGAGTGAAATTTTTATTCATTTTTTTATTGTAATTATTAAGTATTTGGTTTTTGTTAGAGGTAACTGTGAAGTTGTGTGAAGAAATGTTCCATTATAGCATAATAATTTAGAATGATTTGTATCATATAATTAATGTATGCTGTATTTACTTATGTATATCTATTTTTACAAACAGTGTTAGCCTATGATTAAATCTTTTCTATCTAACTGATACATACTAATAACATATTGTTTTTTTGTTCTCATTCGATATTGGTTTGTTTATTTACGACTTACGATTACCATCATTTAAATTGAAAACATATACAAATAATCTTTAGTAGGCAACTAATCAAAAAAGGAACAATTCTTCCGTAACTTGCTTTTCCAAAATTGTATTACCTACATACGTAAAAGCCTCCTCCATTGCTGTAAACTATATTCTTCGTTCAGCACCGAGGGCGCTTTTAGTAAATAGTCATCATTGTAATCTAAATTATATACAAATTATCATTTACACTAAACTATTAGGCCACACAATTGGTTGAAACTTATCGTAGGACATTAGGTTTTGTCAAAGAAACAAAGAAAGGGTTGACATTATTGAATATTCGATAACAAAAACTAGGTCGATGACGATATTCGCCGAATACAACGTGGACGTTGACCTGCGGATGCTGCGCTCGTTCAGAGTGCTCCGACCGCTCAAGCTCGTCTCGCGGATACCAAGTAATTCACAGTAATTGGCGAAAAGTTCACATAATACCTCTACCTTATTTGTTATAGACGTTACTCGCTAGATGTTTTCGAATTTTGAAACTTTTTTGAATGTAGAACTACATCTAGTTATGGAAAATAGAATTTTTAATATATTATTATATTAGTATAAAATACATAGCATCGTATTCTCGACATGTTTATTGACATACTTAATATAGATTAGAAAATGTGTGAATTTTAATTAATATGTGATTTATTGGAAGTGTTTAATGTTTTAAAGCTACGTGTTGCATAATAGTAACTATTTGCTATACATTTTGTGTATTGTGTAGGTTTACATCAAATATAAAAGCTAATACGTAAGAATTTAGATAAAGAAATGGTTTTAGGTGTGAATAAATATGGTGTATTTAGATTAAAATGCGTATAATTAACATAATTTATTTAGCATATAACAATCTTACTAATTAGATACACGATATTTAGATTGTAGTTATTTTTACATCAAATCAAGGCTGTGCTTTGTTTTTCGTTTCATTTCTGACGACAATAACTTTATTTTAGTTTAAAACAAGTGCAATTTGTAGCTCTAACCAAGGCAACACCATGGACACACGGGCCTTTTCTGGAATTTGTCCATTATAAAATTGTCTTGGTAGAACCTTTACCAGTTACCTACATTATTTGTATTTTCTTTCTTCTTTCAATTTCTATTCTATTATTTTTTTTAAACAAAAGCACAGTCTTCAGTAGTAATTTATTACTCAGCTAGTTGCTAGTTCAAGCTATAGTATCGAGTGATATGTGTTTGGCAGTATCATCACGCAGCTGCCGATCGCGCCAGCCGACGTCGACTTCAGGACCTTGCGTGCCATTAGGGTGCTGAGGCCCCTTAAATTAGTATCGGGCGTTCCTAGTGAGTTCTAGAACATTCATAGACTAGTTAATCGTATTGTAGAACCTTTAGTTACATCGTTGCATAATTTTATTCACTAAAACCACTAAAACACTGGCCGAACAGAAAAAAAAACAAAAAGCTTTAAAACATCAAAAAATAAAAATGTTACTGGCCACTTGTGAATCCGCGCGCAAAAAAAAAGAAATAGAATGCCACCATTTTTAAAAAAAATATGCAACGTGTAATTAATATCATTGTGCACGATAACTTTTTGATTTTATATTGTGTTACCATTGTTCTGATGTCTTTTTCAATAAATAGTTATTGATTTTCATCTCTAGATATATGGCTTTTAGTCAGAAAATCTATTTCTTGTTGTCTGTATCTTTTGAAATCTTCTTTTTATTCATCGATAAAATAAGCAAGTAACGTCGAGAAACCCACCTACTTGGTAATTATGTTTTAATTTACATTATTAACGATGTCAAAGTTGAATAATTGACAAATTATTATCAATTGATTTTTTTTCCTCTTTTTTTCAAAATTATATTTTTCGAATGATTTGATTCTTGCCCTGTAATTTATGAATATCGATATTTAATTTTGAAAGTTTTTATTGTGTAAACATTACTTTATTTTTTATCTGCTTTATTTCTTAATATGGGCTGATCTCTCCCTGAAACGAAACATCAAAATAGTATTAACGTCCCAATAGAAAGTACGTATGTATAATTATATTATGTACTTTCCTTAGTAATGTTTAAGCTGTTCTAACTACATTAAAAGTCTTCCATTACAATTTCCATTAAGTAACTAAAGAAAAAACAATAATTATACTCCTACTAAAAAGTCATGCATGACCTGGCTTAACACTTGAAAATTCTACCAAAAGATCATATATCACGGGGCAAGCCACGCTATAATGAGCCTTACGATGTAATGTACATAAATGTCATTTCTGTATAGGTCTGCAAGTGGTACTGAAGTCTATTATAAAGGCGATGGCGCCGTTGCTGCAGATCGGCCTCTTGGTGCTTTTCGCGATAGTCATCTTCGCTATCATCGGCCTCGAGTTCTACTCAGGGGCGCTGCATAAGACTTGTTATAATTTAGAAGATATTAGTAAGTATACTTAATTATAAACGCTTATAGAAATAATTGTTAAAGGGGCATTTGTGGTTTGACCAGTCAGTGGGGTAAATTTTCTCTCTAAATGAAGTACACTAAAGAAGTGTTATAGTTAGACATCACGTAGGTACAATAGAATTTAATTTGTCATCAAACAAAATTTGAACATAAATATGTAGCACCATATAACATGTCGTGGTGGCCCGGAGGTTTAAGTCGCCCGCTTCTTGCATGAGTGTGCGGGTTCAAAACCTATCAACGGCAAGTAACAATATGACTTTTTCCAAGTTATATGTACTTTCTAAGATTATCTAGACACCATTGACAAACGGTGAAGGAAAACATCTTGAGAAAACCTGGTATATACTTTCCAATAAACCAGGCTTATAATTTCCAATTATAAGTTTGTAATCGCCAACCCCCATTGAGCAAGCGTGGTGATTAATGCTCAAATCTTCTCCGTGTGAGAAGAGGTTTTGACTTTGAGTGGGTATTTATAGGCTTTTGATGGTGATGGTGATAATGATATAGCCAATTTAAACATATAAAATACATTATTATTTTGACTGCACGGTTGGTGCGGAGGCTGGGCAACCGGCTGCCGTGCAACGTGGCGCGGGTTCGATTCCCGCACGGAACAACACTTTGTGTGATACACAAATTGTTGTTTCGGGTCTGGGTGTCATTGTGGATGTGAACTTGTATGTTTGTAAACGCACCCACGACACAGGAGAAAATCCTAATGTGGGGCAACGTTTTACATAAAAAAAAAAAATATAAATAGCTGATCAAATATTATGTAAATAGCCCCAGGTACTAAACTTAATATGGAACAATTGTATTGGCAACAAGCTAACATAATTAGCACAAAATAAACGAACAAAACCATGCAACTAAAACAATAACAAACTACCTACATCGATTCTCGGTAAACTTTCCAGCGACTGTGTAAATATGAACTTTACTGTCCGTAAATTACAACAACCCAGTTTAAGTTCGTATAACACTTCCTACCATGAAGTAACAAACTCGAACAAGCGACACCATTGCATGTGGAAATTTAAATTAACGGCTAAACTTCACAATGTAATAAGCAGAAAGTTGGAAAGTTCCACGTTTTAATTATTGACTATAAAAGTTAATTAGAGGACTAGTCTTTATGTTGCATTTTAAGTCTCGGTGTAACAATTTTACTACTAGCGATATGATCAGTGATTTTATCATTGTAATGAGTAAAATATTGCTTTTACTAAGACATAGTTGTTTATGTGATCCTATAATAAGTTAAGAGACTGTATTGAATACTTTCGTGAACTCATATCATTTCATAATCAATCCCCAAGCGGTCACCGGTGACGGTTCTCAACTAACTCCATTATAGACTTTATTTCCGATGTATAGAGACTAACATAACATAACAGCAACGATTCGCTTTGATTTCAGACATCAATCAGTTTGGTTCTAAAATGAATCATACTCTTAGCCTTAGTCTAAAATACTTTAATACAGCCACTAAACTAATCAAAATAATTACAGGTGAAATAGTTAACGAAGGCGATAGTGCGACACCGTGCAACGCGGACAACGCGAGTCTGGCGCCGTTTGGCGCGAACGTATGTGAGTACGAGAAGAGCACGTGCTTAGAGAAGTGGGAGGGGCCGAACAGGGGCATCACGTCCTTCGACAACATCGGCTTCGCTATGCTCACTGTCTTCCAGTGCATCACCATGGAGGGCTGGACCGCCATCCTCTATTGGGTAAGTGACTTCACTTTATACATTTTTGAACATGTGATTACCCTTTTGATCTCAAACACATCGAGGATTAACCGATTGTTTTGTTACTTGAACGTATTAACATAAATGTGTATTGGATATGAAACATTTGGGAGACATTTTCTGCGCTTAAAATATAGGTATCCTTTTAACATCAAATAATTTCTGTAAGACTGCCTCATTGGCCGAGTGGTCGCAAGTGCGACTGCCGGGCAAGGGGTCTCGGGTTCGATTCCCGGGTCGGGCAAAGTATTACTGGGTTTGTAAAAACCTCAGTAGTAGCACGGAGTCTGGAAATGTGCCCGGTATATGGCAATAGGCTCACCCCCTATTACATGGGACTCATAACATAAATAGTGAAAAGTGGGTATTACATTGTACAGTGGCATTAAGTGCCATAATGTGCACCTCTGCCTACCCCTTCGGGGATAAAAGGCGTGATGTTATGTTATGTTATGTTAATTTCTGTAAATATATGAATCGGTGCACTCTGTTTGTCAATTTTGTGCACTGTGTTTGTCAATACAATTAATCATATTCCTGATTTATCTGTACCTTCGTGTCTTCATTTCTTTGTGACTAAGTGATGCCTTTCTTTGTTACAGACGAATGATGCGCTAGGTAGTGCGTTCAACTGGATTTACTTTGTGCCTCTCATAGTATTGGGCTCATTCTTTATGCTCAACTTAGTTCTCGGTGTTCTTAGCGGGTAAGTTGAAAACAACTTGGTCGTTTCAGCATTAATTATTTTCGTTTTTTCATATTTTTTTCTATTTTATTTATTTTCTCATAAATATCCAGAGAGTTTTCTAATGAAAGAGGTCGCGTAGAAAGAAGGGCTCAATTCGTTAAAGAACGAGCTCGGCAAATGTTCAACGCAGACTTCAACGCATACCTCAACTGGATCACTGAAGCAGGTCTTTTGAATAACGGTTTTGAGTGTTCGAGTAAAGCTAGAGAACGAAATGATGTTAATGTGGTTGTTAAATATTCAGTATAAGCTAATGATGACACTTAAATATTATTTCTAAGTGTTTTCTTCGTAGTCTGTGTGATTTATTCGTAATCTGTATTGCTAGATTTTATACCAAATTTTTTCTTACAGCTGTTTTTATTACTTGATCAACGCCCATTGTTATCTAACAAAAATTATCAATTTTCACAAATCTCATTTTAAAATTAGTAACTTCTGATATTAATTGAAATTCATATCATTATTAGTGCTAGAGTAGTTCAATATGCATAATTATATTTGCAGTGAGTTCGCTAAAGAAAGAGAGAAAGTAGAAAATAGACAAGAATTTCTTAAATTAAGAAGACAGCAGCAACTTGAGAGAGAACTCAATGGTTACGTTGAGTGGATATGTAAAGCAGGTAAGTGAGGAATACCAATAACCCATGAATAACCCAACTAGACTAATTAGTTAAAAAAGATAATAACCAAGAGATGAAGACCTGAATTACCACCTTCTAACGATATATTTGTACTTACAGAGGAAGTAATATTAGCAGAAGAAAGAACAACAGAAGAAGAAAAGATGCACATAATAGAAGGTAAGCGTTTAGAAAGGAATCTCAAGAACTTTTAATAAATTACATAATTCTAAATTTACAAATATATTGTGAGACCGACAAATTAATAATGAATCTATTTTACCAACAGCACGAAGAAGAGCAGCGGCCAAAAAGAAGTTAAAAAACCTTGGTAAAAGTAAAAGCACAGACACAGAAGAGGAAGAACAAGATGAAGACTGCGGTGATGACGGTCAGTATCAACTAACTTAACATGAATGTTACACATTCTGTAATCTGAGTGTCGTGTTGTGTGTATGTGGATATACAGTTCAAATAACCAGTTTTTCTACTTAAACTACAGATTCATTTTCGTTTTACAATCAGGAACCAATTTTTAGAAGCATGTCCTTATTTTCTTTATCTTTATTTACATTTTCGTCTCTGTAACTATAATCAACAATGTGGTTAGGAATCTTTTAACTTTCCAGTACATTAGTCACATTTGTAATCATTAAATTATTATCCTATTCTTTCACGTAAATCTATTGTAAATTCATGAATGTTGCATGTTATTTGTGGATAACTAACTCTTTTATTTCATTTTCATCATCATTGCGTATTCGTACTCTATTTGTGTGTTGGTTGTTTACAGTTCCAAAGAAAAAGCAAGGTATGGGATCAAACGTGATGCTGGTAGAATATTCCTTTTCATCTTCTACAGTAGTCAAATAGACTAGTCGTAGATTTAGGAATAGTTACCCTACCTGTGTCTAACCCAAACTATAAACGTTTGTACGTCTGCTTCAAAGTTAGTGAAATGGAGAAATTATATTTCTTCACAACATTCGATGTATGTGTTCAACGTACAGGCGTCGGAAAACCTACTGTATTATCCCTTGCTACTCTTCTACCTCTAGACCCGCTATTTCCAAAACCCACCCCCAAAGCTTGTACCTACGTCGTGAGCTTCACCAAAAAGTTACCATAAAACGTAACATACATATTTTTCTGGAGATAACATGACGATATCTCAGAAGACGGTTGTTAGTGATTTATACGAGCGAAGTTTCGGATTGCGACCCCGATTGAATTTCGATGCCGTTTCCATATCGGCCAATTACTGGGTGTTATAAAACTTAACGATCAATAACCAGCTTTAAAACCACGAGAGCATTTGTGTCGCAAATCTGTGAAACAGTATCACTAGGACTGCTATCGTTACGTGCGTAAACGCTAGAGTTAATAAACAATTAGTTGAATGTTGAACCCGAATCCCTTAGTTAAATGCAAATGCCGTTGATCATGCAATAAACATAGGACCCTTTAAATTGCCGACATTTGGTAACACGACTATATTTACACGCGATGTAATCATACCAACTAATTAAATAAGGTAAACTAATATTTTAAAGGTTAACTTTACCATCAATTTAAATTATACGGAAATCAGCAATTTAGAGTGTTTTATATCCATTGCAAGATCAACGGCAACTTTGGAATCAAGGAATGTGCTAATAAGTGTTTGTTTGCAACAGGTTTTCTGAAAAGTAAAGCCCGATCAGCTGGGAGGTTTGCAAACTTCTGGCGAGCCGAAAAGAGGTTTCGGTTCTGGATCAGGCACACTGTAAAGACCCAGTGGTTCTACTGGTTCGTCATTGTCTTGGTGCTCTTCAACACGATATGCGTCGCTGTAGAGCATTACAGACAACCCAAGTGGTTGACTTCATTTTTATGTGAGTTTTAAAATTTTATGTTCGATGCGAAATGTTCTGAAATGAAATGAACCTATCTAATGATATTTTTTTCTCAGACTATGCCGAATTTGTGTTCCTGGGGTTGTTCATGATGGAGATGTGGGTGAAGATGTACGCGTTAGGGCCGCGGATTTACTTCGAGTCATCATTCAACCGGTTCGACTGCGTCGTCATCTCTGGCTCCATCTTTGAGGTCGTCTGGTCAGAAGTCAAGGGTGGCTCCTTCGGTCTATCTGTCTTGAGAGCTCTAAGACTGCTGAGGATATTCAAGGTAAAGTTTCATTTTCCAATAATAGTCACAATGTTACCCTTACCAACGACTTTCCTGGAGAAACTGTTTGAAATGAGTTTTTTGATTTCTATTCTCACAATGTTATTTGTGTTTTCCAGGTCACCAAGTACTGGTCATCACTTCGGAACCTGGTGATATCTCTCCTCAACTCAATGAGATCCATCATCTCGCTGCTGTTCCTTCTCTTCTTGTTCATTCTCATCTTCGCACTACTCGGCATGCAACTGTTCGGAGGACAGTTCAACTTCGAGGATGGCACACCACCGACCAACTTCAACACCTTTCCTATTGCGTTGCTTACTGTCTTCCAGGTAATAAAATTATCAATAACATTATTTATTTATATTCTGTGAAGGAACAGTATAATTAAGTTAAAAACATTTTCTAACTTGCCATTGCTGTGTTGGTTTGCTAGTGAAACTAACATATTTTTTTATTTTTATTTCAGATCCTAACAGGTGAAGATTGGAACGAAGTGATGTATGATGGCATCCAGTCTCAGGGCGGCATCCAGAGAGGCATGATCTACTCGCTGTACTTTGTCATCCTCGTCTTGTTTGGCAACTACACGCTGCTAAACGTGTTCCTTGCCATCGCTGTCGACAACTTGGCTAATGCCCAGGTGCGTACATACATTCATTTTCTTTTGCGTTACTTGATCTTGCATGATCCTGAGGAAAGTTAACTTTCCCTAATTTTACAATAAGATCAAGTAACGTAAAACATGTTATATGTGCGTGAACAAACGAGACGTTTGCCAAATTGATGTATGTTGACGTCATCGCGCTCTTGTAAATCTAACGCCGCTTTTTGTGTAAATGTTGCAAATCTGTATTTACAGGAATTGACAGCGGCTGAAGAGGAACAAGTTGAGGAGGACAAGGAGAAACAACTCCAAGTAAGTCATGCGCTTCTACTTATTTATACTATAGTGTTCATCCTCTGGTGCTTTGGAGTTTAGTTGATAGTATCATAATTTCAAAGCCATAGCATGTTCAACCACTCTCCCACAAACATTACGACATATTATCAAGCGGTTGTACTAATTGGTTTAAGCTGTTGGTTTGTACGAAATTTGTACATATTTCATACATTATTCCGGATAATTAGGAATTGGAGAAAGAGATGGGTGCATTACACGCGGTGGACGGTTCTCCACCAGGAATACCAATAAGTCCGGCAACGCCGACGCATAGGAAGGTAAAACGAGTTCGGCATTGGCAAAGCTTCAAAATGTATTGGTGTCGACGACTTAAAATATTGTTGATATTATAAATTCCCACAGTTCCCTCTTAACTCTTCTGTGACCTCATTCTGCAGCTTTTCTTAGCACTGCATGACACTGCACGCTGTCTAATATGATGCTCCTTCTGTGTGTGTTCGTTCATAGCATCGATGTCAACAATATTTTAAGTACGCTAGACGGGTCGATGTCGCTTATGTGAGCAGTATGTCATGATAGGTGTTTTTTATAAAATCTTTATGGTTTTTATCTCTAGATGGCTAATGGATGTCAAAAGTCTATTTGATTTTTACGTTAACTTCTACTAGGTGGCTATAAACTTCATGAGAAACACTTACGTATTCATTAATTTCAATACATGAATTTGGCTTGAGAATCATTTCTTCCTTTCATTTACTAAATTCTTGATTTCTATTTGCGACATTAATTGGTAACGCATGTTGTATACAACATTCATAAAGTAATGGCTTGTGTTATGGTATTTATTTTGATCTAAATATAATTTTTATAACATCAACTTTAACTTATTCCTGAATGTGTACTTATTCGCCCGAATAGGTAATCATAGCTACAAAATCATCTTGTGTATGAAACCGTTGACAAACTTAGTGTAGCAGTCTTCGGTTGTTCTAAAGAAATTTAATAGAGCCAGAGTACGATAATTAGAAAGTAGTGAAAACATTGTAGATGAAATTATTATAGTAAACGTATAGTATCATTGACCTGTAATATTCCAGAACAAAAAGAAAGAAGAGGCCAAAAAAGAAGATGAAGATGAGGTACCAGATGGACCAAAACCAATGCTGCCATATTCGTCCATGTTTATTTTGTCACCTACTAATCCGTAAGTTGATGACTCCATAGGAAATAAGCATAGCATTACAAGATTGAACTTGCATTCATGATATGAATCTAATGGAACTTTATTTTTATGTTACAGAATTAGGCGAGGCGCACACTGGGTTGTAAATTTAAGATATTTTGATTTTTTTATCATGGTAGTTATATGTATGAGTTCTGCGGCTTTAGCGGCTGAAGACCCCGTAGTGGAAGAGAGTGACAGGTACGTTGACTTTCCAACTTTCTTTTTCATCATGATCTTTAACTAATGTCATCTCTTTGTTACACTAACAGCCAATGCACTTCTTTGTTTAAAGTCATCATACTTCTGGACATTTACTGTTATATTTATAAATCTATGACATTTACCATCTGTTTATCATTTTCACTTGAATTAGCATCCGTATCAAGGTTCAGTTATACCTCAAGGTCATTGTTACACCGTCCATTGCCAAGTTCAGTGGGATGCTATTGACAATAATTCTTCATTTGGTCAATTAATCCTTCATCGAAATCCACTCCACCCAACAACACTGCTACTATATTTCACTCTAACTCAACAGGAACAAGATCCTGAACTACTTCGACTACGCGTTCACGGGCGTGTTCACCGTGGAGATGTTGCTGAAGATAGTGGATCTTGGCATCCTGTTCCACCCGGGCGCGTACTTACGCGACCTGTGGAACATCATGGATGCCGCTGTCGTTATATGCGCCCTTGTCAGCTTCGGATTTGAGATCGGGTTAGTTTTTAATGTCATTGTATTTATGATTTTGATTTTAGTCTAGCTTTTATATGCATGATGGGAAAACGGAGGTTGCAATAATTTAAAGTTTATAATGTATCGAATTTTTGATAATAGCGCTCTACTTAATTTCAATGTTTTATGGACATTTATGAAATTTAATTTGAGACTGTTGACTGGATTGAAATATGTATCAGAGACATTGTAGGTAGAACATACTTTTTTAAAAGAATAACGAATGGAGTTTCTTGCTCGTTCTTCTCCATTCGAATCTACGTTTTGGAATGAGCACCTAGCTTCACCTAGCTTCACTGACGGACTGACTGACAGACTATTATTTATTTTGTATTTGTTGACGTTTCAAAAGTACCAAACTATGGTTTAATTGAAATAAATGCTTTGACTTTGACTTTGGATTTCTTGGAAATAAATTCGATGTTTTTAATTCAAAGCCAGATTCATATCTCTCAGTCCTCTACATCTGCAGTTTTTAAAAGACCTATAAAAATTGTCATGTTAAATAATCAAATTTATTTGTTTTGTTACAGAGGCGTGAAAAAGGGCGCAGGGCAGAACCTGTCCACGATAAAATCGTTAAGAGTGTTACGAGTGCTCAGACCTTTGAAAACTATAAAACGAGTTCCAAAGTTAAAAGCAGTGTTTGACTGTGTTGTGAACTCTTTGAAAAACGTCATTAACATTCTCATTGTGTACATATTGTTTCAATTCATATTCGCTGTAATTGCAGTTCAACTTTTTAATGGTAAATTTTTTCACTGCAACGATATCAGTAAGAATACTTTTGAAGACTGCCAGTGAGTATTGAGTTTTATTATTGTTAATAGTTAATGATTATCTATTTATGTGTCTTTAAACTTTTATGTGGAGAAAAAAATTTTGAGGAAGCATTAAGTTAACGTTTTAGCTGATATATTATTTGTATTTCCCTAAATGCCTACGCTAAAGTCATTGTGTTGATGTAGTCCTGAAACAGTTTCTCTTTTAACTCGTCGAGTACCGGTTTTGTAGACACAATTATAGAACAATAGGTTGCGGTCACCGGTGACCGCTTGGTGTTTGACAGTTTAAAGTCAAATTCAAATATGGAAGTGTACAACTATTGACAAAAGTATGATAGCTAAAAATTAAATGACCTTTCAACTGTTACAAGACTTGACTATCAAAACCTGCAATTTTATTTGACAAGTTTGAATGTTTTTTCCTTCAACTTTAATGTGAACTTTATCGTGTGTAACAGAGGGTCGTATTTCGTGTACGAGTCAAACAGCCTATTGCCGCGCGTCAGCCAGCGGACGTGGACGACGCAATCCTTCCATTACGACAATGTCGCCGTGGCCATGCTTACGCTGTTCGCGGTGCAGACCGGGGAGGGGTGGCCTCAGTGAGTAACATTTAATTCTTAATAGAAAAAGATTCTATTTTGTAGGTATTAAAGTTCAAGCTAAAAATTACTCCAATTTGTGATGTTTCTTTTTACTTTTAACTTTATTGTATTGTGATAATGTACAATATCTATTAAAGTTAGATGTTTGTATAGCTTGATGTGCTGGTATCTACATAACAAGTTTACGGTCATCATCATTATGACCATATAATTCACTATTAAGTAATTTGTTCAGTTTATACATTGGTACATTAAGAAGTGTTAGATTACACTTCATGACTTACTTTTTGAATGCTTTGTCACTTTCTTAATACTAAGATTATCTTTGTTTACAGAGTACTACAAAACTCAATGGCCGCCACGTACGAAGACAGGGGACCCATACAAAATTTTCGAATAGAAATGTCCATATTTTATATAGTTTACTTCGTGGTGTTTCCTTTCTTCTTCGTTAACATATTCGTAGCTCTGATTATTATTACATTTCAAGAGCAGGGTGAAGCTGAATTGCAGGATGGTGAAATAGATAAGAATCAGGTAAGATTTCTAAAAATTATAAATTTTCAAAGAAGAATGCCAAATATTCTTCTTCTTCAACGGCTCCATTGTCTTTGTCCTCAGAAATCGTGTATAGACTTCACGATAGAAGCGAGACCTCTCGAGAGGTATATGCCAAGCAAAAGGGCGAGTTTTAAGTACAAAGTGTGGAGATTAGTCGTCTCTACGCCTTTCGAATACTTAATCATGACCCTTATCGTTCTCAACACATTATTGCTCATGATGAAGGTATGTATCACCGACGCTTCTAAATGTTCTAGAATAATTAATTTAAGATTAAGTAATATTAATCTTATCATAATATTAATAAAGATCTTTATTCAATAAGTACAAACACTTTCTAAAAGTGATCATACAAATTACATACGAAACAAGAGAAGCACTAAATGTGGAAAGTAGCAAATGATCACTTATTTAAGGTAGTTGCTGAAGAACCTAGCCTGTCTCACAAGGCACTGAAAGTGACGATCTAGATTAGCAACCAATCCTTGAGTTCACTGACGCCTGCACAGTACCAATCTAGAGAGCTCATTAATGTAAGTTAAGCTCTCTGGTTTGGCGAAATATTAAACTAAGACATAACCTTTGTCGTACATGCGTCTAATATTTGTTGGCACCTGATAGATCCTTTAGAAATATGATTTCTTAGTTGTGTAACGTCTGTTTTAAGTGTTAAACAATCATACTATGGACGACGTCACAATACTAGAACATTGGCACGACATTAGTACTGCCTACCGTTTAGGTATCTCAATACTCACACCACACACACGTACACACAACATACAGAGTGTCTACGATATCACTGTTATATTCGGCGTCAGTATACACTGCATCGGAATGCGCCGTATTTCAAGTTTACCGAGCCTATCCCGTCAAATGTACCAACCGCCAAATTATCATTTTAATTTTGATCCCGTGTTTCGTTGTGATCCTTTCGTTAATCCTCGCTTGCTATTAATTAAATATGTATGTATCGGTGTTTACTGCACGATATACCTGTCCTTCCAGCATATTTTTGGCACAAGATACACCAAACATTTTTATTCGGTTATTCGTGCTTGTGAATGCACTACAATCTCTGGGTATAGATAGGAGGTGGCATGGGCCATATATGTTGTTCGTGTTGCATGATCTTATTTAAAACCTATTCCTAATTGTCTTTATGTGGATATTGTGCATGCTTGGTGGAATGGCCTACTGCCAGGCGTGATTTTTGTTGGTGGCTATGGGCTGCTTTGTATATTTATTGGAAAATTGATAAAAAATAGATCATTTTTCTAATTGAGACAAATTTTTTGAAAGAAATTAAAGTTATATTACGTGGTCAAAATTTATAACACTATTTTTAGTTTTACCCCATTTTTTATTTGTTTTTGTGTTTATTTTATGTTTTATATTATTACTATATGTATTTGTTTTTATATAACAATATATATATTATGATTAAAGCTTTTAATTTCTCTGTGACCCTGTCTATTTTTATGTTGGACTAATAAAATAATTTCTTCGCACATAATCCTCACCAACTCTTATCACTTCTCCCCTTGGTATACATATTTATTCCTTCTAATATTATGTATTACTGTTGTACGTTACATGAGACGTAACATAACTAATCTACCAACTTACATTGATTCCATACAATTCAATGTTGTACATCACATTAAAATACTAATACTTGATATGGATGAGGTAAATTATAAAGTAACAATTATGTATTTTCATTGCCTCGGGGTTATCCATACCGTCCGGCACTTCATCACAAAATGGCAGTACTATAATCAAAATGACATCTACGCGGATGTCCTCAAGTATTCGAATATGGGGTTTACTGGAATGTTTTCTGTGGAAACGGTGTTGAAAATCATCGCTTATGGTGTCAAAGTAAGTACACAAACACAATGTATCGACTGTCGACCGACACATACTACGACATGATGGAAGTCAATGAATACGGTATAGGTACAAATGTACTCTTTCTGCTATTAACGTGATTGTTTTATCTATTTACATGACTGTATGGGATTATTTCCAGCCGTGTAATTACTCTCCCTTCCCAATTATCCAGTATTAGTTTCTCTCTGACGACGATGATTGTAAAGATTTATTTGCAATAATTGTTAAGCATGGCTTCTTCTCCTGCTGCATGTAGCACTATTATATGTGTATACACGCGTTATAATGTTGTATTTCTCCCGATTTTACTAATCCATACTTGCCGAGCGTTTGAAGAGGTAAGTACTGTGATTTTTTAAAATCTGGCGGAGATCTGCGGTTGAAAAGGTCAGTATGAAGTTTGTTTGATATAGGTATTTTCCTGTAATCAGTGTTGTCTGTCATATAACACCTGTTCGCATGTTTGTACATTCGGGACAGCATGCCGCACGAGCACCCCGCCACAACTCTCGCTATACATCTCAGTAACACATGATACTCATCGACAACGAAGGAACATAACACAAATAATAATACTAACACACCCACGTCTACATGGAATATGTCAACATAACAATACATTGTTTTATTAGATTATAATATCGGATAGATAAAATTATTTTTAATCATACAAACTCAAATGCAAGAACATCACAGTATTATGTTAAATTCTAACTAAGTTTGTGTTTAAAAGAAATTTGTTTTGTAAAATAAAACAAATTAAGTACCTACTATTGCCAAATGGTGGTCTTGCATTTAAGTTGAATTAATTTAATAATGATTTGAGTTAAGGTTTAAAAAAATGGTATTGATTTTGTGGTAGTTTCACGAGGCTCCACCACTACTCATGGACATATTAACATTCATGAACCTCGTCTTTACGACCTTCTTCCTTCTCGAGACCGTTTTGAAGCTGATCGCCTTCGGGTGTACGGTAAGAATTTAACACACTTTGAATTTTTATACTAATTAATCAATAATTTATTTTATCATTTAATAAGAACATGATAGCTTTATTACTTATTTAAAATGAAGAAGCCATGGGTATGTAAAACAAGAATCAATTTGTAGGCAAGAAAGTTTGTTGAAATGTATTTGATTTGAGATTAATTAAAGTTTGTGCTGCAAATGTACTTATTTGAAAGTAACGAATGCATTGGAATGTGCAATTACAATCGTGTGCGCCTAACACAATACACTATCATTATTTTATAAATATTTTAGCCTAGCTATTAATATTCAATATTGACTTGAATATATTTAAATTTAGAATTCATTTTATAGAGAATTTCAGAGATTACGCTTTTTAATATGACATAGGTTTTTAAATGCATTAACTTTTATTAGATTTATCAATAACATTTTATGTATTTGCATAGATAAAAGAGTTAAAGAGAGATTTCCTCATTCCTTTCCTTGTTTGAAAAGTCCTTTGATCTTGAAACAGTCTATTAATGGAAAGTGTACATTTGTATACTGGTTTCCTAATTAATTATTTTTTATATAAAATATTTTATGACTTTACAGAATGTATGCTAACATATCGGTCTGTTTCCAGAACTTTTTCAAAGACCCTTGGAATACATTCGATTTCATAACGGTCATTGGAAGTATTATTGACGCCCTCATTATGGAGTTTGGCGTAAGTATTGTATATCTCCTTATATTTATCGTTCTCAGCTTCTCTACTTATATTTTTGTTCTACTAATTTTATTTTTCGCCTTACCCGATCCTTTTTTGCTGCTGGCAATTTTATAAGTATATTTAACTATGATGAAAATGAAGATTAAGGATCTATCCTGATTACAGACCGACCTCGCTGAAAACTGTGCTGACATATCCTGTCAGCAGGTAACAAATCAACTATTTGATTTTGCTAGGAATCTTAGATTTTTGTAACGGATTGGTCAGTGGTTTAGACAGACTGTGTACATACTATTGGACTGTGCTCCAATACCAGTAGTGCTAGACAATATTTTTAGAATATTAGGATATATAGCAGTTTTGTAGTTATACCGTAGGTACCGTTGTTCGCTAGGGACCAATTGTGTTTGGTTTAGCTATAACAATTATAAATTGGTGTGTTATTTCCATGAAACCTTAGAACATTTAAATTTTATCGTTACTATTGCTAGATTTTTATAAGTATATAATATTTATATTTTGTTTTATTTTATAAAAGCGTATTGGATTTTATTCTATACTCTACCAAACAGTAGCTGGTTAAATAAAAATTATCATTACACTTATATTTACATATTTTTCATTAACTTATTCAAAATTTATTATTTTATTTATTTGGTGATTTTATTCTAGTAATTATCTCATTGACTAGTTTTATTTGAACGTTGTGGTTAGTTTTAAACTTTGGAATTCTAGATTGGAGTATGCTGGCTGAAATTTCAGCTTGTTTTGAGACGTTTGTTCCAATAAAGTGGATGAAATTTTTGGAGTGATATTTTTTATTATTTTGGTAGTAGATCATTTTTAGTTAGGTTATGTAAATTGTTGTGTCATTCGCAGGAGAACACATTCAACGTCGGTTTCCTTCGCCTGTTCCGAGCCGCGCGACTGATCAAGCTGCTCCGACAGGGATATACCATTCGGATACTCCTCTGGACATTCGTGCAGAGTTTCAAAGCCTTACCCTACGTGTGCCTTCTCATCGCGATGCTATTCTTCATCTATGCCATCATCGGGATGCAGGTCTGTTGGAATTCCTCCTGTTACTTCTAAAATTCTCAATTCCTAATCAATTTCCTGATTAATTCTCTTTCTAATACAAATTTATTTAAAATGTTTAAATGATAAAGGAATTTTAACGAAATGTGTGATAGGTACTTTTGGGGGTATTTTTTATATATTATTCTACTTGAAATAGTTTTTATAGATTTTTGAATACGTAATTAATTGTTCACTAATGAAACTAGTTGTGGTCAGAATAAAGTTTCCTAGTTTGTACATTTTCTATAGTTAGTAGCGTTAGGGTCTCATAGAAATACCTAGGTCTTGGTAATACTAGCGTAATGCTAGGATGTGGATTCTCCGTAGAAATATGAATCCTAATCCTTTTGTGATAATGTTGTAAATCCTCCCCTGGTAACATAGAATAGTTTTTGAGGGGCTCGTACAAATATCAGAAAACATAATTAGTTTTCCTCTTGTTAGAAAAACATAGTCGAGCATAGCGTATTCTAGTCCATTTAATATTCATAGTACTAAATAATACCTCTAGATAAAATTAAAATATTCCTAGATAACCCAAGTATTGTCAACCTTATGCCTAATTCCATTACTTATTCCACAACCTAATCGTATTTAGTGAAGTAGAATTTTATTTTAAAATTCAAAAACTTTATAAGCCAGCCTAAGATGAATGAGATTATAATAATGACAATTCATCTTAGACGGACTCGTACCAGTAATGAGTAGTGTGAGTACATTCTAAGATTGGACATAATGAAATATAAAACGGTATTGATAAGTTTCTAATGACAGGTTTTCGGAAACATACAATATGATCCAGATGATGCTATCAACAGGCATAACAACTTCCAATCTTTCGTGGCGGCACTCTTGCTACTATTTCGGTGAGAGTACAAAAGACGTAGCTGTTACTAAGTCTTGCGGCCACTGCCGAAAATCTGTCTCTACTATAAGTGTTACATATGTACTTACTATCATTATCATTGGCAATACTACTCTCATCAATATATATATTCATATAATCAAATTGTAGATTTAGACAATCCTTAGTGGTGACAATATCCTAATTGGTGTCCTTAACTTTGAGATTGCTTCTTGTTTGTATCTCTAGATAGTTTGGTACCCTTGTTTGATATCGTTTGTCGTAACCCTAGTGCTAGTTCTAGATAGATACGTCATTAGGTAGCGTTTGTTTGTGGGGTTAAGCATAGGAGTCGGGCTACGTGTTATTATTTGCATATGAAGCTGACCCACTGTGTTGTATCTGCTTGGACACAGGTGTTTGGCAATATAGAATTAACACCAGAGTCTGACATGAACAGACACAACAATTTTCGAAGCTTCATTCAAGCACTCATGCTACTGTTCAGGTAAGGAACATTGAATACAAGTAACTCCAGACAAAGGACATACCTTAAACATATACATAGGAATATACAGACATCTAGATATCAATAACACCATTTAGACTGCTCCAATCAATTCAAATCAAAGCAATAGAGCAATACCTACGTGTAGTATAAATGTTACGAACTTGTAGAGAAATACTCGTAACTAATTCGCTTCTCGATGGAATATGGGAGTATTATAGTATAACCATTGTTGTATCAAGCACGTCTCATGCATGCACTTCAGCTATAAAGAACTACTTCATCACTTACATCCTCACTGTTACTTAGTTGTGGAAACGTGTAGAACAGTCTGTTGCAAATCGATTTTTATCATAAATTGATCAATACAATATCAATATACTATCTATACTACTTCTGGAAATGCTCATCTTTTTTATACTACTCTTCATTGCATTTGTGATTTCTTGAACGGTTTTTTGAACATGAGAACGGTTTCTGTGAGCCACTGTATGTGTAGATGCGCGACGGGTGAGTCGTGGCCAAACATAATGTTGGCTTGCCGCAAACCCGCCAAGTGCGACATAGCAGCAGGAAAGGCCTCCAACGAAGAATGTGGAAGTACGCTCGCCTACGCCTACTTCGTATCTTTTATATTCTTCTGTTCGTTTCTTGTGAGTATAACAATGATATCTATAAACTTGATACATTTTTAACATGGGTGGGTATCTTTCAATACGTGATATGCTTTCAGATGTTGAATTTGTTCGTTGCCGTAATTATGGATAACTTTGACTACTTAACGAGGGACTCGTCCATCCTCGGAGCACATCATCTTGATGAATTTGTTAGAATATGGGCAGAATACGATCCAAACGCCACGTTAGTATTATTCAGAATATTACTAATCCTTGATCTATACACTCGATCAGTATATTGTAAAACAATAATCTATCACATTTCGTTTCAGGGGTAAGATCCATTATACAGAAATGTATGATATGTTGAAAAATATGGATCCACCTCTGGGGTTTGGTAATAAATGTCCAAATAGACTAGCATATAAGAAGCTTATTAGAATGAATATGCCGCTAGACGATGAGGGGAAAGTTAATTTTACAACAACACTATTTGCCTTAATACGAGAAAATTTAAACATCAAGATGAGATCTCGTAAGTATCACCGATTCACCAGTATTTAATAATGCTAATTTGCTAAAAATAATATTGTATATCAAGTTTTACGGACTAAAAATCTACAACAGAACCTATATGTGAGCTTTATATTCTAGCGGACGAGATGGACCAAGCAGATGAGGAATTAAGGGAAACGATAACCCACATATGGCCATTACAAGCGAAGAAGATGCTCGACTTGCTGGTGCCTCGAAACGATGTACTCAACGCTGGGAAACTGACAGTTGGGAAGATATACGCTGGACTACTGATCCTCGAGAGCTGGAGATCGACAAGGTTCAAGCAGAATGGTGTTCCGGTAAGTAAAACTGCCATTTTATTCGCACCTCTGAGTAAATTTGTTTTCACACTTGTATTTATGTGTAATAATGGAATATTTGATGAAATTATCAATATAGTAAGTTTAGTAGATCCAAATGAAGCCAGAGTAAATTCGTGTGGCTTACGCCAGTATGTATATATGTACACTTTGAGCCAAATGTAACCGTTACGTGGGTAGGTAATACTACACGTTTACAAGTAGTGGTTGTTGATGGCCCCCTATAATTCCCACATTAGATTACAATTTGGAAACATTATAGTTAGTTCAATAGAGTTGGTTGTGTTGTCTACCCGTGGTTGTATTGTTGTGTACATTTACAGAACCATGTTAAAATCTTTCAATTGTATCGATAACCTTGTTCCTGTGATGAGTATTCATAACTTGTGATTGGCTCCCATAGAACAAATGTCTGTATAACAAAGAGTACAACAATACAGAATCACTTTAGTTGAAATCGACTCATAACGAGTCGACTACATTGGTGGTTTACTTTTCAGGCATTCAACGAGAATAGCCCTACGGCCATTCAGCCGGTAGTATTAAAATATTTTACGGAACGAAACTTTGAATAATTTTTTTCTTGCACTATTCTAGATATTTTTCTTTATCATAAATTTCTTCTCGCATTGTGTTTAAATAAATTTATTTTTAAAACATACATTAAATAATACACGATGGCCTATATAGACTAAATGAATGGTCGAAATATAAATCCAAGAAATAAAACTGTAGTTTAGCGATTGAATTGATTAAAGACATTAGATTTAGTACTAGTGACGCACTTGATAACACATTAGTTAGGCAAACTTGTGCAGGTGTGGCACGTTTGTCGATCAAGTGTCCGTCAGGGCTTTGTAAACCACGACATGAATACCTGTCCTATAGTTGCAAAATAATGTAGTAGTAACAAGAATGTGTGTGTTACAATGTTTGATCCCGTGTCGCGTAGATAGAATATCCTACTGTTTGTAGATTTGTTTGTCTTACCCATGTGTGTCATATCGTCCCCTTTGCCTCTTGCTACTTCCTACATAAACTATTCAGTCTCTTCACTTTGCATTTTAGATTATTGTGATCCATTTATTTTAAACAAGTCTTAGGTAGCCTGCATGATAAATGCGTTTCAAACTTTTCAACCGGTATTTATTTAATTCTGTCGCTTTTGTTATCGTAAAGTTTATTTTTGATTACATTTTGGCTCAATCGATATTTACCATTTTAGAAGCCTGGTGATGAAGAAACGTTAAAATATTGCGCTTTCTTGCTACCTACCGCTCTTATTTGCCTTCTATGATTTTATACCATAGCATAAGAATTTATAAAAATAACGTTCATTATTTACTCTCAAGTCTGCGCATGCTGGAGAATATGAAATATAAAAGTTTTGTCACTTGACTACCGTAATATATTTTTCTGAGATGTAAAATGCAAATGTGAACTCGCAACCTCTGCCTCTGGCTTCAAATTTTGCGCACATGGTTTTTATAATGATATAGCACTCGTTTCGGTACAAGATGCTTTGTAATTTCAGCTCTTTCACGGTTTTACCGACATGGACTGAACAAAATTTACTCTAACATTATACAACTAACGTGTGATAGCTGTTTTCTCAGATACCTGTAGCTGAATTCCTCACATACACTACAATATATACATTCTCAATTCGGTTGTATGTCCATTGTCCATCCGTTGGATCTCTAACACAGACGATACACACATAACACTATTTAAAGAGAACTCCAGCATGGACATGATGTATGGGATGTTTGCGCAAACTCATGTAGGCTTTAGCCGTTAGTGACTATTGAGTCCTATTGAGCTTGGACGCTGTGTGACATGAGCATGCGCAAGTGTGCGTGTGTGGGGGGGATGCGTGATGTGGGGTGCGTGTGTAGAAGGCGTCACTGTTTAACTGCTTGATGGACGTGGCGGCGGGGCTGGGCCCAGGCTCGCGGGCCGGCTCGCTCAGCCATGAAGGGCCCGTCAACGCTGATGGACATCCGGAAGACCCGCATCTGCTAGCCAACCTCGCCAGACGCGGCAACAGAAAGTCGCTCAAGTGAGTTATCTTACTTTATTAACTTTACTAAACAACAAAATAAAGCTCGTCTATGACATTAGTTCTATGGATTATGAAAAAATCTGTACAAAATTATTACAACGTATTAAGCAGCGATTAACTTATTGCAAAACTACGAGTTGTCCATTTATGTTATTAGTATCAATATGTCTATAAAATTGCGATTAAAAATCTAACAATACTATTTTCCGTTGCTTCTTTTTTAAGTAATCTATCAATGATTAAATAAAAAACTATGAAAATCGTTTTTGACCTAACACCGTGTACTTCATTGCGGTTCTCTTTTGTTTCAGGAACAATAAAAAGGTGACTACCTTAAGTGAAACGGTGATTATGTTGACTCGATCATTACTGTTGTAAACCTGATCAGCCAGAGCCATGATAGCCATTGTCTAGTGCAATCGATGTCCCCACCAATATCATTATCACGAACAAAATTTTTTTACAAAAATTTGATATGAGTAAAGTGACAATTGGACAATCTTATACCCCATACGTGATGTTGGTCGAAAATGTGATGTTATATGTGTATCCGCTAAATGGGTGTCCCCCTTTAGTAAAACAATACATCGATGCATTTTCTTATGTCATAGATAGTCGATGTTGTAATTTTATGTTCAAAGCTTTGTTTTGGGTGTTTACTAACCTTGATATCATAGGATTATAATGTTTGTTGTTAGACTTAATAAACGTTTTCTAGGCATTATTGTCGTAAACAGAGTAACTTAGGGCCTTAGGCTCATAGTTAATCAATTTATGTGACTCGAAGTATTAATCGTACAATTTAAAGTTTACAGATGGTTGTTGATGTTTAGGTAAACAATTTCAGTAATAGATGATTGTTTTTCTATGCCAATCTTGTAGTACTTTTTGTCTTTCTTTTTCTATTTCTTCGATGTTTGTAGGGAATGGTTTTTAAACGACTCTTCTGTCATTAGGGATGACTATTTGAAACTTTTCTTAGACATAGCACTTTCACAATCAATACATGAACATACTTACATAACAGTCATAATACATGACACCAGGACATGTCGTTTCTTTACCGGAATACGTTTTGCATGTGAACTAAACTTAGCATGTTTGTAGATTTTAAAACATAGATATCTTTAACGAACTGGGTAAGTAGCGTATAGTATAATATTGCACAAGCACGGACTGTTGCATGGAATGCAAGGTTTAGCACTTTCGTGTGCATGATTTGGTATTTTTGTTTTTATAACAATTCAGAAATTTTGTAAATATGGGACAGTAAGTCTAATGAGTCTTAATTAGCTTGCAAACTAACGCTTTGACAACTTTCTGGCTGTGTTCGGCCCTAATACAAGGACTGTTGTAGGTATTGGAGCTGCAAGGATCGCACCACGCCTCAATGGAGTCATTGGACGAGGGGCGGTTACAAGCACCTCACACATACCAGAACGGTCACCATGGAAGATCATCGAGTTTAAGGTAAATATTTTACTACACAAAAATATCACGTTCTGTTTATTTTATTGTTCAGTTTGTTATTTCCTTTTTATGTTTATAGTGTCATCGAAGAAGAGTCCATTGATCTCAAAGTTATCGTAGTGAACAATGGTATGTGCCATGATACACATCTTCTACTAACCGAATGTACTTTCTTCAGGACTAACCAATTTCTCTCCCCGATTTTCTCGGTGTTGCATGATTGGTAACATGCATGGTAAATGAATGTTGCCATTTAGTATTTCTTTAATTTAATTCGATTTATTCTGCAGACGGACACCAAGTCCAAGAAGACGAGGCCACTACGGAGGTTATCATCACGATATTGGATTCTCCGACACCGTCAGCAACGTCGTCGAGATAGTAAAGCACGAACATCAAAGACACGGGCGAACGCATAGAGCGCCCCACTACTACCACCCGCATGGTAAGTGATGGTTTCGTTATCTCGCTAGACAAGCAACAATTACCATCATCAAGTACCCGTTCTAACAACAGATATGTAAACATGTAACAAGGCAAATCTGGTGATAACCACTGACGTGTTCCAACTAGACATATTAGTTACTAGATATTCATTTTAGATCATACCGTGTATTTATTTATTAAATAGTCTATCAACAGATTTGTCGATCGCCAAGTAAATGGCTTGATGCTATTGCAATTTCGATAAGACATCGTCGTTTCAACAATATTTATCATACCTACTTATAAAATAAGCCTTACAAACGAGCTACATGCTAATAATTTATTTATTCTTATGTTATTCCTGTAGTATTATTTATTCATTCTAAAACATTTACCGTTTACATACAAATATGTTTTATTTAGCTTCAACTAACCAACTGAAACAGTTTTGCAAACATTTTTCTTCTCATGAAGGTACTCTGAAAGTCTTGTGAGAAGATGGGAAGTCTAGCTTAACTGTAGTTGTAGATAATCATACGTTAGTAGTTGTAGTTATAAGACGTCAGCGAGCGAAGCAGTACCCTGCAAATCGATAAGATCATCAACCTAGATACTTAGATTGTAAAATCTAGCTTTAATATAACATTCTCACAAGGCTAGTCTTGTAAAATTATATTTGTAGCGTTAGCTATTTAACGACTGCTCCTATATTATGCTCGTGACCTAATTGTTAGCGGTATCATTAATATTTTATTCACCAGGCAGCTCATATTTCTTAGATGTAAGTCATTCCAGATTGGCAATAGTTGAGCCGCAACGTACACTAAATGAAGCATTATATAATGTAAAGTTTATATAAACTGCTCTGTATTATATAATAACAAATGAAATTAATTTGCCTGCTGCATGCTAAAATACTGGTGCCCAACCAAAACATGTCTGCTCCTATTTGCACATAATACAATTGCTTTGATCATGGGCACCTCGCGACAGAGGTGCCTGAACGCATGCACTTCAAAGATATCACATAAATCATGCAGCATGCAAAAGCTTAAAAGATTTTGTATTTATTTTTGTATTCTCTGCAGTAGCCTGCTACTAATAGTTACATCAAAGAATACCTCATATTGTAATAAACAGTTTATACCTATTGTATATTATATAAGTATTGTGCTCTCGGCTCTCCAACAATTGTAGTAACAACTTTGGACACACAGCTAATCAACCAAGAAACCTATCCCTATCGATCCAAATCCGTGTCCATCAAATCCTTACATTTTGTACCACGTATGACAGACACCCAAAACTTTTAGAGTCACCTTTGTGAGCAAGGAAATAAGGTCGGTAGTCCGACGGGCTTAGGGTAAACCGTGGTGGAAGGTACATGAAGGTATTCCTGACAGCAGGGAAGGAGTGGAGGGCGCCGCACCCCACGACCAGCCTGAGCCAGCCCTCGCGGTCGCCCAGCCCGCCACACCACACCTACGGTGAGATCCACTCGCCACACACAACGGACCTCACATACCACACTGACTATCATCACGATATTTGCTTTGCGAGTACAACATTCCGTACCTACTTAGGTGTAAGAACAGGCACGTTACGGTAACTTGTTAACTATGACTAGGCTGAAACTCGCAAATATTGTCAACAGTACATCACAAACCTTCACCTTTATTACATCAACCAACTAGGGACATACATCCTCTACCCGTGATACAAAAATTAAAAGGCATGAACAACATGAACCTTATCAGCTGTTATCAAAATTTTCAGTGGGGCGTTAATATTTATGTTGAGTGTCATTGATTGTAAAGCAAAGGGTCTGAAACAAAATTCCAATTGGCACACTATCTGTTAAAATTTCTAGACCCATAAGACCCTTTGCTGGAATAGCAATGTGTCTAAATTATTAGTTAATTGATGTTGATGCGATCCGGCTTTGCACGTCTGTAGATGTATGAAAGCGGCGCGAGTGTAGACGGAAAGCATGGTGGACATCCACAAGAAAATTGTTTGCACATCTGTTTATTATTCATCTAAATAGGTATACTTTGATTCTACCCCTGTTATTTTCCTTGATTTGATTCTAACGTCCTGTTATTTATGAATTATTATATCATATTTATCATTACCGCATAGCTCGAACTCGTTGTTGACTCGAGTATAGAACATCAAATGATTCAGAGAGCAGTTTGGGCCCCGATAGGTGAACGGGATCGGGAGCGGGACCGCGAGTGGCGGGAATGGCGCGACCGGTCGTGGGAGCGCGAGGGCGCGCGGCGCGGCCGCGGCCGGCAGCTCCCTCCCACGCCCACCAAGCCGTCCACGCTACAGGTCAAGCAACAGCCACCCTTCACCAGAATCAGCCACAGCCCCTCGCACGTAAGTATTTCGCGTTTTATGACACTACTAACACACTAAGAACGCGAAAACCGATAGAACGAGACTGTGAGCCACGGACAACGCTCATCAACACTGTTTAGGCCAGGTAATTTATTAAATTAAATTAAAAACCGACCGGACTGTATAAGAAATATATTATAGACGTGGTTATAGTAAACTCGGTACAGGTGTTTCGCTCGTCGTCGCGTGGTGAAGTGCTATGTTGGGCGCGGTCGCTCGGCTTTCTGAGTCGCCCCGCGCCTCCCCCGCCCGGCTTGTAGCCTGGCCCTGTCCTTGTTCTAGTGTGCGTGAACAAACACAACAAAAATTGGCAATATTTGGTAGACATAATGGTGCTTGTATTCATGTGTAACCACTAATTTCACAAATTTCAAGATATATAACATAATTTCAAATATTGTTCCAGTTGTCGCTAAGGCACACAGTCAGAGAACCGTTAGAGCCTCAACACGATGAGTACGAGTACGGCCGAGAAGTTGAAAGACTGATACACCGAGATTATAGATCTAGAGAAAGGTACGTACTCTAAAACAATATCTCTTTGCTAATTTAAATGAATCTGAATTGGCAAAATAAGCTACTCTTAAATATTTTTGATAATTATCATAAAGAACTGATAGTTGTGACTAGTGAGATACTACTGGCAGTGTTTCAAAGCATGCCAATATACATAACAAGACTTGTTTCTGTTGATTTGCAAAGATTACAGTAATGTATTAGTAACTTGTGCTATGCTAGACAGTTATTAAAAAGTACGATAATTCAGTAATATCAGCTAATTCTATCTTGAGCTTGACCTGTGGCAGAGATTGTTCTGCTGCTAAGTACGAATGGATATCCGTGCATATTTTGACGAGAGCTTTTTCGATTTGTGCTAAAGTGCAGGTAAATTTCAAGTAGAAGATAACTGGGTAATTATAGAGCTTTCGCTTAATCTATCTTTTTTCGGCGTATTGTAGTTGTTTTGTTTTTACTGTACTGTGGCGTCCCCGCATGCAATATAGCATCGAAACAAGTGCTGTGTGAGGATGGCTTAATGACGTGGCGTGTGCAGACGCGGCCGGGGCTACGACGCGGAGTGGGGCTCCGGGCGCGCGTACGAGGCGCCGCTGAGCTACGAGGCGGCGCTGGCGCTGGGGCGGGGCGGCGGCGCGCGCGCGCTGCCCTCGCCCGCGCCCGCGCCGCGCCTGCCCAACGGGTACAAGCCGCGCGCGCGCCACTCCGACTCGGACGAGGACGACTGGTGCTAGCGGCGCGCGCCCGCGCCCGCCGCGCCGCACTCCTTCTGACGCGCCCGCGAGCGCCCCGAACGATCTCGTTTTATACTCGGCGACCGTGTGTACATAGACGACTCCCGTTGCTCAGCGGTTCGGACGTCGCTCCCGGCCCGCCGCGGCCCGCCTCCGAATTCTAGTATTTACGAAGTTTTGGAAAATTTAATTTTTAATTCGCTAAAATTTTACTCCTTGATTTGTATTACGGTTAGGGCGATCGAGGTATGAGACGGTGCCGGACGACTCGTTTGCGCTAGGATTTTTACATAAAATGAAATTACTAGTCTGTATTGTAAAAGTAAACTTTCTATATTAAATTTGCACTACGTAAAGTCTACGTTATATCGCGTGGTGAGAGGGCGCGGGCCCCGGCCCGACCCCGCCCGACGCCGTTTCGTATTCAACTTACACGTTGGGAGAACACTAGCGATTCATCGTCAGACAAATTAATACTAGTATTGTATAAAATATTTACATAGCGAATAATTTTTACTTAGTTAATATATACTAAATAATAATTAAACATTTTTTATTGAATTTGCTGTCCTTCCCCCAAGTGCTTTATACCTACGTTATTTAAATTTAAATACGATTAAACTAAATAAAGATGAATTGTGTGTAAACTTTGAAAATATATTTCTGCATTAAATGATTACCCAAATTGTTAAATCGTGTACTGAGTATTGTTTAAAGGTTTTGTCGCCTGGCCACTCGAGCCATGTAATGTATTCCGAGGCCCAGTTTTGTACCGAGTGGGAGTATCTTAGTGCTTTGTGAGTTAACTCTAAAATATACCTCAAAGTAACATTTAGGATGTAAATTAAAGACGAGCCAAAGTTTTGTTGACTATAATTATTATTATACTAAGGAATAACAAGATACTTCCACTTAGAAATAATGCAGTCATCGACATATTGATTATGCCTAGCGACAACATTTTAAAGAATATTACAAGTTACATAATTATGTTGCATTTGTAAGTTTCAACAGTTAAAATATATGACGTAGTTTATAGATTAAAACATTGTGCGACACCTTCATTTACACGTTTTGGAATCTATTGTCGATGGCAGATTATCTCATACAAATACAAAACTAAAACTTGTCACCAGACACAAAACCGAAATATCTTCTGTACACTCTACATCAGAATTGGTTGACAACTTTAGTATTAAAAATATAAATAAAAACAGTTAATATTAGTCATAAAACGATAAAAACTTGATAAGGATCACCTTCATTTGGATCAACACCTATGCAAAAGCGGTTAAAACCAATTCTGCCGATGACTGTACCGTATTATAATAAATCCGATATTCGTCCTGATCCCACTTGATACACGATACACTACTTCATGCCACATTGTCATACTAGTCACTTGTTAGCTGTGATCTTTGCTGCGACTAATGTACTCAACATCAAATCGTGCAAATACATAAACGAAGTGCATTAACAAAACGTTAGTCATGTAATTCTGTAAGTATTATACGGTTCACTAATATATAAACTTCACTATGAATATGTCAGTGTGTCCAGTTCAGTAGTCGCGTCAAAGAAGAAATCGTTCAACACCATCAAATACATTTGTTGCAAAGCATGATGTAGGTTACTTTAGTACGACAAAATTGTAAATACATGATTTTCTGTGATAACATGATGAAAAAATGAGAATATTATTAGAACTGTGTGATTGCATAGGGTGTTGTTCATTTCTCTAAGGGACGACGCGTGTTTGGCAGAAACCAATAAATATTAAGGATAGTCGACTTTAGAAGGATTAAGTGTGTCATCGTCAAAGTGTTAAGCCGATAAATGAAGTATAAAAAACGTTGAAATATGATATTTCTAATATTTACCAGTTTTGTTAGTGATAGTACGAGCACTGAATATCGAAATAGTTTTCAGTTTTCTATAAGACGCATGATGCCAACACTGGAAAGGTTCGGATGAGCGTTGTTTTAAAAGAGATGGAACAAAGGAGATTCCAAACACGCGGCTCGTCGGTACCTTTAGTCGAATCGGATATTACTCCCTCAATATTTTGATCATTGTTGTTTGTTGCGAAGGGCAGGAACGGGTTATAAGATAGCTTTTATATTTTACCTCTGTTATAGTTAATTAGTACAAAGTGTCTACGCTGAAACGCGACTCGTGTCATTTTTGTGCAGTATGTCCATTATTATAGTACCTATACTTTGTTAATAAATACGCCTATATTAATAATTCCGTTTAAAGTCCACATATATATGTGAATCTATCGTTTTGAACAATTGATATTATTAATGTTATAATTACAAATGCTAATCTAGTCGTAATAAATGAAATAAATAAAAATTGTTTTTTAAAAAGTGTTCGCAAGGGATGCGTGTCTCACAGATTATAAAAATTGTTGCCCTTTATTTCAGAGTGTTAGATTTCTTCTATGTAGATTTATTATTTGACAAGATTGACTCATGAGAAATATTTATATTGTTATTGTATAGACGTATGGGTATTTTCGTTTTGTCATTTGTAATCGGGGTGTTAGGATGATATCTACAATAAGCCGATGGACTTTCGATGACTGAGTGGTATATAGAGTACCGACCGCGTCCTGCTTTAATGTTTGTGACTCCCTCGTATTGATACGACAATGTTTCACTAACATACGTGTTTAAGATGTGTAAATATTGTAAAATATAAAGCGACCATTGTGTAGAGGTCGCCTGTGAAAATGTCTAGTGATATGTTACTTAGTTAATCTTAGCTAGGTAATCTCGTCCCCAACTGTCCTTCAATTTAAGTTGGGTGTTTCACTGCCTTAAATAATAATGAAAATATTTGATGTAATACTAACTAAACTACTACAAATAAGTCGCATTTCAATTGTTCTAATGCGTTCTAAAGTTCCGTGTTCAAGACACTAGTATTGAATAACAAATAACAAGCGGTTTACGTTCAAAATAATAAATTAGTTTGGTAATATAATAGATATGAATAAATAAAGTACGAACACAAACAGCAGCAGTTAATAAACGACGTATAATAAAATTGTTAATAAATAAATTGTATCTAATGAAAACACTCTCTTAGCTCACTTCCTTCATGAGAGACGTTGCAGACGAGCAGTTCATTTGCGATAGACAACGTTGAGCTGACAACTTCATTTAAATAGTACTACGGTATAAGCTCGTGTGCTCGTTACCTACTAAATTATCGAATAAATTGAACTAATGAAGTGAGATGAGAAAGTCTGAGCCAATATGTCATGCCTGCCTTGTATCTGTGTAATCGCTTCACAAGAAATTGTTTTATATTAAAAGTTATAAATATAATTGTAAATTTAGCATAGAAAGTTCATCGGCGTCGAGAGAAGCACCATAGAATGTTTTTTGGTACGTTCCAATAACTTTACAGGATAGTGCTATTGATATTGTATTAATAAAGAACCAAACTTAAATTAGTATTTAAGTAATTTATTATCCTAAAACTAAAAAAAACTATACGCATGTTTTCACTATACTGGTAAAATGGTTATGTACAATACGAAAGAGCTACTGTTTTATATATGAATTCTTGCTCGCCTGTAAAATTTTGCAGAATGAATCATATTATAAGATTGTACAATATGAATAAATGCAAAAAAGACATTTCCTCGATAAATGTGTGTTATTATTATATTGAGTTTAGAAAGTTCATAATTCTAAATCAAAAATCATGCTAACATTTCTAAAGTCAATATTGAATACTTCCCGTAATTGTTTACCGAAAAAATATTCAGTATTGGTCTTGTTCTTGACCAGTTGAAAATCTCGAAAGCTCTCAAAAACTAGAGGTCCTAGCAAACAAATAACAAAATTTTTAACACCCCTAGTTATTCTGCTCCATGAACTACATCTTTTCTGGAGGAGGGGGAGGGTAGGAGTGACCTTGGACGCAATGGGTTCACTTCCTACGGTAATCACAGAAACTTGCTACAGTACGTAGATACTACGGTAAACACAGACTTGCTACGGCGGGCGTAGGTACTACGGTAAACGCAGACTTGCCACAGCGGACGCAGATACTTGCTATGGTGAACGTAGGTACTTACGACGGCAGGCAAAGAAACTTGCTACGGATACTAGGATGGATGTAGACTTGATACGGCAGGCGTAGACACTACGGTAAACGTAGACTTGCTACGGTGAGCGTAGATATGCGCGATGGGCGTAGATACTTGCTGCAGGGAGAGTAAACACTTGCTACGGTTGGCTAAAAAACCGGTGTACTTATCCTTTTATCTGTTGAAATATATCTTTTAACCGGTATAAACAGTTACGTCACGGCACTCGTGTAAACCACTCGCGCGCGTGTTTGTAGTTTTAACGTAGTCAAATTAATCTTATATTGACGCATCGGCTATGAACGCGGTCTGATAATGGTCACAGGGTGCAGTGATGATAGTACGAGTGATCAAGAAGACATCAATCAAGGTCCAGGAGATAGATGGATGTCCCACATTTTAATAGAAGAGGAAGGAGGAGACAAAATAGAATTGGTAGAAAACTCTGCAGAACCTAATAATAATGAAATACAAGTTATGGAAGAAGATAATATAATAAGTAAACCAATAAAACGAGGAAGAGAAGAAGATGATGAAGAAGGAAGTTGGACTAAAGTAGTAAGAGACAAAGGGAAAAAACATAAACAATTTAAAAAAGAAGTCTTTATATGGAGTAAAGAAAAGTTACCTAAACAATTTGCCATAGCAAAATTATTTAACAGTATAGGTTTAACTGAGATAAATCATGTTAAGTACATAAACTCGTATAAATTAAGAATTGAAGTTTCGACTGAGGAATGTGTGAATAAGTTATTGGACTGTCAAGAGTTTCAAACCAAAGGTTGGAAGGTGTACAGCGCCACGGACGTGAATATATATAAAATAATTATAAAATTAAATTGTTCAATTAAAGTTACTGCAGTGGAATGCAAGAAGTCTGAGACCTAAACTTAAAACTTTTGAAAATTTTCTTTTGACTAGTAAAATTCATATTTGCATTGTATCTGAGACTTGGCTCGAACCTGACAGTCATTTGAAAATTAGTAATTATAATATTTATAGACGGGATCGTGATGATTCATTCGGCGGCGCCGCTATTGTGGTACATAACACCGTTAAAACTCAGATCAACAGTTTTACATTACGTAATCGAAACATTCAAGTACTCCATATTAAGATATTTAACTGTAGTTTTATAGAAAATGTTGTAGCTGTTTATTGTCCACCTAATATTCAAACTGTAGACGAGGATTGGAAAATGTTATTCTCTAGTTGGTCTAATAAAACCTTAATAGGGGGAGATTTTAATGGACACCACACCAATTGGTCATACAAAGTTGATTCCAGAGGTTCACAAATCCACGATGCAGCTGATGAATGGCATTATGTTTCTCTTAACACTGGAGACCATACCAGATTCAAGTTAGTTTTAAATCAGGTTCAAAAAAGTTCACCAGACATCACTTTTGTTTCATCAGACATAGCTTTACAGTTCAAGTGGACTGTTCTAAATGAAAATCTGGGGAGTGACCACTTAATGATTCTTATCACTACTGAAATAACATGTCATAACCTCACAAAATCAATACGTAATTTTAAAAAAGCAGATTGGAAAATGTATTCGGATATTATATTAAATAAAATAAATACTTTTAGATTAACAGGCAACTACCAACAGATTTATAATCACCTTGTAGAATTAATTAATTACGCGGCTCAATCAGCGATTCCAGATATTAAAATTCCTAAACACCCCACTAGTAAGTTTATCCCTAGATCATATTGGTCCCCCGCATTATCTAAAGCGGTGAACGTAGATTGGCATTGGCACAGGTTAGGAAGAACCCAACGCCAGTAAATTTCATAGTTCTTAAACAAAAAGTTGCTACGGCACAGAGGCTAATCCGTATAGCAAGTGCAGAGTCTTATCGACAGTTCTGTCACAGTATTGGAGAGACGACATCTAGCAGTGAGTTATGGAGCAAAATGAGATGGCTTAAAGGGTATCGTAGTAATAAAATTTGTCTAGATGAAGAGACGGCTACCACATTCTTAAGGCAATTGACTCCAGATTACGTAAGCCCACAATATCCTGTCTTTAGGTCAATTAACCCACAGTTAGAAGCACAAATCACGACTCATGAACTGTTAAATGTGTTGAAGACGAAGGATACCGCTCCAGGGGCAGACGATATTTCCTATTCAATGATTTATAACTTTCCTAACAAACACCTTATAATCGAGTTATTTAATAAATGTTTGAATGAAAGTGGAGTCCCAATTCAGTGGAGAAATATTAAAGTAGTACCTATACCAAAACCTGGACGCGATCCGTATAACGTAACCTCATTAAGACCTATCTCGCTCATATCTTGCATCTGTAAATCATTTGACAACATTTTAACAAGACGTCTCGAATGGTTTTATGAAAGTAATAACCTTTTTTCTGAAAAGACTATAGGATTTAGAAGATCTAAATCGTGTCTAGATAACTTAGTTCGCCTAGTCTCGCAGATTCAAATAGGTTATACAAATAATCAAATGACATTGGGATGTTTTGTAGATGTAAATAATGCATATAATAATGTCGATATCTTGAGAGTAGTAAATAAACTGGATCAAATGGGAGTTGGGGCTTCTATATGCAGGTATATATGGGAATATTTAAGGGAAAGATATCTATCTGTGTCAGAAGTGGGAAGTGATGTTTCGATTACAAGATGGACATGCATGGGATTAGCGCAAGGAGACCCTATGTCTCCAATTCTATTTAAAAAATTAAGAAAACCTTTTTCTTAATTACTTAGTTCTTCTGTCATTGTTATCCAAACTTTTCTTGTCTGCAGCTGTAGCCAAATGCCACTTAGCGCTTGTCTACACGTAGAATAGAAAACCAAATTATATGAAATTGACGTAAATTTTGACAGTTGTCAGTGTCATCCCCATAGATTTTGATTTCTACTCTCTCTATAGACAAGCGCTAAAGTGGTTTTTGGCTAGAGGCCCCAATGTCTTTTCTTCATACTATTTTTTACTTTATTATACGCAGCTGTTTTTATCAACTCTTTATGAAAACCAGCAGACTGTAGTTCTTCTGGTATAGCAAATACTTTTTCATCTTTTGTTGTTATTGAGGTTACACAATAGACATTTGAGTTCCCATCGCTCGCTGGCAATATTGCAAATTCAAATCGTAGCTGATCCATAGTTTTTTTTATTTATGTATTTCAATAAACGAAAATGTCGTTTTATAAGAATGTAATAAAACTAATGTGTTGCTTTGTAAAATTAAGAAACGACATTTAATGTTTTATTCTTCTATAAATTCTTTAACACAAAAGTCACATATTGACGTTTTTTAAAAAAACAAAGACTTTGACAAAGTAGTCAATTAAAAAATTAAGAAAACCTTTTTCTTTACATATGTATCACAATATGCGGATGATTTCGTCCTCTATATTTCTGGCCAGAATGTTGGACTTATGACGACTACCCTCCAGGAAGCATTGGATACGTTATTGAATTTGTTAGAAGTTTTGGGTCTGGAACTATCTCCCTCAAAAAGCAAGATTTGTTTATTTTCTAGGAGAAAGTCATTACAACCAGTAAAAATCAATATTAACAATACTAACTTGGAAAACGTTTCGACCGTTAAATATCTAGGTTTATGGCTAGATTCATCTTTAAAATGGCGTAAACACATAAATGAAATTTATGAAAAGAGCACGAAATTCCTAAATGTTTTTAAGATTCTAGCAGGTTCGTCTTGGGAAGTCCATCCATTACATCTAAGACGACTGTATATTGTTTTAATTCGTAGTCGATTAGATTATGCCAGTTTTCTTTTCGATAATAGTGCCAAGACTAATATTTTAAGGCTAGATAAAGTTCAAAATCAAGCCATGAGAGTAGTTGGCGGTTTTGTGAAAAGCACCCCAATTCACGCGATGGAATCGGAGTTATGTTTGCCACCATTGTTTGTTCGAAGAAAATATTTAGCTACTAAATTTTATTTGAAAGCTAAGTCTGTTGCTAATGGCGAAACCATTACGATAATATTAAAATTAACCTTGCTATGTGAGCACAATTTATATTGGCGGAATAAGAAAAAACCGTTGCTAACTATGGTGAACAGTGAGTTATCTAATCAATCTTTACATAGTTCCAAAGTTCTAGAGATGTTCTCACTGTCAACATGGATGGCGAATATAGATATAAAATCACACATAAATCTAAACATTTGTAATATGGCAGGCCCTAAAAGATTTAATTCCTCATTAGAACTCCTTGACAAATGTATACGAACTATAGCACAGCATTACCATGGGTTCTATCAGATTTACTGCGATGGATCCAAGGACAACAATGGAACGGGAGCTGCATTTTTTGATCCACAGTGTAACACGGGAGCTAGTTTTATATTAAACTGTAAACTATCTATTATGACAGCAGAATTGTATGCGATCTCAGAGTGTCTGTCTTATTTAATGTCTTGCAATAATATTAATTTTGTTATATTTTGTGACTCCAAAAGCGCTTTGCAGCATATAGCTCGGTGTACCTCGGGTTTACGAGGCTTGCCTGTAGCTTATTCCATATTAGAGACCTATATAAGGTTGAGAAATATTGGCAAATTCGTTAAATTCCAATGGATCCCGTCGCATGTGGGTCTGATAGGAAACGAAATAGTAGATAAGTTAGCCAAAGCAGGAGTATATGAAGGAATGTCTGTCAGCCATTTACCCTTCTTCACGGATATACTAAGAGATATCAGACATTCATGTTACAAAGTGTGGAAAGAATATTTTGACCAACGATCTGAAGAGAAGGGTATATGGTACAAAACTATACAATCCGAGCCACCTAAGATTCTTTGGTTTACTTAAGATGAACAGACAATTGTTGGTTACATGCTTACGTTTGCGAGCCGGGCACATTCCATTGAATGCGTTTGGACATCTAATGAAAGTTATTAATTCTCCTAACTGTTTGACTTGCGATGTAAGGGAAGATGTCTACCACGCTATGGTTGAGTGTTCTCGGATTGGCGTGGACCGGAGAGAGTTAGAATACGAATACAGCATAAATTTAAGAGATGTCGGTATGTGTAATTTGATTTTGTCTAAACCTACATCCAAATTAGCTTTTAAGATATGTTGTATAATTGTTAAATTAATTAAGTTAAGATATTAGTTATTACTTATTTTTGTTATTTACTTTCACTATGGGGCTGGCATCATCGCTTCGCGATTAAACCCTTTTTCTTAATAAAGATTAAAAAAAAAACCGGTATAAAACACATTATACCCGCAACTTTCAACAGACAGGAGGATATGTCGCAGTAAGATAGATCAAGCCGTAATAAAGTTATATCCCTAGGGATATAATTATATACCGGAACATAGTTGTACGAAAGCGATTTATTGCTATCTCGCTAGGAATATAGTTATGAAACGAAAATAAAAAAGTCCTGTTAAAACTCACGTAATTGAAAATTGTATTATTATTGTCAGACTTTGATTTTTACTACCACTAAACAAATAAAACCATTGACTACCAAGATAACAAATAATTTATTTGAACACCAATATCTACAACGCGCCGAGGCGCTGACTACAACATCATTTTCCTAAAAAATCTGAAATTTCGCCCGGTATCACAAAATCCACCCTTAGCAAACTTGAAAAATCATTTATCATGCACACTGGATGAGAAGTCGGGCAAAGCTGTACAAACAGATACAAAGGTTTTCTTACACAATGAATCCATTTGATGGTTACTTAAATGATCCAAAACATACGACTTCTAATTTAGAAATTGTCCTAAAATTGTACTTATCCTCCATCACTAGCACAGTACAATAAATACTTGTGAAGGTTATTTTTATTCGTTTGTACAGAATGCCATGACTTCAAACAATGTAAGATAATGTTCAGTTATCAGATAGATCAGGTACATCCGTATCAATGGAGCTCACATCGGCGTCAACATCACTCGCTCCGTTTAGAATTCTCGTTCTGTCATCGCGAAGGTCACCTACAATCGAAGTTTTAGCATGAAAACTGAACCAACTATAATTTGTTTTCCTTACAAAAATATTTCTACTAATAAACTACGCGTGTAATGCTGTGGCCACACTATTTCTACTCGTTTATTCGAAAACGTTTGAAAGTCACCTAACATCCACGATTGCCCACTTTGACAAAGAATTTGTCAACTAATGTTAAGAATACTCAATCATAAATTTCATAGAAGAGATAAGAAACACGTATTCAACACTAAGAAAATACATTTTAATTAAAGAATATTTTAGTAATTTGTGTGCAATTTGCGATGTTACGATTCAACATTGCAAATTGCAATGCCCATCAGGACAATTTAATAAAATTGTATCTACAACTTACTGTCTATTCTGTAAGTCCGATCAGATGAGTGAGGCTCAGTCGACAACACTGCAGAACTGGACATAGGATCCCGTAGGAGATCGAACGGAGTTGTAAATGCTGGGTCAATTAAAATGGTCTGCCAACAAAAAGCAATCTATTCAAAACGTTTTCTTGATGCATAAAGATGCATCAAGAAAATTAGTTACGTTTTAGATTAAAAACATGACGATGATACGATTATGAAAGAACCGATTCGAAACATCCTAGCGGTAATGAAATTCCCAATACCTTTAGGATACAATTATTTTTGAATTAATTTTAACATCAAGACTCCACTCACGCTGACTTCACTCTGCGGTCCTGATGAGGTATCACTGGAACTAAGTGACGTGCCTCTCCCCGAGCTATCTTGCGAGTGGTCACTGTGCATGCCTCGTCCGTCACCTGCGCCAGCACCGACGCCAATCATGGAGGGCTCAATGACGTTTCCATTTGCGTCATACATCGGTTCGTTGGGTGGTGCGCCCGCAGGACCAAGAAGGTTTGGCTGCCGATCATCTTCCACCTAATCAAAGCTTAATAAATGTAGTATGCAGCCCTCGCAATCGGAGAGTGCATGCCCTACGGTGTATCAGGTATATGGGTGTGTTTGTAAGGGTCGCTCAGGCACTTTATATTTCGTTATGCTTAATGGAGTACCTGAAAACAAAAACGTAAATATTCTAGGCGCTCCATTCAGCATAAAACTAAGAAGTTTAGATTTACGTTAACAATAACAATAAAAAGAGGGATTGTAAAATATCTGGGTAAACATCAAACTTACAGACTGTTGCTGACTGATAAGTTGAAACAACCAATTCGGAACTACAGTATCATCATCTATTAGACCTGACTCGTAACTGTCTGATGATCTACCCGATATAAATAATTCTTCTGACGTCTGAAAAACAGATATAAAGACAAATTGATTACGGTTAATTTTTCAAATTGTAAAATATAAGACAATTTAATAATGACTATACGTACAGCTTGTCTAGCAAACTCTAACGCTGGACTGCCTGTTTCCGAGTCTATAACTGCGACTGGATCAGGTTGGTCGCCAGCTACGGGCTCGACGTCGAGGGAAAATCCACTGAATGCTTGCACTGCTAGTGCACCCGGCATATTCTATAATATCAAATAATCAATCTAGTCGAGTTCCTCCTCCAACAGTTACGTGAATAAGCCGAAAACATTAAAATTAATCAAATAAAGTTACGATCAGTATAATCAAAGTATAATGAGTTGTAGGATATTACACTTTAGGGTCTATTTCGTACCTGAATCATGTTTGGTTCTTTCCGTTCAAATATGTCCCGCACAGAAGTCGTATTTTGCGATAATATGGTCGGTGCCATTTCCGTCTCTAAAGACAAGTTGGTTTCGTTATCAGCCGAAAAATATTCAGAGTATTTTGAAACTGATGTGATCGAGTCAAATGATAGCATATCCAAATCAGCAACTGTTAACCTTGTATCATTTAAGCTTAAGCTGACCGTCTCAGAGTCAACACTATGAACAGCGTCGAAGGTTCTCTTCAAAGCAGTCTCTGTATCATTCTCTAAAAATTGTGTAGTTTCGATAGGTTCAGCTGCTAATTTGACATCTGACGGGTCATCTCTGTCTTCACGAGCCTCACGATTTTGTTCTCTATTTTCAATGACCGTTTTAGAATCTAAATGATGAACATTATGGTCATCTGGGCTAATAATTAGATCTAGTGTCTCTTCCAATATCCGTCTTACAGAGTCACGAATGTTGCTTGCGTGGCTATGTAAACTCGAATTTTGTACCCATTCTGGTACTAAATGACTGGTAGGATCTAACTCACATTCCGCAGATCGTTCATTTCGAACATGTGAAATATTTTGCTTATCCATAATATTATCATAATTTACTTGTGGTTCCAACACAAGAACCATATTCGCGGAATCTGAACTCTCGAAAGAATCTGATTGACTTGTAATAAAATCTTCATAAGCCGAAGACGTATCAGTATTTACTGACTTTTTCTTTGACACTGTAGGGTCATTAGGGCGTCGTTTTTCGTCGCTGTCTTTCGGTGCAGCTATTTTGATATTTGATTTATTCGCTAATTGTGTCTTATGTCGCGACAAAGTGTTGGGCGGTGGAGACCCTTCAGTTTTAATTTGTGCTATATAAACACTTTTGTGCCTATTGTTAAAAGCTAACTTGTTTGTGTTTTGTGTTGATTCTGGAACGTTTTCTTTAGCCTCAGTCTTTTTGGCACTTCTGCACCTTTTGATAACCTTTTTCATTGTTGGTGCACTATCTGAATCACTATTTGTAGTTAAATTACTTTTGTAAGATGATGCAGAATGTCTCCTGTGGGACATATTCTTACTCCGTGTGGTGGCTGCCCTAACAGTAGCTATACTGTTTGGAGACGAACAAGTGGAACTATTCATAGACTGAGGACTATTGGAACGTTTCGCAGTTTCCAAAGGCCTAGGAGTACTTTTACTGGGATCTACAGTACTCTCACTTGATAGATCTTCTGGTGATTCTACATTGTTTTCTAATTCGTTGCGAAAAACAAAGTAACTAACATTCTCTCGTACTTCGTTGCTAAATTTGAGCAAATCCTTTTTGATGTCATTTGTAATCACTCTCTTAGTAGGCACTTTGTTCAACACTTTTTCACGATTTTCCTTGTCCGAGGGGGATTCACATGCAGAATCTATATTTTGGTTAAGGTTCTCTTTGTCGCTGTCTGATAACAGCGAAGCTCTTCGTAAGCGTAAGTATAAAGGTATGTAACTTTTCTTTAATTTCTGAGGTTTATCAATGTCTTTTTTAATAGCTGCATTGGACATTATAGTTGGTTTCTTGACAGTAAATGTCGATTTTGTGTTCTTTGAGATAACACTAGAAAAATAATAATATTGTAGAATATGTGTAATTTTGAATATTGCATACAATCAAAAAGACATAATACCTCATTCCTAATTTAGATGCAACCTGTAATATAAAAGTAAAATTAATCAACAATGCCATAGTTTCTTCTCATAATATTGGAAACATTATTTACCTTAACAGTCTTTACTGGCTTAGGAATCTTTTTAACTGTGCTTGATAATGTACTAGTAACAGAAGGCATTTTGGTTTGGCTATGTTCATCTTTTTTTAATTTATTAGGTTCTTTATTTCTCACTTGAATGGGTTTCTTTATTTCTGCATCGATCTGTTTTTTGTCTTGTCTTCTCCTAACAACCTTTTCCTTGGAACTTACTTTTTTCTCCTTTGAAATCTCTCTGTTTTTCTTTGCGGCCGCTTCATTGGCTTTTCTTAGAGATGTAAAATTGCATGACTTTTTTCGTGTACTCGCCTTAGGCTTATGGCGCTGCCACTGTCCTTGATAAACAACATCTTCAGAAGATTCTTTATCTCTAAAGCTGTGGACATGGACACCTCCACAACATAGTCTAGGACGTAGATTTTTGCTAGAACTCGCCTCTATTATGACATCTTTGCTCACAGGAGACTTAATCATAACTCGACTTGCATTTATAGATGTATTTACAAAAAATGTACGAGTTTTTGATGAACTCGCGATGCTTGGTTCGCAAAATTCTGATCCAGAATCCTCAGTTTTCAGGTTACTCGATATGGCTTTCAACATTCTTGTTTCAGGAGACGATATTATGCTGTTTCTGTCCAAACTGCGTCTTGGAGAGTGACTAAACGTTTCAGACGTTTGAAGAATAAAATCTTGTACGGTCATGGTACAAGATTCAATTTTAGCATGCAAATTAACATCAGAATCCTTTATTTTAATTCCAACCGATCTCAATCTTGGTGTTATAGTTGTGGTGTTGGTATCTTGGGTAGATGTACCAAAATCTGTCCCTTTCGTTATAGTGTCAGCACTTACTTCTCGAATTTTGAAGCCCGCGGTAAATACGGGCGGTATCTTGACTAAGGATGTAGATGCGGATAGCATTGGGTAAGTTGCAAAAGTATCAGGTCCACACTGTACGTCAGTGCTAATATTGTGACGAATTCCCTTTGACGTACTGGGTTCGTTTATATCTAAAAAGAAAGTTATTGAAATTGAGGCAATATCAAAATAAATTAAAAAAATAAAAAACTTTACTTCATTACATAAGGAGCATGGGATTCAACGACTGCGACGGTAGACACGATATATTTTAAAGATAAAAAAATATTTACCGTTAAGAAAAATAGTTTGTGACTGCACATTCTCCGTACTCACTTCATGTTTGGGACACAATGTTTCATCGAAATCATTGTTTATACTTCCAGTGTCATCTTTAGCTTCAATAGGTTTTTCTTCTGCATCCGTCCCTACAGTTCTACGTAACGCCACAGTTTCCTCAAAGTCTTGCATGACTATATCAACAAGGTAACTTTCTTCTGTGGCAGAGATGTCACAACCGGGCATGTTAGCAATAACTATGTTACGGCTAACGTCAGTAGTATTATTCGTTGCTATACGTGGCTGGCCACCTTTGTCAGCCTTCAATTCTGGGTGACAAAGTTCTATTAAACTTTCTGGGATCTGAAATCATCACTACTTATGAAATGTTAATTGGACTATTACTATAGAAAATAACCTTAGTTGTTTACTTGCCGGTTTTGATGCCGACACGTTAAAAGACTGATTCTCTTTATTTTTTCTCTTCGTATTATTGATCGGATAACTATCGTATTCAGATGATGAATACTGATTCTTGATCAAAGTGTTATAACTTGGCTTCTTTTTGGGTGTCTTCTTCATGGTCTTTGTGTTGCCATTCTTCTTTTTATGTTTATCATCACGTTTAATTTTAAATTTGAAAGAAACTTTGCTTGGAGATGACAACTTTGATTCAGCTTTAAATTCTTTGGAATCTCTTTTGTTTATTTTCTGTCTTTTGCTTGCTTTCTTGGGCTTTTGCCTTGTATTAGTAGGACTATGGTCAGTGTCACCAGAACTTATGTTTTCGTAATTTAATTCATGTTTGGAGAATGTAGTATCTTCAATATCATCGTCTAACCAAGCTTTAGTTCTTTCTAATGGATTCTCGTCTACAGTTGGCGACACTGTGCATTCGAAATTCTCCGTACTGAATACTGGCTGAGGTATAACCAAACTTGGAGAAATATCTTTAGCATATTCATAGTCTGGAAATAGTTTTGCTATCATGAAAACAATAAACTAAGAATGGGGATGTTTCCAAATAAACAAATTAAATACTTTTTCGAAATAATTAATTAATGAAAGACTCAATTAAGGAAATAAAGCTAATACATAGTATTAAATGCAACATGCCTTTCAAGAACTCGTTACTAGTTGTACTTAAAAATTCATCTTCCATAATATCTACGTCAGAATTCTGAACATTTGTATCATCCGTGTTCGTCGTTTTTTCTAATAAAAAGTAATAATTATAATTTAAAAGGTGAAAAGTAACTTAAAAAGTACATAATTCGATATTCCTATCAAATTTACCTATTGGTTGTATGAGATGACGATATTTCTCAACGATTTCTTTTCTGTAAGCAAAAATAAATTGTATGCAGAAGGTTTTAAGGGTGTTTTACGAAACTGCTATGAAATAAAGTCAAAGTCAAAGTCAAAATCATTTATTTCAATTAGACCATAGAGGCACTTTTGAACGTCAATGAAGAAAATTAACAAGTGAAGCTATTTGCTCATTCCTATGGAGAAGAACGAGCAAGAAACTCCATAGGTTACTCTTTTTCAATCAATTTCACAATTCTCCAGTTACAGTTTTGTTGTTTGGGTTGTGCGAGAACAATGTAACACTAAAATACAGTCAAAGAGATCGAAAAAAAATAACCCTAAAGGACATTTAAAAAAAAAGAAATATACAGTCTGGAGCTGACCAATCCCAGTTGACGGCGCCCGTTCACGAACTTGACACGTACACCAGCACCGCCCAACTCAACCATATTGTAGGGAATCGAGCGATCCACTGCACGTGCCACCGCCAATGAGACCTTAGAGTGAGCATGACAACTCCAAGCTGACACAAACATATTCAACTATATTAATTTAATATTCAGGTAATTACAGGGCTCTCACATTTACAATGATTATGCAAGTTAAACAATATACAAATGAGCAACATAGCTGTATTAATTACATGTTTGGATTTCATTAAAACGTCAATGCTTTTCGTTTTCGTTATCCTGTGGAGCCGGACTAGCTTGCATCCAAGCATTTTTATCCTCTATATAATCATTAACCTTGTAATATGCTTTTCTACATAAAGTTTTTTTATACATGATTTAAATTTTGTTTCATTTAGGTGTTGTATGTCGCCTGGTATCTTGTTATAACATTTAACACAGAATCCCATGAACGACTTACCTACTTTCGCCAATCTCAAAGTTGGTTGACTTAATCTATCCTTATGTCTAGTTTGATAGTGGTGTCTGTCCGACACTTTACCAATAAATTAGATATTAAAACTTACATTCTAGTATCTTGATCTAGTTCAACATCTGGCTGTTTAACTTCCTCTGAAAGTTCAATCATTTAGTGCTAAGAAAAAAATATCGTCAGAAAAAAGAATGACATTCATAAACAAATTCATTAATGTTATACGAGATTATTCGCATTATATCTACACGAGATTTTATCCGAAACTTCCAAATTAAATACAAATCCAGTAAAATCGAATCAAATGGTACCTATACATCTACAAACATAATACTGTTCAATAATAAATACCAACATTAACGAAAACCATATAAAAACCCTTTTCGCGATCGAGTTTATTACAAAAACCTAAGAATTTTACGAAGACAAAGTGTACCACTCACTACCAAGTCATGATGTATTACCCACATACCTATAGCCAAGATAGGATAGTTTTCAATAAACTGCTTCTTACGCCTTTCTATAGCCTTCTCCGTGAGGGTAAGGAGATCAAGCAGTTTGCATTGCATCCACCTAGACGGGGGAGGTGTCTGGCGCCCCCTACTAGATTGTAGGGCTAACCTCATAAGTCTACAAACCACCCTATCCAGTTCCGTTGTGATATCTTCATCAGCAATTAACATTGTTCGCAAACTGCGCACTTTCTGGTCTAAGGCGCGACGTAGACAACGTCCTTTTGGGAGAAATGGTACAATATATTCCATTAATTTCTTTTTGTCAAGTAGACAATTAACATTTTTGTGATAAAATAAAATGATGATGCTGATGATGAAATGTGGTTCCTCTTTTCAATGGGCAAGTAAAGTACAAGTCTCTTTCTTTTACGAATTTTAATACAAGATACTAATTTCCTTAACACTTTAACTGCCGCGTAGGTGAGCGGTGACCACAGAAATATTAATAATTATTATATCTATGGCAGTGACCTACGTTAGCGGAGGACTTGCCTTCAAGAGGTTTTTATCGGCAGTCATCGGCTAGCGCAAATCTGCGTTCCAGCCAAGGAAATATTTGAGACAGAACAAAAATACATTACTTCGATACAATCTAATTCTAAAGAATTTGTGAAACATGTCAGATGGAGACAGAAATAACTACAAACCCTTGTACTACAACAGCCTAAAACTACAAAAATACCCCTAGCAACCATTACAAAATTACAGAAAATAAAAAGAAACGTTTCAAACCAGGGAGGTCCGGTATTATCGTACTTCCAACTGACATTGATGTGGAATGAATGTCAGTATCCCACTGCAAACAAAAAGCTATGATTAAAACAACACAAATGAGAACTTACGTTTCATTAATTTGTGAGGTCCTATTGGCCCAATTGACGTTCGTTCGTAGTGTCACATCATTGGACAATTAAGTTTGACAGCTACAATGATTTGGCAATAGGATTTCGCGGTACATTATCATTCTCTAGTAGACACAAAAGTTTTAGCCGACGTTTCAACGAAAATAAATACCTATCGGTGTTCTATTATTAGCTATTACCTGCATACAAAACACATAATACTAAGCGCTGATTTTTCAATCATCAGTTAATTCTTTACTGCAGATTAAATTGACATTTGACTGTTTCTAGCACGGAACAATTGTCAAATATTCAAATTTATTCCTCAGTTATTATCTAGCGTTGGAAAAATTGACCCTAAATATTATGAAATTCAAGTTATTCTATCGGAATTAACATAAACTATCTTTACACATGTAACTTCGCTGACATGGTGACTTCTTTTTGATATTATAATACCAAGGAATTCAATAAAACGATAGAATTAGAATTTTGAATAAAATTTAATGAAAAAAGCACATCATTTGTGATTGTGACGCTCAAGCTACTACGTAATAATAAGTTTTGCTTAAAATACAACACGAAAGCTTATAACCAATAACATTAAAGAATAATATTAAGTTTTAAACAAATGAAAAATTGTTAAAATCAACGAAGTAGGCGATGCACCTTGTAGGTAATAAATAATAGACTATTTTATGGTAAAAAAAACTAAATTAATAATTCTCTAAGAGATGCCAATAAACAATAAAAAGGGGCGTGTCAATGATCGCGTTAGAGGTCTAACATTTCTATCGGTACCTGCCAAAAATATAACTAAAAACAAAATAAATTAAAGTATACCTACAGCTATATAAATATCAGTCATTTGACTTACCACGACATAGAGAAATTACATGCTAATAAAATATAAACTTATTTCTTACAATGAAGTAATGAAAATACTCGACAACTTTAATTACCATTCTAACTCAAAGATTACACATACAAAATAAAGGTTCATAACAGATTTGAACCCTAAAAATGGACGACTACAGTACCTAGAGAAGCTTAACTCGTCGAGTACCGGTTTTGTAGACACAATTATAGAACAATAGGTCGCGGTCACCGGTGACCGCTTGGTGTTTGACAGTTTAAACCCTTAAATGTATGTATGTATGAATATATGCATACCTTTATCATATAATTAAACAATTTGTAAAGTAATTCTACGCAGAAAACGAAACAGAACGTTAAATACATGGCATTAATACTAATTCCTATCTCTGTATCAGTACTCAAACATTCGGATGTAAACTATATGGCGGCTCAGAACATCTCAAATCGGTGGGAAAACAGAATATTATGTAACCACAGAGGCCTTAGTACGAGTTTCTTTTACGTTTAAAGTAATTGTAACGAGTATGCGTTGAGCGCTGTGATTGGCCGGTTCCAATGAAACAACCAATCAAAGCTCCGAACGTGTTCTTGTTTCGATTACTTTTAACGTAAAACTAACCGTACTAAGCCCTCAGAATTACCCATTAGGCACATTACCTTAGCTACTTTGACTAGCAATGAACTATGATCAGTCTCGCTGACCTACTTACTGGTATATTTGTCTACTTAAGATAGAATTTAGACACATTTCCATAATTATGAAGGTTACATGCACATAGGTAACTGAAAGTCCAGATTGGCGATATATTAAAGAAGGGCCAAATTAAAAGTACCCTTAACCGACGAGCATGCATGAAAAGATTGATGACTGTTAATGAAGCGAAAGAGGTATCTAAGAATCGTAGTAATTGGCGTTCCTTAGTCGCTGCCTACCCCCATGGGAGACAGGCGTGAACTTATGTATGTATGTTACTGAAAATGCCCGTTAATAGATACTTCCAAGTCGCCATCAGTTTACCAGACAATACATAATTATTTCAGAATAGAATTACATCAGATAACGTGTCATTGTCCTGCCATTCCTCATCATGCGTGCCGATTGAAGTGTTGTCCACCACGAGGCGTGAATGGATCACCACGTCGTTCACGACCTCATAGCCATTCCATTCCAGGAGGTCTCTGCGAAAGACAAAACATATGTTGTAAATAAAACTCGTTTATATATTTTAATAAGGTACGAAATAGCGCTTTTACACGTCGATATTTATCGATTACTATGAGAAATGTCATTTTTACAGTATGCAGTATGTATAGTTTTAAACTCTAAAAAGCTCATTATATTTTACCTTCGGAAAGAATCGAAACAACCAGGGTATTCAATAGCCAACATTACCATGCATTTCTATTAACTATTAAAGTTGGATATCACTAGAAGTTACCGGTAATATCATAGCTTACGACAAATTTAACTCATCAATGTTCAATGTTAAGGTAGGTACTAACCGTACTCTATCGACATCAGTAGTGATATGATGTACGACCGCCATGAGATCAGTCAACGGAATCTCCAGCCTGTTGACGTCAACCGAGAACTCCTCATCATATTGCATATCAATCAGACGGTTGATCTCTTCAGATATCAGATCCAACATTCTAGCTTCGTCGGATTTCGCCTAGAAAACCGTAAAATGGTTAAGGTGGCGACATATTATAATACTTTACTTTGGTGCGTTTATTTGACAGCATCTTTTAACATAATGTTTATAAGTAGGTAATTGCATTGAATATATTTTTGACCATTCTTATAGGTTTATGGGTATTTTATTTATTTAAAGTCAATACAACCCCATCGTAGGTGTTAAAATAGCATTCAGAGTACGGAATGTAAAGCTACACTCAATAATATTTAGTTCATTAAATATCCACGCAATACGGATGCAATGGGCGCTAGTGTTGCAAGACACAATATCAATGTCGATCGATCGAAATTGGAGTCAAAAGTAAGCCCCCTGATTCTACCCGTGATCAAGAAAATACGAAATTTTTAAAGAGCGATCTGAGTGATACAAGTCTTACCTACATAAACAAGAAGTAAAATAGGTACACTGTGAAATGAATTCGTGGTCAATTCAGTTGCGGTATTCATTTTTGCGCCCACCAGATGACGCCACAGAAGTTAATGATACACAGCAAAACAAAATTTGTTTAACAGAATCTCACCTCAAACGGATAGATGTATTCCCTAACGATTTTATAAAACTGGTTCCAATATGGCGCGTTGTCACCCCAGTTGATGTTATTCCAAATATGGCTTCCATCTTCAGGCCGGCTGAACTTGTTGAAGTTCAAGGTCTTAGTGAGATGTCGGATCTCATTGACAACCTCTCTGGTATGGACTAAAGAGTCTATCTTGTTTTTAGCCATCAAATTCTGTGTGGTCTTCGAGAACTTCTTTACCTGTAGTGTTGTGCAGTTCAGCCTGGGGATAAAAAAAAGATATAAACTTGTTTAACGCTTTAACGGGGGCTGTTTTCGTTTGGTTTGCTCATGGTAAAATTAACAATAACTACTATGATATGAACATGTAATGGACATAGGGATGTCACGACATACACCATATCGCCATTTCTATGTAATTTACAACATAACATCACGCCTTTTATCTCCGAAAGGGTAGGCAGAGGTGCTCATTATGCCACTGTTCAATGTAACACCCACTTTTCACTATTTATGTTATGAGTCCCATGTTATAGGGGGTGAGCCTATTGCCATATGCCGGGCGCAAATCCAGACTCCGTGCTACTATAGAGATTTTTTTAAACCCAGTAATACTTTGCCCGACCCGGGAACCGAAACGAGACCCCATGTCCGACAGTCGCACTTGCAACCACTCGGCCAACGACGCAGTGTATCATTAGTCTATGTAAATTACATTTTTTTTAAAAATAATGCGAATACTAAATCGAAATGCTAGATTTTACTGTGCGAATGAAACTAAAACTATTTATTGGACTCTCATACTCATACATCTAACATGAAAAACCATAATACCAATTTTCAAACTATCAACACCAAACCTAAGATGACTTGAACAGATAAAAATCACAGAACCTGCTACAGACATCTTCAATTTCGTACACTTTATGTTGGACCCGCCTCCTTGGTACCAGTACATGATAATAATCTTCATAGTCAAACATTAGAAAACTTTTTCCTATTTCAGTATCGAGGTTACATTGAAGAGTTTGGTCTTTGTAAGTGTAAGGCTCCATGGCGAAGGTAGGATCAGAATAAGGCATTGAGTTGCATAGAGTTGAAGATATAACAAGCGTCATGTGTGACTGTTTCTCCGGGTAAATTATCTCAGTTAAAGATTCCGCACTGGAAAGTTTATGAGAACGACTGATCGAAGAAAAAGTTAAATTAAAAAAAATAGTACCTATATGACTTTTTACTTTATCAAGTCTTATACACTATTATCACTACATAGCCGCCGTCTGTCTATCCCTATGTATGCTTCATCATCAACAGCCTATAAATGCCCACTGCTGAGCAAAGCCTCTTCTCACACGGAGAAGGTTAGAGCGTTAATCACCACGGTTGCTCAATGCGGGTTGGCGATTTCAAACTTATAATTAGAAATTATAAGTATGTATGCTTAGATCTTTAAAACTACGCAACGGATTTTGTTGCGGTTTTTTAATAGATAGAGTGATTCTTAAGGAAGGTTTATATATATAATACATGCATATTGCATCCGTGCGAAGCCCGAGCTGGTCATTAGTATTATATAAAGCTTAAGAGGTTCTTTGTTTGAACGCGCTAATCTCAGGTACTACTAGATCGATTTGAATTTTTTTTTTGTGTTATATAGTCCACTAGCGCACCCAACAGACGTTGTCCTGCATATCCACTTGAATGTATAAACAAAAATTCATTCAAATTAGTTCAGCTATTTAGGATAAATAACCTAAACATCGATTGCAGCGCCATCTGCCGAGCTAATTTGTCTAATTGTTGAATCTAAACCATTCCCAGACCCCCTTGAACACACACAAAAAATTTCATCAAAATCGGTCCAGTCGTTTGAGAGAAGTTCAGTGACATACACACTCACAGAAGAATTATATAAATGAAGATTTTTCAGGGAAGGCTTGAGGCTATAAAACATCAATAAAGGCCGAGCAGAGCGGGTGAATCCGCGCGGAAGTAACTAGCATTTTATTTCCCGGAGGCCTGAAAGAGTAGACAAATGTGCATACTCAATAAAACGCCCCACTTTAGTCCTAGAAGAAGATTTTTTTATCTTTATTTATTTAGAAGCTTTGGAAGTAGAAGAAGCTGAAATAGGGAGCCTGCCATAAACATTTTTTTATGGCATAAGCCGGTAAACGAGCTGACGGATCACTTGATGGTAAGCAATCGTTACCGGTCTTTTGAGAATTGTTGGGGATTCATGGATTGGAGATATTGGGGAAGGGTAAACTACACACACGATTTGACAGTAAAATTACACAATCAAACCTTTAGATACCAAGAATATAATTATGTAAGTAATTTTAGAAATCTCCATACCTTTCAGGTTTTGCTCCAGTCGGCGCCTGTTCCACTCCTTGCCTGGTACCCACCGAACTTTCCCAACATCCAAATACATCGCTAAAGTTATTGGGAGTCGGTGCATCTGCAGAAAAAGTATAACAATAAGTTTTCAAATTGAAGTACCTAGTTATTCAAAGCTCTTTCACTAAGAATTTTCGAAAAAGTGGAAATAAAACCTTTGTATCCGATTAGGGCTCGATATTGTCCACAATGAATTCAAGAAACTGAGAAAATTGGCAGGGACGCGAAGCGTTTTGTAAATACAGTCACTCGCTAAACGTTTCGGCGGCGACTTTTGGCGCGAGCGCGGAGCCTGCTCGCGCGAGACGTACCTATGTGGGGCTTCGATTTTTAAATTTTAGCGCAAACACACCAGAGGCCTTAGTACGAGTTTGTTTTACGTTTAAAGTAATCGTAACGAGTTCGCGTTCGGCGCTCCGATTGGTTGCTTCATTGGCGCCGGCCAATCAGAGTGCCGAACGCGAACTCGTTACGAATACTTTAAACGTAAATGAAACTCATACTAAGGCCTCAGTTATCACCATTTTTATTATGAAGCGTCACGCGTTACTTCAAGTTACAAAAGAGGTTTATAATAAAGAGTTGCCTACATACAACCCGAGTAATACTCTTCCGACCCAAGGCCCAAGAATCGAACAAGAGACATATTAGTAGTGGCACAACAACTCAACCAATGGCAGTCTACTTCTACTGCTATATAACTAGTTATGGTGTTTACATTATGTTTATAATTTTTATTTTTATAATACTAACATAGCATAACGTCACGCCTTTTATCCCCGAAGGGATAGGCAGAGGTGAACATTATGCCACTGTACTATATAAACCCATTTTTCACTATTTATGTTATGAGTCCCATGTAATAGGGGGTGAGCCTATTGCCATATACCGGGCACAATTCCAGACGCCGTACTACTACTGAGATTTTTAAAAACCCAGTAATACTTTGCCCGACCCGGGAATCGAACCCGAGACCCCTTGCCCGGCAGTCGCACTTGCGACCACTCAGCCAACGAGGCAGTATTATAATACTATATAAAAATACAGATGAAGTACAAAAAAACTTACTTTCAACCAGAGCTAAACTGTTGATATTTAGATCTGCCTGCTTCTGGTAGTTTTTGGAAGTGAACAAACAGAGTTGGCTGCAGCAGCCGTGGTGCAAAGTTCCCGGTGGACCAGGACCTATGCCTTGGCAGGTCACCGTGTAGTTAGGATACCTAACTACTATGTTGCTGCACCTGTAAACATCAAAACAAAATGTTATCTTATACTATTATATAAAGCGGAAGAGTTTGTTTGTTTGTTTGTTTGAATGCGCTAATCTCCATAACTACAAGTCTGATTTGAATAATTCTTTTTGTGTTGGATAGTGCATTTATCGAGGATGGCTATAGGCTATAAAACATCCCGCTACGACCAATAGGAGCTGAGCAGAGCGTGTGAAACCGCGCGGAAGTAACTAGTTAATATTTGTAGAATAAAGATATCTTTGTTTTTCTTTGATTCTCCTTTACTTTTTTAAAAATCATTGCCCCACTCTAGGATTTTCTCCTGTGTCGTGGGTGCGTTTACAAACATACAAGTTCACATACACATAACACCCAGACCCAAAACAACAATTTGTGGATCACACCAAAAATTTCTCCGTGCGGGAATTGGAAAAGATAATAACACATAAATTTATTTGACTGTTTTTCTTTCTACCTAAACATAGTAAAAAAGTGGGAATGGAAAATTCTTTGATAACATATAAGGAAAATTTAGTTATAACAAGAAACAAGTCCAGTTTTTAATCTAACTCAAAATCAGGTCATACCATAACTTACCAAACAGATATTCTAATTCAAATAGCTTATTGTCTTAAGAATGACCTTGAATATCTATCTAACATTGCGGCCTTCCAGTAAGTAATTATACAATACTTGTGTTGGGATATAAAATCTAAGTAATAAGTTACATACCAATCATTAAACTGTTCTCTAGTCCACTCAAACAAATGATCCATACGACGGAGTCCATTCTTCTCTAAGGCTTTGAACAAGACATTAAAATCTGCATTGGGCGTAGTAAAGATGACTATCCATGGTTTGATGAAGCCAAACACGGTGTGGACCAATCTTTCCAGGTCATGGGGCAGCATGTGTTCTATCATCTCTATTGCAACAACAGCATCACAGCCGATTAGACGGTAATCTGGATCTGCTGCATTACCTTGGAAGAGCTAGAAAAAAAAAACAAAATGAAGAAGTGCTTATAAAAAAGAAAATAATAAGATTATAATTACGATGGCAGTAGGAAAAGCAGTTATTGTAACCAATAAATGTATGTAACAGTACAGAATAACAAATCAATAAAATTAAATTAGGTACTGCCGTTTTTAAAATTACTTACTCCCAAATACTGAAAGGCTACTCAATTGTTGTACTTAAATTTCATGCCATCTCTGTCATTTTTTAATTTGTGGCCACAGAACTATACTTAAGCATTTCTTAAAATCGAGTAATTGAGTGTAATCTAATAAGAATTATATTATATTTAACAATGAAACTTTCCTACAGATTTGAATAGCACAAAAATGCAATTTCACATGAATAAAATAAACTTACAGTAACTTGCAAAGGGCTCTCCCTCTTCGGAGAATACTCATCACCACCAAGTAGATCAGAGGAACATCTCAGAGGAATGGTCTCAATATCCACACCAAGTATATATCGGATGCCAGGAACTTCCTTCAAATACTTGACAAAACTCATATCATGGTGGCCAAAATCCACTACCTGCAAAATGATAATAAAAACTTTTTAGTGATAAATATTCCATAGACAATTCTAATTCGAAAATTATAAGACTATTGTATTTTGTAAACCCAAATAAAAAGTTTTCCTTTATTAAGCTTGTTGACAGAACCGAACAGAGCTTATCTAGCCAATTTCATTTAGTGGCAAAAATTTTATAAACCTTCACACCTACCTACAAAATAATAAATAACAAAATAACCGTAAATAATTCAATATCAATGCTATTTTTAGGGACTGTGATTTTTAAACTATTTAAAATGATAAGTTTATGCAGGTACACCATAAGATACATAAGTACTGGTATTAATAAAGATACCTTCTCGAGCTTCCCGCACCAACGGTCATCCATTAGCCAGTCGCTGACCGCAGCATACCGCTGAGCGTACATTGGCGGGAAAAATATAACACCCTTCTCATCGTCAAACTCCGCGAACACTTGGTCGTCAGATTCCTCATCCTCTAAATCATTCCCACTCCGAGTAAAAGCTAAAGTCAAGTGCCTATAGTAAGGCCGTAACAAACCGTCCAATGCCGACAGCAACGATTCACGGAAAAAAACCAAAGTCTGGAGAGCAACGATCATGATTCACGGTTAAGACTGGAGATTTCAAAATGTTGTGACTTGAAAATGTTGTCTTCAAAATGTTGTATTTATCTCCCAACTAAAGTGGCCGACAACGCCATGATGTTCACATGTTTATTTTTCTTTTGTTGTTTTCATGTTTTGACTTCCTATGTCATTTGATATGTCAAAATTGTCATTTTTGTGAAACAGAAAAAAATATTTCATTCAATTTTATTTTTTATCAGGCAAGCATTAAAATATTACGTTCAAGTTTCCAATCAACAGTATGGTTTTTTTATTTTATTTTAAACATAAACACAACATCACGCCTTTTATCCCCGAAGGGGTAGGCAGAGGTGCATATTATGCCACTGTACAATGTAACACCCACTTTTTACTTTATTTTCTTTAATGATTTTATTAGCGTAGTAAACATGGTGAAACATAACTGAGGCCCTAACAAAGATAACGATAAAAAGCGAACAATTTCCGTCGTTATTATTGTCGAGACTTCCAACCGAGTCCAGAATGGTCTCATCGCAAATAATACTATACACAACGACGGCACTGGTACCAAAACATTCAGCCATAATAATACGTCCATGATGTCGTCAAATCGAAAAAAAAATACGAACATAGATTATAAAACAGAAGAACTGCTGAAGTTGAAAATAAGGATCAAGACATCATTCAATTACAAAGGCAACTAAAAGATGCGGAACAAATTCTCGCAACGTCATTTTACGAAGCCAGGCAGAAGCTTGCATCAATAGTTAAGTCTAGGAAACGGCCAGTACCATCAGAAGAATTGATTAAGTTTGCACACAGAATTAGTGCATCAAATGCAAAAATACAAATCTTTTCTCTTTATAATATTAGTAGGTATAGATAAACACCGAAATAATATCACCGGTGACCGCTCTCACTCACTGGTTGATATTATCAAAATGTATTTCTTTTATAAATGACACAAAAAGCACACGGCCCACCTAATGGTATGCGGTTACCGTGATTCACGACATAAACCACCATATCATTATTACGAATTATTATTTTTGCTAAATCGTAAAAAAAATTACAAAAATTTTCGTGGGCTATCATGGAACATTCACCCAGTTTTTTTTAAAGAGGGGAAAATCATTGAATTATTTTTCCAGCCTGACTTCGTCCAATTATAAACCACCCCGTTGCTACTCCTACCCTTCGAGCCGGACCCCGGCAACCCGATGAGTCCTCCGTGGCGAAGATTCACCATAAAATGTGAATTTGAATTCCTATAATAAGTGTTTTATTACTACAAATATTAAAATTACGTTAATCTGTTATTCTAATTACAACAAATAGGTACATTCATGTATGTATGAGTTCATTAGGAATATTTTCATGTGGAAGTTCGGATATGTTATTCGGAAATCGCTCTGTCATATTTTCATGAAGAGTCATTTCTGAAGACTCGAAGACTACATAATATTTTCAACTTTGGAAAATGTCCAAACATTTTTTTTTATTTATCCAAAAATCTAAAAGTTACCTATAAACCTTTATTGATATCTGAACCAAAACTCCTTAGGTTACTTATTTCCCGACCCGACACAAACGTCCATCAAAGTGGCAGTGGCATCAGTCATCTCATGTCAAAAATTCTGATTATCAATGAGAAGGGAAATGTGTGAAAGAAAACATTGTGTTTAAAACTCACCCTAAACTCGAAGTTTGTTTACAATTTTATTTTTACTTTAGTTACATGAGTTGACTGCATTTAGGTAAGCGATTTATTTAGACGCTCTGATAACGTTTTATGAATAACGCGTTGGGGCCGTTGCTCGAGTGCAAACATAACCCATTTAGGAAAAATAATGCTCTAAAGACTAATAAAATGAATTTATTGGTGTTAATTTTTTATTTTATTTACACCTACGTGATATGGCTTGTCAAAAATACTACTGCTCTACAGTTTATTGTCGTTGTCTTATTTGCACAATAGAGGATACTGAGCAAAGCTATTGTTCGAGTTTCTAATATGTACGAACTAAGTTAGACAAAGTTTGTTGTGCTATTCATAACTTTACTTTATTTTACATTTTTATTATCAAATAAATTGTTACATTGTGGCATCTCAACTTACTATATTAAGTATTTCTGGGTTGTCCTTGAGGTTCTTGGATTAACAGAGAGATTAAGATTGGGATTAAAAAAAGTTTAAAAAATCATAGTTTGAAAAATGATATATCTTTAGTTCATTGGTTCTCTGCTTTTTTATGCAATGATAAATAATTTAAAATTGGAATGATAACAAGATTACCTAACAAGAAATTGACCCCAATAAAGTTGATAATTTTGAGTAATATTTATTGGTGAAGGTTTCTATTAAACTGTTCTAAATGGGAACTTGGTATTATTGGTTATTCTAAAAAAAACAGAAAAAATTAAAATCAAAAGTTGATCAGTAGATAATGTCAGTGCCGCTAACTCCGTATGAGCATTATATGAGTGCAAGACACATCAAATAAATAAGTTACCCAAAACATTGTCTATTAGTTATTAGATATTTAGTGTTGTAATTTTTTACTGTATGGTTGGTGCGGTAGCTGGGTAACCGGCTGCTGTTTTCAAGCTGGGGCAAGTTTTCTTTTATGAATATATAAAAGAGATTTGAATACATAGTTATGGTTACATAATTAATTATGTAAGTGTATAATAAACAAAAGTGTATGTCTATGTTCAGCATTGGACGTCCTGTGGCTGATATGATGATGATGAGGATGATGATTAAAAGTTAATAGGATAGTTAAGATACTGATTTGTAAATAGGTATTTTATCAAAAACAAGTTTTAAAGTTATACTTTTCTTTTGCATTAACTGTCCTATCTTATTTATTTATTTTCAGTTTGTAAATTGAAATATTGCAAGTTCTTGATATAAGAACTATAAAAATGAGTCTTGAAGAAGCTCAAGATTCCAAAAAAGGTGAATATACTTTATTTTGTATTTATTGTATTACTTTCAAGGTTTTCCAATTAGATCACAAATTGCCATATCATTTTCCAATTATTACAATATTGTACGATAATTACACACACACACATTATAAAAATTAAATAATGTATGTTTATTTATTGTTGTAATCTATGTTTATTTATTTTTTTAGCGCTTATCTACCTGCCGTACAGCGAATACTGTACCGAGCACCAAGGATTACTCCTACATGAAGATGAGAAACTTGTGAAACCCGGAGACAAGTTCAAATCTCACGATGACTTCGTACAGTACCTGAATGAGAATGCAAAGCGTTGGTGCTTCTACTACAGCTGTTCCGATTCAAGGAACCCAAATACAGGCAATGAAACTTATACATACAACTGTGTTTACTTGAGAACTAAGGAAAAGTATAAGAAGAAAGGATTAAGAAAGAGGTCTGTATAAAAACATAAATTATTTAAATTCCTAAACATTTCTAAAGATATTAAAAAATTTGCTTTGCAACCAGAAGGTCTCAATAAAATGACATACATTTTTATGTACCCAAAGTAAGTGAAAATTAGCTTTATCCATTATATTTACACACTAGTGTCCCAGTTCCGTCTGACTACCTGCTCATTATAGGTATTATTATAATATTGAGTAATTGGTCTATTTTCACTAACTGTGTCAACAGTATCCCTTAAGATGCATAGATGTTACAGTACACATTGATATTCTGGAATAAATATCAAATATTTGTCACTAATCAGATAACAGAACCTTTCACCTGTAGCTAGGTAATCATTAAATCATTTCTTATATATTTTTCAGAAACAATACGATGAAGACTGATTGTCCTTGCAAAATAAAGTTAAGGCATCTACCCAACGAGAAAGAACTCACCGTAGTCTATGTATGTAATCATCATGATCATGAATTATCTTTACAAGAGTTTTACAAACTACAACATGGACGTCGATTACCTCCATATGTCAAGGAAGAGGTAATATACATTTTTTGTAATATTCATAGCCCCATGAGTATGACCCCTATGTGTATGGAACAAGACATTCAAATTACCTGTATGTGCAGACTCCAGGTTGTAACGTAACGGAGCTGCGGTAGCCCTAACGGGTTGCCAGGGCTGCAGCTCAAAGTGTAGGAGTAGGAACGGGGTGATTTTTAATCAGTAAGAGTCTGACACTCCCTCTCGCCTAATCCAAGGCGACAGAAGTAATTAACGTAACATAGATGTCTGGTCTATCATTTATCTCACATTAGCTTATTATTATTATTATTAGTTTCATATAAATATAAGTAGGAAATTTCAATCTGATTTATTTATTTTTAAACAGCCACAATGGTAGAAAATCAATTACAGTAATTTATTGACATACATATTAACGATAATAAAAGATGATAAATGAAAAATGTATATTACTAATATGTATAGAGATTTTAGTTTTTGTGAATGTCTGTAGTGAACTAAATACTTCAAAATTGTACTAACTCATGATTTCCTATTAGTTGACATAAGAAATTATCCATACATATGATAAAATCGTAGGAAAGTGAAAACTGTACATCGAATATAAAAAAATCTAGTACATACCGAAACAAAAAATATGGTTTTTAAAATTTTTTGTCTGTTCGTCTGTATGTATGTCCGGGATGATCTTAATAAGTGCTAACAGGTCGGGTCAACATATAGGCTACATATTAACATGCTATCAACTATGGGGGAGGAGATGTGAATCACTATTCCACACGGACGAAGTCGCTGGCTCAGCTAGTGCCTTATGAAATCATGTTTGTTTACAGATCAAAGATTTTCTCCAACTAAAAGTGGACCTGATGAAAATCAAAGCGTATGTGGAAATGGAAACTGGTTTCAACATGAGTCGTCCATTCTTCTATACGTTAGAGAAGAATATGAAACGAAGAGATGGAGAAAGACACATCAGTGAACAGAGACTCAAGTTGTTGCAGCAGAAAATTGCAGGTAAGCAATTTTCACTCTTATGGTTACAAATATAAGACATATTAGGAAATTTCTATTTTCATATGAGTATTTTGTTCAAAATATCTTCCTGTAATTTTTTTATTTACTCGTAAATATTTATTAACAAAGTATCAAATCATTTTTATAATTTAGAGTATTTCTACTCTTGCAACTCTAATGGTTTGTCTTGCTAGCGTCTATATTTAATCTACGTTCAGTTCACATAACATAACATCACGCCTTTTATCCCCGGAGGGGTAGGCACAGGTGCACATTATGGCACTTAATGCCACTGTACAATGTAACACCCAGTTTTCACTATTTATGTTATGGGTCCGATGTAATAGGAGGTGAGCCTATTGCCATATACCGGGCATAATTCTAGACTCCGTGCTATTACTAACATTAAAAAATACTTGTAATACTTTGCCCAACCCGGGAATCGAACCCGAGACCACTGGCACGGTAGTCGCACCAATTCAGATAACTACATTAATGTACATTCTAATTCAGCAGTTATAATAATAAAATCAATTGTTATTTATCAACATTTTATGTTTTTTCTTACAGCTGTGGATGAAATGTTTGGTGATAATTTAGATGAGAGTGGAGATGCCCAGGCGCAACATGATAGTAAGTATCATATTTTTAGATTCACGCCCGAATAATGAAAGGGGTAATGAAAAAAATAGGGGGTGGGCCTATTGCCATACACCGGACACTTTTCCAGACTCCGTGCTACTACTGAGTTTTTTTTTAAAATCCAGTAATACTTTGCCCGACCCGGGAATCGAACCCGAGACCCCTTTCCCATCAGTCGCACTTGAGACCACTCGGTCAACGAGGCAGTCGTAGTCAAGTATACAATACATAATATTGTATTGTTTATTTCAGGTGCCGATGACGAAGTGATAAGAACTAAGAAAATAATCAACAGATCAGCTCTTAAAAATATAGCAAGGGCACTTCAGCCAACTAAAAGACGTAAGCTTGGTGAGTGTTTATCATATTTTGTTACTTCGTTGTAATACAAATTACAAGAAAAAAAATAAAACTAAAGGTTTAGAATTAGATATAGGTACTTGATTATTAGTTGCTCTATCACACTAGAGGCCTTAGTACGCCATTGTTTTACTTTTAACCAAAAAAACTCGTACTAAGTCCTTTGATCGTCGGAAAATAAGTATTCGACAACCTAATCCCAAAAAAATGAAAAAGATTTAAGTGTGGGAAAGCCATGCTTCGACACGAATAAGCCGGCTCGACGGGAGTGATACCACGGCCGAACAGAAAACCGAAACAAACGCTTGCGTTGTATTTCGTCGTGTTAGTGAGGTTACCGGAGGTCCAATTACCCCACCCTCCCCATATCGGTATAACGCTCTTGTATGTAATGTCTCTGGTGTTCCAGGTGTCCATGGGGACGCCGACTGCTTACCATCAAATCCGTCTGCTCGTTGACCGACTTGTCCCATAAAAATAAACCTATGATTAACTTACAAAAACATTTAATAATGCCTTCATGTATTCTAGGTTCGAAAGCCTTTGAAGGAGAGATTTCGGAAACACCGAAAAGGATGAAAATTAATACGAGTCAAGTGAACAGTCAAAACGAAACATTGCAGAGTGTCAAGCAATTACGGGATTCCGTCAAAGTCAAATGTGAGATTGAGACTAACCCTTGGATTGCCGATCAGTGTGTTCCTGTGTTGACTAACAGGTACATTAGTAACGTATTTTTTATATCTAAACATGGTTTTCGCGCCGCTGGAGATGCTAGTGTAGCTTCATGGCCCAAGAATCATGATTCTATTGAACTACTCCAATACAATTTTTACTAATGTCAAGTTTTTCTATTATTACTAATGTCAATGTCAAAAATTTGACTAACCAGGGGGTAGTCAAATTGTGACAGCTAAGCTGATTGGACTAATAGAATCTTATGTCTTACTAGCGCCATCTTCTCGAACGCCATAGCATCGAACGCTCGATCGGCGATTATTTCTTATTAGACCCAATCGAAGGTGTGGCACATATTTATTGATTTATTTTAAATTTTTGCTTCAGTCTTGTGCCACCGCACAGGAAACAAGCTTATTGGTCTCAACTTAAGTCCCAAAACCATAGATAAAAATAAAAAATAAGGTGTCACTTGTACTAATTGGTGAACATTTGAATGCCTACAGCCATTATTAATGTTATTATACATTTCAGTTATTCATTGAAAACTGAACCTGGAGAACAACCTGAAGGCGAAGAGTCAGTACACATTCAAACTGTAGAACATTTAGACGAAGACTTACACATATTGGTGCAAAATGGAATTGAAAACTTGGGTTACACAATACAATACTGCGATGATTCAACCCAAGAGATTATAAGTAATGAATATGTCAACGAAGAACAAGTAAATCATGATGAAGACAATCAAATTGATAATATAGCTTACGAAACAGTTGTAACTGATGGCAACGAAACACAAGAAGTTGTTGAAGAATACATTGCAATCGGCGAAAGTATAGAAGACGCTGTTGCAACAAAAAAAAGAATGGTGCAAGAGCAACAAGGAGATGTAATTGAACAAGGTGAAGTATTGGAACAAGATTATGATAATACTCAAGATGTTGTTGAAGAAGAGAGTCAAGTACAATATATAACTGAAGATGGAGAAGTAGCTGATAGTATTGTGCAATATGTAGGTGAAGTTGCTGATGGAAGTTACGCGCAAGATGTAGCTGTACAAACGGCTGACAAGTCTGGCAATGCGCACACACTTCTTCCAGTCTTCGATGTTTATATGAAAGATGGAAATGTAACCGGTTTTGTTGTCAGTGATAACTTGCTAACTGGTTTAAAAGATGGTGTGGACAAAGAAATACAAACTAATGAGGATTTGTTGAATAGGTAACAATTTTAACTTACTTTGTTTAATTTAATGTCTCATTTAATTCCCTATTATGTTAGGTATGGCGAGCTTATTGCTATACCACAGATTTTTATTGACATGAGATTTATGAAATCGAAAAACCCAGATATACTTTGCTCAATGTATAGCACCCTTGCTTCGCAGTATTGATATCAATTATTGACACAGTTTATCTCAAAGTATTTAATTTATCAACCAACAACACTTTGTTACATTTATAATCTTTGTTCCAGCAATAACGTGCGAGAAGTAAAAACAGATGATTACAACGTCGAAATAATTCAAGAGCTGACTAAATCCAAACATGGCGACACTTATACGAAGCACGAATACGTGCACAGATACAATATAGACAAATACATGATACAACCACATTTCCCGAAATACGTAGATACATTAGCTAAAGAAACGGGAATGGATGTACTACACATGTTCGCAAACATATACAAAGAAAAAGCCATGTTTAAAATTACTACTACTCAAAGAGGCAAGGAAGGAGATACAAGAATATGGTACGTTAAAAACGGATCACGAGCAAGAAGAAATAGCTTAGAAGAATCTAATAGAGAAAAACTGGGGCGAAACCTTCAAAGCATTTTTATTCTAAAGGAAAAACTCAGATACATGAAGCAAAAGAATAGTGAATTGATAATTAAAAATAAACAGCTAGAAGAAGTTGCGCTAAAGCTTGTCGAGATGACGTCGTAGTAATAATTATGTTAAATGTTATTAAAGATAAATAAAAACTAAATACCTGTTACTACTCTTATTACATTTATTAACATTAAAGTTAAATTTTATTAATTATAGATACCTCAAGTACCATTATTTTTTTCTTTATCAAAATCCTTTTTTACTATATTGTTTAATTGGACCATATTGGTCCAATTATCGAACCCTGAGGAACTCTATCGTAATATATTAGATAATATAATTAGTTTAAAGGCCCGTCCCCATAAACACTGTGTAGTTTCCGTTCTCTAACTATAGTTGAAAAAACTTGCCTAACAGTGTAGGATTATAGCAATTAAATGAAAATGCCGTATTTTGATACATCAAAAGCTCAAGAGAATTCATGAAATGAAATATGTGAGTTCATAAAACTTATTCTATGTCTCGTCTTTTTTTTTATTATTTGAAGATCGACACCGACTACCGTAAGTAGGTCGAACGCATGGAGTTTAAAAATGAGCTAAATACAAACAAAGTACCACTTATAAAAATAAATCTTTAAAATGAACTACTTTTCTACTTAGTTCTCACAACGAATTTTTAACAAAACTCAAAACAAAAAAAAACTTAACAAAAAACAAGCCACAAAAAAACAACGCCAGCTTAACACAATATTTGTTTAATTTTTATCGTCGCATCGTTTTGTTAACTCCTGCGCTTATTATGTAGTTGTGACCTTTAGGTAATTGACTCCGTCGCTATGTTATGCGTGGTTATGCAACGTGGCCTGTGCATCTCCTTGCTTGTCAATTATACTACGCAGAACTAGTGAACAGGCATTCTCTTTTTGGCTTTAAATTTAGAATTTCAGTAAAATTTTGCTTTCTACCTACCTTCTGCATGATATATTTACGTAGGTATGTATGTATTTACATTAAGTGGTACCTAACTACATAAAGATCCTTTGTACTATTCTGTAGTAGTAGTAACAGTGTATCATCATGCGCAATAAGGTCGCTTCCACGATCCTAGGTTCCTCGAAAAGTGCTATCAACTTAATCAATACCTACTTAATGACTTACTATAAATCCTTATCTTATTTTATTATCATTTTTATGTGATAAACCGGTAAACGAGCAGACGGATCACCTGACTGTTAGCAATCGGCGTCGCCCATAGATACCCTGGAACACTAGAGGTGTTACAAGTGCGTTACCGTCCTTTGGGGTGTAATTGAGCCTCCGGTAACCTCACTAAGACGACGAAACACATACATTTAGTGTTTCACGTCGGTTTTCTGCGAGCCGGCTCATTCGTGCCGAAGCATGGAAAATTTTATGCATATATAATTAATATGATAGAGAGGACGGAGTGGGTTAGAAATTAGTGGGTACTTCTACCTATACCTACTTTACCTATACCGAATAATATTACGAATCCGCACAACCTACATCATTCTATACCTACGCGAATCCAAACATATAATTAATTTCTCGGTTGCACTCTGTCTATGAATGATACAGTCATAGAACAGGCCTCAAAATGTGAAAGTTTATTACTATTGTCTGTCAGTCTTATTGTCTGATCGCGATCTTGTCTGCCAACTGGTTTCATTTATGTAAATGAGCTTGTTCTGATGAAATTATCGATGTAGTGACTTGTTCCGTATTGTTACTAACAGCTGTAGGTAATGCTAAGAATGTGTCATTGATATGGGCTTAATGATTGGACTGTGTCGGTCAAGTTATTGCCAAGTCAAGACCTAGGTATCGATCGACGTATGTCACTATGTGTTTGTTGGATTCTTTACAACATACCTATGTAACTAATCTTAAGACATTTTTTTTATAATACGTTTCCCTACAAGAGGATTTTCTCACGTGGTGCGTTAACAAACATACAAGTTCTAATACTTAGCCATCTAAGTGTCTTTGGACTCTTAGGGTACCATACCAAGTAGCTGAATCTTAATAAGGTACCCAATAGATATCTTTCATGACAGTTTAGATATTAGATAGTTTAAATAGCTAGTTTGAACGTTCAATTTAAACAAAGTGGCTACTCTAATAACACAGAAAGCGATCGTAATTACTCTGCTACTTTTATTATTTTTATTGAAAAACGAAAGTATTATGAATGATCTAATTGTTTGACAGAAATAGACACGACTTCTCTAATTAATAAACTTGTCACCAATATTTTATTTCGACTCGTGGTACTTCTTCTTCTTCTTATAGTGCTTCTTCAATGTTGAACGTCGGCCGTCAGCTTCTTGTATTCGTGGTACTACATACATAAATACATAACTTCATGCCTGTCTCCCATGGGGGTAGACAGAGACTATGGAACGCCAATTACTACGGTTCCTACATACCTGTTTCGCTTCATCAAGTCATGAATCTCGTGGTACTACATACTTATGTGTTAACCGCGTCCTTTCTGTTTTTTTTGCACGTAGGTACCTACCTATGTAGAGATGTGTAACATCACCTACTTAATTAAAGGCATACGCAGATACGCAGATTCATCATGAAAGAAGTATGTTCGATCTCTTGAAGGCACTAATTTACCTTTTACAAAAGTTAAAAAACTATTTTTTACTGGATATAGATAACTTAATTACACTCATATGATATGTCGTCATCATCATCATCAACAGCAGAGAGTCGTCCATTGTTGGGCCTCTCCCTTAGTCCTCCACGTCGAATCATAAATATACATCGTCGAATCATGAATACATGACACATTGATTCTAATCTAGTTAGTTGCCCCTAGGCCTTCTAATACCTATAGATACTCTCTAAACACCTTTCTCAAGTAGATTGAACCATTGATACGCCTTGATACCAGCAATCTGGCAGCGAGGTCACGCAATCTTCTAGGACCGTATCGCCGGAGATTGTGCGAATGGCGCACGACCACTGTTTTTGCCTGCGCCTGCGCGTAACACGGGCTCGGGGCTATTTTTATTATAGCTGTTTATATGTCCGTTGTTAGTTTTTGTGAGTTAATTAAAGGTATCGGAATTAATTTTTTATTGTTGTGTTCCTCTGTAATCTCACATTTAAGGATTAGGTGAATAATTAACATAACAAATACCCAATACTTGGAAGTTAATGAGTTAACTTTTTTTCAAACATTTTTTCCAAAAGAGTGCAGATAAGTTTCTATCTCGTTCTTCTTCTAAACTAAACATCGAAACACTGACAGACCGACGGAAGGACAATTCAAATTTAGACGTTTCAAAAATGCCTAACATTGTTTTTTTTAAATAATCTACTTCAATGGTAATCTAATTAGGTACGGTAAGTAAAAAGTTGACAATATTCCACACAAATTAAATGTAGAGTTACTCAATTATAACGATTCATTTTCAGTTGTTCAAAACCTAAGTAATAAAGTAAGTAATATCTACTCATGTCAAAATAGTGTTTATCTTTACCTTCTTTCGTGATTTTTGATAGACTACTGTTATCTGTTTCAAGCTATAAATTAAATTAAAAATACAAATAGCTTGAATAATTCTTTTAACGGCCATTTTCTATAGAAGATGTTTGTGTTTGAAGAAGTAAACCACGATGAATATATATAAACAAAACTTACGACCATTTTCTATAAACTATCTATCTGTAGATTTTTGTATTTTGTAGATAGAATTTTGACACATTTTGTATGGAGCTTATGTCAAAATTCTATCTCAGTAAGCAAATCTACAGATAGATAGGTTATAGAAAATGGTTGTTAGTTTATATAAATTCATCGTGGTTTACCTACTACTTCAAACACACAATTGAACCTGACATTTTAATAAAAAGTAAGTAGTTAAGTATTATTATTAAAATAAAATGGACATTTGCTCACAAGCCTGTATCACGACACTGTTAAACATTATATAACGTCTTTTAGTTAGGTATTACATTAGCCAAATATTTTACACTTCCGTCTTGTCTTATGTAGGTACGTTCAAATTTTGCAATGAGTTGATTGACTCGACGTTTTGCTCGCAATGTTGTTATGACAATTATTTATCTGCCTATGAGTGTTGAACATGAATATGGGTAACGCATTCAATGAGCGATAGAAGTCTTCTAGCTGTTCAGGACATTGATAGCCGTGTTTCTGTTAATATTTGTCGCACCTAGCACCTATTCACTACAAACAGACTTGCCGACTTAGACCATCTTCAACCCGACAGTCTGAATCGGACAGAAAGTTAGTATCAGATAATGCCTTGCCTGCGCTGTGAAATATTTCACTTTTAAAGTCTGTAATTTATCAACGTGCCTATACCTACTTGAATAAGTAATGTCACAGTCTTGAATGTCCTTAGAATCACTATTACATATTCAAATTACTTACTGATGTACGAGTAGGATGAAATCGAGCAGTCTTCTCGATTATGACTCCAATCTCCCTTTATCCCCATAGCAACGAAATGAAGTTTTCTCCACAAATCTTTTAAGATTCAACACAGCTCCATATCTATCTAAAGATTTTCTCTTTTACTTGGCAGAGTACATTCGTTTTTAAACATTATTCCTTCTGCATACGGCATGAGTTTAATAAATTAGGCTGCGTATATTGAAATGCGTGTCGTATCACCAATGTGAGTGAATTTCGGAATGAACTGTTAACTGACCGAAAGGCGGTCTAGTTTCTTTGATTTACTTTATATTTTCAATTATGATTCAGTATGGCATAAGTGTTACAAAGTATTGCAGTGAATATTGTAATGTTGATTTACTGTTTTGTATACGTTTCGAGGTGTTTCGGGTCCGTTAGAATTGCCTTTAGGTATAGTAAGCGTGTAGGTAGGTGCTCAAAATTTTGAAATGGTGTCTTTACTCTATAGTTAACTAACTATAGAGTAAAGACACCATTTCCTCTTCAATATATCATAAGGTCCCAAATTTTAGAGTTTTGCAAGCTTTAGCAACGTATTTATGATCTTGTAAACTAATATAGACCTTGTTTATCATTTATAAATTGCTGGTAAGTAAGAGTGAAACAAGTTTTTTTTAAAAGAGGTCTTCTTCATAAATTAATAAAATCTTATCAATAGACAATTTGTTCAGACTAATGGTAGATTATAAATGTGTGTTTCAAGCATTGATGCATTGATTTAGAAAGTAAAAGAACTATGTAAGAATCGTAGTAGGTGGTGTTTTGTGGTTTAAGTATCCATGTATTAGGTATATTGCAGTATACTGTAGAGGATTACTTATTATTAGGGCAATATATAGGGTTATGGAACAGATCAGCTCCAATAATTATTGTTGCATACAGTAAGTTCAGATCGGTCGCATACACTTTCGTTTATTTTCTTCAATTATATTCTTTATTTTACTTAATCGTACCTTCCACTGTGTTAATTTTAAAGATTTATTACACACTAAACTTCACAATAGCATAATAAAACACCTGTTATTGTGGAGGGTCAATGAATAATTAAATCTTGGATCTTAATATACAAAAAACAAGACACAACTTTTTAATTCGGTCATGTAAGCAGTCACACTGTACAGATGGCGGTGGTCCACGTTACGTGGATATTTTAATAATTACAACTGACTTGTACAATGTCAGGTAGCTAACACATTGGTTATGAGCTGAATGGTAATGGAGAGATGTGCCTATATCTATTGGTATAGTGTTGTTAATTTTTTATTTTTGATGGGCCGACGATTGGCCACTATCTCGCTTAGTGCTCGCATGTGCTGAATAAAATCATATACATACGAAACAAAAATAACATGTACCCCGTAGATAATAATTATTACGAATGTAAACCAATATAATTAATATAAATAAATATTATTGACATAAATGAATGTAACGAACATAAATAAATTATATATTATAATAAATATAGACTAATGAACATAAATGTATTGAATACCCATAACTGTAATTGAACTCATAACTGTAAAATTTCCTTCTCGTATACAATTTTAAATTCTAGTAAAAAAGTGCTCTTCATCCTCTCCTCTATAAAAAACCTACTTTTGCTGTGCCCGACAGGGTCCTTTCTTTCAATAGCTTAATTGTTTTAAAGAACATAGGCTTTGTTTGAAGAAGGCTTTTTAAGTGTGGAACAGCCATGCTTCGGCAAGAATGGGCCGGCTCGACCGGAGTGATACCACGGCCTCACAGAAAACCGACGTGAAAACTACGCTTCGTGTTTTGTCGTATGAGTGGGGTTACCGGAGTCTCAATCCCCTTCCCCAGTATCCTCAATCCCTGAAGCCCCAACAGTCCTCAAATTACAAATCCTCAAAATGCCGGTGACGGACTTGTAACGTCTCAGGTGTCCATGGGCGACGCCGATTGCTTATTATAAAGTGATCTGTCTGCTCGTTTACCGACTTATCGCATAGAAAAAAGAAAATAGAGATAATATTAATTCTACTATTTTGGTACATTTTACATCCTCAGATTCAAATGCACACATTGTCTATACTATATTGACCCACAATCCCCTTTAGCTCAGACTAAGGTTATTCTGATACCTTATATTTATAGGTTTGCACCTAAATAGACGTTTTGTAATTTACGATTACTCAGAAAGACAATAAGGCTTCGAACAAAGGCTGAGTCATAACGAATTTAGATAAAGTTCTATCTTATACTGTTACATAATGTAGACTTAACTTTTGCACTTTGTATAACATGATATTATGTATGTATGTAATGTATGGTTCTGCTATTAATATACTAAGAAAATAAAATAGTTGTAGTTGTTTTTAAGATGAAGTTTGAAAAAAAAGAGGTTTGAAGTATCATAATGATAACAGACTGACTGCATGGTTGGCACGCTGGCGGGGCAACTAGCTGTAGTGCAACGTGTCGCGAGTTCGATTTTCGCACGTAACAACTCTTTGTGTGATCGTATGAGTAGAGCTTTTCCCAGTATATTCACGTGAGTAACCCGCGATTTTAGTTAATGATCTACAAATTGTTGTTCCGGGCCTGGGTGTCATGTGTATGTGAACTTGTATGTTTGTAAACGCACCCACGACACAGGAGATAATCCTAGTGTGAGGCAACGTTTTATAAAAATAGAAGACAAAACAAAAACAGAGTCCCTGTCAGTCTCATTAACTTATCTCATTATTTTGCTGTGCATATTTCTCTTTTTATAGGATAGTGACACAAACAGGCAGATAGATCTCCTGGTGGTAATCGGTGCCAAAAGCACCAGAGAGACAGATTTGATGAAGAAGCATAGTTCTACCAATCTCACAATAAAATCGTTTCTAAATCAAATCCATTGGGGACCATTAACTTGAAACAAGCCTTGAATCGAAAACTATGGAATCTACAGTCACCCATACGGCCACTCAGTCACCGGTGTCTAACTTGCAAACAATACTCATGTACGGCCCTACAAATATTTCACTTTCAAAGGTCAATAACCTGCAAGTGCATACTTCAAAAGATCAAAGTTACGGTCTTACTAACTTGACATAAGGAAAACGACCAGTTTATGTTAGTGTTGCCATATTATTATTATTATTCAGAGAACTTACAACACTCTTTGACATATGGTATCAAAACGGTTGCTACATGGCAAGTATATAGTTCTAGAATGAAACATGCGAATTTATAATTAACCTTTATCTGCAACTAGCAGCTGCGGTTTTGTGGTAGTAAACGATTGTTATTAATCGTGAATTCGATTCTCTAACTAAGTAATTATGTTTTGAACCTATCTCAGTGGTCAACACCTTACGGAGTGACTTACACCTTTCGTAAATCAGGAAAATAGGTTCAGCTATTTTTTATACGTAGAGTTTCACTTACACTTGCATATCTATTATATATTTAAACACTATTTATATATTTATTAAAGCTTCATGCAAAAAGTGTACATAAGGTGGACTTAATGCCGCAGGCATTTTCTTCCAGTCCGACCTTTGGGTGATTAAATAAATACCGAATTAAACTGTCAAACACCAAGCGGTCACCGGTGACCGCAACCTATTGTTCTATAATTGTGTCTATATTGACGGTGCTCGACGAGTTAAATAAAAGCTAATGACGCTTGTTCTGAACTGTTAGATGAAGTTAGACTACTAAACCACACAGCGGTCCATAATTTATTGCACTAAACACTAAAAATCGTCTCTTGTCTGCGAACCTACTAAATAATTCAGCATGTTTTAATGAATATTATCAGGCGAGACCTTGAATTTAGACATGCACAGTCCTTTTTACGATGTGCTATTTCGGAGACTTCTTTGGAATTTTGAATGGCACGAAAAAGTGAGAATTAAGTTATCCAAGGACACTACGGAGCGCGAGTCAACAACGCCCCTACTTTTCAAGTCACGTCACCTGAAATCTGCGCCTGCGCCGGTTGCACCATCGGGATTCCTAGGATCTGATTAGAATATAACATAATCAGCTGATGATAGTGCCTCGCAACCGCATAATGCTATAACAAATTATTATTGTTTCACTAATAGAAGAATTTGTTAAATCACGCCTAAGTCTTACCGGTTCCATGCGCGTGCGCAGGCGAAGAAAAGGCGCGCGCGACGCCCGAGTCCGTCAGTCTCGCCAGGGTCGCCACAAGGGTCGGACCACAATCTAGTCATTAAAACTTTTTTATAATTGTAATTTTTATAATTTTGTAATCAAAAGGCCATCATGAAAGTGTTCATCGTACTAACAGCTGTCACCGCGCTAGCGAGTAAGTATATTTTATATATTATTTTTAGATATCTGTGACAATATATTTTATAGTATTCTTTGTGGAAGAAATTGAACTTAAATGAATTTTGAAATAACTAAAAATAAGTTAACTGAATTAATTTTGTTTTATGACAATGAATAGTTTGCTGTAAATGGCATATCATACGTATTTATCTGATGTATTTATAACAATATAATAATTATTATACGTGTATCCAAACGAATTATCCACTGTACTAACATTTACACGTAAAATATCAATGAATCTTTAGAAAACAATTGCCGTAGCAATACTCCTCTACATCCCATACAAAAGACATCAACGCGCGTGACTTGACGAACTTCATAACTGTGTCTGAAGATTACCCAACGAATTATTTTATAAGTGTTATCAATAATTGTATGCTAATGATTTTAATGGCATAGTATTAGTATTTCGTTATTGGAAAATATTGAGGACGCTTGCTATCACGTAACAATACGTAGTAAGGCAATGTAACTGAATAACTGTTGCGACAGTCAATATTCACATAACAAACTGTCGGTGGGTGTGGTTTATTGCACAAATGCACTTATATTACTCATAACTTATAGTATATAATTATATATATTACAATAAGTGACGTAAAAAGTTCTCGACAGTTAATCTACTTATGTATAAAGTGTAACGACAACGCATAAACATTTTATTTTCACCGAAATGTCCTTTCGTAATAATTTCGTAATTGATTGTGACTACTGATATTTTATGTATGTTAAATAATATAATATGAATCCATTACACATAAGAACATTATGAAATAGAGTATTGTAACCAAGTCATCAGGAAACACCTAAGAGATTGAATTGTAGAACATACTTTTTTTAAAAGAGCAACGAATGGTGTTTCTTGCTCGTTCTTCTCCATTTGAATCTACATTTTGGAATGAGCACCTAACTTCACCTAGCTTCACTGATGGACTGATTGACAGACTATTATTTATTTTGTATTTGTTGACGTTTCAAAAGTACCAAATTATGGTTTAATTGAAATAAATGACTTTGACTTTGAGATAGATTCAGTACATCTAAGAAATAGTTTTTCATAATATACATAAAAGACAGACAAAAAATGGAATAAGATGAGATTATTATAGGATATGAATGTTCAAAAATCAAGAAAATTGTTAGAAGAAACTTAACAACAGTCACTACGATCGAATTCTAAACTCCCATCATCAAGATTAAAATCTAAAACACAAACAGAATAACATAAACCATTTTATGTATCAATGACGACATAAAGAGTCTCGTCACGTATATCCAATTGTCTATTTGTTTGTCCGTTAGTCCACCTAGTTCGCATTCATAGGCTATGTGCAATAAATTAGTAAAGCAGTCGTGTGCAATGTATTAATGCAATTAGGTCTATAATGGCGATATTAATTGTTCTTTCTGCTAATTAAAATATTAAAATCAGGTCGTGTTTTGACCTTCAAATTTGAAACTAACATGAATTACTCATTGGAGAATTAAACTTATTAAACTGGATGTATGCTTACCTACTATAATCAATTATGTCTTCACCATGTTCAGAAACCGCAAAAAAATTGTAATTTAATCACAATAGGTACTTGATGAATAACTCAATTTCCTTTATTTTTGTTGAAAGCAAAAACTTTGTATGTATTTGATAGGATACATTCTGTTAAAAGGTATGATAGGGTTGAAATATCAAAGATAAAAAACGGATAAAAAAATTGACTAGAGTATTAGAGATATATTGGTTACTACGCAGTGATAGTAAATAATGTCGTGGCCTTTTATTCCCGAAGTGGTGGACAGAGGAGCCACATACACTTTGACAATGACTTTTCTTTAGTCATGGTATGGTGTGTTCCTATTTGGCATTGCCGCGGAGATCCTAACGGGTTACCGGGGCTCCGGCTTGAAGTGCAAGAGTAGGAACGGGTCAGACTCTTACTGTCTAAAAAGACAGTAAGAGTCTGACACTCCCTCACGCCTAACCCAGGCCGGAGCAGTCATCAAAAAAAAAAGTCATATAACTTGATGCGCGATTCCTGATTCTGTGATAAAATTGAAAATTTTCCAATAATAATCTGGTTAACGGCGGAAATCAATCTCAAAATCTCTCAGCGGTGGCACTTATGAGTAAACGATTAACGAGACGGTCTTTTAATTAATATGAATTCATAATAAAGGGTACCTAAAGTTTGCATAGTAACTAAAACTCGTGTGGCATTGTAGTGATAGGAAAGATAAGTCACATTGCGGTAGACTTTAATTAAATATACGCTAAAAGAGGCTGTGCTCATGTATCTAATGAAATAATTAGTTTTTCTAATTGGATATTAGACCACTAAACATTTTATAAAACCAATTTTCACTTACAACAACTAATTAACCCAAAAACCTATTATAAAACTTTTTAAACAAACAACATAAATCCACCAACTTTCAAGGAATTTTACTCAAACTTACAAACAAAATAGAAAATACAAGCACAACAACAAAATTGAATAGACAAACAAACAAAAATTGCGCTCAGTTTTCCCGTCCACTGATTTCGTTGTAACACGACATTGACATTCACTTCGAATGTTTTTTTTTAATTTATAAAATGTCATAAAAAATAAGTTCATGCAAAAATTTTCTACGAAACGTTGCGTGATGGTGTTGACACCAGTTATATTAAAATTTACGCAAATATTGTGGTATCGTTGTAATAAAATATTGCAAAGTTTTATGTTTCAATAATGATATTATTATTATTATTCATGTATTATGACTGAAAGTTTTATGCCTTTATGTGTTTTGAAAGAGTAATTTTTAGGTGAGTGATTCTGTCGTGTATTAAGTTTTATAACTCAAAAATATTGTTTGTACTTAACGGTTTCATATTGCGTGGACAAGCTTGGGACAAGCCCGCCACAACCTCCCAAAACCGCTGCAACTCCTGTAAAACACGTAAAATTTTACGTGTTTTACAGGACAAACGTGGGAAGAGACAAACTTAAGTCAATTCAATAAATCACTTATTATACGAACCTCTTTATAAATTATGTCTACATAAAAGAGTATAAACCAATAAAAGTTATTAGTGCATGTTATCATTTAGTAATAAAGTGAAATTACTTTTAATTATTACTCGTATTAAGTTAACCGTAAGTAGATCTATGTAGTTTATGACAGGTTAATATGTTGTTAAGATATTAACACAGATATAGCGATTCTTTTAAACTTGGGTTAAGCAGACGGTTAAACTTAATAAATTATCATAATATTTTGCCATCTAAAAATTACCAATAAACACATAAAATTTTAAGTTGTACTTTAATATCGTGCCATCGCTCTCAGCCATTTTATTAATAGTTTGTAGTGACAAATCTATACTTGAGCGCCACTTAAAATTGAGTAGTGTTGTAGAGTATTTCAACAATACTCATTTAAAACAATGGCTAAAGAATCGAATCAGAGATAAAGAAAGTTATTTACTTAAAACCAACATAAGACATACAAACACGTTCTATACCTATATATAAAGGTACATAAAACGTTAACATGACATATACATCACGTATCTTTATCTAAATGAAACCAATCTTAAGGTAATAAAACATATTTCACACATCGCCACATTTACTAAGAAAAGCAAAGAGTAATAAATTAATGGATATGCCAGTAAAACCAGTGTTCAAATAAAAGTAAAACTTGTTCTTCGGAATGTATTTATACATCCACGTTTTATTCTCAGTACGAAGTTATTTTCGTATGCCTGTCACTACCTGAGAAAAACGTGATTTACGTCCGTGTTATGTTCTTTTGTTTTTACGATAATTAATCTTATATATTCAGGGTTAGGTCTCATATTAAATTGGAAGATAAACCTGTTGGGTATGGGGTTGGATCTTCAACACAACTTTACTAACGTTAAGGTATTCTCTTTGAATGAAACTTCATTCAAAATAAAGTAGCTATACTGTCTATGTTTCTTTCTTTTTTAACTAAAATATTTATGCTCAACTATTGATTAAGAAAATATACCTATACCTCTATATTGCTTACAAATTTGAAGATAGCAATTCTAAAAGTAATTTATTTTAATATAAAAGCTGATATAGTATCACTTAATTGGGTGATGATAGAAAATAACTATTACAGTGTAAATAAATATTCAATAAACAATACATAATTGGTAGATAAATGACGTTTATTATAAGTTTGTTTCAATATTTATTTTCTTGTACTAACAAGTAGTAACTGAGAATTTTATTGAATGATTTCCACATTGGCTAACTGTCAACAATAATATATTAATAACATACAATCATGCTCATAATCTATGCCTATGTATCTATACCACGAACTCAGTGTTCTATTAGTACCTATAATTAGTATCCTACAATATTTATAATGTCCATCATATACACACTACATTACCAAACAGTTGTTACAAAGAACATCAACCTAACTTAATATCACATAACACAGAATGGTATCACATCAGGTCAGTATCATCTCGACCCTTACTACATCAGTACGATGCATTGATGTTGTAACACGAGTCACTTTCACTCGTTGCGTCACGCGCCGGTTCCAATACCCCTTCGATAATCATGTGTTACATTACACGACTGAGCTTTTGTTCGTGTATTGATAAATGCTTAGATGTTCCAATGTTTGCTCTCATACTAAATTTAATTATCATATTTTCGACTTATTCACGTAACTTTTTGACTGGGAATTTGATTAGTTTCAAGCCATTCTAGAGGCTCATATTCATGAGCGAAATGCTGCGAAGTTTGATGTTGGTGGTCTAGAAAGGAGAGCTCTGTAACATTACTTATGCTTCTTATTAATCGGAGTTTGATAGGTTGATTATGGAACATGTAAATGAAGTATTCATACTTAACTTTTGCCATAATACAGACCTATATAACAGAGTTACAATGTACTTTCTGTCGGGTTTCATATAGCAGCAGTCATAAGAATAAAATTGTTATAATACTGGAAACATGTTGCCTATGCAGACACCCACTCTTTCAATTGTACTTGTACCAAGTTCAAAACCATCGAGATATCTCTTTTATAGTGAACCATTCTAAATACTATCACTGTGAGTACTATCATAAAACTAAGATAAATACTGTACACAAACAATTTGTATGCAATTACATTGCGTCGTACATGTTACATGATCTCCGGGTCGTGTTAGTTGCTTACAACCTGGGTCGTGTTGTGACATACATTTCTTGGAACTTTTTAAAAAGATAGTGTCTAGAGGTACATAGTGGGTGTGTTTACAAAGTTACGGTTTTGTTGTTTGTAATGCGTGTTATATAAATGTTTGCGAGGTATTCTTTGGAGGAAGCAAAGGTGCAAATGTTATATGTTTTAAAAATACATAACTCCTTTTAAAAGAAGATTACATACCATCACGCCTTTTATCCCCGAAGGGGTAGGCAGAGGTGCACATTATGCCACTCGACAATGCAACACCCGCTTTTCACTATTTATGTTATGAGTCCCATGTAATAGGGAGTTAGCCTATTGTCGTATACCGGGCACAATTCCAGACTCCATGCTACAACTGAGAATTTTTAAAAACCCAGTAATACTTTGCCCCACCCAGGAATCGAATACGAGAACCCTTACCCGGCAGTCGTACATCCGATCACTCGTCAACGAGGCAGTCTAATCTAAATAATAGTCAATTTAAAAGAAGATAAGTTATATTAAAAGTGCCATGCAATCAACAAGAGAATTTAGTCTGCACCATCGCATCGGTTTAACTCGTCGAGTACCGGTTTTGTAGACACAATTATAGAACAATAGGGTGCGGTCACCGGTGACCGCTTGGTGTTTGACAGTTTAAATCAGAGTTATAAAAAATAATAAGTGTATTAAACACTACAGTCTGGAATTAAGTAAGAGTGAAAAACTACGAAGAAAGTTAAAACAAAATCAATAAAATAAAATGATAGATCAAATTACGGGATCATGTTATAAAATTGTTGCCTACGAGATTATCATTAATGCTCAAGGTTACAAACACTTTTTATTTTGTCCTTTTATTAAATACATTTTTCTACATAATAATCTCGTTAATAAACAGATATAATTATGTAGATTTTTTGTATATTAAGTAACTGTTTAAATTATTTTCGGAATGAAACATAATTCACATTTTAATAGTACAAAATTAAATCAATAATAGCGTGTTAAAATATTAATTTATACAATTTCATACGGCCTTGACAGTTAAAGTCGATTTACATTGCAAAAAAGGCACTATTCCTAAAATGTCAATCTGAATATTCAGTTAGTGATGTGATGCAAATATTAATCTCTATACTTGTTTGAGCACTAAATATCAAGATGTCTATACCTAACCGTAAAATAATAATATTACATAATGATTTCCTGCAGTTTAAAGAAGGTTAAAGTGCACATTTCCCGTATTTTCCATTTTTATCATTGACTATTTTATGCTATTCCTAAAATTATTATTATGCTAGAAATATTTTGCTATTTCTATCAAGAAGAATAACACTTTCGAAGGAGACTGTTGACGTCTAATTACCAAGTTCTTGCTATTTTAGAAAACGATTTCATCATCTTTTTAAACAGAGTCATTGGCATCACAATGAAAGTGAACAAAAGGGTATTGAAACGAGCAAAAGATTTGAGCAATTCGAGCAAAAACCAATCACAACACTAGTCGACATATCGAGCAAATGTCGAGAACAGCTGTATGTATGTCACCCCTTATGTAACAGTACATTCTTACATAAGACAAACTTGATCTGTTTCTGAGAAGAAACAACTTGATTATTTACCTAAATCGGCTTTCACTATCGGTCCGATTTTCGGGCAAACCGGTCGGACTGGAACGGTTTCGGTCGACCGATTCTGTAACTAATCTAATTTGGTAGTTAATGAGTGAGATTTATTGTTTTTTGGCAATATTTTTAATTATGGACCTAATTGGGTTGCATCAACGTTTTTATATTGCTGTAATATTTGTAAGCGTGTGAACTCTAGTCGTTGAACATACTATTATTAAGCACTATTTAACTTATTAAATAGTCCCTAATAATAATATAATTATATTCAGCTAACAGTCTTAGCTGTTTGGAATGTTTTTGACAAGACGTTACGTTACGTTCTAATATGAAGATTAATTTTGTATAAATGTTACATTATCTTATTGTTTATACAACTATACTGTAAATAAAAACCTGAACACCACCGACTATTACCACTACCATAAAACACAATATTCTTCCACAAATTCTACTATAACATATTCCACAATCATTCTACCAGCCAGTCACTAACCCAACCGTCTTCTTCAGGTGCACAATTCAAATGTCCCAACAAGGATGGACAATACGAGGACGCCGTCCAGTGTGACAAGTTCTACGAGTGTGTCGATGGTGTTGCCACCACCAAGCTTTGCCCAGACGGTTTAGTGTTCGACCCTACCATCAGAAAGATCAACAAATGTGACCAGCCCTTCAACGTAGACTGTGGAGACAGGACTGAACTCCGTAAGTTTCTTTTAAGACTATTTGTGATGATGAGTCAAAAATGTTCATTGGTAAAAATATATCAATGAAAATATTAGTTCGTTTATGTAAAATTTATCGCAGAATTAATTAATAAGCGAGATTAGGGTCCAATTCAATTGACCGAATAAGTGTCCTCACTGTTGGCATTAAGATACTGGGGTCGTAATTTCTGCAAAACTTAAATACTTATGACACGTTTAGTTACATCAACCTATCCTTCTTTTTCTATACCAGTACAGCAACAAATACATTAACGGAATTCATGTAATAAGTATCGCAATAAATCGTCAGACAGTAAAGCACAATTCTCGGAAATAAAGCAACAGGAGGAAAAAATTTGAACGAAACGCATTGACCAACTGCATAGTTAGATCAAATGTCAGTGTGAGGTCACTTGCGACAATTCATGTAGTGAAGGTATCCTGTCTACCTTTGACCGACTAGGTCGTGGCGACACACCGCTAACTTTCTAGGCCGACTGGTAGACTATTCTAGACTTTTACATGTGAGTATATCTTGTAAACGTTTAATGTTTGACGTGGACTTTTTTATTATATGATATTGTCTCATAATATTTTAGTTTTCGAAAGCGTAATTGCTTTATTGCTGAGGTTGTAGTTTTATTATCTTTTTGCATTCTAATGATTTTGGATATTAGTAGTTGGCAGTTGTAGTTTTGTAGCGTTAATCGTTGGTCAAGTTGTCACAAGTGCGGCTGCTGGGCAAGGGGTCTCGGGTTCGATTCCCGGGTCGGGCAAATTATTAGATACAGTTTTTAAAAAAAACTGTTAGTAGTAGCACGAGTGGCTGGAATTGCGCCTGGTATATGGCAATTAGTGAAAAGTTTGTGTTACATTGTACAGTGGCATTAAGTGCCGTAATGTGCATCTCTGTCTCCCCCTTCGGGGACAAAAGGCGTGATAATAACATGTTACTTTTTGAATAACATATTTTGAACTTCTCTAACGTATTCCAAGTAAATTCATTACCATAGGAATGTACATAAAGTTATGGAGTATAGGAACACTGCGTGAATGTGTGGAATGCAACAAGTTTAAGTTCGTGACTTGGAAACTAAACTTGGGGAATAACTTTGACAATGTCATAGCTTATAATGCAGCACTATCCACTATTCAGTCAATTCCGATAAAGTTGTGGACAAAATTGGTGGATAGCTATTGGTTAAAAAATATTTGTAAGTATTAGAAAAAGGCCAAAAAATCTATTAAAACTGAATACAGAGCATAAAGTTCTGAGTTTGATTCATGAGACAAAAATAAAAATTAGTGAAGAATAAATAATTTTCAGTAATAGAAAAATGATTTCACGTAGGAAAATAATATTTTTTGAAATTGCTTTACAGAAAGACTTTATTCAATAAATCTCTAATATTGTTGCCAATGGAAAAACTCTATCTATTACAACTATACAGGAACTTAGTCACATAATAAGCGTAGATAATTATAAATAACTCCGATCTTGACATAACTCGGTGAAAGATACCAGAACCAATCGACTTCCTTAACCGCGTAATGCATTTGTCATTTCCTATCTTAACCAACCATTTATACTCAAGGTCGATGACTTTTCAACCTTAGTATGTAGAAAATAAGGACAAAAATGGAAAAAATCAATATCATAATGACAGATCAATATGGCAGCCAGTTTTTGTAATTGGAAGACGCAAAAAATTCGTGTTCATAAATTACTCGAATTTCAAAAAGTTGTTTGCATTGATGCAACCAGCCTGCATTAATAAATATGTTTTTTTTTAATTTGCAAATATGATTTGTAGATTCTTAAAGTGCAATAGGTCACTTGTGATAGGTCACGCGATAATTTTATACAAATAACGGTTCTTATATAATTAGTTTGATCTTTTGTGACTTTTGTAATACCTGTATTATTAAAGGGTAACAAATATTTGTATGACGGGTTTTTTTTGGGGGTTTAAAAATATAATGTTGCTAATCATATGTACATATATAGAAGTAAATAAAACTTTTTGTTCATGATTGGCATGCAAGGAATAAAAATGTACGTTTCATTTCTTTAAATGGCCAAAAGTTAGGAATATTTTCACCAATGCTTGTTTTATTGAAATAAGTTCCCTTTTATTCGGATTTTATTCTATAACTTTAAAATACTTACCCGCACCTCTTTTTACAGAACCTGCCAAGCCCAACAGCCAGTGCCCCCGCCGCAACGGTTTCTTCGCCCACCCTGACCCATCCATCTGCAACGTCTTCTTCAACTGTATCGAAGGAGAAGCCACCGAAGTCAAGTGCACTGCTGGACTCCACTTCGACGAGTACTCCGGAACCTGTGTCTGGCCCGACGCGGCTGGCAGACAAGGATGCCAGGTGCAAGAAAGTGAGTATAAGTGCCATATTTTAATTATATTTATCTCCACAACTCAACTCTTTGTTTTTTAAGTTCATTAATTAGATAGGAATTTGAAGTTCACTCCGACCTTCGTTTGGTAAGGTTAAACCTGAGAATGATTTGCTGATAGGTGCTATTGTATTTAATATGATACAAAAGAATTCTGGAGTTCACATCCTGATATAACTATAAAAAAATTAAAAGAAGTCCTCTAAACGTGAAACTTTTTTTAAATGACTTTACATCGTAACAAAAATATTAACCATCATTTTTCCATTACAGAGAAAACCGAGGATGGTTTTGAGTGCCCCGTCCAGCAGCAGGTTGATGCCCAAGGTCAGGCTATCGCCCACCCCAAGTTCCCCCACCCCACTGACTGCCAGAGGTTCTACGTGTGCCTGAACGGTGTGGAGCCCCGTAACCTTGGCTGCCAAGTCGGAGAGGTCTACAATGAGGAGTCACAGAAGTGTGACGCCCCTGAGAACGTGCGCGGATGGTGAGTTCAAATACCATTAGTAAAATAGTTATTGGAGAATAATTTTACTGATAATATAAACAAAACTATGGACTTTATCACACATTTAAACAATTACATTAATAATATTAGCAAAAAAACGTATCATCTTTTGATACTAAAAGTAGCCTAGGAATACACTAATTCTAATTTATGTGATTGAAGTCCTAGGATCTTACATAGTTTATGTTCTTTCTATATAGTCTTCTAAAGTTTAAAATATTTTGTTTTTCTATATTCTAATACTATCTTTTTATTTCCAGTGAGGACTGGTACAAAGACGCCGAGGATGCCGCGCCCGCCCCCAAAGCGAGATCTTAAGCCTAGTGATATCATAATATAGTTGTATGCTAAGACTTAATAAGTTAAATACATTTTAAGTTAAAATACTTGCATTTTATTTATATTACCTTTCTTCATTTTGATACTATAAAGCAAGAGAAATCGGATGAGGTCAATTGACAAATGCTTAACCCTTTATCTATCGATATATGAGACACAATGGGAAACATATTGTGTCTCGCGTATATGTACTAATCTAATCTAATGTACTTAGAAGACTGACTTATTAACAGAGTCGTTTTAGACACGACTACTGGGTAAGGGTCTTGGGATTGATTCCCAAGTCGGGTAATCACTTAGTAAAGTCAAAGAATTTAGTAATATGCTTTTTAATGATACAATAGGTCTTAAATTAATATTACAATAACGCAAGAAGCTGCCCATTAGGTACGCACTATTTAAAAGTATAAAATACATACGAACTAGTCAAAATCATAATCCTCCTTTTGGCTTTGTCGTGGTCGGATAAAAATAGTTATCATAACATAACATAACATCACGCCTTTTATCCCCGAAGGGGTAGGCAGAGGTGCACACAGAAGTAACACCCACTTTTCTTTCAATTTTTTTTTAAAAACCATGTAATACTTTGCCCGACTCTGGAATTGAACCCGAGACCCCTTGCCACTCGGCCAACGAGGCAGTCGATCGAGAGAGCAGTTGATTACCTGAAACTTGAATCAGGTAATCAAGTTTACATAAACACATACTTAGTTGTCAGTTTATAACATTTTGTCAAGAAGGAAATCGTCAATAGTATAATATTATTTGAATGGTGTAATACCACAGAATCTGAAGAGTTCAGAGTAGGTCAATAGATTCAACCCCTATTACACAATGATGACTTTAATATCAACCGAATCATCACAGTCGAATGGTCGTAATCGTTACTACCGAATAAGAAGTCTTGAGTTCGATTCCCACTATTTAGTACTAACTGCAACACTGCAACCGCGCGGTTTCACCCACTCTGCTCTCCTATTGATTGTAGCGTGATGTTTTATAGCCTTCCTAAATAGATGGACTACCAAACACAGATTTTTTTTAAATCGATCCCGTAGTTTCTGGGATTAGAGCGTTCAAACAAATAAACTCTTCAGCTAACGCAGCTTCAGTAACGTTTCAATATATGTAAAACCAGATTGTACCAGGGTCTCTACCTCTAGTAAATAGTAAGTGCTATATTGAAAGTGTGCATATCTGTCTACCATTCAGGATTAAACTATGTAACGTTATAGTTAATTATAAACACAATATCTTAAAAAAGACTGCCTCGTTGGCCGACTGGTCACAAGTGCGACTGCTGCGCAAGGGGCTCGGGTTCGATTCCCGGGTCAGGCAAAGTATTACTAGGTTCTAAAAAAAATCCCGAGTAGTAGTAGCACGGAGTCTGGAAATGTGCCCGGTATATGGCAATAGGCTCACCCCCTATTACATGGGACTCATAACAACTAGTGAAAAGTGGGTGTTACATTGTACTGTGGTAGAATGTGCACCTCTGCCTACCCCTTCGGGGATAAAAGGCGTGATGTTATGTATGTATTATGTATGTAAAAACTAAACTATCTGCATACATAACTGCTTTTACATAAACATTCTCTCATTGACGATAGCTAAAGGTCGATTAAATGTCAAATACATAGTCAAATGTTATGTTCGGGTACACGCATGTGAAATGCCAACCACAGCTATCTTCTTCGGTGAAGAAATACGAATAGAATGCCCATATTCAATCCCGGTTATGGAAATTTTAAATGGCTTGAGTGATGTCTGTCTTGTGTTGATTTGTGTAAGTAATGTGGGAGTCAAAGCAATTTGGATTTGTTTGTAAGATAGTATTATAAGTTTTGGCATTTTGGTTTCAGTTTTCGAGATATTTTCAAAAGTTTTGACAGAAACGTTTAAAAAAACAGACCTGTGTGTTTTAGTAAGGGTAGTCAGTAGTAGCTGTAATTGGGTAGTTTCCAGGGTATCAAAATTAAAAATCTAATTAGTCCGTCAGTTATACAATGAAAAAATATTAGACACGTTTTTTTATTTTCTCGTATTATGTTGCAATACTTAGATAGCATGGCGCTATGTTTAGGAGTGGGAGGTCGTTACGTCATAACGTGCTACAAAATATGGCACGCTGTGACGTCACACAATTTTCAAATTAATATATCGTCGAAAGTATTCAATTTAAAAATACGTGTCTAAAGTTTTAATTAATGTACCAGACGGACATTAAAATATAATTAAGAAAACTACCCTATTATCGTGGTTACGAGTCCAATAACTTCATATTGTCTATATCGATTCTTAATGTATTTACATATGTCTATCATCTACGTCTGTATATTTATTTATTTATTTAATATGCTTCATGCACAAAATGTACAAAAAGGTGGACTTAATGCCGCAGGCATTTTCTACCAGTCTGACCTTTGGGTATATTGATTCATCTATGAATATTTATGACATTTGTCAAAATACCAGTCTTTCAGAAGTTTCATTATGATATAATAAACTCAATATGACACCATTTATATACCTCTATAAACATAAAATAATTTCTTTTTTAACAGACCGCGTTACGTTGACAGCTCACATAATACTAGTCAACAGTTCGTACATTCATCAAGACTCATTAAATGACAAGTAGGGTGGGCAGTTCTCAGTAACACAGTCACAATTCACATTGTCTCCTAGACTATTACATTATGTTACCTACGTGCACAGAAAACTAATTTTTGAAAGCTTATTGTCTATACATCGTTGCAGACATACGACTGACGTCCAGTCTAACTTGAACTATAGGTATGTTCAAAATGTAAGAGTTGTAAGGTCAGCCAAACACGGCTATGTCGTTAGTACATTGTATGCAGTGAGAGGATGTGACGAATTTTATAATTGTTTGACAATATGTCTTATGATGCATTACAATGAGGCATTTTGTTATAGTTACTTGTCTAAAGAATGCCATTTTCTCTTTTTTTTCGTTTTGTGTTTGGTGATGACATAATAATGCAGTAAAAATGTTTTTAGACTTAGTTAAGTAATTAAATTTTAAGATTAAGATTTCTGTATAATACGTATTTTTATACTATGGTTCAGACAGAAATTGACCTTAACTTGTGGGTATTAAACAGGAATATACATACGACAATTTTAATCATACGCACTCAGCTACATAGCCATATATAACAAAGTAAATAATTATTCTATAAACTACGTTTAAAAAAGCCGACTTCAACCTCCTCTTATTTTGAAGTCGATTAATTAATATACAAAATCCTTCTCCTAATAAACACTTTTATGAACGAACACCCATCAAAATCGGTTCTGTCAATCGCGAGAAATTCGCGCAGAAACGTACATACATACATAGAGGTCAAATTGACATTCTCCTTTCTTTTTTGAAGTCGGTTAAATATCAGTCACTACAGGTAACTAACCTTAAGCGTAAGTTTACCTTATTTAAGCTCCTGATGAACATAATAAATCATAATAAAATCACTTTAAACATTTTCAAGTCCTTATATATAACGAGGCAGTTATAAAGGTTGATGACCTCAGTAAAATTCCAGTCCAATCTAAACTCAGGTATTTTTTTTCAATGGCCTCCAAAACCGTTCACCTTGCAAACTGGAAGACCTCAGGTTACTGCAGATCGGAGTTAGGGATCCGTGAGAAATACAGTTTCACTTTTTGCAGTTCTAAAATGTTAGTTAGAGTATTAAAATTACATTATCACCTTAAAATCCCCGAAAAGGTTTTTTTAAGGGGAGAAAATCATCGAATGATTGCTCCCGCCTGGGTGAGGCGGGAGGGAGTGTCAGACTCTTACTGACTAAAAACCACCCCGTTCCTTCTCCTGTACGTCGAGCCGGAGCCACGGTTACCCGTTAGGTTCTACGGCAGTTAATACCACTGTACAATGTAACACCCACTTTTCACTATTTGCAATATGTTATGAGTCACATGTAATAGATGGTGAGCGTTTTGCCATATACCGGGCTCAGTTCCAAACCCCATGCTACTAATGAGAAATTTTAATTTTAAATTATTAAAATACACTTTTGAATAAATTTTGCTAATAAGTGTCTTTGTATGACTGAGTGTGATAAATACAAATTATAGGCCTAATACATAGGCCTGTTTTTCATAAAAGGGAATAAAACCTCTGAAGCATTCATATTGTTACAAAACTGCTCAAGGTTCTTACTTCAACAAAAACGATCCAGCCATTTTGGAGTTTAGCATGAAGTGGACGTGAATCATATGGAACCCAACAATCTGAAAAAATAACTGTAGCCAAACAACAAGCTTATGTACGGAATTGAGAAAGGAATACAGATCTGATGATATTTTAATGATATGATCACGATACGGATTTATATTTAAACAGTGCCATGCCGTATCTAAACACTAATTAAACTGTAATGTAATTTAGATCGAAATCTAGATTTCTCAAGAACAGTCAAATGTTTTCTGTTTGTTTTATTTGAAACAGTTTAGATTTTTATTACGTTTTCAATGTCGGTACAGAGGCCTTAGTACGAGTTTTTTTTAGATAGATGACCTAACTAATCGTCATGAGTACGCGTTCTACGCTGTGATTGGCCGGCTCTAATGAACCAACCAATCAGAGCACAGAACGCCATCTCGTTTCGATTACTTTAAACGAAAAAGAAACTCGTACTAAGGCCTCAGTTATGTTGCACTCATTGTTATTGTTAAAAGTTTTAAATGAAGCAGTCGGTCATCCAATTTTTCGTATTTATTTTGCTTTGATTTTACGTGTGTGTGTGTGTGTTTGATTTCATTAGAAGTCTATGTTCATTGGTGGACTTCTTGTCGCTGACATGACAATGAAGATTATTTCTTATAAGTCTTTGGCTAGGTTCAGTTAGTCATGAGAAGTTCGTGAAACTAAGATTTGTTTATTTGTTAAGCCTAATTATCTTATAGGATATTTAAATGTTGATAGAACTGATTTACTAGTTTGACCGGGAACCGAAGATTATTACAACAATCACTTCATTAATCTAAATATAAATATTTAAGAATGTAGTGCAGGAATTATCTTATCTTTACCTTATATGGGAGGTCCAGTTTCAACTAAAACCGACAGTTTGACTTTATTTATTGACGCTTGTTAATGAGGCTGTAAAGTACGATTTCGATTTTAAATCTCAAGTTTAAATTGTTTTTCACAGTTCTTGGTAATGATCAGATTAAGCCGAAATGTATCTTTGTATGGGGACACACAGACATGCACTGTATGCACCGTTAGCATATAAGGGACTTAGCGTCAGTATGTAACCTAGCGTATGAGGTATGAAATAAAACACAGTTTGCATTAGACTCTTGAGCGTATCATATGTCTACACACATCATCATCATCATCAACAGCCTATATGCCCACTGCTGAGCAAAGCCTTTTCTCACACGGAGAAGGTTTGAGCATTAATCACCACGCTTGCTCAATGCGGGTTGACTATTTCAAACTTATAATTAGTAATTATAAGCCCAGGTTATCCTCACGATGTTGTCTTTCACCGTTTGACAGTTTTATCTAGATAATCATAGAAACTACATAATTATGTATAACTCGGAGAAAGTCATATTGGTACTTGCCGTTGGTAAAACCTCCAAGCCACCGCGACTATATACACACATATAACCCAACACATATAATTACAATACTGAATAAGTTACAAATATATTGCTGTGAAATTAGAAGTCCATAAAAAAACGTGATACTCGTTTTTTTGTCTTTTATAAATATTCCGTATTTGTTAAGAAAGAATATGTTCGTCATGAAGAAAGGTTGACAATGATTACGATTGATTGAGTTATATTGTAATTAAGTTGCTCAAGTGTCGTAAGCTTGATTGTCAATTGTTAAGAGCTTTTGAAAGAAATTTAAAGTCTTTTGAATTATGTGCAAATACGTATTGGAAGGTTGGAAACAAAAAATATATAATTACGCAAACAAAACTTTACGAATGGCATTTGAATTATTCTCTCGGAGTCATCTCCTACAAAAGTTTCTCTAAAAGTCTCGCTTTCAAAAAACATAACATAACATCACGCTTTTTTAGCCCCGAAGGGGTAGGCAGAGGTGTAAATTATACGGCACTTAATGCCGTACAATGTAACCCACTTTTCACTATTTATGTTATGAGTCTCATGTAATAGGTGGTGAGCCTATGTCCATATACCGGGCACAATACTATCACAAATATCGAGCTGTCAAGAAATACACAATAAATCATGTACATTACCATTTATGAAACAAATCAATTAGGTACATACACAGACACAAGACTTCAAAATTTCTGTTATAAAAATTAACTACACAAAAAAGAAAAAAAAAAAGCGTATCCAAATTCAAATTGAATACTTTTGAAATTTACAATAGCTATATTTTGTTAGTTCTTATTGTTTTTTTTTATTGCAGCTATTAGATTTTGTTATTTATCTATCGTGCCAGTGTAGCTAATAGCCTGTGCAAGTTGCAATTTGTGTTGCAAGTATGTACTGTTTATTTGTACGTTGCGCTTATGACCTGGTCTTACACAATGTATACCAATTAATTCTTTAATAATTCTTTTTGAGTTATAGCTAGGTGACTCTTGTGTGAGGTAATTTTTAGTTAGGTGTTTTGAGTTTTATTTCGGTTGTGTCTATGGCTAGTATCAATTTAGATTTGAGTTTAGGAATAGTGGTTAAAGAAAGTGTGAAATTTATGACATAATTTTATAGGATAAGCATCCTACAAAACTGCAACAATAGATTTGGAAGGTATAGAACTGCTGAGATGCAAAGTTAACGTGATCACTGTTCACCAGAGTGCGCCCCATTTATCTATACAAAGATGCAGTGTTGTAAAATTCACGACTACATTGTTCATTTTATAAGTGTTACAATTTAACCCATCTGACGGAATTATTTTTAAAATCATTTAGACCATGCTTACATGGTCTACGGCTTTTCTTAAAAGCCATTAATTCAAATTAGGCCTAAAACAATCTATTGTATCTACGGCAAAGGTCAAGCTTTCCAATGATGAAACATTATTTAGAAATCAGTTCAGCAACTGTCGACTGTGTAAGTGCACATTAAGTTACTAATTGGGGCTAAGTTTAATTACTCTGCAAAATTCTTTCATACACTTAACAGGTTTTGACTAGAATATTATGTATATATATGTTACCTAGTCCTTGCGTAAAATATGGTAATAGATTCTTTGATTTTTTTGCAGACAAGCCATTTTTTTGATGGCATAAACTGGTAAGTGAGCAGACGGATTACCTGATGGTAAGCAATCGGCGTCGCCCATGGGCACCTGGAACACCAGAGGCGTTACAAGTGCGTTACCGGCCTTTTGGGGATTAGGAGTTTGAGGATCGTTGGGGATTCAGGAATTGGTGAGATTGGGGAAGGGGAGGGTAATTGGGCCTCCGGTAACCTCACTCACACGACGAAACACAACGCAAGCATTGCTTCACGTCGGCTTTCTGTGAGGCCGTGGTGTCACTCCGGTCGAGCCGGCCCATTCGTGCCAAAGCATGGCTCTCCCACATTTAAGCATTATCAGTATCCAAACTAACATAGTCACACGGTGCTAAATTTTTGAGGCTTGATACAATATTCACGTATCCGTTTCTCGTTTGTTTTTCCGATATATTGACAATGTTGCAAGCAATTTTAAGTAATAGTGTTAATTTGTTGTTAGGTTAAACATAGTCAGCTAAGGATGCTCCGTGGATGGGTTACATAACTTAAGATGGGAATGTCTAAAATTGATAACTCTGGTATAAATTATCCCATTGATAGTAATCTCTGTTTAATTTTATTACGTTAATAAATAATAAATATTAAATAAGAAACCAGTAAGTATGTAGAATGAATGTTGAATGACAATTCAAATTGTCATTCCACATTCATTCCCGCGTCAATAAGTGTGGAAGAGTCATGTTTCGGCACGAATGGGCCGGCTCGACCGGGAATGATACCACGGCCTTACAGAAAACCGACGTGAAACAACGCATGCGTTGTGTTTCGTAGTGTGAGTTAGGTTCAATTACCCCCCTCACTAATCTCCTGAATCCCCGAATCCTACAAAATCCTCAAATTCCCAATTCCCAAATGGCTGGTAACGCACTTGTAACGCCTTGGTATTTTGGGTGTCCATGGGCGGTACCGATGGCTTACCATCAGGTGATACGTCTGCTCGTTTATCGGCTTATGCTATAAAAAAATGGACACAATGACGCGAGCATAAATAAAAAGGATAAAATAGAAACTAACCTTTTCCTCAATAAATGAATTCACTAACCATAAATGTAACATTTAACAAAGATTACAGTAATTTGCAATAAACATAATAAGTATATAATGTATGTGAAGTAATCGTTTGTTAAAGTAAATGTTAAATTAAATTATTATTTGTTGAACAAGCTCTTTACATTACGCCATTGTTAAATTATTTCACCTATGCGTGTGATGCAAGTTTATATGACAACGGTGAACATGTTTGGCGCCTGTAAGGTCAGTTTCATTAGCAAAGATTAATTTTGATATGTAGGAAGTAACATAACATACCATTCAGCCTTTTATCCCCGAAGGAATAGGCAGAGGTGCACATTACGGCACTTAATGCCACTGCACAATGTAACACCTACTTTTCACTTTTTATGTTATAAGTCCCATGTAATAGGAGGTTCATTGTCATATACCGGGCGCAATTCCAGACTCCGTGCTACTACTGACAATTTTTAAATACCCAGTAATACTTCGCCCGACCTGGGAATCGAACCCGACATCCTTTATGCGTTGCATTTGGCCAACAAGGCAGACACGTGAACGAAGTATTTATAAATAAACCTATAAGCGTTTAAAGTTACGTTACTTTAGTTCATAGTTAGTTTTATTTTAAACATTGAGGTTTTCAATCGACGAGCTCGCATGAAAACATTGATGAATGTAAATAAAGCGAAAGAGGTATGTTACAATGGTATTATTTCGCATTCTACCATCTCTGCCTACCCCAATGGAGACAGGCATGACGATACGTATGCATGTATGTTATTGAGGTTATTTAAATACGCGGTATTCCCGAAATTTAAAACCATCTTATAATAAAAAAAGGAGTAGAACCTTGATGAAATATAAGATGAGGCTTCAAGGCTACAGGCAATTTTGTTCCCGGGCCAGCAACATTAAAAATTCATTTTAATTGGTTGCTAAGTAATGGTTTAATGATATCAGATTTCTTTTTCAAATAACTTATAAAAAACATACAGGGTAGGCAGAGACTATGGAATGCCAATTACTACGGTTCCTACATACCTCTTTCGGTTCATCAATCTTTTCATGCATGCTCGTCCGTTAAGGGTACTTTTAAGGAGGTTTAGTTTAACCTGTATGTATTTACATATGTTCGTGGCGATTATCTGGCGATAGACTGAACCGATTTTGGTTCTGTTGTCAGGAAAATGTTTCTTATACTTAAGACAAGGTTTTAGTATATTAATTAACAGACTTCAAAAAAATAGGGATTGTAGTCGTATTTTATTAAATGCAGTTTATAAATAAAAGAATTCTTATTTTTTATTAAACGTAGAGGTATGTGGAATAGGTAGTTGAAACTTTCAAATTATTTGAAACATAAATATACATTCTCTATAGATATCTTTCTTACAATACAGTGTAATGGATTTAAACTTAACTTGAACTCCTTCTACGACAATATAACATCACACCTTTCTAACACCGAAGAGGTAGGCAGAGGTGCACATTAGGGCACTTAATGCCGCTGTACAATGTAACACCCACCTTTCACTATTTATGTTATGAGTCCCATGTAATAAGAGGGTGAGCCTATTGCCAATTTCTGGGCACGATTCCAGACTCCGTGCTATTATTGAGATTTTTTTGAAAAAAGCCCAGTAATACTTTGCCCGACCTGGGAATCGAACCCGAGACCCCCTGCCTGGTAGTCACACTTGCGACCACTCGGCCAAGGAGGCAGTCTACGATAATTCTAATAATGTCATTGACTACATCCTTTCCTTACCGGAGACAGTCGTCACTAATACAATCGTGATCACGACAACTCACTCACATATCAACAACTTAAGGCAATATCACACGACGTACACAACGCAGCTGCGATGTCACTGCCCATTAGACTTCAAGAAAAAACCATTTGACGTGTTACTGTAACTAGGTGTAAACGTGCAACATTCTGTCGACAGTGTGTCGTTACCTTAATTTGCGATCGTGAATATGTACACGCAACGTCGGGTCGCCATGTTTAGTTTACAATACCTAGACCAGTTTGCTAGGCATGTTGGTTGCTCAACTGTAATTGTGCTAATATAGCCTAATATCAGTTTATCTGTCAGTGAATCTATTGGCACGAGACAATTTTGCAATTTCTTTTTTTAGTTGATTGAGTTTTTGAAGTGGCCTGTACTTAATGGAGTACCTATCAATATTTGGCACGTTTGTAGTTTTACCTTATAGATTGCTTTCTTCAATTTTTAGTGACTCGTAAAATTTATTTCTACTCATAGCAGTACAAAAAGACATTATACAGATTAAGTAAGTTGGCATTATCAAACATTGAGAGAAAACAAGAACATTTTAGAAATTATTAATATCAAACAAGAGGATCATAGCAAAATGAATGTATTACATTCATGAGCTAATGTAATATTAATGTTTACCATATTGTCTAAATCTTAATAAAGCACAGAAAAAGAAATAATTACACTATTGCGAATTACTAAATGAATTGTACCTACATACGTTATTATAGAATGAATAAAGAACGACTGCCTCAATAGACGAGTGGTCGCAAGTGCAACTGCGAGTCGCCTTGACTCGGGTTCTATTCCCGGGTCGGCAAAAAATATTAATAGGCTATAAAAATCTCAGTAGTAGCACGGAGCCTGGTAAAGTGTCCGGTATATGGCAATAGGCTCACCTCCCTTCACATGGGACTCATAGCATAAAATATTGAAAAGTGGGTGTTACATTGTACAGTGGTATTAAGTAGGTACCGTAATGTGCACCTCTGTGTACCCCTTCGGGGATAAAAGGTATAAAGTTATGTATATATGTAGAATGAATTAACAATAGCAATATTAATTTAAATATACGCACTCAATATTCGCTTTCACCGATTACATTAAGCGATACTATACTATACTAACTATTAAAACAATTCATTGATTTTAATGCTTCCAGCGAAGTTTATAATATGTATTTATGTTTGACCTCCGTCTACTGCTAAACAGTAGGTTTAGAAGCTATTGAATAGGAAACAAAATTATGAGCTAATAAATTGAAACTTACAAGCTCTTACTAAGGATGAGTTGCTGGGTAACAATGCAACTTACAAGTTGTTTAGTTGCTATGTGACCCTTTCAAAATCAGTTCTTTTTTGAAAGTTACATAATTAGGTAATTCAGCTATAGTTATGTCCTCTGAATTAATGTGAGCTTTTTGTACCTTATTATAATATTGAAAATTAATTAGATGAATATCATTTCTGCGGGAGCAATAAAATTATACTTTTGCGTATAGTCCGGGCAATTTAGACCAAAAAATGAGAATGAAGTTACATAAAGTCCCAACAAGCTGAATTTCTGTGAAGTTGTTCAAAACATAATAATAAACTATGTCTAGAAGTTCCCCATCATTCCCCTGTAAGGAAAAAATTTAATTCAAGGTCAAAAGTAAAAAAAATGAGTTTTTCGCGATTTTCAGCAAAACGGTAAGTTTTATCATAAAAGTACCTCAGACAAAAATTATAGATCATAAAATTATCCATAAAACATGTATCAATACTTTTTTTCTTACGAGCCACCGTTTCTGAGATTAACGATTCAAAAAAATATAAAAGTTGTTTTCGTCACAATATGCACACGTTTCCACGCCACCTATGATGAGGTAGTGTACTTTGCGCATTTTTTTAACGTGGTTTCCCCAGTACTACTCCACGGGTCAGTTGTGATCCTGTTTAATGTAAAACTATTTTCAAATTCAAATTTTCAAAGATTGGGAAAGATAAAAGCGATGTAAATGAAACGGCGCGTCGCGTTCGGCGCGTGCCTCAAAGAGCCATCAGACCACCACAGATGGGGCCCAATAGGGCTGATGCCGATTCGGAGTCGCGGAGTGCCTAACGGGTAACCGGGGCTCCGGCTCGACGTGCAGGAGAAGGAACGGGGTGGTTTTTAGTCAGTAAGAGTCTGACACTCCCTCCCGCCTCACCCAGGCGGGGGCAGTCCATCAATGATTTTCACCCCTTAAAAAAAATATACACAATACAAAAAAAAACATACAAAAAATAAAAATACTTATGTACGATCTTCAAACTTTTAAGGAAAGAGCGTATTCCTTTTTAAAAGGTCGGCAATGCACCTGTGACTCTTCTGGTATTGCGGGTCCCATGGACCATGGGCGGCGCTTACCATCAGGATCCAGGTGTTCCGTCTGCTTATTTGCTTCCTATTCCATGAAAAAAAAAACTAAGATCTACCAAGTGAGATGGTCATAACTCAAACTGTTTAGATTTCTATGAGGTTAATACGATTTGTAAATAGATTCATCACTGAAACCTTTTGACGTCTAAAAATATGATATTCATGTTTTGCACAAATTAGGCTTCAAAAACTTGTTCAAGTCGTTTACCGAACCATTAAACCAAAAAGGTATTTAATGCAGGAAGACAGTAAATCAGTGAATGGAGTTAAGAATGTTCATTCTGTGAATAAAAACCTTGTAATTGATGCACTTTTTTCGTTTCATTTGACAAGGTCGCATAAACTAAGTTGTGACTCCAATGAGAACAAAACGAAAGTGGTTGAAAGTAGATTATTATGCTAATGTTTCTAGATTTGTATTGTAATAGATTAGATGAAAGTATGGTTTTGCCTTGCAAAAATGTTGTGGTGGCCCGGAGGTTTAAGATTCTTCTCATGCATGAGGGTGCAGGTTCGAAACCTACCAACGACAAGTACCAATGTGACTTTTTCCGAATTATATGTACTTTCTAAGATAATTCAGATACCACTGACAAACGGTGAAGGAAAACATGGTGAGGAAATCTGGGCTCATAATTACTAATTATAAGTTTATAATTGCCAACCTGCATTGAGCAAGCATGGAGATTAATGCTCAAACCTTCTCCGTGTGAGAAGAGGCTTTGCTCAGTAGTGGGCATTTATAGGCTGTTGATGATGATGATTGTTTTGAGTATATAAAGGTTCTTGAGGTGAAATTTCGTGGGCAAAAGGGAATTGCTTGAGACCCGAGACTTTAAGCTGTGGCTTTCAACTAATGAGACGCTAAGTTGATGAGCTTAACTTCTTTTTTTTAACGTTGCGCACACTAGGATTTTCTCCTGTGTCGTGGGTGCGTGTACAAACATACACGTTCACATACACATGACACCCAGACCCGAAACAACAATTTGTGGATCACACAAAGAATTCTTCCGTGCAGTCATAATAATGAGTTGAACATCTACCGTCAAAAAAGTTAAGTAACTATAAATATATAAATTTGTTGATAAATATTACTGAACTTATCAAAAGAGTAAGTTAGTGACTAATTGATAAAAAACCCTAAACACGATAAAGTGAATTAAAAAAATATAACGGTGTCTCTTCATCCTGTTAACTTTTATTAAGCCTTAACTATTAAAAAAATAATCGTTTATAATTTAAAAAAATAAAACTATACTCATATCAATATTTAAGTGTCCCTTAACTACTTTTAAGTGCATCGGAAGACATAAATAGTTGTTATTAAGAACCTCGAATTATCGATAAAACCCAAGTATTTATACGACCACAACAGCCTTCATGTAGAACAAGAGATAATAAAAATTTACATTCCTTTTTGCTCCTGTCACTTTAGGCAGAACTACCTCTATATTAAAACTTGTACAGGAATTCCGGCTTAAATACAGTATTAGTAGAGGTTTTATTCGTTTAAATATCTATTAACTTATCACCAGAGAGACATAACAATTCTAAGATTGTCTTTAATATGGTTCTATATGCAATAATACGAGATATAATTCAAATAAGGATCCAGGTAATTTTTCCTTAACAAAATGCAATACATTTTAGTTATAATAGTGTCCAAATAGGTAATATTTTTCGATACTCCATGGCATTTTTGAAAAAAAAAACAAAAATAATTATTTTAACAACTTCATTATCATAATAACGTCAACTATGCACGTCTCATCAATACAACCAATAAAAATTAAGCACCAATTCCAAAAACATAACCTCTGTATAAAAGTAAAAATAAATGCATATAATAATATACCCAATTGATAAGTCACACGGCATATAATTCCATGAAATTGGCCATGACGTGGCCATTTTCGAGGCTATCGTCTTTGGGCCTCGACTGTCTATATATACATACTTACTTACATTAAGTATCAAGATATATCGCTATAGGTATATGTTGTGACTTTTCTTAGCGACTTGATACACTCACTGTGACAAGAACTCGTTCACTAAATTAGGATGCGATTCGAAAATAAAGAGGTTCGGTACGTATAAAAAAAATATTTACTTATTGTTAGTGCCTGGTATTAAAACTTAATTTGTATCTAGGTTCTTTTAAGTTGAGGTAAAATTTCAAATAATTAAAAAAAATATGTTTTTAACTGTCTGTGTATGGCAAAACAGACTTGTTTATCTCGAAGTCAAAGTCAAAATCATTTATATCAATTATACACGGAAAAGTACTTTTGAACGTCAACAAAAAATTCAAAAGTGAAAATGGGCTTATTCCAAGGTGTAGATTCCTATGGAGAAGAACAAACAAGAATCTCCATAGGTTACTATTTTTCAATCAGGTTCACAATATAATTCTCTAGGTACATAGTTTTGTTGGTTCAATTGTGTGAGTACAACTTTTGATATATCTGGCGAAAACTTAGTTTTTATTAGAATTATGTTCAAAGAAGAGATTTCTTCATAGCAAAATCTATTTCATGTAAGCAAGTAATTTTTCACCCACAAGATCAGGTTAATCAATAACGCGTGCATAACAAGACGTCGACACTTAAATACAACTATCTGTATCAATTTCCTAACTAAAATAATTGAGTCGAAGATAAATTACGTGGCTCTTCTAATAACCTGTCAAAACAGACCATAATTGATATCTTCTCAATTACAGAAAATAATAATAATTATGATAAATTACAATTCGAAATAATAGTTAAAATACATACAAAAATTACATTTGAACGTTAAATTCATCAGTCAATGTCTTTTTTTTTAACTTTCATTCACTTTCATCGCAGTCATTACGGTCGTGCGTGGTTTAGTAAGCTGCGCTTGCGCCGGTCACAATAGCCCCGCTCGCAATACAGAGCAACCTTCGAACGGAAACGCACGTACGAACAGTTAAATAAAATTCTATTTATAAATATTTCTACCTCAAATTAAATTTTAAATAAAAAAAAAGAAAATGAAACGTTTATTCTTCATCGCCGGCTTTGTGTGCGCGTTAGGTAAGTGATTTAAGTTATTTTTTTGTTATAAGTTTAGATTGAGTTAGATTGTTAAAACTTGATATTGTAGGGTGTGTTACTGACGAGAATTTGATTGCGAAATTGAGTGAATTGAATTGGTTTAGTTTTGTGTTACAATTAAGCTGATACTTGCAATGCTAAAAAATTGCAACTTCCTTGAAAGGTTTTTCCAATGTTTATTTTATTCAATACTTAAAAGTTATTTTTATTAATTCTACTCAGATATATTGTATTTATCAGTGTCAAATCTTTGTACTTGAAATAGATTAACTTGCAATATAAACGCTCTTACTAACAGTGACCATGAAAATCTTATTCCATCTCAAATAACCGTTTGGAGTTCAATAAACTATACGTACTTACTTATAGCAGCTTACACTATTGTAAAGTTGATCTAACATACATCTTGAGCCTGTGTTAGTTTTCTGTTGGACTATGAACATAACATAATGACATCACGCCTTTTATCCCCGAAGGGGTAGGCAGAGGTGTACATAATGCCACTGTACAATGAAACACCCACTGTTCAATATTTATGTTGAGTCCCATGTAATAGGGGGTGAGCCTATTATCATAAACCGGGCACAATTCCAAACTCCGTGCTACTACTGTGATTGTTTTGATAAACCGAGTAATACTTTGCCCGACCCGGGAATCGAACCCGCCAGTCGCACTTGCGACCACTCGGCCAATGAGGCAGTCTATGAACAGGACTATGAACCTGCTCTAGAGGTATATAAGAGGCTTTGGCATAATCTTCATTCTTAGCAAGTTAGAGGTCGCAGGTTTAAGGGTTCAAGACCTTTTTCAAATGTTTACTCCCTTAGTCGGCTTTTTTTTAACTCGACTGTTGAGTTAATATTATTATGTATGTCTTTACCATTCACGGGACCACAGGGTCCCGGTCATTTGGGAGGCGTACGAGGGGCCGAAGCCAACTGCGCAGAGGCCCTTTAGACAACTTTAATCTAAATGTAATGGAGACACAAACCGGCGACTATCCCTGTATGCACTATGGAAATGCACTCAAGGACAGTCCCCGGTTAGTGTAAGACTATTGTAAATAATGGAAAAAAAAGGTAGGGCTATGGATGGGTTGCTGTGGACTGGTAAATTGGAAACTATGGATGACTATGGCACCTGCCGAAACAATGTAACTTTTACACGTAAAAATGGCAGGCGGAGACTCGCCAACTCACCGACCGGGCCCCGGGAATGGTTGCTAGATATAGCAACAGAGGGGCAACGAGAATGTGAGTGGCTGAAGGGTTAAGAAACTACCACCGCTTTCTACTCAGATCATCTGCTCCAGCCGAAGCCTCCTGCATCCCTGGCCCACTCGCGACTTACGAATAGTTTCTTACCCTCCGAGCAGGATCACTGCTCTCGCGACTCCACTCTGGACGGACAATGAAGGCAAGCCAGAGGTGGGAGACCTGTTCCTTGTCATCGTTCACTCCAGCTAGCCAATTAAGGCAAGCCGGAGAAAAAGGAACGGTGACTTCTCCCTGGAGCACTCGGGATGATGGTAGCCCGCGGGATCGCTAATGCCCGTCACCTCGCCTCAAGGTGCCCTGCGGGCATATTATTATTATTATTATACTCTCTATGCATGTATAATTCAGTTATACATAGGTTATATTCAAATTGTACCACTCGATAGCAGTCACACAATTCGCGATTAGTTTTGCAAGATCTGTCTTAGTATGACTCAATCGGAACTGTACTGCACCGACAAAGGTAAATTATTCAATGAATTGGTACCTAGGTAACATAATTGTATTGTGTTGATTGTGTATGTAAATTTAGATATCGATTTGTTGGGTTTAAGGTTAAAAATATTTAGATATGTAATGAGTTTGATACTTATGGTTTTGTTTTGTTTCTAAAGTCTAAATTTCTAGTATTACTCAAAGATGTGTAAAGTAATTTCACCTTCTCTTCTCGTCAAAGGACAGATAAAAATGATGTATTATAGCTAAGCTAATCGTAATGCAACTTTATGAAAGGGGTTTTATGAACAAAAAAATGTTTTGAGTTGTTAGAAAAAGGTAACGTGGTTGTATAAAATACTTTTGAATAAAATATCGGTTTCTTCAGTGTCTCCATGATAAATTAGTATGCGACAGACAAATACGAGTCACATTAGTTGCCAGTTATTGAATCAAATATTTTGGTCACACAATATAAACAGTTAAATATGGCATTGTTTTTATTGTTTGTTTAGTCGGAATTGTCTATCTGTATATTCGTAGGTAAATTGAACACAAAAAGTGATTACCCAAGAACGGCTGCATTGATTTTTATGGGATTTGATTTATTGATCGATTTGTGGAATAACAACCATTGTAGAAAAAATACTAGTACTGTTTATCTTTGGAAATAATCGGATATAAATTGAACAAAAATACAATTCATTTGATCAAATAAGACGTGCTTAAGTTACACTTATGTCGTGATATAAAACAAACCCCTCTGTGGTTCGAAACTAGTAACCCTATAACGAAACCCGCGATTTTTAGTTAATTTGATATGTCTCACGATAGTTATAATAAAACATTACTATTCATTTCATTAACAGTCTACAAATGGCACTGCTGAGCAAAGTCTCTTCTCACACTGAGAAGGTTTGAGCATTAATCACCACGCTTGCTCAATGCGGGTTGGCGATTACAGACTTATAATTAGAAATTATAAGCCCAGGTTTCTTCACGATGTTTTCCTTCACCGTTTGTCAATGGTGTCTAGCTAATCTAAAAAGTACATATAACTCGGAAAAAGTCACATTGGTACTTGCCGTTGGTAGGTTTCGAACCCGCACCCTCATGCATGAGAAGCGGGCGTCTTAAACCTCCGGCCTACCACGACGTCCACTATTCATTTAAAGAACGTTACATAAAATAGGGATATTGTGATAATATTTATATAGAGAGTGACGTCATAAAGTTGTAGACTCTTGCAGCATTTTGTTCGAAACTAGAACTCTAGTCTGTAAACTAGTTCCGTATTTAGCTATTTAGGTTTCCTATGCAGTCGCTAGTTACACACAATTGCTTGCTAAATTGAAAAGCATTAGTGCTGGTATAGTTACCAAATGTACAATGATTTTGAAAGGTTATTTCTACGAAATGCATATGCTAATTTAAGATTTGTTCTTTTTCCCTACTCTTTTTTTAGATATTTGTAGTACCGAGTACCGTTCTCTGCGATATCAGGGTTGGGTACGTTTGTCACCACCTATATTTGTACGGCTGGTATACTAAATGGTGACTAAAGGGTACGCATTTGGCAAAGACTTGACAGCAGCGTTCTCTGAAAAACTGAGCTTTGTGAACTAGGTACTCGATATCGTAAAACCCTAGGTGAAGGTGAAGACTTTGAGGACACCTAGGCCTATAAAATTTAGTTATAAGTTTGAAATCACTAAGCCTCACCAACCACCAAGCGTGCTGATTAATGCTCAAACCTTCATGTATGAGAAGAGGTCTATAGGCTGATGATGCGATGTGAAATAGACCAATAGCTACCTGCCTTTCACAATCCATTGAAAGATTTTTTTTAAGTAGGATCCAATAGAAATTGTACAGTAAAATTATCCTAGACATGCACATGAGTACATTGACCCCGCAGTGAAGATTGCGGATGTTAGAGGTATTTATAAGTACTTTTGCGGCTTTTTTACAGTGTTTCTATTACAGTCGGATATCCTTCAAATTCCCTTCTACACACATATGTACAATTGTAAATACATTACATAACTACATATTACGCTGACGTTTTGCCGCAGTTTTTGCGGTTTTATTGATTACATGTGTAATTGGCAAGCTTGACTTAAAAACTTTTCGGCTTCATATTATTATGTATAAGATTCCTACATAAAGACTGGTAGAAAATGCCATATGGCATTAAGTTCGCCTTATGCCATTGCCATGCCATGTCTTATGCCATTGTGTAATCAAATTGTGCACACATTAAAGACTAAATAAATAAATAAATACATAGATATTGCTTTTTGTAACTCTTCATGATATCACGTGCATATCGCTAAATATCTTGAACAATATCTAATTTGAAATAGGATTGCGATACCATAAGTAGCTACGTAAATTGTAGATAACAGGAAAAAATTTTTAGTTGTAAGGTAATTTACATTACGGTTCAGTTTTATTAATTTGAATTAAACATAACAGACTGCCAACATCATTACAGATGATAAGTATTTCCTTAAATAATGTTCCTAAACGGAAATTAATTTATTTTTGAGCCTTAAGTTTTGATTAAGATTAAGTAGGTACCCAATTCTTGTAACAATCTATCGATGAACTGCAGCTCCTTTCACCTCACAATCGCTCTAGATAGTCAATTCACCTAACATACATTACACATGTTGCAAGGCGATTCGTTGTCAGTTTTAGTCAATTTGTTGGTAGTAAGTGAAAAGTTAAGTTAATGCGATCGTTGTTAGTTAATGTTGTAGCTATTTGTATTTGTAACTAGGTGACCCGGCGAACTTTGTACAACACTAATTTATCTTTTCATCGTTTAATCCTTCCCTGGACTTCCATGAACATTTCAAAGCCAAAATGAGTTAAATCGGTTCAGCCATTCTCGAGTTATAGCGAGACTAACGAACGGATTTTAAACTGTCAAACACCAAGCGGTCACCGGTGACCGCAACCTATTGTTCTATAATTGTGTCTACAAAACCGGTACTCGACGAGTTAATGTCTGTCTATCTGTCTGTTTGTTTGTACTGGCTTATATATTCTGGAATGGCTGGGCCGATTTAGCAAGACTTTTATTGGTATGTTGCTGATGTACACACGGCTACACATCGAGTTTTACATAACCAGTACAAACTAAACGTTAAATGTGCGGAAAGATGATGCGACGCGACACCAGGATAAACTGGTTTTGTATAGATTGATGTGTGGCCGTGTGTACTATGGAATAACGTAGGCTACTTTTATTTTGAAAAAATTACACAAAGTTATGTTCTAAAATTGTTATTCTACGCGGATGAAGACGCGAATTTTTGGACATTTCATTGTATTTAAAACCAAAATTATTTATTTTTGACTGAGTAAAATACTAAATTTAACTAAAATTAGATTAAAAACCTCGAATGAAATACATAAATATGATCAGTCAGAAGACGTTTACTGCTGAATTTAAAAGGCATCTCGAAGGATCTTTTCCCAAGTAGGCAAAGTCGTAGGCGAAGATTTATTCATTTAATGCATTGAATTTCTTTATTGAGACCTAAATTAATATAAAATAATTCATCATCATCATCAGCCCGTGTTCGTCCTGCTGGACATAGCCCTCTCCAATGGCACACCACTGAGCTCGGTCTTCAGCTCTTCTCATTCAACCACTGCCAGCCTATAGCTGGAGGGTGCCCTACACTAGTTTGCCTAGACGCGGTCCCCACTCTAGAACGCATTTACCCCAATCGTTATCGGTCAAAGTCAAAGTCAAAGTCAAAGCATTTATTTCAATTAAACCATAGTTTGGTACTTTTGAAACGTCAACAAATACAAAATAAATAATAGTCTGTCAGTCAGTCCGTCAGTGTAGCTAGGTGAAGCTAGGTGCTCATTCCAAAACGTAGATTCGAATGGAGAAGAACGAGCAAGAAACTCCATTCGTTACTCTTTTAAAAAAGTATGTTCTACAATGTCTCTGATACATATTTAAATACTGTACGCATATGTAAGAACAATGCAAAGACACGCTTGACGCATTATACTAATAACTAACTAAAATAAAAATAAAAATAATAAAGATCTTAAGTCTAACATGGTGCTCACATATGCATAATGACAATCCATAGAAATAGTGCTTCTATACAAGAAAAAGGAACCTCTTTGTTTCAATAAAGAAAGAAATGCTCGATGCCATAAGGAAACTAGATTGTCTACATTAGAATTAAGGTATAAAACTTATTCATGTGCTGCAATATTTTAGGTTTTGTAACTGAATAATGAACAATATTTTAAAAGTAGGTTCCACGACATGACAGTGTACAACTTAAAGCGTATGAACTCATTTCGAAATTACTTTTTGAGTTTGGTAATAGCGATAACATTGCTTTAAAAATATATCACTGCATACCTATAGTATAAAATAATATCTCTTTCTGCTATCTGTCCCTATGCATGTTTAAGTCTTTAAAACTACGCAACGCTGTTTGATCCGGTTTTCTAAATAGATAGTGGATTCAAGAGGAAGGCTCCCAATTTACGCGTGTGAAGGTGATGCCAAAAACCTTACCCATAATGTATGACTATTCGTATATTTTATAGAATTTCTTGGTACCATATATGTCGGCTTTACAACAAGCATCATCACGGCTTTTATCCCCAAAGGGGTAGGCAGAGGTGCACATTACGGCACTTAATGCTACTGTACAATGTAACACACACTTTTCACTCTTTATGTTGTGAGCCTATTGCCATTTCCTGGGCACATTTCTAGGCTCCGTGTCCTATTGAGAATTTTTAAGAAAACCCAGTAATACATTACCTGGCCCAGGGATCGAACCCGAGGCCCCTTGCCTGGTAGTTACACTTGAGACCTCTCGGCCAACGAGGCAGTCAAACATGCCTATATCAGTAAAAAAATTTTCAACATTAAAATTAAATGAAAGCAAGCAAAAAATTTCTGCAAAACACTTTAATATTATATTTATATCAAAGTACATAATCTTAACTGTCAGTTACCTAATCTCAAAGCCGTTTACACTTTGGTTATTTTTGCCACTTTCTACTCTCTCAGCGATACTTATCACACTATTACGAAAATAATTGCTTAACAAGGTGAACTTGAGTGGTTGTCAATCTTAAGGTTTTGCTTGACAAAAGCCGGGGTCAACTACATACATAGTCTAGAATGCGAGTGAAGTATTTTTAGACGTGCTAGTACGCATTCATTACTGATATACTAAGTATGTATATTGACCGTGAATTGTCGAAAGTAGTTTTTGTCATATGTGTTTAATTATATGGTATTTGCATAAATTGTAATCAGTCAGTTGAGTCCTTAAAATAACCTTAAAATAAAACTGTGATATTTATTTAAATATGACATTGGAATGAGTATAACAGCTCACACATAGGACCGTTTTCCGTGGTGCTCAGCGACTGGGCATCTCCCAATTGTATGTCTATTTTTGTGCCTCTAGGCTTAATTCATTCTGTCTCCTGCATAAATTTATCGAGTAAAGTGGAAACTATAGTTTTTTCTTCTCTTCTATTATATCTTCTGATTTATTTCGTTTCGAGTCGGACTCCAGTGTTCCGGTGTTTTCATGGTTTTACCTACTGTAGATCTTAGCTTATAGGAGTAGAGATCACAGTTTTATCCTCAATCTCATAATATTTATTATTCTCTCTTAACTTCTTAACGACAGTAGAATTAAACATATAAATTAGTAATTACCGGCTTGCTACGAGTTCGTTTTCTTATTACTTACCTAAATAATTCCGTTCAGGGTCACTAGACATTAAATACAAAATAATTATAGGTTTTAAAATAAGACTCGTGTTTTGGTACAGGTAAGACTAATTTAATTAATTGTATGTCAATAAATTCATTATGCATGCACATTGAATTGGGTTTTGTAACAACCAATTTTGATTTTTAATCACTTAATTATACAGTACGAATAGCGGTTATTTCCTATAGTATTTGTGGTGGTGTGGTTCCTATAGTGGTGATAATCTCATTTTTTAACCTCTTATTTATTTGTTTATTTATTATATACTTTATTGCACACACAGAAAAAATTGTATACATTATATTAGTGATTAGAGTACAATGGGCTTAAGGAATGTGGCGTAGTGGCCCGGACGTTTAAGACACCCGCTTGTGCTCGTGCATGAGGGTGCGGGTTCAGACCTACCAACGGCAAGTACCAATGTGACTTTTTCCGAGTTATATGTACTTTCTAATATTATTTAGACACCACTGACAAACGGTGAAAGAAAACATCGTGAGGAAACCTGGGCATATAATTTCTAATTATAAGTTTGTAATCACCAACCCGCATTGAGCAAGCGTGGTAATTAATGCACAAACCTTCTCCGTGGGAGAAGAGGCTTTGCTTAGCAGTGGGCATTTATAGACTATTGATGAAGGAATATGCCAAAAATATTTCTCATCTAATTAATTTATACAAATCAATTAAGCACCACGTGGTAAATTATCATTATTTACGATAGTTATGTATAAAAAACTTTTAAAACGTCAAAAAACATAAAATAATAATTGTCCGTCATTGAAGCTAGGTGCTGGTTCAAAAATATAAATTCGAAGAAGAACGAGCAAGAAATTCCATTCGTTATTCTTTAATAAAATATCTCTTACTTTCTTTCTGATACATATTCCAATATTGTACATTATATTGTAATAGTTATATATAGTATAAAGTTATTCGCTTACTAACTGGAATTAGTTCAAAGACTTTGTGGCCTTGGTTTAGGCGTTGGGTTACTTTCTTGTTTGTTAACTCTGTTAGTTCAAATGTAGTGAATTTTCGTTCGTATAGCATGTTATATGAATACTATTATTTTCGTTCGTATAGCATGTTATATGAATACTATTATTTTCGTTCGTATAGCATGTTATATGAATACTATTATTTTCGTTCGTATAGCATGTTATATGAATACTATTATTTTCGTTCGTATAGCATGTTATATGAATACTATTATTTTCGTTCGTATAGCATGTTATATGAATACTATTATTTTCGTTCGTATAGCATGTTATATGAATACTATTATTTTCGTTCGTATAGCATGTTATATGAATACTATTATTTTCGTTCGTATAGCATGTTATATGAATACTATTATTTTAAGTTCATTATTTAAATTATTTAGTTTAAAGAAAAGTGTAATTAATAGGATTTTATTTTATTTTATTGTCCGTCCGGTAGATTATTTTAAAACATTAGACACGTATTTTTTTTATCAGAAACTAATACTTTCGACGATATATTGATTTGAAATGTCGCGTGACGTCACTTCTATGTACATTTTATACGTACAAATGACGTTTTAGTGTTATAAATATTAAAATCACTCAATAACTCAACAGCGTCATATTCTATTGCATTTTATATAAACGAGTGTAAAATAAATCTACAAACCAAGACTAATTATAATAATAACTCTTTAGAAAAGATTACTCGTAATTTTCTATTGTTAACATATTACACAAGTATATAATCTAACAACAAATTATTTTCAGTTTCAGCGCAAGAGTTCGACTGTCCAGAGAAGAGTGGTTTCTACCCGGATCCCTACCAATGTGACCTTTATTACAAGTGCAGTAAAGGTCAGTATTAAAGGTCAAACATGCAAAGTGCATAGGCCGTAACTACTGATGATGTAAGTCGAAGGATGATTGCAGAATGTTTGTACAATTCCGGGTTTACTTAATATAGGTAGGATAATATACGTGTAATAATCATTATGGAGTGAATGCGATTATTAATAATGACCCGTGTTCATTATGTGGCTAGTGGTAATGAGAGGTCAATTTAAATTGGTGTTAGTGTATTCGATAGTTTGGTCCTTTTTTGTACAAGTCTAGACTTGAAATATTGATTGTGGTGTTTGAAAAATTTACAAGTTAAAATCCTTTTTTTGATGGCGAAAATAATGAAATGATTCTCCCGCCCTGCGTTAAGCGAGAGAGAGTGTCTTACTGAGTAAGAACCATCCTGTTCTTAGTATTATCTTTTCTCTTTAATAGGAAAAATATGCTTGGTTTTAAAATAGACGTCATGACTTTAAGTTCTACACTAATACCAACTAGGAAAACAACCCGTAATACTGTTGATACCAATACGGCAGTAAAAAGAACAAAATCAATGAATTTCTTACTACAGTGAGAAAGAAAATGTTCCTAGATAATTAACTTCATCTCTCAATTAAACTACGCAATAATTTCACTCATAAAAATTAATTAGAGACAGTTACAGTATTTTTATGAGTGTTCACATAATTATATTTTATTATACATTCAATTATCCAATTAAAAAGTCGGTATCAATTGAACTGTACGTTTTATGATATACTTAATAAGTTATTGAAGATTATAAATAGCTTTTAAAATAAGTGGATGTACGTTAGAATGTAATGGAACTGCTAGAGACTCTGACTGGTAAATAATTAAGAGGACGTGAACTTTCTACAAGTGAATTACAGGTATAATAATACATTATTTACTGACATGGTCAGTTTAAATATTCTGTATATTCAGATTGGCTATTAGTGGGTATTTCTTTGGATGGACAGGATAAGACATAACTTTTTTGTTATATTCGGTAATATTAAATGAACGTTTTTATGAAAATAAAACACTGCGTTTAAAAAACCGACTTCGAAAAACCAAAAACTAATAACAAATAAAAAGTAAAAAGCAAAAAATAACTATTATTTTTTGCTATTAGTACTGATAGGTTACCTACCTAATGATAGGTTAGAAGTTAATAAAAAAATTAACGAAAAGTGAGAAAAGAGTACTCACTGACAAATCCAGTATAAATAAAATAAATACCACTGCATTAGGCATAAGTAGGAACTTACTAAATTCATACTAAACCATGACCTTCACTACGTTAAATTGCAAATGTAACCACTATACTACGATTTGTAAACCAAAAGCGAGTAGGCCCATTGTAAAATTTGATATTACTAAACAAAATTTCGTGACAGAATCGTATTTTTTGCTTACGTTTAACCACTCTTATTACTAAAGCAAGTAGAGTGTAAACATTCCTAACATTTCCTCAGCATATTGTTACAAAGGCGACCATAATTGTGAAGTAAGCTTGTCCGATATCGCCCAAAATATGTGGATCGGCAATCATGTATGCATGTGTAAACGGTGTTTTATTAGCTCGTTGCAACATTCGATTGAGAGGTTTATTACTTGTGTGAGAGAATTAGAGAATTATGTTATTAAACGAGGGTTTAGTGGTCAGTTAGGGAATCGATATTGATAATTTCAATTAAAGAGCAGGGTGAATGAGTTGGGTTCACTTAAACGTTTTTTTGGGAAATCAGTTTCAATGAATGAGTCTTTCAATATTAAATAGGATAGTTTCCTAAATTTGATTTTGATGTCTGTTTGTTAGGTTATTTTAAAATATTTGCACGTGTTTTTCTTTTTTCACAAAATTAATTCCTTTCGACGATATATTAATTTGAAACATCGTGGAACGTAACGACCTTCCACTCCTAAACTTAACGCCGTTTTATCTAAGTATTTTAACTTTATACTAAAATTATGTAATTAAATATTTTTTTTTATTATCTAACTAATGGATTAATTAGGTTTTTAATTTTTATATCCTGACAACTACTCTATTGTTATTGTGGGATTGTTAGTAAGAAAGTCCTAATCATCTTTACCAGAAGAAGAGCTTCCAAGATTTTCCACCAAAACTTAATCTTGTGTGATTTGTTTTGATGATAGGTGACAAATAAATACGAAGTGGTTATAATGATATCTACGAAGTAGAAGAAAATCCTTTAGTACATCTGTGTACTATCTAATTAATTAAATATTATGTATGTAAGCGACCCACGATTGATAGCAGGTACTGGAACTATAAACTGCCTACGTATAACGTGTACACTATCTATCACATATTAGGTAATTGAATTTTCTAATTTATACAAAGCACCATTTCTCTCAGTTTCTACGCACAGACGAGAATGTAAGACACGTGCAGAGGGAATATTAAAAAGATTTCTATTATTTGAACATTTTCAACGCAATTTAAGATTCTTATTAAATACGCTTGCGGTTAATACTTGGGAAAGTGAAAGTCAAAATAATTGCAGTCTTTAAATAAGAGGTAAAATTATTTATTTTAAAGGGTAATTTATTATCTTATGAGAGGCCTATTCATATTCATATTCAAGTGTGGGACAGCCAAGCACGGCACGAATAGGACGGCTCGACCGGAGTGATACCACGGCCTCAGAATAAACCGACTTGAAACAACGCTTGCGTTTTGTTTCTTCGTGTGAGTGAGGTTACCGGAGTCCCAATTACCAACCCCCGAGTTTAACCGATTATTTTATTTCTTGGCAGATTCAAACTCATACATTTGCAAGTACCAGAATTCAAAACTGCAACTTGCGTAAACCATAAGATAGAACCATAGCGTGAACATAACCATTCCGTTAACTAGAACTATATATTTAGTTTAACTACATTAACAGAATTGTACTGGTAGTGAAATCGAAATTTTATATGTACATACATAATTAGGTACGTATGTTCTAAATGTTTTGAAATATAAATTAATCTATATGTAGATACAAACTAAATTATAAATAACCAGGGCTAATAATTATAAATAACTAAAGTATCAATACATAGTATAAAACAAAGTCGCTTTCGCTGTATGTCCGTATGTATGCTTAGAACTTTAAAACTACGCAATGGATTTTGATGCGGTTTTTTTTAATAGATAGAGTGATTCTTAAGGAAGGTTTGTATGTATAATACATGCATATTGCACCCGTGCGAAGCCGGGGCGGGTCGCTAGTTTACAAATAAAATGAACATAAAAAATATAGAAAAATAGGATGGAAAAAAAGAGAACAGTTAGTTTAATTTTTTGTTTTTTTCCTGCATTGAAATATTGAACTGTGGCCTTTGATCGACTGATCAAGTGTCTACTGAGAAAAGGGTCTCGAGTGCAAATCATAGGTCATATCAACTTTCATCATTTAGTTAGTAAGTTTTTTGGCCACACGTGAAGTGAGATGTAAAAGACATGATGAATTCATTATGTATTTTGAAATCTAATAGTATAATGTAAGCTTGCATTTCCGTCTATGAGAGTATGTAAGTGAGTGGAGATTTGCGGTTTTGCAATGGCCACTTGTGCCCATATTGTCCATAATGAATTTCATATTGGCCATGTCAGTAATGTCTGGGCTTATTAATTGATTTACGTTAAACACAAATCTATACAAATTGTGAAAGTTCGAATGAATGTAAGTTTCTCAATCATGTCAGAACGGCTGGACGGACCTGGATAAAAATTGATACAGAGATAGGTAGATCTAATAAAATATTTTGTTATGTAAAAATAACATTTCGAATTAATCGATTCCGAAAGTAAGATCTGACAAATTATTAACGTATATTATTTTATCATATACAGGTGTATCAGAAGCTAGACTGTGTCCTGACGGTCTGGTCTTCTCCGATGAGAACCCCAACAAGGAGCGATGTGACATCCCATCCAACGTAGACTGCGGAGACAGGAAAGAGCTGCGTAAGTAATGAACATTATAGACATCTTCGTCATTTAATTCTGGATACATGCTGTCAAGTACTGAAGGGTAACCGCCTTCCTAAGAGTAGATTTGCCATAATTCCTACGCATGGCGAGCTTAGCGCTTGCGAGTTGGCGAGCTGCGAATCTATGAAACTGACTTAGGGTTCATTTGTAGTAGTTTTGTACCTAATCTTTAGTAAAACTTTGCTATAACTGGCTTTTTTTCACAAAATTCAATAAAGTAAAATAATGTAGGTACCTAAATAAAGACTGCTCGGTAAATTTCAAGAAAAAACCGGCATGGCGACCTTTACGTAGGCACTACTTCTTTGTAGCATATAGTTCACACAACAATTGTTACATTTGTTACCTTTTCTACAGAGGAACCAAAACCAACTAAAGGCTGCCCCAGACAGAACGGATATTTCAAACATCCCGACCCTCAGGTGAGTTGTGCAACTAACACTGCAACTAACATTTGTGTACGTAGTAATGTAGGTAATGTTAGGCAAAGGGCAGTGAACGGAAACAGTTTAGAGTTAAACATTATGATATGTAATAAAACTGAAACTATTACTACCATTGGAGTTAAAATGAGATATTTATTATAATTTTATATTTATGATCAGTTTATTCGTGATCATGACGCCACTTAAATTTATGTGTAATTATATCGTTTATGAGAACATCAAATCTTTAATATCCTATACATTGCAAACACAACAAATAAAATCCCAAAGTATTCGATTCGATTATTCAAAGTTTTCGAAGCGCTTCGCTTTTTATCATATGTTCTTCTCTTTTCCAGGCCTGTGACAAGTTCTACTACTGCTCAGACGGTACCCCCAATGAGATGCCCTGCCCTCCCGGTCTCTACTTCGACGAGGAGACCTCCAACTGCGACTGGAAGGATGCTGTCAACAGGCAGTGTGATCACATCACCAAGGGTGAGTTACGAACTTTGTATAGAAATAAATATTAGAATAATAACCTATTTTATTATGTCAGGGGTTAAGGTTAATAAGAAATCGTAATTGACACTCTTATTGAATGCTATAACAATGACAATGTGGCTCTAACTCTTCAGATCTGCTGGATGACGGTTTCTCCTGCCCTGATGGTGAAGTAATGGGCCCCAATGGCCGTGCCCTCCCCCACCCAACCTTCCCCCACCCAGAAGACTGCCAAAAATTCTACATCTGCCGCAATGGAGTCCAGCCCCAGAAGGGACTCTGTCCCCTTGGCAAGGTCTACAATGAGGACACTTTCATGTGTGACGAGCCTGAGAAGGTTCAGGGATGGTAAGGACTAGAAATAAAAGTAAACTTATTATGATTTATGATTTCTGTGCGCCGATGGAAAACGGTCGAAGGAAAATCCTTCGCCTATGCTGGGCCAAGTTGCTCGTGGTCCTATGGCGTTTAACGTTTAACCTTTTGTGTGTCTAAGTTCAATAAGATTAAACATAATTAAAGAGGACGAAGAGGACTGCCTCGTTGGCCGAGTGGTCGCAAGTGCGACTACCGGGCAAGGGGTCTCGGGTTTGATTCCCGGGTCGGGCAAAGTATTACAAGGTTTTTAAAAAAATCTCAGTAGTAGCACGGAGTCTGCAATTGTGCCCGGTATATGGCAATAGGGTCACTCCCTATTATATGAGACTCATAACATAAATAGTGAAAAGTGGGTGTTACATTGTACAGTGGCATTAAGTACCGTATTTTGCACCTCTGACTACCTCTTCGGGGATAAAAGGCGTGATGTTATGTTTATGTTATTATACAGTGACAATAAGTGCCGTAATGTAAGCCTCTGCCTACCCCTTCGGGGATAAAAGGCGTGATGTTAGGTTATGTAAAGAGGACGAAATAAATTTTAGATTATAGATTTTTTTATTAAAATATGAAGTACATTTTTGAGTTGTCTTCGGAACTGTAACCTGACTATGTATTGTACTTGTTTCAGTGAAAACTACTACGAGGGTCAGACTTTTGACAAGAGCAAACCGAAGAAGGCGTAAAGTGTGTCATACTTATTAAGATATTAGTTATGTAATGAATAAATATTAATAAGACATTTTGAGTTTTATTCTGCCCCTTTATAATATTCATAATGGTTGAGGTTAATTGGTTTGTCCAAATATTGATCAGGCCTTCCTAAAGAGAAAGATGATAGTACCTATACTAATTACTTGACTAAAGATTAGAAAATATTTTTAAACACTTATTCAACTATAAACTAATTTAAATTAAGTAATTAATTTCTGGTGTTGCGGGTTTTCATGGGCGGCGCTGATCGCTTACCATCAGGTGATCCGAGGGCTCGTTTGGCTCCTATTCTAAAAAAAAAAATATTTTCGATTTATCCAACTAATGTATAACTTGTAATATTTGACAGTTCTTCCATACTTAAATTCCATATAAAAATTGTCAAATGTCAATTTAATACAACAGTTAAGAAAAACGGATGATTTTAATATCAGCCCTTAGTCAAATTCTGACATCAATCTAACAGCCTACATATTAGAAAAGAATGGGATAATAAATATCTATGTCATTTGTTCTCATCAGAGGTGAAATACCACGTAATTTACTTGGTATACAGTAAAATATTTCTAGTAATAGCAAGGAGCCTGGAATTGTGCACGGTATATGGTATATGGTACTTAGGCTCATAAACATAACTAAAACCACCGAGGTCAGACTTATGCGAGCGCTGATATTTACAATTTTCCTCTACGCGGCAGAGACGTGGACAGTACGTGAATTGGAAAAGGGGAAGATAGATGTTCTAGAGATGTCGTGCTGGTGGAAGATGCTTGGTGTATCATGGACTGAGTTCAGCACCATATATCCATACTCCGAGAACTCGGCATCACAAAGCGTCTATCAACCATAGTACAGACGCACATACTGCAGTAATTTGGCCATATCTTCCGTCGTGATAACAACTCCATAGAGCGGCTGGTCGTTCAGGGGAAAGTAGAGGGAACCAGATCACGAGGCAGATCACCTATGCGCTGGACTGATCAAGACAAATCGGCAACAGGAAGCCTAGTGTCAGACTGCGCCAGACAATCTACAAACAGAGAGATCGTGAGGAAAGCTGTATCGGCCTCTAACACAAATACGGTCGTCTCAACGTGACCATGACCGCTGCGGCTCTGCCAAGAGTGAAACGACACAGAAGAAGATAAATAGTGAAAAGTGGGTGTTACATTGAACAGTAGTATTACGCAATGTGCACCTCTGCCTACCCCTTCATGACGCCTTTTATCCCTAAAAGTTATGTTAATATTAAAATAAAAAATCTTATTTGATCACCATAAATACATGCAAGTTGCTGCATTTGAAAGTCATTGCACCTATGTTTATCAGTGGGCGTAAGATTGTGACTGGTGTGATGATGATGAAAAATAAATAAAATTATTATTAGTTCCCAATTATAATTAAGGTACCTAACTCGATGCCAACTTTTATTTTTAAATATGTAGGAAGCGTTCATTAGACGGAAAGCTTAATCTTGGGTTCATCGCAACTATTAAATTAAAATATTACTAATATGAAACTTATTACCTAATAACTTAACTAAAATTCCATTATTTAATACACGGATTTAATTTCGTTGCAAACTAATTGACTGTCGACTACGATTGATTCCTATAAAAAAATAATTATAGAGAGCGCCATCTATTTACAAAACATGGAACTAGTAAGAAGACTACGCTGTGCACGAGATGAGAAGATCACATTGAGATAAATATTAGCAAGCCTGTTTTGAACAAGTTCTTATAATTTTCTAAGCGTATTTTGCGGAATGTTAATCATGAATGTAATAAAATAGTTATTCTCATTCAGAAGTTATCACTTTATCATGCCTTCTACATGAAATTAAAGATACCATAGGTTCCATAGGTAATGCACTTTTTACTTTACTGTGTATTTTAAAGCTTTATTGGATTTAATGAATTGAATATCTTTTTTCTAGTAGTTAATACCTAATAACTAATTTTCTTTGAACAAGTCTAGTTTTAGGTTCACTAAAAGTGGTTGCAGGCGATTGCAACCAATTACAGATAATAATTGAACTTTTGCGCAAGCGCAGTTACAGTCACTTGCACTTGAAACAAGGATGTAAGAAAGATAAAATTTAATATTAATTTGGATATGATAACTACTATTGAAGAGTAGGAGATGGAATTGGCTGATGATTGATGTGAGAAAAAATGTAAAATAAATCTAAACTATTTTAGTAAAATAATATATTTTTATCCCCTAATCAGAATACAAATACAAACCATGTAAATATGTAAAAGTGAATGTCTAATACACTACTTGCCGTCGCCAGCGCAGTGGCAAATAAGCGTGGTTCGTAAGATTTTGGTATCTTTTATCGAGGATAGATGGCACTACTAAAAGTGTTCTTAAGATCCACATGTTTTTATTTAGCATTCATGAATTCATTTCAAACTGAATAGAAGTAAACTTTGAGATGAATTCAAATCTTTATTTACAAATAATATAAACTTAAGATACAAAAAGATAAAAATTAAATAAAATAAAACTAAAAATAACTATTTAAATAAAATTATCCTATTGCGTAATATGCGAAATTTAAATCAATATTTGTATTTAATAGTAGCTCTTAATATACAAGTAACATTTCGAAACTCGATTTGTCAAAATTAACTTATACGTACAGTTGCAGTTATTATGTTATAATTACAATTTTGTTTTATAAGAGCCTCAGGATATGACTTTATGTATGTAACATTTAATTGTATGTACTTTTCAGTATAGTAATTGCTTTTAACCATTAAATTGATAGATATACTAGTAATACTACTTTCATTTGATGTTAATATAGGTAGTACAAGATGAAGAGACAATATTTTATTGATATTATTAATACATAAAATAAAGATCCTTTACTGAATGGAATCGATAATTAAAAAAATTATAAAGAAAACAGTGAAATTATTTGCCAGTGTCTCTGTATCCAGAAGGGTATATAGAACCTGAGTATATTTAAGTCCCTAGTAAATAGGTTGCTTAAGGGCAGACGTGTTCCATTCCTGGCCGTATCATTGCTTATCACCATGCGAGATAGTCGTAGGCTGTCTGCAACGATGTGACATCGAACTTATTCCTCGCACTCTGGGCGCGCTCAATGGTATCTTGGATTCCAATCCAACTAGGGAATTGTTTGCGGACGCATGGAAGGAGATTTTATCGGAACACCTTAAGTTCTGCAAGTGGAACTTATGAATGCTACCTGATTCAAATAACGTTTTTTACTTTTCTTTATCGTTGTGTGTAATGTGTATATTTTGCTTTAGTCTTAGTATTCGCTTATAATTTTGCAAGTGTGTCTAGTTGGTTCTTTAACCGTTGTAAGTGTAAATTTAAATAAATAAGTCAGTCGAGATACTAACTAAACGCTAGACCTACTAACAATGAAAAATGAAAATGCTCATTATCTACTATACACACATTATTTAATTTGTATTTAAAAAATAACTAACATGCTCTTATCTGAATCGTGATAAATGTCTTGTTAACAGACAGGCGGAGCACGACTTGCGATTTTTTACCGTCTATACAAACATTATATAAGTTTGTTCTTTATATTTTGCGAATAATGCCTTTGTGGAGAAAGTCGTGGTAAGAGAAACATGGTGTACATAGACTATTGGATACACCTTTTATATGCTAAATGTGGTCTAAAATCTTTGGCCAACGTGGTCAACATTTGGTCGACAACGTGGTTTTAAGTGTGGATGAGCCATGCTTCGGCACGAATAGGCCTGATCGACCGGAGTGATACCACTGCCTCACAGAAAATCGACGTGAAACAACGCTTGCGTTGTGTTGCGTCGCCCCGTTAACCGCCCTCCCCAGTCTCCCCAATCCCCGAAACCACCACAATCCTCAATTTCCCAATACCCAAAACACCGGTAACGCACTCGTCTACGGGCGGCGCCGATTGCTTACCATCAGGTAATACGTCTGCTCGTTTACTGGCTTATCCTACAAAAAACACACTACATAAAAGAATTATATAATTTTTAGTCAGGCAAAGCGTAGCCGATACGTGGTCACTGCGTAGTAACTACGTAGTCAATTAGTAGCAAGTACGTAGTCAATGCGTAGCAAGTACATAGTCAATGCGTAGCAAGTAAGTAGTCAATGCGTAGCAAGTAAGTAGTCAATGCGTAGCAAGTAAGTAGTCAATGCGTAGCAAGAACGTAGTCAATGCGTAGCAAGAACGTAGTCAATGCGTAGCAAGAACGTAGTCAATGCGTAGCAAGAACGTAGTCAATGCGTAGCAAGAACGTAGTCAATGCGTAGCAAGAACGTAGTCAATGCGTAGCAAGTACGTAGTCAATGCGTAGCAAGTAAGTAGTCAATGCGTAGCAAGAACGTAGTCAATGCGTAGCAAGAACGTAGTCAATGCGTAGCAAGAACGTAGTCAATGCGTAGCAAGAACGTAGTCAATGCGTAGCAAGTAAGTAGTCAATGCGTAGCAAGTAAGTAGTCAATGCGTAGCAAGAACGTAGTCAATGCGTAGCAAGAACGTAGTCAATGCGTAGCAAGATCGTAGTCAATGCGTAGCAAGTACGTAGTCAATGCGTAGCAAGAACGTAGTCAATGCGTAGCAAGAACGTAGTCAATGCGTAGCAAGTACGTAGTCAATGCGTAGCAAGAACGTAGTCAATGCGTAGCAAGTACGTAGTCAATGCGTAGCAAGTTCGTAGTTAAAGCGTGGCCACTAAGTAGTATATTCGTGGGTTTTCGTAACTCCCCGCACAAAACCTCCGTAACCGCTACAAAGACAAATACTAGTGATATCACAGAGTGACTTTCCTTATTTACTTATCTGACAAAATAATATACGTATTTATATTTTAAATTAGATATCGAAAATATTTTAATTGCATATGACTGACGACTGCACTATAACTTATATTTGAAAAAGAAACCCCACCATTACGCGATAATCGAACCTTCCTTCAGTCGAACGGTCCTTCCTCGACACTTGCAATTTTTTTTATGTTATTGTCGGTAAACGAGCAGACGGATCACCTGATGGTAAGCAATCGGCGTCGCCCATGGACATTTGGAACACCAGAGGCGTTACAAGTGTGTTACCGGCCTTTTGGGGATGAGGAGTTTGAAGATGGTTGGGGATTCAGGAATTGGGGAGATTGGGGAAGGGAGGGTGATTGGACCTCCGGTAACCTCAATCATGCAACGAAACACAACGCAAGCGTTGCTTCACGTCGGTTTTGTGTGAGGCCGTGGTATCACTCCGGTCGAGCCGGCCCATTCATGCCGAAGCATGGCTTCCCACACTTATTACGATAAATTGACTAATGAAGCAAAATGTTTTAAATTACCTTCTCCATTCATTTCCTAACTCGTAGCCACAAGTTACAACATAACTAGTGGAGCGGCTGATAATAGATAACGTCAAGTTTTTATTTGGGGGACTAGGATCGTGACCAATTTGTGCGCATACGCAACTAACTAACAATACGCGATCGATTAATTGATCTTGTTTTTTGCATGTATAGTTATAGTTGTTCTGTTCATGATAGGCTTTTTTTTTTTTTAAGGGGGGAAAATCATCGAATGACTGCTCCCGCCTGGGTGAGGCGGAAGGGAGTGTCAGACTCTTACTGACTAAAAACCACCCCGTTCCTTCTCCTGCACGTCGAGCCGGAGCCCCGGTTACCCGTTAGGTTCTCCGCGACTACGTATCGGCATCAGTTCTATTGGGCCCCATCTGTGGTGGTCTAATGGCTCTTTGAGTGCGCGGAACGCGACGCTACGCATTTAGTCAGTAGGAGGCTGACACTCCCTCCCGCCTTACCTGGGCGGGTCTTTACCCCTTAAAAAAAACCCACACTCGGCAGTCGCATTCAGTTCGACAAATGAAGCTAGCTAGGCTATGTATTTAGGAAACACTGTTTAACTTGTCAAAGTTTTTGATCCTGTCTCTTAAACCTAACCAGTTAGCTTTACCTGCCTGTATTCCGAAACAGTGAACGTATAAATTTAGAAGTTTTCGAAACGAGAGCAGTACTGTATAAATTGTGTGTATTGCCAATTTTAGTTCCGGCATTCTGTTAGGCCTAGTAAATAAATGGGTGTCGTAATATGGCTTTATTGCACAAATCTATAGTTCTCTATGTAGTATTGCAGGTAGGGAAATATATAGGTACCTTTTTACTTATTTAAGACTGTCTTACTTAGTTTAGTTGTCGAATCGTTGTTAAGCGAGAAATTACCAATACAACTTCTGGGTTTGACGTATAAGTATAATCAATAACTAGAGAAATGTTTAATATCAATCATGTAGATAAATAAAATAAATCCACAAAAAAAAATATTTCTATACCATACTTAAAGGTCCTTCTGTTCATTTCTAAACAAAGTTGAACATAAAAAAATGAAATACAAATAGATCGTGATCGTAAAATTAGCATAAAGAAAAGTGATTTCGAAACTAAACAGCTCGCAGCGTTCCGACTTGCAAAACGTTCCTATGTCCACCAAACACGTTCAACTGCGAATAGCTAATAAGAGCAGAGGCGTATTGTTGTGCTACATTAATTTAGAACTAGAATATTTCAATACCAAAATGAACCAAATCTGTTTAGCCTTTCTCGACTTTTAGCGAGACGGCACTTCATTTTTATTTACATAGATTATCCACTTGTTGTATCCACTATGGAACAGTGGAATAGAAACAGACAGGCAAATGCCAATAAAAGAAAAAATAGCAAATACTCTATTTACGGTCTAAATTATTAACTCATCTCAATCCAAAATTTTTGGTTTCAGATAGCTAATGTCGATAATTGATCTTAATAAAAAAATCATGGTGATCAATTAATAAATGATAGTCTGGTGAAGTAATCTATTGTTTTGAAGCTGGGTCATTTCTCGGGGGCATGTCACAGAAGTCATAAAGGTTCGATGTAAGAGAAAATTTCGGGCCAATAGTAAAAAATACGGCTATAATAAATAAAATGTTTATTTGGTAGCCAGATTACAAAATAAATCTTAATATCTAAACAAAGTCTAAAAATATGTGAAACCTGAACTAGGTCCAAGCCTGTGTTTCAGGTTAAAAATTAAAAATCAAAATCATTTAAGTTCGACAGTATTTCAGAATATACGACAGCAATGTTTCTTATTGGAGTTTTATTGAATTAGGAATAATATCAATTACAAGACGGCGGCGTGTACTTCGCACTTACGGACTTCCGTAATTTCAGAAAAATGAAAAATATTTACCTAAAATTTTTTTATTGATTCGTACTCAGAATCGATAGCCGTATTACCTCCTAGAAAATGACGCGGCTCTAAAAGAACACCTTGTATATTGTTAATAATCATTGGTTCTATTTAGAACCTTATGTTTATTACTACATAATAACATCACGCCTTTTGTCCCTGAAGGGTTAGGCACATTACGGCACTTAATGCCACTGTACAATGTAACACCCACTTTTTGCTATTCATGTTATGAGTCCTATGTAATAGGGGGTAAGCCTATTGCCATACACCGGGCAGAATTCCAGACTCCGTGCAGCTACTGAGAATTCTTAAGAATCCAGTATATTTATTTTTTCATTCAGAAACAAATACTTTCGACGATAAATTGATTTCAAATATCGCGTGACGTCACTTTTGTTTTGTGTCGTTTTCTACCTCAAAATGACGTCCCTCTCATAAACTTTGATTCTAACTTTGACCCCTAAACTTTTTAAATTACATACCCTGTCACCATCCCTGTTTTTGTATCAAATAAAAAAAGTTAGTGTAACTACATTCCAAACAAGACTAGCTCATTTTAAATCTTATTGAACTATAAATCATTCTATTAAATTAAAGGTCACGTCTATTTGTAGTTGAATAGAGTATCATTAAAAGAGGCTTAGCATTTGGCGATACGTTGGCTAGTGATATGTTTTAAATACGACCTTGAACAGATGGTCAAGATTATAGTTGCACTTTAAGGCAGTAAAAATAAACTTTTGTGTGAATAAAACATGTGCATACAGTTCATACAGAAATATGTTCGTAGCTTTTAAGCGAGTTTACCCTTGTTGATATAAGTATTTAGTAATTTAGCTAGTCTAAATTAGACTAGCAGTAAATAAATTATGTCACTAATAATCTAACAGTTAATATAGAATATTGTTTAACTTATTATACACCAGCGACCCGCCCCGGCTTCGCATGGCTGCAATATGCATGTATGATACATATAAACGTTCCTTAAGAATTACTCTATCTATTACAAAAACCGCATCAAAATTCGTGGCGTAGTTTTAAAGATCTAAGCATACATAGGGACAGACAGATGGTGGATTGCGACTTAGTTTTATATGTAGTAATATTGACGATATTAAGTTGCATGCGGAATGGGCACTGGTTTATTTTCAATATGTTTTAAATGAAAAAAATAAACGCTAAATGATAAAATGATACAACTACAAGTGAGAGAGAAGCGTCGGGTTGGATCATCAGAAATGTAAGTAGACATCTACATATTTTAAAGAATAAACACTACTATACAATACCATTAAACGGTACACAATTAATCTCATCATTACCAGATGGTAATGATGAGATTAATTGTGTTATTAAGATTAAGATTAATGATTTGAATTGTGTTATTAAGATTAATGAAAATGTACATTATAATAATATGCTAGATATTCTTGTCACAGCCAGCCAGTGAGTTTCTCTCACGACTTTGCGTAACAGATTAAAGTTTAATTTTCGATTAATTGCTATCACATCCAGTGGTGTGGTGTCCGTATATTGTCACTCAAAGCACGCCGCGTGAGGTATATGGCCGTTTTCGTAAGAGGTGACTTGAGACCGATAGTGACAGGTGCTGTATTTATAGTCTTGGAAATGGAAGTATCTAAGAAAATATATTAAAGAAACTTTGTTGTATTTTTTATTGATGCTAAACATACTGTTCACTGTACCTGGAAAATTATTCTTAGGTATAAAATTATACTAATAACTTATAGATACTGAATAACGTTATACTAATTATATTTTTTGTTGAGGGAGGAAAACCATCCAATAACTTTTCCCGCCTTGGGTTAGGCGAGAGGGAGTGTCAGACTCTTACTGACTAAAAATCACCCCGGTCTTTCTCCTCTTAAAATTGAAAGGAATAAGCCTTTACTATTATAGAACATTTCAAATCTAGAGCTACCTACGTATCATTTGTAAATTTTTTATTGGAATGTACTTTGGAGAACTTATTGAGTCCGAATAGGAGAGTAGCTACGTAAATAGCAATTACTGTGCATAGTTATAGAAAAATAAAATCGAAAATAAAAAATATATGTCACTATTCTGATACCTTCAAAATGTCTTCGCAACTCAAATGTCTTCATAAAGAAAATTATGACCACACTATAGATACCGCCACCAACCCGAGTTTGGCGAGCGATTGGCCGTCTGCGCGCGCGTCGCCAGTGCTACCGGGCCGAGTACGACGCGCACACGTCGTGACACACACACAAGCAAACATGAGGAGTAGTGCACAGTTCGCGGTTTTATTCGCCTGCGTGGCTTACGGTAAGTTTTTTTGATAAATAATTACATGATATAAATCCCAAAAATTAACATGCGACTTGTAGTCTTTCAGGTTCCAACCCTTGACAATAATTAGATGTTTCTTAATTTTAGTCGTTGCGAAAATTCTTATGAAAGGTTAAGTAAAACTAAATATAAAGTTCGTATTTCACTTGAACAACTTTAAGTACCTATGATTGTTCAATCTCATAATAAGCGTTCTTAAGGTCACAAAAGCAACTTGTCAGTCATTCTATTATAAACTAGCAAGAGCAGGTTCAGTATCATTGATAAACATAATTCTAGACAACAAATTAATATACCAACTTAATTTTTTTTTTTTTTTTTTTTTTTTTTTTTTTTTTTTTACTTTTAAAACGTCAATGAATTTAAAATAAATAACAGTTTATGAAATCAAAAAAAAAAAAAAAACCAACTTAATTACTTAAACATGAAGACACACACTCGTGTACAAAAATCATTCATCTCTCACAGACGACTTATAGAAATAAACTTAAAGAAATATTTTAATAAAAGTAAGCGACGATTGTAAAACAGATTTCTCGAAATCGTCACTTCACTTCACACTATGAATAACATAAAAATTTAATGTTCCTAGATCCAAACCAAATAATCAATTGTATTTAAACAAAACGTAACAAAACGCTTATTTACTAAACCCGTCTACATAGAATATATTATTAGCTACAAATGATTAACTTTTCACGTATGCACAGTCTCATTTCACCGAACTAGACGAACTTGTTTGACTTCGTAACAAATGTTCTATTCACACATTTGTAACAAACTAGACAAACTAGCCAGGTGTTACAACTTAAATGTTAATAAGATTCCATGTTTGATTTTGTAAAAATATTGACGAAAACAGAAATATAATATTTTCTTTATAAATTGGTGTCGTGATGAAATTTTGGTTTGACAAATTAAATTATGTAAGTTTTATTTGTTTAAGAGACATCGTATTAAGTAATAACATCATATATTCTTTGAATATAATTAAAACGAATCTTAAAGCTATATAAAAATGTAGAGATCGTTCATTCAATTTAGAGGTATACAAATTCATCAATGAAGATTTTTTAAAGATAAGATGATTTGAACAGACAAACACCTATGTATTAATTTATTACTGGGACGACTACTACTATTTCCATGTTATTGAAAGCTCATTAAGCCTTATTTTTTATTTTTACTTACAACCTCAAAGGTAAATACAACTTCGATCTTTTGAAACTAAAGACTGCGTGAGCTACAGGTGTATCATGAATGAATCGATAAATAAAAACAATAGTAGGCAACAAATTATGCTGTCGCAAAATCACTTGTATCTCAATAATATAAGACGTCTTTTTAAATGACGACACTTCTCAATACCATCTTTACCTAACATTTGAATTGTTATGTAAGTTACTATGACAAGTTATGTTAACATTCTTTAGTTTTTTGTCCAAATTCTTGACACGAATAGCAGTTATATCTGACTGCACGCACGATACATTAACCCGAATTTTAATTACATAAATATCAAGTTTATGTTTACTATCGTTGTGTGGAATATACTACATATAGTAATATTTTCTATGACATTTCTTTATAGGGGATCATAATTTAGAAAGGGGTAATTTTAAATTGGACAACCTAAACTGTTCGGTCTGGCTTAAGAGCTTCAAAAAGTGAGTTCATTTCACTTTAAGAATTTTAACATAGGGCAACATCTTATCTATAAGTTTTTGACAGTAAATAACAAAGTTGCAATACATATATACCCTTATATAACCAATCATTTATAATTGCTAATGCACGGAGTGCTACTAACTGTAAAATGTAAAAAAAAATACTTTAGCTCCATTTCCTAGTAAAACAACATGATACAATATTCCACTAAAGCAAACAATTTCAATTAACAGTAGGCATATGAAATATTAATTAAATACACGGTTGGAACATAATTGTATAAAATAGTGCTGTTTCCTGCAGCCAATTACCCAACCGATTGGAAAGGGAGCCGGAATTGAGAGCGTTTGTACGAAACTCAAGGCCCACCTGCTGAACGACATTTAAAAAATATATAATGAATTTGGGCCGGCTTGGTGATTTATGTAGTTATGCAATGTTAATGGGGATTGTGATTAATAAGGCTTAAGGTGATTATGTCTTTGGAGACTGAAGTTTGATTTCAAGGTCATTTGAAGTGTTTTTTGTTCGATTTGATCATGTGTGCAGCATTTTGTCTTTTTTAGAAGTGCTAGAGGTAGAACTGTCATATCAAATGTAGATAAAAATATGATTAAAGTTTTGAGTGATGCTTAAAACTTTAATCTCATAAAATAATTTGAGATGAATATAAATAATATGGACCTTTAATTTGTGAATTGATTTCTAACGTTTTTAATATTTTCAATATTCCAAATGTAATTTACGATTGTAAATATATCGTGTATGGGAGCAACACTCCTGGTTGTAGGTATCAGTATTTATAAGTTCCAGTGTAAAATGCCATCGTGCTATGTAAGCCTACTTTACAAAGATATTTCAATTTACACTGGTTTTTGTAGTCTATATCAACAGCTGTGATCGTGTTACCCGACCGACACAAGATTACATTGTTAATCGTGAGATTAAGATTAAGTAATATCATGGTTATAACCCGTAATTGTTCGTTATGAGCGTTGAAATTGTATAACCATTGCTAACTAAAACTGTCCATACAAAAGAGTTCAACGCGCCGCTTGCACAATTGTATATTGTACCTTGATTTTATCTCTCGTAATTCTAGTAAATAAGTGTTTTTGTTCGCTGTTAGTGCTTTAAATTGAACTGTTTTATATTCTTTACAACATATCTAATTGTTTATGTTATTTTGTTTGAATGTGCTTGTTGCCTTGTTTTGGGCTACGGAACCGAAATTCTTCACTCAAAGAACCGTTTTGTACTTTGTCATTACCTCTATGGAACAAAGGAGTAACTTAATGTATTTTGTATAAAATATAATGCACATTTGTTTATCCGGAATTCCACTGTATAAACAGCTTTATTTAGCAGTGAAGGAAGTGACATTTTTAAAATTCAGTGTACGACATTTGGAATGTTTATTTATTTGAAATGTCGATATTAGCGACGAGACTTGAATAATTAACTACAAAGTACTAAAATATTATACACTTATAAACAATGTGTTTGAAAGATTTATGTATTTTTCAAATTTCTTTTTAACTTAAAAAGGGCACTGTAAAATATGGAATGCAAAAGTACAAACAAATCTTTTGTTTTTAGTCAGGTAAAAATCTCACTTTACTCCGACATAAAGCCATTATACAAATATTAAAACCTTATTATTTATGCGTTTAAGTGTATTTGCTCAAAAGCCATCTGAAGTGAGACTTGTGTATTTTTTGTCACAGTTCGAAGAAGTGACCTCCTCGACTATAAGTATACAGCCTCTTAGAGTATGTACTAAGTATGTCATGTGTCAAACTTTAGTACAATCAAGGTCATCGATTGAAATCAATGAAGCGGCAACAACTAGACTCAATTGTAACAATGATGAATGGAATTATCAAATCTTTTTATATACATAATGGCTATTGTCCATATTCTATGAGGATTTTACAGTAGAATTATATTTTTATTTAAGAATATACTACAGTTGTATGATATTTAAATAATTTCCTTTTTTGCCAGACTTATAGATACGTGACGCTCTTTGTAAATAGTTCTTTTAGTTTTCTTTGTTAAGCAGTATTTAAGTTTTATAGTTTTAAGTGTATTTAAAACATAGTAACATTTTAGAGGTAAAATAAAAAATCTGAACTAGACGATGAATTTCATAAATGATTGTTTGACACCTTGGCATGTGTTTAACATGCCTATAATGTGTAGAAAAAAATATGCTGTTGTTTAAGTAAACATAATAAATTATATGCAGGTTAAAAATAAAATGAAATCTGTAACAGCTCCTTGTCACATCTTAAACATTCCAAGTAACAATTCGCAACAAATAATGTACTATTAATGAATTTATGGGACAAACCCGCCACAACCTCCCAAAACCGCTGCAACTCCTGTAAGCCAGGATCTACAATAGATACAACCATGAAAACACCGGAACACTGAAATCCGGCGCGTCCCAGAGACATGAGTAACTGTCTTGGTTCCCGCAACGAAATGAATCAGAAGATAAGAGGAGAAAAAAAAATATAATATTAACTGAACAGTCCTGAAATTAGGACTTATCCATTCCAAATTTCGAAATATATTAATCAATAATGTTTACTTGCCCGACTTGAACCACCCAAATGCGGTTCTTACATAAAAATTCGTGGTCTTAAATAAATATCAAAGTTATTCGGTCTGTATACATTTGTCTGCCATATATGAACACATATACAGGTGACTACTTACTGTTACGAAGGCATAATCTCTTGAGGGGCTATAATACAAGTTATAAGACTTTGAGGGGTGAAAATTAACGATTACTGAAATATCTACGATAGTGGTATCCTGAAAACAAAAATGAAACCCTTAAGATAACTTATGTATTTTTCTTAATTACCTAAAATCTTCTGAATTTTCATAAATATTTATTTTATGAAAATATATGATTTCAGTAGATAAAAATGTGCACATCTAGTGTATTTCTTTTGAGTCACCCTGTACATATATAAATATATAGATATATATATATACATACATATATACACTAATGTGTATGTGTTGCGAATGAGGTTAGCCTTGTGACAGCTAGCCACTGCCTAATTAACAATTACGCGGTCATAGTGCCCGTTTGTTCGTTGCATTATGTTTTTTATATATCTAGTTGTAACGTTTCTTCATAGATACGTATCGGTAGCTTTTGTTTTATATGCCAAGCATAGTAGTTTATCGATGTTGAAGACTATTGTTTTGAAATGGATATAAGTTCATAATTCCAGTAATAATTACTTATATCGTAATTTTGTTGTAATTTACTTTAACTACAGTTAATGGCTGTTTGATTTTTAATATGAATACTATTAGCATTAAGTAGGTAGACATACCTTGTCTTTATGATTGCAAATAATTTGGAGTTAACAGTCTTTAGTCCGCCATATTGGCACAACTAGTAGCCCCCGTTCAATCCGTATGATTATTTTCCCGCATGTAGCAGATGAAAACGCGTTGCGCCTGCGTAGCTTGCAACTTAAGCCTTTGAAAATGTCGCGGAGAACCTAACGGAGAAAGAACGGTGTGGTTTTTAGTCAGTAAGAGTCTGACAATCCCTCCCGCCTCACCCAGGCGGGAGCAGTCATTCGATGATTTTCCCCCTTTAAAAAAAGCATTTGAAAATCATTCATTAGTGTCATTCTACCAGACGGTTCTCAGTTTGCACTTTGATTTGATCTTCATAAAATGTAGCACAAAACAAAATAATCCGCAAAGAATAAAATACGGTACATTATTTCTAATCGACAAATAAACTCAATTACATTTAACCTTGAAACAAAATTCACAATGCAATTAAAACCAAGTACTTTGAATAGCACGATTGAATAACAAACATGATTAATGATGTAATTAGACACCACATCACGAACATAGTATTGAACATATTTGGCTGAACATATGTTCCTTATTACTAGCACTCCTTATGTGTGTCAACTTCTTTTAGGCAAAGGTGTTTACTGATATATATTGCCTTGAATTGTGAAGTGGACTACTTTTTGAATGTCCATCGACTTACCAGACTAATCAAAGATAGTGGACTTGATTTTACTGTTTTTTTGTGGAATAGAACCTTTATGATGGCGATTGTATATGAATTTAAAATATTTGGATTGAAAATGTAGGCCTAAGTAGGTAGCACATTTTTATTTGAAAAATTGAATAAAAGTGTCAAAATACTTTTCACCATCTAACTGACAGAGGCCTTAGTACGAGTAAACTAATCGTAACGAGTACGCGTTCGGCGCTGTGATTGGTTGGTTTATTGGCTCCGGCCAATCAGAGTGCCGGACGCGTACTCGTTTCGAATGCTTTAAACGTAAATCAAACTCGTACCTCAGAATTGTTTAGATGGACATAGATTTTCGAGATTCTGTCAAATTTCGATATCAATTTTGGATGAAATTCCATTATTAACTCGTTGAGTACCGTCATTATAGACACAATTAAAGAACAATAAGTTGCGGTCACCGGTGTCCTCGCGGTGTTTGACAGTTTAATTTCTACCGAAAATCAACTATGAAATAGATTTTCATATCACATCTACAACCCTATTACTGATTTATATCACTTAGCTACGACTACTTGCATTATATCATGTTGTAATCCATAAAGGTCGTAAAAGCAATGTTTACGACCGCAAAACCACTGGAATGTATAAAAAAATATTACCGTACTATCTGTGTCGAATGCGTTTTGCAACGAAAAAACAAATGTTTAGTATGACCACGAAACTTAAGAATTTTATGACCATATTGATTGATTGAGAGGTGACCATAGAGTGATTGAGTCATTATTAGCTTTTTTAAGGATGATACGAGCAGATAGGTCACCTAATAGTAAGCAATCAGCGCTGCCCATAGACACCAGAAACACCAGAGGTGTTATAAGTGCCTTTTGAGTTTGAGGATTGTCGGGAATTCAGGGATTGGGGTCGGGGGTAATTCACTCCGGGGCCTCTGTTAACCTAACTCACACGACGAAACATAACCCAAGTTATTTCATGTTGGTTTCTTGTGAGGCCGTGGTATCACTACGGGCGAGCCGGACCGGACCATTCATGCCGAAGCATGGCTTTCCTACACTTAAATAGCTTTTGTAATGTAAGAGGAAAATTACGTGGAGAAATTAAAAAAAAGGATTGGACATGTTTATCTTTTCGTGGATCAAAAGGCGTGGCGTTATGTATCATTACTTGTGGCTATATACTGTAATCGATAGTTTCTTAGAGATTTTTTATATTCGGTGTACCCTTGTTCCAACAATAGAGGTCAAACTATAAACTGGTTACACAAGAGTCTGGCTGAATAAAGCATATTTAAAAATATATAGATAATATACATCTTTTAGTGTTTATTTTAATTTATTATATTTTTATATAATACAATAATTTAATAAAAAACATTTTCTATGGTACCTACCGTACAAAAATATGCATTAACTGTAAGGAAATTTATAAAATTTAGGCTTCCGCCATTTTAAGGCACAACAGAATTAAAAAAGAAAATACTTTATCACATTTACACTTTACTAATATTATTACAAATTAGTGTCTGTAACATATTAATCATCATAAAAATCATCATTATGTCTAACCACAAAGCAATAACACGCTTATAACAAATACAACTAGGATAAAAATTGCGAATCAATAGTTGGCTATACATAGGCGCATCTCTTACGCAACAGTCCACTCATCTTATTGGCTATAAATAATCATCTGTTACGTTATACTGCGCGTACGCACTTTCTTTTATGTCACTCGTCATACAAACCATTCATGTTTGCTGTGTTCTACGCGAATTTGCGCTTGCGCATGACTTTGAGGAAATATTCGCTGCGCATGTGTTTATTTTATGTATAAGCAAAGATAGTGATGTATGTGTTTTGTCGGATTATCAAATTATCATAAAATGCATGTAAAATTTTTTCATCAAACTTCTGCTTCGATTTCTGCGTGTAAAAATCTCAGTAATATATAATTGGTTTCTCCGAAATTAATAGTTCTTTGTTTTCAAAAGATTTTTTTTAAATATTTGTTATCTGATGTATAATTAAGTTAGAAGCTACTGGAAGCTATAGAGGTGTGGCTATTTGAAATCTAATTATAGAAATATTTATTAAGTGTGTGAGTTACCGCAACACTTTTTGAAGCATCATTTAACACTAATGGAATAATCGAGTACCGATACAAATTATAGCAACCTAGAGGTAGATTCTTTGAATGTTTCCTCAATTTTCAATTCTCAACGTTTTTTTAACATTCAATAAATTAAATGTGTCTGTACCTCTATAGTAACTAATTTATAAATCATAGTTATGAATTTCTTTCTTCTTCCATTAAATCTAACATAACATAACATCACGCCTTTTATCCAAAAAGGGGTAGGCAGGGGTGCACATTATCCCACTGTACAATCTAACACCCACTTTTCACTATTTATGTTATGAGTCCCATGTAAAAGGGGTGAGCCTATTGCCATATGCCGGGCACAGTTCCAGACTCCGTGCTACTACTGAGAACCATTTTAAAACTTTGCACGACCCGGGAATCGAACCCGAGACCCCTTGCCCGGCACTTGCGACCACTCGGCCAGACGAGGCAGTCCATACAATCTTAATCATAAATAATGCATTCTCAGCAATTATGCAGATCATAAATGAATCGTTTTAGTTAAATTAAAGGCTAATTTGAGACAAATATCAACAGCTGTCACAGAGTGCACTGTCTACCTGTCATAATTCCGTGTCTGAACTCGTCGTGTACTCTGTCCGTCTAATCTAAATGTAATTTAATAAATGCCAAGTAAAATCAATCCAAATCATGATCATAAATCCACCGAAAAAACTTCATTGATCGTAAGTGGTATCATATAACGTTTTTCATAATCCAAAAATCAGTTACCTACTATAACTTTCTCAATGACACTATAAGTTCAAATATTTCAATTCCAATGACTCTAAATCATGTTTAATGACACTTTAAGTGACATCAGCAATATGCATGCAAGTATCATTGGACAAATGTATCACTATTATCATACGGAATCGCAATGGTTAAGTCATTAGCGTTCTTATGTCACATTGTCTATACATGTACATGTGTGTACTATATGTAGATAGATATATTATGTTATTTGTCTACTGTGACGAGTAAATGCAAGCATGGAACCTTAGAATATTTGTCTCATTTATCATCAGTAGGCACAAGTTACCCACCTCATGATAAGCCGGCTCGAAGCAGAAGTAGAAACAGGGTCAATTGTAGTCCGTAAGAGTCTGTCACAAAAAAGGCGGGAGAAGTCATTGGATGGTTTTCTCTCATCAAAAAAAAATATATAGAGGTATATAAGCGGTTGCCATAGCCTAAGTAGACTTGCAACATCAGAAGTATCATAATTTCAATGTTGTAAAATGTCTTATCAAATAATATATATATTGTCCAACACACTATTTAATGCTTCTATGCTTATATGCTCTTTAATCAGATGCTACATTCATAGGTATTAATTTCCAAAATAGCTCTAAAAGCTACTAGAATATTCGCCAAAACTGGTTTCCAAAACTTGTTCAATTTGCTGTTGAAATGAATGAACTTTTACCAAATGAATGGCCATGAATGACCGGGAAATTTCTTCGTCCGTTGTCATAATTTTGTCCTTTCTCCATTAATACGATATATGCTAGAATATCAAGTTTTATACTGGAAGAGTAATAAAAAAAAATCAATAAATAATAATATAAACTTTCTAAAAATCATAGACACATATTTTACCTCTATAGTCTGGTCTTACCGCTAGAAAAACAAATAAAACCATTCTAAATTCAAATATAAAATCTAGGTTTTATTTTTATTTATGTCAATACGGCATTTCGTGTTTTAGTGGCCAGTATTAATGAGAATGAGCTAGAAAAACTTGAAACGAAAAAAGTATAAATAAAACCAGCGAGATTTATGTATTGAGAACCAACTATTATGAACTATTCTGCTATATTTAAGCTTTTTTTTGTATACAAAAATTAAATCCTGGCTGTCTGACATCTAACTCTTTATTAGTTCTTATTGTTAAGGTAGTTCAAAACATGATATTATATTTTTCTATAATGTTGATATATCATAGTGCCTAACAACATTCCCTTCTTCTTAGTCGTTCTCTTCATTACTGAAGGACGTGTCTTTTTTTTTTTTTTCTTAAGGGGGGAAAATCATCGAATGACTGCTCCCGCCTGGGTGAGGCGGGAGGGAGTGTCAGACTTCTACTGACTAAAAACCACCCCGTTCCTTCTCCTGCACGTCGAGCCGGAGCCCCGGTTACCCGTTAGGTTCTCCGCGACTCCGAATCGGCATCGGCCCTATTGGGCCCCATCTGTGGTGGTCTGATGGCTCTTTGAGGCGCGCGCGGAACGCGACGCGCCGTACGCTCGGGTCTGTTTCTGGTCGGACGGGGAGCCACCCATGCTCGCCGTCCGCAGGCCCGCGCTTACGGTGGCCGGAGATCGTCCCGCGATCCCCGACGCCCGGTGTGTCCTTCGCGATGGCTGGGTTGCGAGGAGGCAGCGCTTCGCTGCCTCACGCGTCCCGCCTCCTCCTTAGCTAGCATGACTGCTTCGCAAAAGGAGGAGACGGCATCCCAGTCCCCCTCGCTCCGCATCATGGCCTGCACTAGGCCCGGACGCGAGAGATCGCCATCGCCGATCACTTCCCTGAGGACACGGCGGTGCTCAGCCCACGCAGGGCATTCCGCGACAGTGTGTTCCACCGTGTCCTCAGGGCGGTCCTCGCAGTGATGACACCCGGACGTATCCTCCCGCCCCATCAGACACAGGTACCTCCCGAAACTCCCATGTCCGGTGAGGACCTGCGTCAGGCGGTAGGTGAGGACGCCGTAGCGTCTCTCAAGCCACTCCTCAAAGAGGGGACTTACCGCTGCGATGGCAGCGAGCCCAACGTGGATGCGTGGACGAGAAGGACGTGTCTAGCCTGGTGCACGCGTCACTTGATGCACAACCCTCCTCCGAATACCCTTGTCCTCTACGGTCTTTATAGCTTGTGGAACGGTGAGACCGGTGAGATTTTTATTGCGATCGAGGTCTTTTACCATTACCCTGACCAACAACCAACTTCTCCGGATTGATGGGGTCTCTATATGAAATTTGGCCGAAATAGTTTAACATTCACTGCAGGCATATGATAGACAGCCCCGTGGTGATTCCGATCTCCTTCAGAATGGAGATGCGGTCCAAGGAAAACGTAGCAAACGTCTCCAGCATCACATTTCAAAACAACTATACATCTATCCATTTCCCTACTGATAAAGCTGAATAAGTTGCTAATAGTGCAGCCACATGTTGCAGAAATCCTTTTCATTTAGAAATATCTTCAGAAATGATACATATGCATCACCCATTATATTACAGGCCCTTAATTAGCTTATTTGAACATCCTTCAGGAATCCGGAATCGAACATTTCTAGATTTTTCTATGTACCGAATTCAAATCGAATGGTCAGACAGAAAGTCACTTTCTAGATAGACAGTTAATATCAACTTCAACGAAAGAGTTCTAATATCTAAGAGATACGAATCTTATTAATGCGAGAATTTATTAGTGAGAGATTTATGCGTACGTTTTTATTCAATCACGTCAAAACGGCTCAAGAGATCGGGGTGGAATTTGGAACAGTGTTAGATTATATGTAGTCTCAAATTATGGTTTTGGGTTCGATTATCGGGTCGCGCAAAGTATTAATAGGTCTTTAAAAAACTGTCAGTAGAAGCACGGAGTCTGGAATTGTGCCCGGTATATGGCAATAGGCTCACCCCCTATTACATGGGACTCATAACATAAATAGTGAAAAGTGGATGTTACATTGTACAGTGGCATAATGTGCACCTCGGCCTACGCTTTCGGGGATAAAAGGCGTAATGTTATGTTTAATATTGAAATTATGTGCAGACTACTTCTTATCCCAAAGGTGTCGGGATGAAATTTGGATTGGTGGACTATGAGTTGGATAACATAAAGGCTACCTTTTGCACAGTAACACGGGTGAAGCCACAGGCAGAAGCTAGTTTGTTTATACAGAGTGAAGATACAACTAGCTGATAAGATGCTGATTTCCTATTTATTCGATAATAGGATTGCAAAACCGCGGAAGGCTCAAGTGAAACCGGCTTTGAGACATCGCATTGCGTCACCTAAGGAAACGTTTGACATATACTATGTGGTTTGGTTTAAAATGCCTTTTTTTCATTGGAAAGTCTGTTAAGATATGTTGGTTTTCTCTTAAATAGGTTCTGTTTAGTCTTAAATTAGTTACATAATGCAATGTCACTTATTTTGTGATGTATATGTCGTATATTGGAGAACTTAAATGTATAATTATATACACCTAAAATGTATGATAAAACTAGCTTATCATTTAGTTAAAAGTTCTGAAACAAAGAAATAGTAGAAAAGAAATATACACGCTAAAGTTTAGGTAAGTAATAACTAAATTAAATCGTAATAAACAATCAAAAATAGACTAAGATTATAAGAGCATCGATATAAATAATGTATATAGCTGGTTCTCTAATTCATAAGATCCATAAAATAACTCGCATAGGGTATAGGTGTCACATTTAACATCAGGACCTTTGCTTATCTCCTTGGGGAATAAAAGGTGTGATGTGTTATTCTGAGCGACTCGGAAGTTAGAAGAAAAAGCCACGTTTAAAAACGTCGACCCGGTCTAGATCAGGAATTTGGGCTGAAAATCAACAAGTTGGCCTAGACCCGAAGATCACGATTATATCAGCGCCTGAATCTAGACTAAATCTGCACTGAAAATAATGATTATTTATAGCAAATTATTGCTGATGCAGAATTTTGTGATTGTCGTAAATCAATGCAGTACAGGCAATTTAGTAATACGGGAAGAATGCAGGGATTGCAGGTCGTTGATGTAATGCATAATTAATAATGCATTATTATTAGGGTTATAACAGTATGTTGTCTACAATAATCAATTTCTTCATATCTCCTACCAAATCAACAACAGTGATTCAATATATTTTCTATTTCAACAACTAAACTGCATAGTAGAAACCAATTACTAGATCTTGGATTATTTCCTACAGTCCAAGATAGTTAAATATTGCCAACATTTAACTGGATAACAATGAACCATAGTTAACTGTTAGTTAATAACAAATAAGTAGTTCCCACAGCATCGGTTAGCTGTTGTAATCTTTTGGTTAAACGTAATACTTTCGCTAAAATAGGAACTGAGATCTTTCGAGAAATTTGCCAAAGCATTCTTTCTTTTGTTGTTTAATAAGATGATTTTGGCATAAATGCATGCAATTCTACGTGCTTGTTTTTTTTTTTAAATTGCAATGCAGTATTTGTCAAGAAATTTTGTGTCATTATTGTTGAACACCATACAATTACGTTTATCAAAGAGTTGACATATTACATACATTTCTTTACTTCTGAAAAAAGTTATTACTTAAATTTCTTTGAGCTAATGGCCAAAGTGTCAGGTGTCAATATAATAAAAATAGTCAAAGGTGGCAGGGCACACATCTTTCTCCCTAAATAAGATATCGTAAAATACTTTGGTTCCATTAAACTGGCTGCCTCGTTGGCCGAGTAGTCGCAAGCGCGACTGCCGGGGTCGCCATTCCCGAATCGGGCAAAATAATACGAGGTTTTTAAAAATTCTCAGTAGTAGAACGGAGTCTGGAATTGTGCCCGGTATATGGCAATAGGCTCACTTTATTTCATGGGACACATAACATGAATAGTGAAAAGTGGGTGTTACATTGTACAGTGGCATTAAGCGCCGTAATGTGCACCTCTGCCTACCCCTTCGGGGAAGTCGCGGAGAACCTAACGGGTAACCGGGGCTCCGGCTCGACGTGCAGGAGAAGGAACGGGGTGGTTTTTAATCAGTAAGAGTCTGACACTCCCTCCCGCCTCACCCAGGCGGGAGCAGTCACTCGATGATTTTCCCCACTTAAAAAATAACCCCTTCGGGGATAAAAGGCGTGATGTTATGTAAAATTTTATGTAAAAGCGTTTGACGAACATTGAGATGATTAGCAGTTGTATTTGCGATCACTTGAGCAAGGAGGTGTAAGTTATAGAGTAGTCAAAAAAAGATGATAGAACATACTAATTACTTAACTTTGCGAAAGACAAATTTCATTAACCTACCTATTTATAGTTTACATAATAGATTCAGAACTACAACGAATTAAAACTCATAATTTTTGTTTTGTAAAGTACCTACAAGCACCAATTTTACCAATTATGTAAGCAAGGTCAATGATTACGTTCAATTTAACTTCCATTACAGTAACTATTCAACTAATGGTTAGTTCCTAGCATTCTTTTTCAGTTTAAAATTAGATTTCATGCTTCGATGTAAGTCATTAATATTTCAAGAACAATTATTTAAAATAGGAAATTGGTTTTTATTCACAATTTAATAATTTGTGTCTCTTTAGGATTTCCATTCTTAGTAGGAGCAAGTAGCCGACAGCTGTGTAAAACCTCTTTCAGTATGGAATCCCCTAGGGTTTTACTTTTTAATTAAAAAATGTTAAGTTTGGTTATATGGTTCTAGTGTAAAGTATTTGAATGTGTTTGTAAATGCATTCAGTAGAATATTCTAGAATTGTTTCAAATATGTTTTGATGTGCAACAGAATATAATTAATTTATTTAAATGCCGCTAAATCTATTTTGGCCACCCGGTCACATTCCAAAGTATACACATTTGAATTATTTTAATTAAAAACAAATAACTCGGACAGGATTCATACAATGTTATAATGATATGATATTTTAACATAATATTATATAATTAAGTGCAAATATTTTGGAATAAAAACTGTGCAAAAATTTTTAGTTGGAAGATTTGATTAACTTTATACTTAGGCATCGTTGTATCTATTACATACTTAATATTAATACAAATCGTGTTGATGATAATATCAAATACAAAAGTACAAGTAAAACTGAATTTACAGTCTGCCAATTAAGGTTTATATTAACTTAACATAAAATTATTCTTTGATGCATTAATTTATTATGCGGCCACCGTAGTAGTCTAAATGTTTAGGCAAATTCTTGCTAATAAGATGTAAACGATGCAGTACGGTTTCTCTTGTTTTGTGGGTACAGCTATAAACACAATTTTATACACAGATTCAAAATAAGAAGCGGATTACTTTAAAGAATAGACATCCCATTACTCCTATTTTTTTTGAGGGGGAATAATCATTCAATGTCTTCTCCCGCCTTGGGTTAGGCGTGAGGGAATGTCAGACTCTTACTAACTAAAAATCATCCCCTTTCCTACTCCTGCTCTTCGAGCCGGAGCCCCGGTAACCCGCTCTACACAGTTATTCAATAAATTGCACAATAACTCTATAGAATCGGGCTCTTTCAGTTTCGTAACTTCGCAAGTTTGCCTTACTCGCTCTTTTCATAAAAGAACTACAACTGCTGAAATGAAGAAAGTAAGCGAATAAACAAAAAATAAATTACGATTAAAACATCAACCTATAAAGCAGGCGTAAAAATTCTAATTAAAATAATTGCACATACATTATAATTCTTCAAAGTTTAAACTATTGTTGAACACATGAGCCGATCTAATCTGTATCAGTTAGCGTTGTAAACTGCGCATGACCATCAAGGCTAACCACTCACAAGTCACAACTACTTTCGCCTTTTAGCCACGCGGGTGGCTAAAATGTTGCACACACTTCGCGATACAGATTTCTGAAAGGATAATATTAATGTATGACTGGAACAAGTAATGCATTTTAGTTTGAGAATGCTCTTGCAAAATGTATGAAATTGTCGCAATATTTGCAGGCAAAGTACAGGTTTGTGAACTAATTATAAATGTAGTTTATTACTTAAGTACTAGTTCATTTCCAGATTTATATCGGTTCGTAATAGTTTAGGAGTAAACGTTTCCGGCTTACATGTTAATTTGTTTTCTTGTATTAACTAAATGTGTCTATGAAATTACGTAGGAACTTAGCAATACGTTTTAAAGTTAATTAGAACACAAGACAATGAGTTAACTGTCATGTATTTCACGTGGTTTCATAAATGTGTAATTTAAGTGTAAATTATATAATAATTATAGTTCAGTCTGTATGTTAATCAATCATGATATTGTGAATGCAAGAAGCGCGGTGCATTCCTGTCACGACATGTATGACACCGCCTCAGATTACATCGAACTAAAGCATGAATTATTCATATTAATGTAAGTACGAGTCGAGTAAATTAGAATATTGGTGCATATTACTGCAATATCGTTGCATTATTGCATAGATGAGCGGAAAACGAATTTATTTAGCTAGTTATATATAATGCTAATATATGATTATATTTTAGAGTAACGAAAGGAGTCTTGTTCGTTCTTCTCTATTCGAATCTATATTTTGAAACGAGCACCTAGCTTCACTGAGTAGTGAGTTAGTATATTTTGACGTTTCAAAAGTACCAACTTATGGTTCAATTGAAATAAATGCCTTGATTAAGACTTTGACTTTATATTTCTCTTATTAAGTTGAAAACGTACTTATTTAATGTTACAAATTTGGTAGTTAGTCATTTTCTTCAAAAATGCTGAAGGAATCAGGATATATTATGGAAAAGGGATATATAATGTGGTCTGAAATAAAAAAAACACATAGGCTACTTTTATCCCACGAGAACGTGGATGAAGCCATTGGCAAGCCAGTATGTAGTAGACATGAAAACATATTGTTAACGTTGGACTTTGTAAGTATTCTATATACACACAATTTTATAGCTGAGTTGAGCAACCATTAATAATGAGATTATATACTAATAGCCCCATAAACATGAAACGCTTTATCGTTCTATATCTCTCATCATCTCATCATCATCGCTCATCATCTTACGAAGATTTAATAATAAGATTATTTAACACTATTAGTGTAATAATTAATGTCCGTGAGAAAATAATATACTTATTTAATTACTGTGTGAGTGAAAACCGAATCAGATAAGTTAATTGTAGAACTTATCTAATGGAGACATGTTACATCCTGTTAACTCAATTAAATTAGATTTAATCATGATCATTGATAATGGTAGTAAAACTTTGATCTTATAATTATGTAAGTTTTTTGTACCATGAAGATAATGTCTGAGATTTTTAATCTGTATAGGAAAACATGTAAATAAGTATCGAACATAGAGGTAGTAATTACATACACAAAACAAAAAAAAAAAATAAATATGAACAAAACATTTTTGCATTGTTTTTTCTCGATTCAATAATCATGGTACAGCATTTAGAGCAACATTTAACGTTTATTAACATTTCAACAAGCTCTAAAACTCATAACAAGTTTAGCAAAAAAAAAATTGTATTTTCCATTGAAAACAATTTTTTTTCTAGTTTGTACGTAGAAAAAATTTTGTAACATTTTAGAGCCCCAACACATATTATCAGTGTACTACCATTTGCTATGTATTTCAAGGTCACGGAAAGTATAACAGCGGTTAAGTTCTTTTATATAACGCTTTGTATAATTACCTCTATAAGTCTAGGTAACTGGTTGCATATGTTACATGTCATAATTATTATGTTGACGTTACAATGCTAGCGACATTGACTGCTATTGGCATTAGTGTCAGATTTTAATTGAAAGTTTTAAGACCGCTAATTGTTTCAGGAAAAATGTTTTTGTAATAACTATCGTGAGACATACTAAATTAACTAAAAATCTCGATGTCAGTAGGCTGCGCGACATTGCCGTGACGCACGCTGCTCATGAGGAAGAACCCCTCTGTGGTTCGAAACTAGTAGAGCTTTACTCAGTATATTCACTTGAGTAACCCGCGGTTTTTAGTTAATTTAGGAAAAATGTTGTCAAGGCGGAATGCGTAACTTATCCCTTTGTTTATTTGTGATAGTCGATTTCAACTACAAATATTTTGTAGCGCTCGCCCTTAGTAACATAATCAATATTTTCAATGAGCTATCTCCAAGCCAGATAGAACAGAAAGTGAATAGAAGGTTGTATTTAGCAATGGATGTCTTTCGACTGACTGGCTGACTGACTATGATGATAAAAACCTTTAAAAAAGTATACGATACACCTATCGCCATCTATTGAAGAGGTATACAATATACCTCTAACTTACTAAACGAGGCCGATACCAGACTGGGGTTGAGGAGAACTGCAATGGAATCGTGGCTTTAGATAGAAGCACGAGTTAGAACGGAGTGATTTTTAAAAGTCTGAGACTTCCTCTTATCTTACCTCATAGGAAGAGTATTTCGATCATTTTCCCCTTAAAAAAATATTACACAGACATTGTATAGCAATTATTGTACGAAGATGCTCCACTAGTACATTCGTATCGTAAAAGTAAAAGTGCTCGAGGTTGTTGCCTTGCTGGCCGACATCTGCGATGACGTTGCTTCACTCACGAATCTATTAATCTGTTGCGAGCTAAACACGATCTTAAGTACTATTGTTTTGTTCTAGTTTGAATTTGGTTTTTGTGTGAATAAATATATATTTTTTTTATGTTAGGCAGCATTATGGTATTACCTGATGCGAAAATAAGTTCAATCTCTTTTCTTTCTAAAACTTGCTCGAGGTCATAGGATCAAACATTGTTGAATAAGACAGCATGGTAGCTATTAATTTCAGTAAATCTGAGACATAGAACTGATTGACACGAGATAATTTCACGAAAAAAGATAAATTTCAATGGTTTTATTTTTTATTTTAAGTAATACTCTATCATCTAGCTTCAGAACGAGACAGTTGTATCAACTACCTAAATAACGCAATGTCCAAAACACTACTTTTAAAATTAAAATCCAAAAATCCTTCTCCAACCAAGCCATTGCTCAAGTTTTTTCTCAACTTCTTCAGTTTTAACTCGTCGAGTACCGGTTTTGCAGACACAATTATAGAACAATAGGTTGCGGTCACCGGTGACCGCTTGGTATTTGACAGTTTAAAATTACGTATTTCTAAGTCACCGTTCATACACTAATTATCATACAAATCACTATGTATACTATTCATCTGCCAACTTGTATGCAATAGTTGCAATTGTTTCGTCCGTGCACTTCCTCTGTTCTTGTGAAATTACTTCCTTCACTTACGTGATCGGTTAGAGACGTATTGTGTGTGAGTTTCAAATGTGGTATGCTAATGAGTTCGTTTTGTAATGATACTTCGTGCAACGCTTTATTTTCTTAATTGAAAAGCTGAAGGAATTGAAGTTTGGAAATGAACGTCCCAACACTAGGAGTTCCTAAAAAAATTATATTTTAAGTTCGGAGAAAGTAGTATGATAAACTCACTAGAGGTACTAGGTACTGTTATTAGTCTTATTTTAATAAGGAATGTAAACCCCCAATTCAGTCGCGGAGAACCTAACGGGTAACAGGGGTTCCGGCTCGACGACGTGCAGGCGAAGGAACGGGGTGGTTTTTTAGTCATTAAGAGTCTGCCACTCTCTCCCGCCTCACCCAGGCGGAAGAAGCCATTCGATGATTTTTCCCACTTAAAAAAAACACACACACAAATCTGCACTTCTTTTCAGAACATTTTGACATCTGATAATGTATCAATGAGTTTGTGAAAAACATTTGTTTATAAAGAGTTCTTCTCCATTCAAAACTACACTTTGGAACGAGCGCCTGGCTTCACTGACAGACAGACGGACGGGCAATTCAATTTGACGTTTCAAAAGTACCTAATTAAGGATTAATTAAAATAAATGCTTTGACTTTTTTACTGTTTTTACCTCAAACTATAATCTTTTCAATGTCAAGGATGATAATAAAAATGGTACCGATATTACTTGATATAAGTGAGTTCTATTGGTTAGTTAGCCTTAAGGGCTCATAGAAAGTGAGGCAAGCATCGTTAGAAAATTTCGACCTCTCACGCTTAACCGTTGTTGTCGGAAGAGGTAGAAAAGTTACATAAATGATTGTACCTATAGCACTGTAGTAATGTCATTTGTTCTATGTAAGGTACAGTAACCATTTTTGGGTAAATCCGATTTAAAAAACAATTAAGAAGTGACAGAGTGTCACTGGTACATGTGCAAGCGCATTGATGAGAAGAAAAACACAAAAGATACATACATACATACATACATACATCAACAGCCTATAAGTGCCCACTGCTGAACAAAGCCTCTTCTCACACGGAGAAGGTTTGAACATTAACCACAACGCTTGCTCAATGCGGGTTGGGAAAAGATACAATAATGTTTTAAATACTTATTTTTGAATAAAAAAATTTGAAGAAACCATTAATTCATAAAAGATTAGTTTATTGATCAATGGTTTCTTGTCTCGAAGTTTGCATAGACTTAAGTTAAGAAATCTGTTGCAAGCTAAAAAATAATTACTTAGCGAACGATGGATGGATGCATGAATAAGTATTTATTAATTTAACATGGTATTTAGGTAGGTAATTAGAAATTTATTAATTTTGTATTACAAAAGTCTGTATCTAAGAAGCTCATTTACAATAATGCACCATGAATGATAAATGAAATCAAAATAATGTACGCATACACATCGCATCATCTGGTTAGTCATAATATTATAAAAGTTTTTGCGACTTTGGTCCCTATCCAGTTATACTTAGCGTTTGTTTTTAATTTACTAATTTGAAATTGTTCCTTTTCTTTAGTAATTACTTAATGATAATGTTTGCTTAAAACATAAAGTTCAAATTCACTCGACCTGAGTTTATTAACCCAGATTTCATACAAGCAATTAATCATACTGACGGGCTATGAAACAATTAGGCTAAGTACTACAGTGACCTGTCATTGTCAACCTTATTACTTTGATATAAAGTCGAATATTCAACGATTAATTTGAAATTGGAGTACTTCTTAACCGTCGGTGACCTCACTGTACAATAAGGTTGCAACACGTCACGCTTCAACGCACGTAACACACGCATGTTTTTACATCGAAAGTGCAACCTCGAATTACCGCTTGCCAACCCTTGATCGTTGGCTCGAGTTGATTGGCGATTGGTTAATGTAGTGGAAATATTTTGTTGCGACGGTTTTCACATGGTCTGTAATAGTATGAAACAGACATTAATTCCCTATTTTTCGAAAATTCTGTTATTAGAGGAGAAGTAGTGAGCTATAATAAATATTTTTGTAATTGACGAAGTTATCGCGTTGTTTGCGTCCACCCACCAGCTTACATTCATGTTATGGAACACTCTTTTAACACCTTGAACGCCATGGGGGGCAACGTATGGGCCACGCTAGCGGAGGATTTACCTTCAACAGTTTTCTGTCGGCAGTCAAAGCCTTAAAATTTACCGAAAATAAAAAAAAACGATCACCATATAAGTACTATTTAGTACACATCTGTTTCATCTTACCTCTTTGGCCGGGTGGTCGCAAGTGCCATTGCTGGGTAAGGGGTTTCGGGTTCGATTCCCGAGTCGGGCAAAGTACTACTGGGTTTTTCAAAAAATTCTCAGTAGTAATACGGAGTCTGGAATTGTGCCCAGTATATGGCAATAGGCTCACCCCCTATTACATGGGACTCATAACATAAATAGTGAAAAGTGTGTGTTACGTGGCATTAAGTGCCGTAATGTACACCTCTACCTACTCCTTCAGGGATGAAAGGCGTGATGTTATGTTCTGTTTAACCTTTTCACATTTTAAGTGACACATTCATGGCAATCCGAAAATGGATGGATGGAACTGCTGGGTGGACACGAACAGGTGAACTTACTCTACATCCCGCCTTGCAACTACGTAGAAGATTATTCTACAGTTTGTTACCATAATACATAAGTGAATAATTATCCATGTATTTAATTGAAAGGTGTATAGAACTCATACTACCTTCAACCACATAATTGAAGTAACGATAAAGTGTTTAGAAATCTGCTAAAAGGCCTACAGTAATTAAACACTTCGGCCTATCAGTCGTAATCAGCACTAATTAATAGAGGCGGACATTGTCAGTAGATACCTAGTTAGATACAGAGTTATTATAGACCAACTTGATTTGTAGCTGAACAATGTACTTACTAGAAATATTTTTTATATAAACTACGTTTATAACAACCGACTTCATCCCCTCCTTTATTGAAGTCGGTTAATTAAACTGTCAAACACCAAGCGGTCACCGGTGACCGCAACCTATTGTTCTATAATTGTGTCTACAAAACCGGTACTCGACGAGTTAAACTGTCAAACACCAAGCGGTCACCGGTGACCGCAACCTATTGTTCTATAATTGTGTCTACAAAACCGGTACTCGACGAGTTAAACTGTCAAACACCAAGCGGTCACCGGTGACCGCAACCTATTGTTCTATAATTGTGTCTACAAAACCGGTACTCGACGAGTTAATATACTAAAACCTTCATCTAAGTGTAGCAAACACTTTTTGGAAACGGCATCAAAACCAGATCAGCCAATCGCGAGATAATCGCGCACAAACATACATATAGGTCAAACTGAGTATCTCCTTTTTTTTTGAAGTCGGTTAAATAGTGGTCAAAACTGCGAAAAAGTTGCTAAGATTGCTTTGATATAACGTTAAAATATTATTATTCTTACAACATAACATAACATAACATAACATAACATAACATCACGCCTTAAAAGGCGTGATATCGGGATAAATCCCCGAAGGGGTAGGCAGAGGTGCACATTATGCCACTATACAATGTAACACACAATTCCAGACTCCGTGCTACTACTGAGAATTTTTTAAAAACCCAGTAATACTTTGCCCGACCCGGGAATCGAACCCGAGACCCCTTGCCCGGCAGTCGCACTTGCTACCACTCGGCCAACGAGGCAGTCTTACAAATTGTTGTTATTTCTTGTTTCAGCCAGCGCCGGCATCCTGCTAGAGCATGCGCCTGCGTGTCCAGAGCAGTATGGAGTTCAGGTAAATATTTTTTTTATAAACAGTACCTCTAAATTATTTTATTCATAATTGTCTTCGCCAAAGAATTACCCCATATCATCTTATTATGTGCGAATTTTAAAAAGTTCTCAATAATATTCATTTTACGTGAAAGTATATTGTGCAATGTATAGATGTCGTATTTGCATCATCATCATGATATTAGTTACCAGTCTTCTACTGCCAAACACAGGCCACCAATGATAACATGAGTTTCTTGATAACATGAGTTCATATTACCTCTATGTTACAACAACTTTGCTCCAATTTCCAGGCGTACGCCCACCCCGAGCTCTGCGACCAGTTCTTCCTGTGCACCAATGGCTCTCTGACGGTGGAGACCTGTGAGAATGGCCTGCTGTTCGATGGTAAGGGCGCCGTGCACAATCACTGCAACTACCACTGGGCTGTCGACTGTGGCAACAGGAAAGCTGATTGTAAGTACCTCCTCCTTGCTTGAATTTCTAAAATTGTTATTATTATAATTTCAGTAATAATTCATCAAGTATCACCGTAATAGACTTTAGGGCTGTTATCGAGTTCTCCTGGACCAGCCAGGCCAAGAGTTTTAAAGACACTAATGTTCATTTTTAAGTCAAGTCTAAAATCATTTTCTTTCGTACAATTCCAGTAACTCCTCTCTCGACTCCCGGCTGTGAGTACCAGTTTGGCATCTACCCTGACAGCAGCGAGTGCTCCACCAGCTACATCAAGTGCGCCTACGGAATCCCTCAGCAGGAGCCCTGCACCCCTGGTCTGGTCTACGACGAGCGCATCCACGGCTGCAACTGGCCTGATCTCCTCCAGCCTTTCTGCAACCCTGAAGGTATTAAACTTATTTTCAGTACATGTATTTCATTTTTATTTGTTTAGAAGGGATCTCTAACAGAGACCTACCTGTAATAAATCAAAATGATAATGCAAACAGAAGTCTTGTGCTTTTCCAGTTATAGGAGTTATGTATTCATTTTAACCAGTTTTGATGTTATTAGTTCCTTACAACAGAAGCTTGGATATCAATAATTCCTTAGCAAATGGTATATTATGTTTGCCATAAAATACTTGCCAATCTTTTATCTTACTGCTTCGAACATTCGTTCGAATTTCGAACAGTAAATTTGCAAGTACACTAAACGCCATCTATAGAAGGTGAAGACAAAGCATTATTTTCTAGTACAAGAATTACAACATAGATGGCGGTGTAATTTAATTCACACTATGTAAGATCTTAACATCAAATTTCTTCTCTAGCTGTCGTCGGCTTCAAATGCCCAACGAAAGTACCAGCCAACTCACAAGCCGCCAAGTTCTGGCCATTCCCCCGTTTCCCCGTTCCTGGAGACTGTCACAGGCTCATCACATGTGTAGAAGGCCACCCTCGTCTCATCAGCTGCGGAGAAGACAAGGTCTTTGATGACCAGAGCCTGACCTGCGAAGACCCAGAACTTGTCCCTCACTGCGGTCACGCGTGAGAGGATTCAAGCAACTTTGTATCATAAGACGAAAACGATAGGGAAGAAAATAGGATAAAAGAGGGTTGGAGTATTGGTTGTGTAAGAATTAGTTTTATTGGAGATTTAATTACTCAATTATCAAAAAGATATTTTCCGAATTGAGTAATATTACTTACTTCTTTATCCGTTGAGTAACGTCAAATAAATTTCTGTAAATAATTGTTACCATGTCTTATGAAATTTTATCATTTCAGTTTTGCTTTTTATCTGAATAATTTGGTTTCGTAAAGGTACAATCAACAAAACTGATTTATGCAAACACATATCTTTGAGTACAATCTATAGCTATATAACTTTTCGAATTGTATACAAAAGGATCACAAAACACTGTTGTCGATTGTACATTACTCTTTTTAGCATTAGACGCATGAACAGACAAACAAACGTTTTCGTTTTGTGATACACTATTTTTTATATTAATTTAATGTCACAGAATGATTGGAAATATGTTTCCACCGAGTGCTATTTATTCTTTAATGCCTAAACTCATTTGCCAAAAACAGTCGATTCATGAGTGATATTAGTTACCATAGTTATTGTTAAACAATAGAATCGTCAATTGTATGTATTTTTCCTGTAGAGATTTTTTTTCTGTAAATATTAATACTGATGAAATAGTGGAAATGTAAATAGAAAGTTGTGAGAGAAGAGAAATATATTTAATTAATTACATTCGTTTTTGTTTTTCTTTAATTCAGGTACCTTTAAATCCAAATAATTAGACCTATACTTAGACAAAAGTCGCTGTGAAATGTTTGTAGATGTACCATGAAACAACGAGGATAGAACTACGTTCGTGAAAGGAGAAACACACCGAAGAATGGTGCAGTACATTTTTATCATTCACTAGCTATACCGGCAACTTCGTCTGAGATTTTCTAAAATAACTCCTTGGTCAGCTACCTGGCAATAAAAGTCCCATCAAAATTGGGTCCGCCATTTCAGAGATTAGCCAATACAAACAAAATGACAGGCCAAAATTTTAAAAACTGAAATTTTTATATTCATATGCATGTATATTATTAATAAGCGGTTATTTCAATATTACAAACAGACACTCCAATTCTATTTGTCTGTATAGATGTATAATTGAACGTAACATGAACTGCAAGAAGATGAAGACTGCACGGTTGGTACTGTAGCTGGGCTGACTGCCGCGCAATGTGTCGCAGGTTGTATTCTTGCACGGAGCAACTCTTTGTGTGATCCACAGATTGTTGTTCCGGGTCTGGGTGGCATGTGCATGTGTCATGACACAGGAGAAAAACAGAGAGGGGGCAACGTTTTTAAAAAAAAATCAATATACGTAGTATGCTGATATACCTACTCAGTATACCTACTCAGTATATCAGCATACTACGTGTATATGTAATAATTCTTAAATCTCATGATTCTTAAATATCAAAGTACTCAGTATGCTGTCATGATTATTATATGATACAGCATACTGAGTACAAAATGTAAATTTGGCAACATTGATTGCTTTTCATTAGGTGATCCGTTTGCTTGATTGTCGCTCTATTCAATAGAAACAATAAGTAGCAATAAGTAGTTATACGTTACCCAGAAACCTCATCAGCAAACATGGATGAGGGTCTACAAAATGTAAAAACTAATCCATACTTTGAGTAGTATGCTGCGCGTATTGAATATTTACAAAAAACTCGCATAAAAACAATTACTTAATTGCCAATCTACAAAATTTTATCCGATCACGTCCAGAACAAGGTCCTCAAAATATAAACTTCACCAATAAACAATATAATAAGGAAGATACGTAAAATGTTTATTTACAGGTTTAATTCGCAATAATGGTCGAAAGTGCGACTGGGTAAGGGGTCTCTGGTTTGATTTCCAGATCGGGCAACTTATCACGGGGTTTTAAAAAAACTCTCAGTAGTAACAAGTAGTCTAGAATTGTGCCTGGTATTTGGCAATAGGCTCACCCTCTATTACATAGGTTTCATAACATAAATAATGAAAAGTGGGTGTTACATTGTACAGTGGCGTATCATTAACTATAGTATTAACTGCCGCAATGTGTACCTCTGCCTATTCCTTCGGGGATAAAAGGCGTGATGTTGTGTATGTAAGTGCAATAAAAAACAAGATCTACCCTTACAAAACTATTTTTATTAAGCTAAATTATATTAAATGCTCTATTCCTCGTCGGCTTCAACTTCCACCGCTTTGGCCTTGTGAGGCCTCATTGGCTTGCGGCGAGAGGGGGAGCTGCCAGCGGGTTTGGGCTTAGGCGTAGGGGGGTTCTCTAGAGCTTCCAGTTCAGCATCAGTCAGCTGTCCTTTGTACCAGTCAGCGCTAGAAACAAACAGACAATATGTGAGTACAAGGTAGGCAAGTCGCATTTGTTGAAAGTTTTTCAAGTTATGTGTAATGGATAAGAAAATGTATGTCTATCAAACAAATTCTAAGCATAAATGTGAATTCAATGGTTATATTATGACTGTTTAGAGACTTGTGCAGGGTATCCGAATAAACATCAGCTCAATAGTTTTACATAAGGTACACTTCCCAAGAAAGTAATTGGAGGATTCTAAACCAACATGTTTTGAATGACGAACCGATTTGATCTTATCTAAATCCAAACTAAACTCTTTCAACTAAACAGACAATATATCAATAGTTTAAAAAAATACCGCTTACCATTCGGGCACCTTCCTGGCCCACTCGCATCTCTTGTTGACGTCATCGAAGGCCTGGCCGAGCTTGCAGCCTGAACGACGAGGAGTGTTACCGTTGATGCACACGTAGAAGAACTGGCAGTCTTCAGGGTCAGCGTACCGAGGGTGGGTCAGACCAAAGGTCTCGTTGACGGGAGGACAGTCAAAGGCGAACACCTCTGTAAATGAAAGGCATATTGTAAGAACGTATGAAAAGAAAAATGTTCGTGAAATAGTTTAATGTGGGTGGTCTGATTTCAAGTCATATTTAGCCCATACATTATGGTATCTACCCGTTTTTGAAGTACCACTATCCGCATCCGTTTGTTCACCTGGTAGGTACATACCTGGTAGGATGCAACTTTTTCCTTGAAAATTTATTTTAAACCTCAATAATAGATTCTTCTGGTGCAGGAAAAGAATTGTCTCAGTTCTTCTCTATAGGACAATCTTCTCTAGCAAAGTAGACCGATAGAGACTGATATCGTAATGTGGCATAGAAGTCATAAAACTGTTAACAAAAATCGAAGGCTAAATAGTGACTTACCAGCGGCACCGCAACCCTTCTTCTTGGCCTCATCAGGCCAAGTGCAGATGCCAGTCTTGTCATTGTACACCAGGCCATCAGGACAGGTGATCATGTTGAACTTGCCATCCACGCAGTAGTAGAACTTGCCACATTCCTTGGGGTCTTCGTGGGAGAAGTAGCCGTTCTGACGAGGACAGTGCAGCGCGGGGATTGGTGTTTCTGGTGATTAAAGTGATTTTGTTAACACCATACAATATGTATTAATGTTTTAGGATAAGGACTGGTATTGTTGGCACAAAGATTCGCAGTAGTCCGTGCCAATTTAATTTAATAAATATTTGGACCCTATATTTGCGTTGTTTGATATTAAAGACACTGATTAAAGTAGAATTGGATAATCTGGGCATAACGAAGATTGACTATTTGGGATAACTCAACGTAATAATAGTGTAAATGTCTTTTTTTTTTGTAATGTCCGACTTCTTACTAACCCCTATGGATGTATCACTTCTCCGATATAAACATTATTTTATTTTTTTTATTTATTTATTAGACACGCAGTTTTGATTTTCTTTCTTTATACATAGAAATGGTGTTTTTACTTTACTCTTAAACTTTGATTCGTTTTAACTAAGTATTGTTTTCTTATACGATAAATTAAAAAAATACGTGTCTTATATTTTTTCCATTCTAACTGACGGACTAATTAGCTTTTTAATATTCATACCCTTTTGTCATCTCTAATGTATATGTAGGTAAAATAGCTCCTGCCAGCGACTTCGCCTGCGTTTTCGTGGCATAAAAATTAGCCTATGTGTCATTCCAGACCATAATCTACCCATGTTTCAAATTTCATCTCGATCCCTTCAGTCGTTTTGACGTGAAAGAGTAACAAACGCCCAAGAACACATATACATACACAATACACATACATCCTCACAAACTTTCCCATTTATATTAGTAGGATTGTTGTAAATACCTTTCGTAAGAATCATTCATGTACATACAAAAGATTGTAATTTATTTTCTGCGAATACTTTTATTAAAACATACAGTTGAACTTGCGTCACTTGACGAGGTCGCACTTCCCTTGAAAATGGAAAGTTGTCGCCAATATGAAGAAAAAGGAAATATAATTTAAATGTCTATTGCAGAGAAAATGTAATGACTGTGTTCCTAGAAGTGCCTACTTATAACTTCGCCTGTGATACAGGGTTTTCCTAGTACAAGCATCTAACTGTATAAGGTCTACATCGCTTGTTAAGATAATATTTTGTATATTGCCCAAAAGATTATTTATTATTAGTTATTTATAACTTAAGCAAAGATACAACACTACAATAGCTGACACTAAATAAAAAGTCTTCTTACTTCAATAAAAAAGGTTTGCTTTTAGAGACATCTCAAGAGATAATACTGTCAAATCAAAATGACTAGTTTAAATTTTTTTTTCCTTCAATCGTCAATTGTTTTTTATTATTGCTTTAGATCAATATAATGTTTTTGTGTTTTCTGTATTTAACTTTATTATTACTGATTTTTATAAATACCAAACTTTATATTAAAAAATAATTTATAAATAGTTATCATCTTCGCAAAAATAAACATATAAAGATCCGTATGTATATTGTCACAGAGTAAATAAATTTCGCGTCGCTCCAAGGTCGCGCTTCCCTTGAGTTGTGAAAGTTGTTCCAGCTCCGTTGACCTACGGCATTTGTGTGTAATCTGTATTCTAATGATGTCACTAACCAGTCACTCTGAGACTTTATCTAGGGTTGACCAAAATTATTATAGATGTTTACTGGAATACGGCTCGTCATGTTTGTCTTTCTGCGGGCAATTGATCCACCATGTCATGGCTAGGGAAATTGTCTTTTTCGTTTCTTTAAGCCAGCGTTCTTAATATAAATATGCACTATGTATATTTAACGGTATGTCTTCTTAGTTGGACCCAACATGATAATTTCACTGTTAATATTAATTGGTTGAATTTTTAAGTATGCAGGTGCAATTTCATGTCAAAATTATTTTTTCTTATAGGTGCTACATTTTTAAGTCAGAATCTAATTAATATTTGTTTTAATTCTCGTAGTTTGATAAGACAAAACCGTTTAAAATTAACGATATTTTAGGTACCATTGAATCATGAACAATATTATTGTAATTTTACAACAACGCGACAACCCTACCTGATTACATAATAGCAAACACGTGCTATGGCGCTGCACGTGTCTGTGGTCGAAAATAGCAAATACTTAGGTATTGTACAATACGATTCTAGTAATAAATTTTACTTCTAAGTTTGTCGAATTGGTTTTCCTTGTAGTAAAAAAATATAAGTGATTTAATATCCTTATTTTTTTATTTAAAGGTAGTCATCCTTTTTGTATAGTCTCTGACTTGGATACTGATAAATTAATTCACGTCTATATACATATAATACACCTAAGACTTTTGTTTCTCGTCTTTTAAACTTCCCTGGAAATCCACAACATCTCAATGACCAAAATTAGCCAAATTTATATGTATAGATGTATACTATACCAACAATTTTTGACCATTATGCTATTCCCATCATGCGTTATACGTTGCCCCATATTAGGATTTTCTCCTGTGTCGTGGGTGCGTTTACAAACATACAAGTTCAAATACACAATGACACCCAGACCCGAAACAACAATTTGTGGATCACACAAAGTGTTGTTCCGTGCGGGAATCGAACCCGCGACACGTTGCACGGCAGCCGGTTGCCCAGCCACCGCACCAACCGTGCAGTCGAATTGACTCCTAATTGTAATAATCCTGCATGGTCACACTTGAACTGAAGTAGGATCGAAATTCGTAACTGACTGAATCAAAATCTTTGGACATTCTATGAAAATACTTACGTAGTTTAGGCCTGGCAGAGCAGTCGAGGTTGAAAGGCAGGTCACATTTCTCCTCTTGTGCGCTGTAGTCGTTGAACACCATGCCGTCAGGGCATAGCTTCTCGATTATGGAACCTCCTCTGAAAAATGAAGGTTTTGAGGTTTAAAAGCTGTTTAGATGAATGTCAAGCCAAACGTTATCATTATGGGGCATAATGATAATAAAAATTCATCTGTTTTATAATAACTACCGTGAGACATACTATATTAACTAAAAATCGAGGATTACTCACGTGAACATACTGAGAAAAGCTCTACTAGTTTCGCTAGCTGCCGCACAGCTGTCGACATCGCCGCGACTCGTGAGGAACAACCCCTCTGTGGTTCAAAAGTAGTAGAGCTTTTCTCGGTATATTCACGTGAGTAACCCCTGATTTTTAGTTGAAAACAATTCATTATTTTGTGCCCTTTAAAAATTAACCAACTACTCTCTATCTACTGATCTTGTCTTTGTTATCTTTGAGTATTTAAAAATCAACCCACGTTTCACCTTTTCAACCGTACTTCAGCAAAGTACACAATTTGTTTACCTACTAAATCCTGTTCAAACCACTTAACAGTGCATTATGCAGGCTTTAAAGTAAAACCTAATGTCAATAGCCTTTCCCTGCACGAAAAGCAAATATTTGTTCAGTGATGTATTTTTTTAAACCTCAAGGTCATTGCACTTAAAAGGAAAAGTTTTAAGTTTATAACAAATGCATTCTCATTTTGAATGATTTATTTTGAGGTTTGGGTTCTATCAAAAAGTATTTATTTTGAAAGTCAGATTTGAATGTTAGTTTTTTTTGTTTGAAATTGGAACCCTTGGAGTGAGTTGGCAGTTGTTTTGTGAATTTTGTATAGGTATCGAGAATCGCGATTCTCAATTTGAATGCAAATGTTTTGGTGATTCTGATCCCTTTGCGGTAATTTCATGTATTATATTTTTGCACTGCCTTCTTTTTTACTTTTTTCTCAAAGCTTTATTTCAACTTTGGTCGAACGGTCGTAAGCGTAACCACTGATCAAGTTTAGTTTCGATTCCTGTATTTGAAAAAGGACTAAATGGTTTCTTTTCGTTTTTAGAAAACTGTGGTAAATGCATGGAGTCTCGAATTGTGTCTAATACATTTTAATAGATATCACTCCCTGTATGGGAACCATAACCGGAAAAAATCTTAAGCCTTCGTGGAATAAGGCGTGATGTTATTTGTAAATTTATAAAAACAAAATTTACTTATTTACCTGCATTCATAGTATTTGTCGCATTGTTCAGCATCAGCAAAGAAACCGTCTTCAGGACAGTCATTTGTGATTTCAGCTTCCTGTTCAGCCTTCCTTTCATTTTCAGCAATAGTCCTCACTGGAGGGTTGACTGGTTTCCTACCTCTGGGCTTTGGTCCTGCAGCTGATGCAAGAACTGGAAAGATATGAAACAGATTTATTAGAAAAGATTGTATGATCATTCTGTTTTGTGATTTAATCTAGAAAATAGTACCTGAGAAGTAACAATATTAATTTTTCCGCATTACGTACTTTTATTTTATTTTAACACCACTTATAGCTGCACTATCGTAAGGAAACCCGGCCCACAAGTGGCTAGTAAATCAAGATAATTGGGGATGGGGTTTTACAATTATGAAAGTGCAATTTTCCTTACTAGAAAGCTTCTAGCTTAAATATGTATCTGTTTCATGATAAAAGCCATGTTTATTTATTAATTTATACACAGAAAGCACACAGGAGAATAGGTAGGTATATAAATAAATTGGATACATAGATACTACACATTCCCGTAGGAATCTTTTCCTGCAGTCTTTCGACAGAAAAACACTATAAAATAAAAACTGCGTTTCAAAAATCGACTTCAAGAAACCAAAAACTAATAACAAACAAAAAGTCAAAACTAAAAAGAAAAAAAAATAACTATCATTAGTACTGATAGGTTACCCACCCACTGAGGTTAGAAGTCGGCGCCATAAGTTCTATACAAAATTATTCATTAAAACCTCAATAGAAACCTAATTTACAATTTTGTGGCCATTAAGTTATTGGTAAGCTTCTTCCTTTGCCCTTCTCCTCTACTCATTATCTAAAAGAAATTAAACATAATGTTATGCTTAATTATTGTATAATGATATTGACGGTGGTAGGCCTAACCGCTTTTTAATCGGTCTGTTACCTAACTTGGCCTCCATTGATAACAAAACTTGTTCAGTTATGTAATATTGATATACAAAATTAATTTATTCAGTGACATTAAGATCGAAGTATAAAAATAAGTATAATATTTCTTTTTAGTATGTTATTAACACGATAGTTAATTTTTATAGGTAACATTACAGCATACTGTAGTGTTTCTTGAACTGTTACTATTGGATTGATGAACATCTTACAAACATGTATAAAAAAAGTCAGACTTGTATAAATAGTAGCACGCACGGTTTTGCCCGGGTCGGGCAAAGTATTACTGGGTTTTTTAAAATTCTCAGTAGTAGCACGGAGTCTGGAAATGTGCCCGGTATATGGCAATAGGCTCACCCCCTATTACATGGGACTCATAACAACTAGTGAAAAGTGGGTGTTACATTGTACTGTGGTAGAATGTGCACCTCTGCCTACCCCTTCGGGGATAAAAAAGGCGTGATGTTATGTTATGTATATGGCAATAGGCTCACCCTCTATTACATGGGACACACAACATGAATAGTCGAAAGTGAACGTTATATTGTACAGTGACATTAATTGTCGTAATGGTCACCTCTGCCTACCGTTTCGGAGGTGATACTATTTTTTAATTTAGACATGTATCTTTTTTGAATTTGGCAAACCTTTTTGGCATCTTTTGTTTTTATTTCTACACTTTTTTTTAAGGGGGCAAAATCATCGAATATCTTCTCCCGCCTGGGTGAGACGGGAGGGAGTGTCACACTATTACTGACTTAAAACCACCCCGTTCCTTCTACTGCACTTCGAGCCGGAACCCCAGTAACCTGTTAGGTTCTCCGCGACTTATTTCTACACTTAGATACGATATTATAATAAATTCAATAAAAATTAATGACACACACATCAAAGACTACCCGTACTTGTATATGTGTTACTTTTCCTGTGCAGACGCACGTTGACAAAAGTAGTTCACATTGAGTGCGGTCACTTCCTATAGTTCAATGTTGACCGCAGTTAAAATAAAATGAACACAGTTTAATGTACTTTCTAAAGTATTCAATAAGACTTAGAGGACATTATAAGTCAAGATTTCTTGTTGACGAGATTGATTTTAATATTATACAATGATCCACTTATTGATCCATCCATATTACTTATTGATCCATCTATGTATAATATACATGGATGGATCAATAAGTCCCGAGACTAACAATGAAAACAACATTTTTTTTGTAAAATTTTTTTTATTCATCAACATAATCACCTTTTAGGGTGATACAATCGTTCCAAAGCTTTTCCAATTTTTCAATACCATGTTTATAAAAAAAATTATCTTTCGCTTCAAAATAAGCTTTAGTTTCTGCGATGACCTCCTCATTTGAGCTAAATCCTTTTTCCTGGAGCATTTTTTTAAGATCAGCAAAGAGCCACTAGTCACTGGGGGCTAAATCTGGCGTGTATGGGGGGTGGGGAAGCAGATCAAAGCCCAATTCGTTCAATTTTACCATTGTTTTCATAGACTTGTGGCAGGATGCATTGTCTTGGTGAAAAAGAATTTTTTTTCTCTGCATGTGCGGTCGTTTTTTTGCGATTTCCTCCTTCAAACGCACCAGTAAGTCAATATAATAATCATTGTTGATCGATTTACCTTTTTCGATGTAGTCAATGAAATGCGTATCCCAAAAAACTGACGCCATGACTTTGCCAGCTGACTGCTGCGTTTTCGGATGCTTCAGACGGCTTTCGCCAGCTGTGCGCCACTCAGATGACTGCCGCTTCGACTCTGGTGTGTAGTGATGTATCCATGTTTCGTCCATGGTCACGTAACGACGCAAGAAATCTTTTTTGTTGCGAGTAAATAGCGATAAACAGCTTTCTGAATCATCGACTCGTTGCTGTTTTTGTTCCATCGAAAGCAATCACGGCACCCACTTAGAAAAAACCTTTTTCATGCTCAATTTTTCATGAAGAATAGTAAATACACTTCCATATGATATCTGTGTCATCTCAGCAATCTCACGGAGCTTCACTTTACGATCTTTCATTATAATTTTTGTCACTTCACTCACATTTTCCGGTGTAACGGCTTCCACAGGTCTACCCGAGCGTTCCGCGTCATTTGTGTCGGTACGACCACGTTTAAACTCGGCAAACCACCGACAAATCGTTGCTTTTGATGGACAAGAGTCCGGGTAACATTTTTCAATCCATTGTTTCGCTTGCACGGTGTTTTTACCCATTAAAAACAATGTTTTATCAGAACACGAAACTCGGTTTTTTGCATTTTTTAAACAAATTACAAAACAACTTTACTCCAACCTCGATAACTCAGCTGTTTCTAGTCCGATCGACTTAAAATTTTGACACGTTTCAAGCAAAGGTTAGTACTCTAGAAAGACATGGTTACTGGTTTACTACGAGCACCATCTCTGGGTTAGTCTCGGGACTTATTGATCCATGGATACAATTGATATTTTTACTTAAGGTAAAGAGGTATGTAAGAATCGTAGCATTTCGCGTTCCATAGTCTCTGCCTGACCCCCCATGGGAGACATGCGTGAAGTTATGTATGTATGTATTTTCACTCAATAGTGATTTAATATATATATACTTCAAAACAGCTTAATAAGATATCTGTAACTTATCTATAAATCAAAACATTTGACCTTGGTTCTATAATATCGCGTCCTAAACGTGAATTAAAAGAATTCGGTTAAAATGTTTTTAAAGTCAAATAAAGTTGTGAACCTTGAATTTAAAACTATTGGAAAGTGTTTTGTATTACATTATTTATTCATATTTTTGATTAATAGTTTGTTCATCGCCATATTTTTTAATTCGATTTTTAAATCCTATTTCAAAAACCAATAATAACCATGACCTTTGTGTTTTGACAACTGTTTTTCTACAATTTCTTGAGAAATAACGTCTATCACTTTAGTTGCTATATTCACCTTTTGACACGTCATATTCAATCATCTGTACACACAGATCGGATCATGTTTTAAGGCTTGTGAAGCATTTTTGCAACTGCAAATATTAAAAATATAATGAAACTTGTAAGATAACAGTATGGTGCAACAACTGATTTCTCTGTTACCTAACACACACAGTTTTGTTCAAACGGCACGTCCAAAATATTTAGACTGTACATATTTCAATCGATAGATAGACAGACAGACAGCTCTTTCAATGTTTACGGTTTGAATCTAGCTGCCAAGTTGAGTAAAATATAAATGCGTTTTTGATAACGAAATAATCTGCTACGATGTCTGGCATTTGGTTTACTGTTTCGTAATAGGCTTGTTCCCAATTATAATCAATACAGTTGGCGAAATCTAGATCTATTGTACGACTTTGTATCAATACAATATGCACCTATATGCCTGAGTAATTAAGAACAAAGGAGGATGGGTATCTTCCAATAGCAAACAGATCACTACTTCACATTAAAAAATATAACAAGTTCTCTTGTTATGCAAAATATAATTAAATTTGAATTCTTGAGCCTCTACATGACCTGACCTTTATTATGAATACAAAACTATAATTAAAATAATTTAATTTCCAGTTCAACAAGAAGTATTTATTAATTCGTTTGGTATTTGGATAAATTTTCAAATATCATACGTTTTTTGGTAAAAATACCTAATGCTAAGTAGTTGCACAGTTATCATGGATAAGTCCAGAGCACATAATCATCTTACCTATTGAAAAATAAAATATATTTATGACAAGACAATGGAAGGCATTAACTTCTTGCCACTTGTCTGTGCTTAGCAAAAATATCGCGGCTTGAATTAAATGTACACCAAGACTATTTTGTTTATTTCAGCTGGAGTGAAGAAGTGGAAAGGGGAAGGAAGGAAGGAAAGGGAGCCACTAACGTTTTTTTCCTTTCTATCGAAACTCCTATAACTTAACATCAAAATTTTTCCTCTCATTTTAAAGCTAACTAAATTGCCTTTTATTTGACATACATTACCAATTCATAATTAAAAGAAAAAAATACAAAAAATGAAAATGAAAAAACGCTAGTGGTTCCGTTTTTTTACTCCCAGGTTTATCTTTTGCCATGTGAAATATGGTCTAGTCAAAAGGTCAAAACCAAGAGTTATTTGTTTCCAAGTCAAACACTGGCGTTCAGCCAAATCTAGTCAAGTCTGGAAGCCAACTCGAATCTTGGCAGTTGAGTAAAGGAAGGAATGCGAAGAAACACGTAAAGCATTGACATTTTACTAAAATCAATAAACTACTTATAATATAGTCAACAAAAGGTCGAAATTAGAATTATAAATTCCATCTATAATACATACATACATATGTACATACATACACATGTACCCACTTGAACTTTAATGGAATTCAGCGTCTGTATGTGCATAGAATAAGTACGTTGTTACTCCGTTAGTTTACTTAGAATAGTTGTTACTAACTGTTACTTGAACTTAAGTAATCGGTTTGTAGCTTATCCCGCAGTTAAGTTCAGTTAAGGTCAGACGTTAGTAATATGAACTAAAATATTTGAGAATATATAGTTATTTTAGTAAAGAGCGATCGGATTGAACTGTGTACAAGTTATATTCTCGAGTTGAAAAATTCATAATATTGAAGTATACACTAAAATAATGACTTTAGGCTACATTAATTTGTGATTTGTTTCATTAATTGTTTATATACTGCAGTATTATTTATAGTTGTATGTAGTAAGTTAAAGTTAATAATTTTAATAAAAATCTAATCATTTATCAATCTAAGCTAAAAGGAATTGATAATAATAATTATCTAAACATAGACGTCAAAAGTTCAGAGCAAAAACTTTCTCTTTTAAAAGGCAGAGCGCGTTGATGTCTTTTGTTCTCTTCCTGGCAGACGTAACCAATGAAGGCCGTTACGAAGCTAAATCTTAGATAGTAACAGATTAAGCGATCGTATGACAGCTTTTTGAGTAATTCTTATATAGGAACATATTATCAAGCATCTATTCTTCATCTTGTAGGAAGAAAATAATGGGTTTCAACATTTTCGTCAATTTTGATCGTATGTACTTCCATTTTGAGAGTGAAACTGTTATTGTTATCATCCTGTTCCAGAAAATCTTTAGGTTATCATTAAAATTAATCGTAAATAAATCAAATACACAAAACCGCTTTTACGCTTCATGACCTGAAAAGTAAACCTAGTCAACTCATATAATATGCAGTCTACAGACTCAATAATTAATTAAATTGTTAATCAAATATAGTAATTGGTTGTCTAGCATTCAAATTAGACAGGAATTGTAATTCAAGGCGCCAAGGCCAAACGTGTTCCCCGACATATTGTAATAGTTACTGCTCCACTGAATAATAATTTGTTACCGAAATAGGTTGTAGCTGAAATAATGAAAGTGCGTGACTAGAATGTACAAATAAATATTTCTTTTTATATGGCTTTGTTAGCAAATGTGAGGGTATTTGTAAAAAGACTCGGTGTAAACCACTGCTTTGCTTATAACCCAGAATACTTGTAGACCTCCTATCTATCTCCAGACACAAAAACATGTAGCTTAGTAAGACTCCACTGTAACGTAAATTAAAGACAAACAATTTAAAATATCAGCAACGATGTGTATAAGTGATTAAATTCTGACTTGTAAATGTTAGTAAAAGGTTCAAGGTAAGGTTTGATGGTATAGAAATCGTAGCTTTCTACTTCCTTCTCTGATATAAATAAGAGACATTGGTTTTGTGATTGAAATAAATATTTTCTGCCTACTAACTATCTTTTCTTTGGTTTATTGCTTTAAAAATTAGTAAAAGAAGTAAGAAAAAATAACCAATAACTCTATTTTCATTTTAATAATCGATAAAAGAAAGAAAATTCAAGAAAAACTCACCTAAACAGCCCAACAAAACGACTCCCACGCACGATCGGAACGCCATCTCGTATCCACTTACCTAACACTTATTTTACTCAAATGTCACTTAAATGTGACTTTTTAATCGATCAGAGTGACGTCCGTACCGCACTATGCCGCACTGACTTATTCACTTTTGTCATCCATTCTTAACTGTGCTACAGCTCAGCGAAAGGTTACGATAATCCTCTCGCTCTTTCCCCCACTACGAAAATCATATCTTGCATCTCTTTCCCCCAAAGTCTGGATCCTGTTATTGTTCTACGTGGTCTGAGAGTATAACAAATGCAGTTATTTTGTATTAATAGTTATTTGATGTTAGAAAATTATTTTTTAATTATTTGTTGGGTAAATTGATCGCTTGTTGTGGAATGTGTTGCGATAGGAAAGTAGAATACATGTTGAATGGCAATCAGGCTATTGCACTTAATTAGCGGTTAAAGAGCCGTTAATTAGTTGATAATGTTTCGTGTTTATAGTATTTTTATGTTTGTATTTAATGTTATGTAAAGTTTCGAAAATATTTTTACAAGGAACTGGACTTATTTCAAGCCCTTCTAGAGATTCACATTCATGAGCAGCATTCCACGATACACGTCGCAATGACAGTCGCGCTGCTACTCTTCGAGTAAAATATTTATAATTTACCTTTACAGGTACTAAGTACAAATAATTCAACAGTAAAGAAATAACTCATTGTTACATGTGTAATGGGTATTAATCACGATTTTAAAATGTGTTCTACCTCTATATAAGTTTCTTCATATAAAACAACCTTATTTTCTCTCCAAATATAACTCATAACATCAAGTGGTAAGGATCAAACACATAAATATTACTAGATTGAAATATGTGCATAGATGCATGTAAGAGATGCAAATGGGAATAATTTCTCTTAGTACTACACTATTAAGGTAGGATAGAATACCCCTAATATTGTCACAAGTATAGTCCTTTAGTGGACACTAAAGGACTATACTTTATATTGAGACAGGATAGTAGCACTCTCTGTTGAACCTGGACCTTTTTAACTGCCTACCATTACGTGGAACTACCAAGTGTCCGGAACTGTGGATAACTTATGCCAGAGCTTCAGACAATCTAATAGGTTAGTGGGGTTCCAGTTCAAGGCCGGTTCAAGTAGGAAAGGTTTGTAGGTAGTTTTTAGTCAGTAAAAGACCGACACTTTCTCTAGGTTTATCCAAGGCGAAGGAGAACCCACTGGATGAATTTTTGCCCATTAAAAAAAAATTATAGCAATTTTTTTTTTAAAAACGTTGCCTCACATTAGGATTATCTCCTGTGTCGTGGATGCGTTTACAAACATACAAGTTCACTTACACAATTACACCCAGACCCTCAACAACAATTTGTGGATCACACAAAGTGTTGTTCCGTGCGGGAATCGAATATTCCATCGGACAATCATCTAACAATGGACTATAATGTACTATTAATATATATCTAATTTCAAAATATTAACAATTTTGGGACGTTTTTTAAATTATTATAGACTTTGAACGACAGCCTCAAAACTTTCAGTTACCATCCTCTCTTTACAAAAAGGACCCTGAATTAACTTATTGTCTTGAGAATCAATACAAGTGCTGCCTACTTAGCGGCAAGGCTGTATAGCGATACAATGGTGAACTGAGTCCTTAGTATGTATGAGTCACGGTTTATATCAATTTATAGGTTTACGAAAGAACATTGCGTGTGGGGAGAACATATACTTACATTCATTTGTTCGTTCGTGTGTTAATGATAAATTACATTTAAGTAAAGAAACATTATTGTTAGTATTCCCTGCGGATACTTTTTGTTATAAGAATATTTCAGAGGTGTAGAGAATATTGAATTGTCAACTCTAGATATGAATAAGTCTGTCTCGTAAGAATGTCAAAAATGATCAAACAAGCCATAAAAAGTAAATATCAGCAACGTAACATCACGCTTTTTATCCCCGAAGGGGTAGGCAGAGCTGCACATTACGGCACTTAATGCCATTGTACAATGTAACACCCACTTTTCACTTTTTATGATCTGTGTCTCATAGCACAAGGGGTGAGCATATTGCCATATACCGGACACAATTCCAGACTCCGTGCTACAGTACGCCGTGTACTACTCAGATTTTTTTAAATACCCAGTAATATCCCCCCCCCCATGAGAATTGAACCTGAGACCCCTAGCCCAGCAATCGTACTTGCGACCAATCGGCCAACGAGGCAGTCAAAAAAGGAGTCAACACAATAATGATATGTTTTATTTTCTATGAACGGAGTGTTAAAACGGTCGACTATTTAATGACTTCAATATCAGTAAAACAAAATTTATTATCTTTCACATATACGGGATCGCCCCGCAATAATTTCATTCATTTCATCTTGAAACAAAATATTTATAAAATGACTCATTTAAAAATGGAAAATCCCTTAATTACAGTTACTATAAAATAAAGTTCACAAGAAAATAATTGACGATCGGTATTTAAGATCGCATCCATAGTATTCTTTAACCCAGTGGTTCCCAACCTATGGTCCTATATAAAGATAAAATTAAGATTCGCAATTTGAAAAATAATTAAATAAATGCCACGGTTAAAGTTAGAATTCTATTTATTTCAAAGCAACTGGCGCCTATGAATGAAGTCACTTTTATAAAATCTTAGTGTACACAGTTACACAAGAAAAGCATATTTATTTGGATTATAACTTTCGTGGGGCATACTAAATTAATCATAATGTTTTTCGACTTATTCACGTATTATTTGACCAGAAACTCGACTAGTTTGCAAGCCGTTCTAGACGCTCATATTCATGATCAGTATTCCATGATACACGACGCAACGACTGTCACGCACATCTGCTTTCGTCGTCAAAAAATACTTGAGTAAGCCGAATAACGTTATAATGAATTGAGAAAAAATAGTAATAAGTGGAGTTAACCGGAGAAAAATTATAAAGATTGGTCCTTGACCAAGAAAAGGTTGGGAACCTCTGCAGTTTAACTGGATAGTAATCCTTCACCTTTCCCGAGATAGCGTCGAAGAAACGGATGAAATATCTCGAGCTATTTTTACTTTACATAGTGATTAAGTGTCCCGGATATATTCGAAGATATTTGCACATTGTTATTATCATGTTCATTGTGTTGAACACTCAATAAACGTGTTCAATGCATATAAATTGGTTCGGTTTAAAGATAGCTCATGTAAGGTCTGATTTATCTACGATTTATGCTTAAAGGTTGACCTTATTTTAGAACGAAACTTATTATTGAAACGACTCCTTTTTAAAGTTTGTTTTTTAATAAGTTGCATCTAGTACAACTTTTGAGTACAATGTCTTTATTTTGATTCCAGCAAATTTTTGTCAGTATTCTGTAACATAATAGTAACCTACGTAATAGATGTAATTTGTGTATATCAAGAGATAATAATGTGTCCATGCACAGACATTTCTAGGAGCAGTCTCATTCGTTTTGGCAGACTCAGAAATAATATGACTATAATATAATATGTAATATATCAATAAAAATTCGACTAAATTTCACACCATACTCGAAGCAAACATTTCTTTACTTTAAGATTTTTGAGTATATTAAATGACTTTTCTGCGCACTTGGAATTGCCAGGTTTATCGATATGATTTAACTAACATTATGATCGATAATTACTCCATAATAATTGGATCCTTAGGGTAATGTGGTATACAATTTGATTATAAATTGTGGTACCAAACTGAAGCAAAATCACATAAGTTTAAATTAATGAAAGTATCAGACACAATATACATATAACTCATAAGAATACATTGTAGAATTTAAAAATGACACCTCTATCAGTAAAATCTTTCGTGTGATCTATGGTTTATGGAAAAATATTAAAAACTTATTTATACTCCTTAACCCATAAATCACCAAGCGGTCACCGGTGACCGCTTTCCACTAATATTACATTACATTATAGACCTTATTTCTAATGTTTAGAGAATACTCTTGTATGACCAAATTTAGGGGATGGATAACACGAGATGTACTTTAAATTACATTAATGTAGACGCGGAAATAAATAAAAGAAAATGAATTCAAAAACAAGATGAAGTGTTTCTGTCAATGTCAATTTTCATTGGAATGAAGGACGCAAGTATTTATGACTGTCGCGGAGAACCCAACGGGTAACCGGTGCTCCGGCTCGACGTGCAGGAGAAGGAACGGGGTGGTTTTTAGTCAGTAAGAGTCTGACACTCCCTCCCGCGTCACCCAGGCGGGAGAATTCATTCGATGATTTTCCCCCCTTGAAAAAAAATATGACTAGCTTTTGACAGCGGTTTCGCTTTCGCTTCGCATTGACCAAATAAAAATAAATAAAAACGTGTCTGTTTTACAAACTGTTATCTATTTCTTGAAGACTGCAGACTGCGTTAAATTATAATTATTATAATAGTTTAAGATTATTTCAAACTTTCAGAAATATGACTTTCATTAAAATAGTACTATTGAAACTACTCCCAACATATTCTGTCTGTTTCTAACGATACAACTAGCACCATCTATCGCTACGAAGCCTATCTAACTATCCATCAAACCTTTCACTGAACCTAATCACGCCATCTATTAGTTATGCAAGAAACTATGTACTGTAAAAAAAAATGAATGTGATTACTGATAAAAACAATATTATGCCGACAAAATTACTTCGAATAGACTATAAAGACTTTTCTTAATTTTAATTAAAGTCATGTTTTACAAAACTTAATAGTTACATAGTTAAGAAAATAATTCAATTACCTTATGTCTTGTACAATGACCGTGCCTACCCTTTTGAGAATTTATTCTTATTAAGCAGTGAAAAGTTGTTTGTATTCTTCATTTCAGAAGATACATGGTGACTGTCAAAATAAATCAAGGCTCAGGATTAATTGTAAGGATATTCACTGCACTTTTACTAGAAGACAAAAAAAGATGATGGATATGCCATGGGGTACCAAGGGTGACCGACGCTAAGATTTGTTTTCAGCAGTTTTATATAAACAGTCAAAGCCTTAAGTGAATAACTCCATATGAGTATTCGCTCAATGGAATTGACTTCTATTGGTACACAAAAGTCGCGGAGGACTTAAGGGTTGCCGGGGCTCCGGCTCGAAGAACAGATGTAGGAACAGAGTGGTTTTTATTTAGTAGGAGCCTGGCACTCCCTCTCGTTGAGACAAGAGCCAGTTGGGTAAGCCCAAGACGGTAGAAGGCAGAATATTTTCAAACCTCAAAAAAAATCGGTACACAAAATTACCTCACTTCTGAAAATGACTTAAAATAATATGTTTAGTATACCTACCTGTCTTGAAAACAATTTTTGCATTCCTAAAATATCTTAGCTATCATAACAGTGGTTAATAAATCCACTCTCTAGCGATTTACGCATATAATGAGCGCTAGTGTAACATAATTGTTGATTTCGTGCGCATCATGCTAATATTGCTTTCATGCGCGTGCGGACTAGAAAGTGATCTCAGAAGCAAATGGTTTCACTTTATCACAGATTTTATGACAGATATTTTTAGTAATTAGGCAAAAATGTGCTCTAGTTTAATTACGCTTGAGTACAATTTTAAGTGTAGTCATTTGAGATGATACTTATTTTATGATTCGTTGTTCGATTTTTATAACATTTTTGGTGCGTGTTGCTGTATTTGTTTTATAGATATGTTTTAATTACCGACTCAAACAATGTAGTAATTATTACTATTAATATTTGTACATATTGAGTTTGTCTTTATTACAAAACAGTGACATGTTATTTAAAAGATAAGACAAAAATATACCATCATCTTATTATGTCTTCTTGATTTATACTATTCAAGCTCTTTTGCATTTTTCGAGACAAATCTAGACCGAACTACCATTCAGGACTAGTAGAAGAATTTCATGTATCAATTTGTATTATTTGTACTTTAGTTTTATTTGAATTAAATTTTACATTAAAAAGCACTTTTGCCATTACTCCTCGGCATACCAGGATCGCGTAAAGATATTTTCTTCGCCTCAACATTTAGTTCTGATAAAAAGTATTTACTCTTAGTCGATTGTAAAAAAGAAAGATCGTGTCGTCTATTCAAAACGTTTTTTAAGTGTTTACTTCGATCTCTCTTAATTTACTAGGTCGTGTTGTGCGTGAATCTTTTTGTCATTCTGCTGAAATAACAAAAAGGTTTTGTTGTTCAAGAAGCCTCAATGATGAAGTAGCTGGCTTGAAATTGTCTTCAACTTGGTGATTTTCAGATAAAAATTGCTACTAAATGATTCTGTTCTTTTTTATATAAACCGTTGTTTCACACTAGGATTTTCTCCTGTGTCATGGCTGCGCTTACAAACATACAAGTTCACTTCCACATTACACCCAGACTCGGAACAACAATCTGTGGAACACTCAAAGAGTTGTTACGTGCGGGAATCGAACCCGTGACACGTTGCGTGGCAGCCAGTTGACTAGTCACCGCGCCAACCGTGCCAACCATGCCGTCGAGATTGGGAGGAGATTGTATAAGTTAAATTCTGCATTTGGTCACCACTAGCAATGATAAAGCACGTCAAACAACCTATCTATTCATTCAGGATTTAAAGACGTTCAAGTAATACTCTTCGGGATCGCAGACGTTTTCAAAAAGAATTAAAAGTGTATCAAAGATACGTCTTGAATTAAAATACATCTTAACATCTATCGATAAACTTTTTTCAAGAAACGTAACTAGCAAAGATCTGTTATCAAATTATCGCAATGAATTGTTACAAAGACAATTCCCTTTATTAGGATGTTCATTAAGACGTTGGCGGAAGGCGTCTGCGCGTGTTCTCCCGTAATTAACTAAACTAAATAGAATAAAAGCATGCATTCGTGGATATCCTACGCAAGGATCGCCACAATGGTCGTACAGTGGAAGTGAAGTATGTAACATTTTTATTGGTATTAAATATCTTTATATGTAACCGTACTTATTGCTTTCATGTCACCTAGAATACTTCAGATAATGACGTTATTGCATCTAAATTATTTAAAATTATTTTTTAACTGACGAATAACTTTCAATATTTGACAATTCTTCCATACTAAAAACTGTCGAATCTCAATTTTATTCAATAGTTAGGAATTAACTGAGTATTGAAAATTCGGCCCTTAATGTAATGGATATAAATATTGCAGGCGCAACGTCTTATAATCACCAAAGTGTTTTAAAGTTATTTTATGAGTTCCATATAACTGGTGATGGATCTAATGTTATGCACCGGGTGTAATCCAAATTACGAGACGTTACAATAAATTTATAACTGAAAATTCAAATAATCCTTCAAAATTCTTCACCCATCCGAGTTATTCCATCTCATGACTAATTTAATCACAAATCCTTCACTTAAAAATCACATCAAAATTAATTATCACCGACACTAACGAGTTTCATCGCAACTAAAAAGAAATACAATTTATTACGCAGGACATAATGTAATAAACCTTCAAAATGGAGATGGGCAGGACAGGATTTGATTAATGTGACTTCGGGAATGTTCTATCAGATTGCCTATGATTTAATGGAGCAACCAGGACGCGGAGCTTGGACAGGAATCAAGTATGACTTGAATTATGTTGGGGGTAGCGTTATGGTGTTCAATGTTCATATTCATCATATATACAATAATGTACCTTATGTGAGTACATATTAGGAATGCTGATGTGAATTTGTATGTTCATCTGTTTATTTGTTGCTCATAAAGGGTTAAACGTCTGAGTGTAAGATTTTTGTGTTAGTCCATTATGCTGTTCCAAATGCCACCTCATTTGGAGTGCTTCAAGATGGGGACGGGTTACAAACAAAATACACTTTTATTTAAATGTATATTCCCGCAGATATGGTTAGGTTTTTTCAGTTATCGATAGAGGCTGATTTCAAAGAACATGGTATTTTTTATCATATTTAACGGGTCGACGTTTGGCTATTTACTAAAATTGGTATTAGCAAACTTTACTGACATTGTCCTTTTTAAAAAAATATTCCTATCACATGACTATCGCATCCTGTTCCTTATACCCAAATAGAACAAAAAATACAAAACCCGATATGACTCAAATCCTATACATGTAATAAAAAGCCTCACTTATTATAGAATGAACGCACCCTTTTAGGCTTTCTTTTATGTCCTGGGCTAAATCTAGATCCCACGTACGTATAGGTCCAGTACTTGTTTTCGTTCTCCGACACTATATAAGCTAGGTTTTGCTCTTAGCCCTGACATTGCCCAGTGCATTCACTATCAGTAAGGATGAAAATAATAAGTCTTGCTATATTTATTTGTGTGGTCTGTGGGAAGGGCGACGCGGGCGCGAAGGATGGGCGGCAACAGCGATTGCTATGTAAGTCTATCTGTTTAAACGTAGCATCTAATGACGATAGAAGATGGAATACCAAAAATTATTATCTCCTTATATTTCTAATCTGCATGAATTATTGTTAAATACCTTTTGCTCATTAGCATTACAGTCTATTTTGTTTGTTGATTTTTTATAGTATTTAATGTCTATTCTAATGTCAGTATTACATTACAATGATCGTACTGTGTACGTTGGTATACCAGTACAGCTATCGACACTGTTAGACATGTGTTACGGATACTATGTACCTATGATCTATTGTCATTATCCATTCATATTTCAGTACTATTCAGTCTGTATTTACCGTTTAACACCCATGAGACTAAAATTATTTTGATAATAGTACCTAGTGTTAATTTGTTATCATGAAATTAATACCTAATTGTAATAGTGTATTTCAATACAATGAGACCCAAATCTTTAGATTTTAAAGCAACATTTATGATTAGATAATTCGTTCATTGCGTTTGCACAGCACTATTTTAAAACCAAATAATATGTCATTCAGATGAGATAGACCATAAGAACCTGAATTTCTGTGAGCTTTTTCAGGGTGTCATAAAGGCTGTGGTATGTTTTGTGACTGTAAAATAATTGGGTACTTTCCTTTATTAAAAATACATTATTTCTACTGTTTAATACAATAAAATATTTAAAAAATAGTCACACTTTCATTAATTGATTTTATTACCAACTTAATTTTAGTATTATTCTAGCAAATTTTCAAGAAATATGTATGTTGTTTGACGCTAAAAACACGTGACGTCACAATACACAATCTCGTAGGTACAAAATTGATAGAAAACTGTCATTTTTGACAATTCGAAAAAAGGATTGAATTTGATTAGTTGGCAAGTACCCAATTGAAAGTAGGTAGTACCCGGATCCTTGACTTTACAAAACTGATGCCGCCCTGCGACAATGTTTAACTGACATTTAAAACATAAATATGCATATATTTATTTGCCTATAAACGTTATTGTCACCTGCTTTATTTCAATTACCATGCAGCTCGGTCCACATAATAATGTTTTGTAATAAAACGACTATAAACGGATTATGTAGAAAACTACAGAGTGAATAACCTGTTGATATTTTTATAATATTGTTGAAGTAATAAGGGATTATATCAGGATATTATTTCTATTATAAACTGTTCATACATGTTTGTTTAACATTTTATCTGGATCTCCTTGGATCTTTCTGTTTATACCTTGTTAGTGATTGACAATTTTAAGGAAGATATTAACTGATTTTTAAACAATTTGTTGCATGCGAGATAAATAAATGTGGGTTCTAGCTATACGCGAGTTCGAAACTTAGATAAAAAAATATTCATCATCATTGGTAGTTAAAGGTCTCTTTAACATTAAACTAAAGTCAAGTTAATTTTCAGTCTCTGTCTGCTGCTAACCTAACTGTGATACCTTTAATCTTCAAAATTATTATCAGTTGCATTACATTTGCACATTGAATTAGCAGATTTCACACTTAAACTGTCAAACACCAAGCGGTCACCGGTGCCCGCTACCTATTGTTCTATAATTGTGTCTATAATGACGGTACTCGACGAGTTAGCATTCAAATTATCTATATAAAAAGTATCGAATGAATAACAAAATAATCACTAATAATTTTAAACTACGTCATAAAAAGCCCACTTCAACCCTCTCTTTTCTGAAGTCGGTTAATTAAAGTACTAAAACCTTCTCCTAGGTGTAACAAACACTTTTATGAATTCCGCATCAAAATCGGTTCAGCCAATCGCGAGCTAATCGCGCACAAACATACATACAGGTCAAACAGAACCTCTTTCTGTTTTGAAGACGTTTAAAAAACATTAATTATCACTGCTAGACAAAGGTCTCTTTTACATTAAGCCAAAGGTAATCTTCAGCTTTTCGCAACCAGTTCGTACCCGCTACTATCTAACTTCAATGCTTCTTTAATTTTTGAATAAATAAACCCACTTGCCTTACATCTTGTACATTGAATTAGCGGATTTCACACACCTAAGACATTAAAACAATACTGCAAATTATAAAAGGTTTTCATCGAGTGAATAACCAACTCACAAATTACCGATTACATCCAATGATGACTTGAACATGAGTCATTACCTACGGTCCAATTATAAATGTTCAAGTTATAAATAAAACAGTAATCAGAAGGATGTTAGCTTTCATGAGTTTCACTTTCAATGAAACACAAATCATTGTTGAATTTTAGGAAAAACAGTTTTTAACAAAAATGTACTGATACTCTAGGCGACTCGGCAATATTAAGAAAAGTACATTTGAGTTACCACAAGAGTTTATTTTATTATTAAATTTATGATTAAACACTTTTATCTGAAGTTTATTGGCAAGTAATACAGAATTAAATGTCCTGGACTACAATAACATGCGCGGTTGCCCTAATGAAAGACTATGTCGGTCTAGATCAGGAATTTGGGCTGAAAACCAACAAGTTGGGCTAGATCCGAAGATCACGATTATATCAGTACCTGAGTCTAGACTAAAACTGCACTGAATTCAGGAAAATAATAAGTATTTATAGCAAATAATTGTTGATATACAATTTTGTTTGACGTAAATGAATGCAGTTTTAATATACAGGTAGGTTTGCAATACGGCAATACTGCAAGTCAGCGATGTAGTAAGCATTATTATTAAGATTTTAACAGTACACAGTGATACGTCCTTTTTTCAATTCACAAGAAATGACGAAATAAATTATTATGACATAATACTTTAAATAATGTTATGTTATATTTAATGTCTCATCTAATCACATCAACAGTCTATAAGTAGCCAATGCTGACCAAGGGCCTCTTCTCACATGGAGAAGGTTTGAGCATTAGTCACCATGCTTGCTCAATGTGGATTGGCGATTTCAAACTTAAAATTAGAAATTATATGTCCAGGCTTACTCAAGCTGATTCCTTCACCATTTGTCTGTGGTGTCTAAATAATCTGAGTAAGTACATATAACTCGGAATAAGTCACATTGTTCTTGCCGTTGGTAGGTTTCGAACTCACACCCTCGTGCATGAGAAGCAGGCGTCTTAAGCCTCCGGGCCAGCACGACATTTTAATGTAATTAGTCGTAATTGAGGACAAGCCAATAGGGTAGATGCCTAATTTTTATATTAATGTCCGTCTGGTAGATTATTTTAAATCATTAGACGCGTATTTTTTATTTTCTTACAGAAACGAATACTTTCGACGATATATTGATTTGAAATGTCGCGTGACGTCACTTCTATGTACATTTTATACGTAGAAATGACGTGTTAGCTCCCACTCCTAAACTTTGATTCATTTTATCTAAGTATTGTTTTATTATACTACAAAATAAAAAAATATGTGTACTAATATTTTTTCATTATCTAACTTACGGACTAATTACCACACCCAGGTTCCCTTGTTTGGCATTTGTACCTACTTGCGGCCACTCCCATCCAAACTACTAATAATAAAAGTAATTTCAAGAAACTAAAGCCATTTTAAGCTACCTTTATAATATCAAAAGATTACCGGCTAAATCCCCAGTATCCTTTTACTCAATAGACAATCTAGGCGGCCGCGGCTATCCTTTCATCTTTCTATTACAGCAGACGTGACAGGCAGTAAGGATATCACATAATGGCTGCCCGGTCATTGAACTCGGACGATAACCTTTGCTTCAGAATAATGCAACACTTTATAGCTATAAAGTGAATGTATGTAATGTATGTTAATTATCATGTGTGAGTTTTAAAACACATGTACACTGTAATTCGGTATTTAAAATTGTGTATCTGATTGGTCTATAGCCTAACTTTTTTGTTTTTATCCAAAACCAATTTGCAGGGCATGCATGCATTGGCGATTTGTGGCGAGTTCGGATTAAAAAGAAGTTTTTATTCAGAGACCATTTAATAAACATTAGGAATTGGGTATTTTCCTGGGTCAAAAATAAATTATTTTGATTTTTCAATCCAATTAAATATTCAAAAATAATTACAATTTCATTCATATATTTGACGATATACTTAATTTTCGATTTATTCTAGCAATTTTTTCAGGAACAAGACGTGTGCTATTTGATTCGAAAACATGATGACGTCATAAGTTGCTTTTTGTTACAAAATTCATAGAACAATGTCATTTTTGACGTTTCGATAAAAGTATTGAATTTGATTAGTTGTAAAATAACATATTGGTCCGACATTCACAGTGATAGCATAGAGGTATAATTAGGAATTTCATCCGATCATCGATATCTTAAGTTTTCCACGCATCCGATGTAGGTAAAGTACTTTGCTAAAATAGCATGTACTACCCAGCACAGTATTCATTTTTATAAACTGTTACTAATAAATTTTATAACACATACAATTTTGTAATACTGTGTAATCGCAAAAATGATCCCTACACCTTGGTATTTACGTGTGAAATCACTAGACCTACAAAGTATTTTATATTCTATTTCAAAAAATAAACCTTTAAAGTAAGTACTACCGGGCTGTCGGAACTTCGCGGTTATTTATTAGTGCGTGCACTCTCGTGGAATTTATGGCCGTGCTCAGTTTAAGAAGAGCCATACATCTTGTGGTCCTTTATTTTGTAGTCGCGTTAAGGAGGATTCATACGTCGTCGGTCTCGTCACGGAGTCGTGTCATGTTGCCGCCGTCCCTTTATATGTAAATGTCTTTAATACTGTCGATATTTGTCCAATTGTATGGGTGGTTTAAATAGTTGTATTTAGGTGCTTGTGGATTTATTATTGTGCAAAGTTTTAATAAAAGTTTTCCTTACACGCAGTCGTTAGTTCAGTCTGTCATGAAGACTTACATGAAGATTTATATTTAATTTATTCTTCATGATTTGTGATTGCGATACACAGACCTGGAAACTACGTTTATCCCAAATCGATGATCAGTCATCGTATAATGAGTAGCCACCCCTCACCCTCTTTAAGCCTTTGACTGCCGACAGAAAACTGTTGAAGGTAAATACTCCGCTAACGTGGCCCATACCTTGTCCCCCATGGCGTTCAAGGTGTTAACTGGCCTAACTGTGATCTCTAAAAGGCTCGCCAAGTATAGGGATTATAGCAATCTCCTTATCAATAGGTCCTTCATTCAGCAGACGTATTTCAACTAATGATAATAATAATGATTATGACAAGCGCACGAAGATAATCGATGTCACCATTCCCCAAGACGAGAACCTCGTGAAAGCTGAGAAATATAAACAAATAAAACATCTAGACTTAGCTCACGAGGTTGTCGACTTGCGGAATGTGGATTCGGTGCCGATAGTCCTGTCGGCCTATGGGCTAATTCCTAAAAGCCTCGATATCCATCTTAGGAGGCTGGCGTTAGGTCGACCGATCAAGTGCCTGATACAGAAGGCAGTTCTCCTAGAAACGGCACGTATCGTGAGGAGGTTTCGGTCTCTGGCGCCTTAGGGCTCCTGCTATGCCATGCTTCCAGTACTGATCGGCTCCTATTTTTATATTTTATTTTTCTGTTTTATTAACTACCTAGTATTTAATAATGTAATTTTAGAAAATCTTATATAAATATAGTTATAGATTTGATTATGAAAATGATTATAACTAGTTTCTGTCGTTATGTTTTCAGTTTACGACGAAGATGGCAACTTAGTGAAAACATATCCCAACCCCTACCCAAACAACCCATTTCTACAGAACTTGAGGCTCAACGCTGGACACTGGCCGTACTACGGAAGTTTCTTGAACCCATTCTTTGGTTTTATTAAAGTGAGTAACATGTTCATTAGTTAATCTATTGTTTGGAAAGAGAAAATGGCTTTATATTCTGACCGACTGCCTCATTGGCCGAGTAGGTAGTTGCAAGTGCGACTGCCGGGCAAGGAGTCTCGAGTTCGGTTCCCAGTTTAAAAAAAAATAGTAGCAGTAGTAGCACGAAGTTTGAAATCGTGCCCAGTATATGGCAATAGGCTCACCCCCTATTACATGGGACTCATAACATAAATAGTGAAAAGTGGGTGTTACATTGTATAGTGGCATTAACTATCGATACCTACCTCTATATTGTGCACCTCTGGCTTTGTTGGCTCTGCCCAACAGTTGTACGATATTGTGAGATTAAAATATTATTATCTCCTTTCTCCATTCCTGTTCCTCCTATAGAAAGATTTTCACTTTCTTATTCAATTTATTGTAAATACTAATTTATTAACTAATCATTAACTTCCACAGGACTTCGGCAACATATTCTCCCTAACAATTCCAGTATCAAATGAGGTGATAAAACAAATGCAGAGGGACCCAGCGTACCACAACAAGTTGATGCTCACTCATACTCCAGACCCAGTAATTGAACCAAACCCTCTTTGTGAGGGCAAGAGGGCACAGGTTCCCTCACCGAAACTCTGTAACAACTACCTTAATTGCTGGGATGGATGGGCCGTGGAGCAGGAATGCCCTCTTGGACTTCTGTTCTCTAATCAAGGATACTGCGACTATTCTGATAATGTGAACTGCGAGAGCAGGAAATTACGTGAGTATATTCATACTTCATGATTTTTACATAGACTCACATAGGCATTGCATTCGAGATCGTGTCTGATGTTGCAGGTGTACCTTATCCTAAAATTAACGTTTACCATCAGGCCTGTACGGTTTAATGCTACTGGTAGCAATATAAAGTGTCCTTACAGTCACAATTATCTTCTTCACTTACTTATGTATAGAGGGAAGCCCCTTAACGCCGGACGGCACATAACGCCGTACGGTTGTATTATTTCTATAACTATAACCTAAGATTTTTAGTAAAAATTGAATCGCTCATGTTATCAGTTATAGAGATATTTTTTGTTTTTAAGGGGGAAAATCATCCAGTGACTGCTCCCGTCTGGGTGAGGCGGGAGGGAGTGTCAGACTCTTACTGACTAAAAACCACCCCGTTCCTTCTCCTGCACGTTGAGCCGGAGCCCCGGTTACCCGTTAGGTTTTCCGCGACGTTATCAAGATAATACAGCTGTACGACGTTAGGTGCCGTCCGGCGATACGGGACTTCCCCCTACACATTACTTTTTTATAGGATAAGTCGATAATTGAGGAGCTCACCTGATAGTAAGCGATCGGTTTCGCCCATAGACACCTGGAACACCACAGGCGTTACAATTGCGTTACTAGCCTTTTATGGATTAGGAATTTGGGGATTGTTGGGAATTCAGGGATTAGGGAGATTGTGGAACGGGAAAGGATAATTGGGCCTCCGGTAATCTCACTCATACGACGAAACACAAAGCAAGCGTTGCTTCACGTCGGTTTTCTGTATCACTCCGGTCAAGCCGGGCCATTCGTGCCGAAGCATGGGGGTCTCCCACACTTAAAAAATAATTTCTTTCACTTATGCATGTTTTAATAGAAATGTATATGGTATGTATGGTCGTATAAACCATACATAAAATGTACTACTGTTTAAAATGCCACTATTAAAACATACTTTAGGCATTTTACCTGCAGAAATACAGATGTTATTTTTTCCGGTAGTGGTTCACTGACCTAATGGGTAGTAGACAGTAACAGGTCAATTCTTACATCTTCAACTGCTGATGTAAGAGATGTCTAAGAATCTTGTTACATCAGTATCATAAATTCTTTGTTTAGTTGTAGCAAAATCGTGAAGACAACCATTGAATTCGAGATCTTAAAAATCTCACTTTTACAATCGCGCATCTTCACAATTGTGAGATTATCTTTATTGAGGTATGCGGCTTTTATTACTTTCTTCAATGCACCTATTAAGTATCTGTTAATTTATCACCTCATTGGAGAATATTACGACGAGCTTTAATGTTATTTTATCTTGGGCAAGACTGCTTCGTTGGCCGAGTGGTCGCAAGTGCGACTGCTGGGCAAGGGGTCTAGGTTTGATTCCCGGGTCGGGCAATGTATTACTGGATTTAAAAAAAATCCCAGTATTAGCACGGAGTCTGGAATTGTGCCTGGTATATGGCAATAGGCTCACCCCCTATTACATGCGACTCATAACATAAATAGTGAACAGTGGGTGTTACATTGTACAGTGGCATTAAGTGCTATAATGTGCACCTCTGCCTACCCCTTCCTCCCATCTATGTTATGTATCTTGGGCAGATTTTACATAGGGTGAGTCCCAAATATTCGTATGAAAATTTTCAAGTCAGGGATGATTTCATGACTTCAAATCCATTTTCATAGGTTTTTTGGGTCAGCGCTAAATTGTATCAATTTTGAAATCAGTTACTGACCCTGTGTACCTAGAGACGACTTGGGAAAAAATCTGGTCTCCTACACCCATCACGTTTCAGACATGTTTACCTACAGATAGGTACCTATTTATCACACCCAAAAACTATTAACACATTTAGTTATGTGAACATTAGATACTTTGCCAACGGATATGTAAATATTATTATCGGTAGATGTCGTCAGACGTGGAAATGTCAGCCAAGTTATATAAAATGCTCAGCCGGGTCGTCTTCGTTACGACATCTTATACTTCTGACCCGGTAAACTGGTCACGCCTTTATAACCCCTTAATGCTCACATGGTACTTTGAACCCTATGCGCCTAAGTATAAGTGGTTTTATTGATCCAGAACTGTTTGATTTGAACCATTTTATCCTACCTTCTAACACAAGTGGACTGCAGAATGGATGCGAATAGACGTTTAATTCGAACTCCTCTCTTGGTAATCTATATATAAATAGGTAAAAATTAATTTCTGTTCGTTAGTCTGGCTAAAACTCGAGAGCGGCTGAACTGATTTGGCTAATTTTGGTCTTGATAGGTTCGTGGAAGTCTAGGGAAGGTTTAAAAGGTGAGAAAAATCTTTTAGGCGGTACGAAGTTTGCCAGGTCAGCTAGTACTTAATAGTTATAGACTACATCTATAACTTATGAAAAAATTATGATACATTTCAGTGATAGAAGAAACAAATACAGTTTCAGTATGATCGATGAAATAACCATATTAACTTGAATAATAGGAAGTTATTATTTTTATTTTTAATATAAAACTAAACAAAGTTTTGTCAAAGATACAAGATTTACAAACCAATCTAGCTCTCACCTACAATTAAGCGTACTTTGTATGAAATTTCCAGGCGAACAGCCTCCAACTCAACCACAATGCAAGAAGGACTTCGAAGCGTTTCGAAATGCTCTCGACTGTAACGAGTTCTTCGTTTGTGTTGGACGACAACCGGTGAAGTTTAAGTGTCCTGCTGACCTTTCATACAATCAGGTATATCCCATTTTCATATTATAAGTACAAAAGAAAAGCGACCTTAAATCAATAAGAATAGTAATTATAATAATTGAACTGGTGTGGAAAAATTTGATGATAAATCTTAATTTTAATTGCTTCCTTTTAGTAAAATTGTTTATGAACAGACCTACCCAATTAATCTGATACTTGAAATTCGATTTCCAAATCGAGTTGCTCGGAATTCTCATTCATTTTCCAATCATCAAAAATATTAATGACTTGATCGATATAAAAATAGATATGAATATTCTAATAGAATTTGTATACTTACGTAAAAACGATAAATATATTTTTTTATTAATAAAAAGTGACGATTAATTAATTAGAATCGTGGAATTCTCCTCCACACTTGTTATTTTTACCTAGCTATCTTATTTTTTCAATAACAAAGTGACTCATCTCGAACTAAAAATACTACAAACTTTTCAATATGGAAATTCTCAATGCAATATGCTGTGCTTAATATGGTTTTATTGCACTCTACTGTAAGGCACGCAATTACTTGACGAACATTTATAATGTTTACTTTTCAACATTGTTTACTTATAAGGGTTAATTTTTCTTTTAGAAAGGTCACTGAGCCATTAAGCTTTTCATCCTCTAAATCAAGTTTATATTCATCTCATTATTCAGACATTTTACAAGTAATTATAATACTTTTATTTTTTTCGTTGGCTACTACATTTTCTAGCATATGATATTTTTCTAATCGTAGCAACTTGGCGTCTGTGACTATCCAACACGTGTGGATTGTGCATCAACTGCTATCAACACTGAAGTCTTTGCTCCTCAACCACCTTCAATCGCACCATCTGCACCAACTGCTGTACCATTTGCACCTCCTGCGTCTGCTGCATCAACTGCCGCTCCACCTGCATCTTTTGCCTCACCTACTGTACCTACAGCAACATTTGCTCCACCATCACCCATCGTAGCTGCCGCATCTCCATCTTTAATTAAACCTGATGGAATAAAAACTGTGTTCTCTGAGAACTCTATAGTCAACACCCAAAGTGAGTCGGCTATTTTACAGCTTCATTAGCATTGCCTTATTAATTTCAAACTCAAACATTTTATCGCCTATTTTCAACATCAATACAATTTATTAAGTTTTACTCAATCAAAAATTTATTACGATGTGAATGGAAACAAGCTAATTAACGAATGTTCGAGTCTTGCCTAAATGATTCAAATGTTCATAATTTTGGTTTTGTAACCTAAACATTGCGTTCAGTGCCTAATTATATTTAGAATGAACTAGTGTTGCATTTGTGTCGTTATTTATAACAGTAATCGACTGTTAATTATCTTTAAACTAATTAGTTTATTATTTCAATTGAGTTACAAAAATAACATTCTCCGTATTTTATGTCAATTTTAATAAATATTTATTGGTTTTCCAGGTTGGACGTCCACCCACATAGCCATGTCTCGTCAAGACGCCATCCGCCAACTGCAGCTCGGCAACATCGCCAAAGCCGATATTTAATTACTCATTAATTGTAATTATTATAACTATAGGCTTTGCTACCTCTACTGCCATAAGGTATTATATACTTTAACATTAATCTTGACAGTAGACAAAACAAGTCATGTACTTGTACCACTTTGACTAAAATATTGCAACACTAACAGGCCATGTTCAAATACATAATTATCAATAAGTAGAATTGAGAAATTAGTTGGATATAAATCTAGTTTGGCCACAAGGTGTCTGCCTAGATTAATATTAATATCTTATTTAAAACTTGCTCTAACAGTAAATTGCATTTTAATTTATTGAAATTAATGATTACTTAATAAACTGTCTAATCATTTGCTCGGTGCATTATTTATTATTTTTCCTTGCCCATGACTTACAGTTGATTTGTAGTTCATAAAAGGTTAGCTACTTTCAAAATAAAAATAGTATTTGTATAAAAATATGATTTATTTACAAAATATTAAAATATAAGTTCGCTTAACTTAACTTACATAAGTGTTTATGACTAAGAACATAGATTTCGACACAGCACCGACACATTGTGTTGGTACCATGTCAAGGTTTTTTGAAGATTTCCAAAAATTTGGCAACAATAATTGTTTTAGACACAAAACAGACCAAAATATTAAGTGGGCTCGATTCACTTTCGGAGTCCATGGATAAGAGATACTCGAGCGCCTCTTCAGACAGACAAAACCTTTCATGGAGCACTAGGATCACGTAGGAGAAGTGATCCCCACACAGTTGGAGTTAAAAAGAGATAATTTGATAATGAATTGATTGTCAATCATCCTGTTCGATGTTTTGCAATCAACGTGTTGTCACTACAGCGCATACAAACCCTTACAATAATTTATGACTCTGAAGAGGCCGTTTGTTTATTTGTTTAGATCAAATGGAAGGGGTTTAGCTTCAGTCTGTCCTTCGAGCCGCTCCTTGACATTCAGAATCCCAATTTCTTCAACGCTTTGAGGTCGACGTCACCGTAGTAATCCTCGCTGTAATATTATCATTTTATGAATCAACTACTTTTGTTTTATTGTTAACTGTATGTTTGGAGATGTGGTCTCTATCTCCCTTCATTGTTTTAATAGCATTAACATTGCTTTGATTTTAATGTTTAGATACTTCGTGTATTATATTATCAAATACACTATCAGTTCCTTTTTATGTTCATGTTCATGATGAATATTAAGGCAAATAAAGATGATTGTTATATTATCTTTAGGAAACTGTGATTGAACATTTTGAACTAAATGATGACCAAATGCATGTGAAGCATGTCTTCACGTTAAGGAGTAAAAAGAAATTTTTGATCGATGATAATGATGAATTCTTTTATGTGTTTAGAAAGTCAGAAAGACTTATGTCCTTTAAACCAAGAATAGAATTTAGAAAATGGTATATAATGAGTTTACTTACACAAAGGCACACCTTATAATGTATTGGTATCAACGTTAAATAACAATTAACGTACCTGGATACCCAAGGAAGACGGTTCGCTGTTACAGTCAGTAAAATAAAATTAGACAGAAGAAAATTACAAAGAGAACCAAGAAAATATTAATATTATTAGAATAGTGAATGCAATTAATGAAATAGAAAACAGTGAGGTGGAAATGTTAGGAAACGGTGCTAAAGTGCATCTCTACACAGGTAATTAATACAACAGAGAGTAATTTTTATAAATTTTTGTTTATTTTATCACTAAAAATAAAACTTAAGTATTACAGTTTCTATCAAACAACAACACTCAGTCGCAGCGAAGTAATTCAGTACAATAATATATTTACAAGGTCATGGTATACAAACGGATACAATGCTTTATCGATGTCCTCGAGGATTTTAAACAGAACTACGTTGTCATAAATGCCAAACAACTCTTTTAAACGCTCGAGTTGTTTATTGTGCAAACTTTATACAGGCTCTAACAACTGGTATCGATATAATTATGTTGAAAGGACACTATAAATACTAAGGTATAATGTAAAATAATAAATATATCTATCGCTGTATGGTTTTACTAATTTCCTAACGTGCCTCAATGAAACTGTTCGAAGAAGCTACAACGAGAAGTATTTGGCAACTAGAAGTGATACATATCAACTGTAGCTCACTCACTATTAATCGAATATTTTTGAACCTGGAACACGATCTCCACACACCATGAGCAACGGATTTTTTTTACAAAGCTAATGCATCTTTATTCAGCCAAACATGTGATATTACAGAGGTTGCTCGTAGTGCGCGAAGAGTATTGGTTTATAGTTAACTATGTGAGTATTAAAAGGTTATAGGGTGGGGAATTTTATTTAGTTCTCCTTTTGGGGGCGGGGTTTGAGCTGCTTGGGCGTGTTGCGGGTCTGGCCGTCTTGCTGGAGGCCGGCGAGCAGCTCGCTCTTGCGGATCGTCTTCAGATCCAGATCCCCGTAGTAGTCCTCGCTGAAAATGTACGCGAACCTTACTGCCTGCCTCGTCTACTAGCTAACCTTAACTCTATGTCTTATTGCCTACCGACGGCGAGTGACTTAACATTAAACATACTCGTAAATGGCTATCTCAATTTCTAGCAACTTTTACTACACGAGTGGTAACTGGCTGCGAGAATTGTGTAATGTAATCTTGTACACAGTCGGCGTTAAAGAGTGAACCGCCTTGAAACGGCGACACGAATGATATCCGCTCGCTTTTCCAACTAGCATTATCTAACGTTTGTTTTTCTTGACCATTATGTGGTCCGGAGCTCTCGCAAAAACTTTTGAAATCAACGTTTCTCGACCTTCGTTTAATGTGGTTACATCGTGACCGGCGCAAGCGCATCGCAGTATCGATCTGTTTACGATTGTTCGACGTTCACAGACCATGAACCGGATATGTACAAAGATTTTGAAAGTTTTCTTGTTGCTTCAATTAGAGAACACTTTAGTTCCAAGATAAATAATGAATGATATCTTGTACAAGCGCACGTAGAACTGATAAGTTGTTGAAATAATTAAACGTACGCTATACTTTCATAAATGACAACTGGTTATGTTCGAGCGCTAAGAGTTAAAAAAAACCTCATAACTATTTCATGATTGCATGTCTGCGCCTGTCACCGACATTCCTTTGAACATTTCCTCTTTATGAAAGGCATTGATAATTCAACCTTTGTGTTATACTCGAACAGTTACGGTTGATACGTTGTCTGTTTAAAACAACGGTCATTACCATACACACTCCGTTATGTACCGGTCGGCATTGACCACGGTCGTCTGCGCATGACACGACGGTGAGCGCACTATTTTGCTCTAAGTCATGTTAATTTCGAAGTGTCCTAAATGTCGCAAGCGTGCAAGGCTCCGAACCGCATAGTTGCGGCCAGCTATTCAGGTGGGCGAGCTTTACTACGTATCCACCTATGTCTACCTACACAACATCTGTACAATGCTGATATATTCGTGTATAATAAAGCTTTGGCAACATATAGTGCAACCGATCTGTGTTGGCATTTGTTTTATTATTTTATGTGCAAGAAGAGTTGTTAGTCACAAGGACGACATTGGTTGTGTGGAAGTGGTTACAGGGTCTTAGGGTTTGGGACACCAAGAATATCGTTATACCAGATTAATGTGTTGTGGGGATACCCATTCAATATTAGTTATTCGGTCAAGAATTTCATGATCATTAGGATACTTTCTTGGTGTCACATGATTAGAGTAGGTACCAGATGTTAATGTACCACACAAGACGCTGAACACCACAGAACCAGTATTCAACCAGTGAGTAGAAGAGTCCTATGGTGCGTTCAAGCTGCCTGTCATATCTGCTTTACTTGAACGGTGTGGACAGGACATCCGCATTCAGTCGTGCAGTTATTGTTAACAAGAGTTCCTTGAAACATGAGTCATGAAAAGTTCAGCTGCATACGATGTTGAAATGCGCATGTCCTATGAATGTGGTGTGTATGCAATATGTACACGAGATTTTAGAAAGGCAACTCACCATCCGGGAACATCTTCAGGGTCTTCGCAGTTGCCGGTGCCGTCAGCATCACCGATCTTGAACACGGTACCGATGGGGCATCCGTACTCACGGGCGACTCCCTCCAAGCAGATGTAGTATTTACGGCAGTCTTCGGGGTGGGCGTGACGGCTGAAGGAGCCAGCGTTGGACACCTCACCGGGAGCGGGGCAAGAGAAACCGTTCGCTACTTCTGGGAAACACCAAACGAGGTTACGTGAGCGAGAGTGCGGAAGGCGAAACCGAAATGCAGCAGCGACAGCGGTGGTGAAGTTGAAATGTAGTCACTGGAATAGTTTGTGTGCAAAGATTCCATATGATTCAGATATAGGTACCCTGTTTACCATTTTACCAGAAATGAAATTATGTTGAATAATCTGTTTAGTCAGAAGTAATAATATTTGCTTTAAATATTCAAACAAAAAATTTTGAGCTTGAATTACATTTTCAAGGTTTGAAGATATGCGGCCACTAACTGTCATTTATACAAATCATCGACCACAAAACGATAGCAGCTCAACCGCAAATTAATAAGGGTGCTTTAAAGATTGGATTACTGTTTACATGTTCGAAGGTTACGTACCCTCGTTCTTGCACTCGGGGACCTGGTCAGCCCACATGCACACACGGGATTCTCTGTCGTAAGCGAGTCCAGGGCTGCACTGGTAGCGGGAAGCCTCTCCGTTCCAGCAGTTCCAGAAGACGTCACATTTGGCCTCATCAGGGAAGATACCGTACAGCCTCTGGCAGTGAGGGGTTGAGATCGGAGGCTCTGTAGAACAAAACGAAATATGACGAAAACTGAATTAAAAACACTTCTAATCTATCTGGTATATTATTATATGACAAAAACTCTTTGTTCAGTCAAATTAATGTTTTGTTCAATCATCCATAAATAACAGTGTAACAAAAAACTACTGCATCAAAACATTCTTGATTCTCCGAAATGTCACTCCGTTTTAAGGATAATTGGCTATCAATCATCGTTCAACAAAAAGCTTTCAAACTTCATTTCCATAAAAAGTCCATCAGAGTTTGGCAAAAAATCTACCTACTCGGATAAAATTTTACATAGTGGCTCTAGTTCAAGGTAAGCAAACTTGATATGTTATTTATATAAACATTTGCATAAAATTGATATTTGGATATCGGATGATGTGTAGATTATTTCGTACATTCATTATATCGATAGGTATGCCATGGTGTGAATTGGCCTAGTGACATTTACGATATCCTGGTTGAGATTAGAATTCTGAATAATAATCCTTATGTCACACGTATGTGTGATTATGTTAATCCAACGACCTTGACCGTTTCCTCTAGCGAAAAAAAGATTGTTGCTAACTAGAATTCCTTTCGATTTTTATGCGACGGGTTTTCAAACTGATGACGAACAAAATCGTGTTTGGTAAAATCGGATCATGTTTTTTGTTCAAGTTGGTAGGTATTGTAGTTTCGGTCTTCATTTTTTGCTTTGAAATCGAAAACATTCTAATGGAACACTTTCGATAATGTCAAAATATTACTATATTTTTTCTTAAAGATTCAGGGAATATTTTGTACAAAACTTACCAAGCTGTGTCCTCTCGCCGCACTCAACGTTGTGGAGGTAGTCGCAGTTCTCAGTCAAGTATTTGGAGTCAGTAGCATCGAAGGCAAGACCGTTGCCGCAAGTCTTAAGTTCAGCCACGCCGTTGTCACACTTCCAGTACTTGTCACAAGAGATGTGGTGAGGGTAGAAACCGAAGTCATCGGGACATTTGAAGGACTCCTGTCCGACCGCTGCAAAGAAAACATCTTATTAGTTGATGATAACAGAGACTATCTTTTGCTGAAAGCCAGGACAGAATAACAGGTCTGTTCATAAAGTTATGAATAAACTATTGGCCACCTTGGACTCTTATTTTCAAAACTATATATGCATAACAATTTGACAAAATGCCAATATTGGCAACAGCGGTGGACTAACGACACATCACGATGTTTGAATTTTAATGAAATTACAAAATGTTCGCCAGGGGGTTTGCTAAATAACGATTATGGTATGCGAACAGTGTCGGTCACACCGGTCTCGGGCAGGGCCACTCTTTCTCCGAGGAACGCAAGGGGCCCTAATGAGGCAACTACTGCGCAAACTACGGCAACTGTTTAACACGTGTTGTCTTTGTTAGGTGATACCTCAGTAACCCCGTTTCCAGCATTCATAATTAGCTAAACAGCTATTACAAATCTTAGACAAACATTACGGTTTGCTGTTCACTTTTTGCGCGCGGAAATATTTATTAATGGTAATTGAATGTGAGAAATCCAAGTCATTGATGTTTCACTGTTTGAATGCGGTTTAAATTACCTAAGGAATTGTATACGTAATTTATGTTTACCGCGTTAACACCTTGTTTGCCGACGCTTCCACGTACCGAAGTTATGTCACGTTATGTCACAACATGTGTGCCACCTGTACCGGTTGACATTTGCTAGAAGAAAGCCTTCATCCGCACAATAATGTAAGACATTACCGACATCGCCTACATCTTCCATTATTTACAAGTGCATTAACTCAACGAATCGCAATGGGTCCGGTGTGCACCCAATCGATTTCAAATCTTAGAAATTGGTCTAACAACTTTCGCGACCGGTTACTAACTTAGCATTTACTAGAAAACTGATACAGGACACAATGCCTACGCTAAACGCAAACCTAAGTGTCTTTACGATACTTTCCCATATTTGCTTTACTATTATTGCCCATTAAATAGTCAATTACAATATGTTAAAACACGCGTTGTGATGAAAACAATACTAATTGCTTTACGTAATCAATAGGAACGTATCGATATTTAGGCTGCCCTGCTCTACTGCATGCAAGAGGTGACCACACTTCAGTTCCTTATTTACCAGAAGCAATCAAGTTGTTATCGATAAGCATCGATTATCAGACTCAACAATTTATATCGATTGGCAACATTATAAAAATAGTGATTGTCCATCGCTTTATAACTAGTTTCGATCTGTTTTTAATCGATAACCTTGAGTGGGATTGTTACTAAAAAGCGATTATACTCATCTGCATAATGGTTCGCAAACAACTTTTCTTATTAAAATCAAACGTTAAATCGAGGTGAACCAGAGTCGCATGCCTGGCATACTTGGTCGCAAGATTTGTAAGCACAGTAGTTCAAATGTGGAACGGTTTCGATATAATTGAAAATTCGGATCACCGCGTCTTTGGGTCGCGTTATGCTTGTTATACGCCAATTACATCTGCTAATTGGCAGATGACTGGGGGTTTAATCGCTCATTAGGTTTTTGGAGCGAGCGAGCATTGTAACAATGAGGTGATGATTGCACATGTCAAACATTAGTTCATTTATTGTGTTGGAACTAAGTGGATTTCTCACAATGTTCGAGATTGTATTTAATGATTCTGAGATGGTACAATCGTGTAACTGTATAGTGTGGCAGTTTTTGCTAGTAAATGATTTCATAGTTTATAGAACTAGGATAGAATTTTGTCCTTAGAATCCGGCATTTTTCTGGTTACATCTGGTTGTTCAATCGTAGTAGTACTATTAGGAATGAGTACCTCTAGACGAACTTTGCAATTGAAGTATTTATATTTTTACTTTTCTTTTAATTTATTCTTAAAATAGCAGCTGCTATTCAAAAATGTTTAACAAACAATGACGTATTAGTGTCACCGGTAACCGGGCCACGTGTGCACTGAGCCGGGTGCGTTGCGCAATGCCCGGGCGACACCGCAGCCTGCGCACGCGCATGACATAATTATTGATCTGCCCAGTGGCGACGCTGCCTTGTCATAACGTATTATATAACAGTACTACGGACTGTGTTTTATTATGACATGATTTTTTGTTGTATTATACACATTACACCTGTTGTATGATTTTGATATCATAAGTAATATTGATAACATGTTCAATAAAACTTAGATAAATAAATCCCTGTATCAACTGAGACTAAAAGTGATATAAAAATTTATTGAGTACAATTGCCTACAACTACAAAAAACGAATCTCAACGGTCGTAAAATTACGCTCGAATGTAATAAAAAAACAATTACATTGCTGTCCAACCATGTTTTCTAACCTACAATGAACCAACCAAACTTTCTAGTAGGTATTATCATAATTTTTACGTTACACATGAGGTACAATTGTAAGCATAACCATAATAAATCATGACAGTGAGAAATATGTCTACAAAAAAGGCCAATTGTGGCCACTGTGCACGTATTACATAAATATGACACAATTATTACAAAGGTCATGTAATACATTAAGTAATACAGTGAAAGCCACAAAAATTGACCCAGAGGCAAGAAGTGGGTGGAACTTTCGATTTCGATGCGCCTGCGCTGCGTCTGTAGTTGAGTAATCTCACTCACGCCTGACCTTTATCATGTGGGCCGTTGAATGTATCAAATAAATTAGCTCACGTTTATTTGCATACTTTTAAATGTCTCATTTTCATATGAAATTGTTTATGACTAGAGTTTAATAGAAAGAAACTGAACTCTTCTACTGGTCCCTTTAGAGTAAAATAGTCATAAATCTTACATTTAAAAAAACAATACAAGAACCAGAACCCTATAAAAGGTCCAACATAAATAAAATACAGGCCATCAAACCAGACGTTCTAATTTGAAAAGAGAACGCGGCTCATTGACGTTTTAAAAAGAAATGATTACTGACACATGACAGGTCTAATCTGACGTAATACGTCATTAGATAACGGCTATTGTCAGACGGTGAAAGTTCGTAAGCTCAATAGTCGTATAATTGCTATAATGGAAGTATTTTTACAGACAAGAAGCAATTATGTACAAGATATTAAACATAATCGTTTTTAATTCATGTCTGACGTGGAATATAATCAGTTATATTCAATCATAATGCTTTATCTTGAATAGATTATGCTGTAATAGCGTTTTATAGACGTTTTACTTTTTGGTTATTGTTTATTGTCTACAATTTCCACACTTACATGTCATAAAACCATTAATGGTTCTGTTTAATTGATATAATGCAATGTATTGCTTAGTTACCCTATGCTATTCTAAACTAATGAGCTATACAAATTCACGCCGTACCCAAGAGGCTGGGCGTGCGCCTGCGCAGGTGTCGTCGCGTAACCGTTACGTAACCACTAATTCTATTTCGAGCCACTCTTGCGCATCTAAAGGGTAGAGTTATAAAAGCTAGTGGCACTTGCAAAATTATATTAGCCTAATCAATGAAGACATGTTCCATCTGTAGATGTATTAAAACGAAAGATGAACACATTTGAGTCTTTGCATACTAATGTTCCTTTAAATTAAACATAATTTCACGTAAAATCACTGACTTGCCAATAAAACAACAAAAATAAACTATAAACACCAAAAAGGTTTCATTCAACTATCATTTTTAAAATACGAAGCCTGTCTCTGGTTGAAAATGTACACGCGGACTGAGTATGGACATTATGGTGATGTCAATGGATTTAAAAAAAGAAACAACAGTACAATACATAGGGCTAACAAGACACTATTTATATCTTCGCTCGAAGGACAGACAATCACCGGCCTGTAGCTAAGTATCGAGTCGGTAAGGCTATGTGACTCGTAGGCGATTGAAATTATAAGTAAGTATACTAAACATTTTGTTGATTTAACGTGGTGGAGAATCGAATATAATGGGTAATCGATTGTGAATATAGTTAAGTTGTTAATCGATTTATTTTTGTTTGTTACATCGATTTGGAAGTTGAATTAATTGAAATGGTTTTAAAACTATATTTGATAGGGACGCTTAAATGAAGGACGGATAGGAATACGGGAATGTCGATAAAATTGCCTGTTTGTATTATTTTAATAAAAGTCTAATGAAATTCATCGTTGCTTCGTCTATCATTCGATAAAAGGTGAAGGATGATTGACAAGTTTTTCTTTTAAAAATCACGAGTCATTGTATTTTAGGATGGGAACAGACAGGACACAAGGTATTGTTCAGTTAAACGTACAGCCATGAGATATCATTGTCGGCGGTGTATTCTAGCCTAAGAACATAGTTTCCGGTGCATTGTTTCGGTGCAAGATTGTTAATTATTCTACTAATTTCCGGTCAAATGACCTCTTTGGTTATTATTTTTTTGATTTTTCGTAACCTTTGAGTTATCTTGACAAGTTTGGGTCGTTGGTTTTGACAATGGTTTTACCGTGTCATATGGGTTTAAAGGTTTAACAATACAGTGGGTCTATAATCTTTCATTCTTTGTAACTTGTAACAAAGAGGTGAAGGTTGAGGTTTGTTTTGTTGTTCAAACAACTTGGATTAGAATAAGATACTAATCTAGACGTCGTATTATAATATAACATCGCGCTTTTTATCCCCGAAGAGGTAAGCAGAGCTGTACATTACGGCACTTGATGCCAGTGTACAATGTAACACCCACTTTCACTATTTATGTCATGAGTCCCATGTGATAGAGGGTGAGCCTATTGCCATATACCGGGTACAATTCCAGATTCCGTGCTACTACTGAGTTTTTTTTAATACCCAGTAATACTTTGCCAGACCGGGGAATTGGATCCGAGACCCTGCGAGTCGCACTTTCGACCACTCGGCCAACAAAACAGTATCTAGAGTATAATTTACGATACTTTTTTGGACATGGGAAATACTGAAATTAACTGTTGTCTGAAGAGGCATGTGGATTTACGTTCACCCTTATCTATATATTTAAAATGAAACCCGTTTCCGATTGTCACGCCATAACTTCTGAATGAACGGCTAGACCGATTTGGCAGTTTTTTTAATAGTATTTGTTATCGTCAGGAGAATATTCTTATGATAGAAAAAAGTCCTGAAAATCTTACGGGAATGGGAGAAAAGGGATTGCGCGTACGAAGTCGCGGGCAGAAGCTAGTATAAATACAATACAATATATTAATCTTTCTGAAAATTGCAAATTACGTTGAAATATCATATCAATTTAATAATTTAACAAAGTCCAGGTTCGATACGATTTCATTTTATTTTGCGAAACATGCTATTATTACTCAATTACAACTGTAATTATCGCATTGTATCAGAGAGAGTAACCTAATTAAACAATTATCAGTTTATATCCATATTTAGCTAACATGCGATACACGATAGATACTTAATAGTAAAACTATTAATAACATAGCGTGTTTTAACCGCTAGGAGGAGGAAGGAGATAGGCAGAGATACGTATGGGCATACAATGTAACGCTCACTTTTGACTAACTATGCTATGAGTCTCATGTTAGGAGGCAAGCCAATTGTCATATACTGGGTATGGGTCCAGACTTTGTACTGTTTTTTATAGGAATACTAAATGCTTGGCTCAACCCAGGTATCCATAAAAATCTTAGCGGTATTGTCAGTTTCAAAAACTAAAAAGAACTGTAACGTAAAGCATTTGCTAAAAAGAATCTAATTTATTCATTCTTGTATGTTTTTCATAGCTCATTCTAATTTTACTCTGAAACAAGTTACGAAAACTCCAATTAGGCAAAGCTTCTCAGACTGTATTGAGCGTCTAAAATTACCGCTTTTTGTGTATATTTATTTAAATTGTTTTTTGAAATATTACTTCCAAGGTAATACTGACAATAGATTATGAAGGAAAGCCGTTGTTTTTGCTTGCGGCAATATTATATTTTCTCATCAAAGCTTAGACAGTATTTGAAATGGCTGAAGAATTTTGAGATTGTTTTTGACGCCATTGTGATTTTTATTAACTTTTATAAACATCAATGACTTTCGTTATTCAAATGAAAGATAATCATCACATTATCTATTTTTCAATCAACTGAGCTATTATTATAAACCTCTTGTATTACTACCTCTATATTGTATTTTATCAAAATAAAAACCTACTAATGTACCTCTATGTTACAGATAAACGTTATAGGTTTTCTAATCATTAGATAGTGTCTATCACAGTTTATGCGCACTCAAGCAACTGTATTTTCTCCGTGTTTTCATTGCTCTCGTGAAATCCGCGCACGCACAGCATGGCTCGATAATCAAATACCTTCACGCTTGCAATAATAACACTATGAATATTTGATAGCGTGGCTGACAGTCATTAAAGTTACTTTTAAGTAGTGCTAAGGTAACTCGGCCATTGCAAATTGTTATTGGTATTAATGTTTGTACAATATCAACTTTATTATTTGAAGCAATTAGAAAACAAGCACGCATCGTTCAAAACTGTTCTAATTTGAATCAGAAAAAGTTAAAGAAAAATATCGGCGCTTGAGCAACTGATCGCGTGGTCCGTGAGAACTGGGTACGTGTTAGAAATTCTAACAATGGTGAATTCCACAAACGAGTCATAAGTAACTTCAGAGTGAAAACTTGAACATCCTTTATAGGAACATGAGTTTTATATTAATGATACTATTTAAAACCTCTATTTAACAAGTATTACGTAAAATATGTTTTATGTTAAACGATTATAATGAAGTCAGTTGTGAAAAAAACCAAATAACATTGTATAGTTATCAAGATTCAGATTGTGTACCAAATATCAGATCAATCTGTCGTCAGGAAAGGGGTAAAATTCCAAAGAAAACCGTTTAAAAATGGAAATGGCTTCTATCTCAAAACATAATATTTTCTAATAAATAAAGTAGGTAATATCAAAGATGAAGTCTCTTCTTGTAATAATTTGAAAGGGTATATCTGTTACGTTCCGATCTTATGACAGAGGTTAAATGGTAATGAAAAGTCAAGGAGGTCCTATCAAATAGTTCGAATTGAAGGGATTTGAGAGGTAACTGCGACGTGCAGACTGAAAATAGGTTGATGTAATAGTATTGTTTAAAAAAAGATCTTTTCAATTAAAGAACATAAAAAGAAGAACGTAAAAGAAGCTACTGGCTAAATAGGTACTATCGTCTCATATTGAAGAAGTTAACCAAAATATCATGCCTAAAATAAAAAGATACCTACTATTAATCTAATATATAGGTACCTAAGTCTGTAATTTAAACAGCAGGTCTATTCATTCACTTATTAAACTTCAATGACAATTGATTATTATTTTTCAATTCGATTATATTATGTGCGTAGCTACTGTCACAACTCGGTGTCCTCTATTTGGTTCGAGGAAGTGAGTGCTATTCAAGTTTACGGAAGTCCATAATGTAAAGGAAGTCAGGATATTATAGGGACACTCAATTAGATGAATAATAAATTCAATTTCAATAATCAATCATTGCAGAATACTTTATTTAGCATCAAAAAGAATTTATACGCATTTAGAATTTCACTGGCCACATCTTTATTTTTTAAATATCGAATTCTATTTTTGAATCAAAAAAGAAAAAGATCATGTTTCTTGGTATACCTAAAGAAAAGTTTAAAATGACTCGAATTAATTATTTCTGGAATTCAGTCATTATATAAACTCAGCTAACTCTAAGAACCAACTTTCGATAAATAATATAGTACTTTAACACGTGATACCCATTAATCCAATTCCGATGGCTTTAAGTAATACAGATACATTATCTATGTCATAACTTGACATCAGTGGGTGTGTGTGTTGCGAAAAATGCTAATCAGTCAATTTTGATTGGGCAACACCACTATGTATAGAATAATATACCGGTAAAAGGATTGCAACATTTCTCTAAGGTCAATGAATTTCTTCGCTTAGAAACAATGATGCAACCTCTTTATATGCAAAACATTTTATGCATCAATTGAAGTAATGCAATCTATCCATTATTGTCCATAAACGATCATCGTTTGACCGAGTGAAAGCCTCTTCATTCGAAGCTCACGATTGAAGCTTTCAAATAAATCGATACTCCAAACGACCGGGCAATAGTTTTAACTTAATAAACAATTATTATGAAAACTCGAGAAACCGCTTTCTCGTTGGATGCAGTCGATAACTGTGCACACTGTACATGTTCGCTTGAAACCCACTAGTTCTATATAACATTATATTACTCAAACTTTCTGTACTATTACGGTATGAGGTCATTGACATGTGCATAAAAACGAATAGTGCCACTAGAAATGGGGCTGATAGACGACGCAATAAGACCTAGTTCACACTATTGTGTGGCGTTATGTGATTAATTACATCAATGTATTACAAGCCCCATTGTTCCATAAAGATGTCAGAATGTCATATTACTAGATTAATTGCTGATGACATTTCGTAGTTTTGGGAAATACCAGACCTACGGTGTTTCAGCGGAGTGCACACTGGTAAGTTGCAAGTTGAACACAATTGCAATAATAAACAAGCAATAGTGATACGATCAGTCCGTGTGTCACTGGGCTAAGTCATTGTCGTTACACCACATCGCTGGCCGCAATCTATCTGTTCTCAACACTTGTTGCGCTCGCGCAGTTGCAACGCTTAAGTGTGGAAACTGTATCGATAACACTTCAACTGCTTTCGAGTTGTTACGCCAATTAAATTTTTATCGATACATGAGAGTAAGCACATCTAGATAGTTCGGTCGGCACTGGACACGGGTATCGGGCGGTGAGGTCGCGGCGCACCCTAAATATTTCAAATGTTACGTACCCACGCCGAGGGCGGCTGCTAGCACTATTAAACACCGTGAATTCATGATTAAACTGTAAGTCTTTGCACAAGTGAAGTGGACACTGTAACGTTCAAGCACACACTGCGAGCGGGTGAATGGGCGGTTGAGGCTTTTATATCGGGTAGGCGTACGAGTCGCAGCGACGGTGAAAAGCGTCGCCGGCGCCCGCGCAAGCCCCGCGCGCGCCCGCCTCACTCCCGCGGGGTGCGCACCCCCGCGACACTGTCAACATTCGCTCATCATCATCACTCCGCAACAACATGCTGCTAGAAATATTTATCATAGTTCTTGCATTACTCGTCTCAGCACTTCTCTAACAAAAATGTGAGTTTTGTCCTACATAGGTATAATTATGAACTCAATTAGTACTATATAGGGTTAATACAACTGAAACAGTTACTCATCATCGCACATGTTGAGCAATCGTTCGCTTGTTTTATTATTTTTATGTTCGAAGAGTATTAGGACACGATTATGTATTTCTGTAACCATGTTGCCAAACCTATGTCTAAATACTTGTCTTGATCAATATACCTCTATAGAACATCTTTTATTAATGTTGAATTATTTTTGCTTGTTAAGGAATAAGTGATAAATAATTTACTAATACCTTTTTGATTCTTATATTAAAACTTTTAAATTGCATACGTTTGTATAATACATATAGTTTTCTCTCAAGATTTGCTAGGTCCTACCAGTTTTTTTTTTCTAATAATATTAAATGTCCTTTACCTTTAGTATGTTTTTTTATGGAATCAGCCGGTAAGCGAACAGACGGATCACCTGATGGTAAGCAATCGGCATCGCCCATGGACACCTGGAACATCGGCCTTTTTGGGTATTAGGAATTTGAGGATTGTTGGGGATTCAGGGATTGGAGAGATTGGGGAAGGAGTAATTGGGTCTCTATAATTACTGATAATTGTCTTCTTTATACTAACTATGAAAACATGATTACCAAAATTAATAAGGTTTTTATTGAGATTATTGAGACAACCATCTTAACCCTCCCTAATATTTAGTTTTAGCGTACTATTATTATTTGGCACCTCCAAGAAGGTCAAAGGAAATGTACCACTTTACATTATTTACCTATGTACATACATAATACGCGTATTTATTATTCATTAGGTAGGTAAATATTAGAATACGTTTAAAACCTATTATGTCTGGCTTAAGATCATGCAAGGAAACTTAAGTCATCTTATGTTTGTCTCAAATGAAATAAATTTTTATTTACTAGAAAAGTGGTACATTACAGATAGTACTATATTTTTGAGAGACATAAAACCAGGTAGGTATGCAAATATTGAATGTCATTTTTGCTCAGGTCATAAATTATGATAAATGTCATAAATTAATTATTTAATGCAATAATATCATAATGTTTATTGGACCATGCTCCCACTACTGGTCTTCTCCTATTTTTACATACATAATTATATACATAACATCACGCCTTTTATCCCCGAAGGGGTAGGCAGAGGTGTACATTGTAACAATGTAACACCCACTTTTCACTGTTTATGTTATGAGTCCCATGTAATAGGGGTAAGCCTATTGCCATTTACCGGGCACAATTCCAGGCTCCGTGCTGCTGAGAGTTTTTGAAAAAACTAAGTAATACTTTGCCAGTCAGTCGCACTTGCGACCACTCAGCCAACGAGGCAGTCATTTTTATATTTTTAATTTTTTTTTGTAAGTAGTATTTAAAAATGTATTTATAGAGAATTTAAATAAATATATGGTCATAAATATATTCAGTCATCTTCATTCAATAAGTTTGCTACATAGCAAGAATGCTTTAAGTTGAAACTTAGTTTCAATGTAATTGTTTTTCTATGTTTATCTTCCTTCTTACTAATATTATAAAGACGTTGTAAGTTGTGTGTGTTAGTGTGCATTTTTTTTTATTCAATCAATTTGGAACAGGGATAGATTATATTCTGGAATAATAGAGGTATATAGGCTACGGGAACGTGGACGAAGCCGCATGTAGACTAGCTTTTAAATATAAATTGTTCGTTTTTGTAGATACATTTTGTTGTTGTACTGTTATTATTTACTTTATATTAATAAGTTATGAAATAAGTCATATGAGAAACACAGATTAAAATATACATATTTGTCACCAGTACCGATCTGGGTTTAGCCTACCAAATAACCAAACATATGATTGTTTTTTTTAACGGGGGAAAACCACCCCGTTCCTTCTTCTGCACGTCGAGCCGAAGCCCCGGTTACCCGTTAGGTTCTCCGCGACTCCGAAGACATATGATAGGAACATTCGGAACCGGTAGCTACGTTCTTTAATAAACCTGAACATTAAAACATTCTTCCAGGACTGGGTGTCATTATGTATGTGAACTTGTATGTTTGTGAACGCACTCACGACATAGGAGAAAATCCTAGTATGAAGAATTTTATAAAAAAATTGCGTATCATCCTTGGTTGGAGATGGCCAACCGTCTTCTGTTTAAGAGACCCCAAGTAGTCGTACGGGCTATTGATAATGACTTTGAAGCTATTAACTTTATTAATAATCTAATGTTGATTAGATTGTAATGTATAATAGCTATTGCCCGCGACTTCGTCCGCGTAGTATAGATATGTATTTTAGAACATAACTGTTTTTTCGTTTTAATTTTACAAAACATAAGTAGCCTATGTTACAGCTTACTACATCAGCTATATGCCAATAGAAGTCTTGCAAAATCGGTCCAGCCATTCCAGCGATTACCCAGGACAAAAATTTAAAAAAAATGTCATTATGGTATCGTACATACCTCTATATTCATACGCATTTTGTAAAAAACAATTATTTTAATACTAGCTTTTACCCGCGGCTTCGCTCGCGTCACAAAAGGATAAAAGTAGCCTATGTGACATATACCAATACACACAGCGCCATCTATACCAATTCTTTTGTTTTCCCTAGAGAACATCAAAATTTTCCGGGATAAAAAGAACCCTATTATTTATTCCGGACTTCTAACTTTACGCCTGCAAAAATTCAAAGCAATCTGTTTAGAAGTTACGGCGTGAAAGTGGAACAAACAAACAAACAAACAAACTCACTTTCCCATTTATAATAGTAAGGATAAGGATAAGGATAGTAAGGATTACAAACATCTACTCCAATTTTATTTATTTGTAAATACATATTATGGTAATATATGGAATTTTTAATCAATAATAATAATGAAATTTTAATTTTATATTAGAATGCCTATACTAATAGCAATTTTTTTTATACCTTCTTTTCCATAACCAGCCTATGTTTTACATTAGAGGTCATCCATCCATAGTCGTACATCCTTTTATATACAATTTTGACAACTGATTATATTATAATACTGTTAACAATAGGGGCTCGTGCTATATTTGAAACATAATATTATAGAATATATTTAGGTGTAGGAAAACATCTTTGTTTCTAGGTGTGTTATTAACACGTTCCCTGCGCCATCACTTTCAGAAAACTTTCATCTGGTGCTTTGGAGACCTAAAAGATTTCCAAACTAACCTACCATTTGGTGCGTTTGAGACCTAATCGGTCTCCTAAAGATACAGTTTTCAAAATAGTTTATATCTTCCAAAAAAAAAATCAAATATATTTTGATATTTTTGTGGGTGAAAGATAGCCTATTGCTTTATATTTTGCTAGGTTCGCACGCAGTTATGACATTTGAATAAACTACAAATACCAAAAAAAAATATGGTATCGATTGTATCTCGTACCGCAACGGAAGATAGACAAATATGTATATTTGTCCTACTCATAACTAAAGAACTTTACATGTTAGATCCTCCCGCAAGGAGTGAAAGAACACGATTGTGTTCAACGCACAATACAAAAGTCCTGCAAGAGATCTGATAGATCTCGTAATGCAACGAACGTGTAAAACAGATATTCTTTGAGTGTCCTACTAGTTACAAGGAAAATACTAAGTTAATTGTATACGAATGATATAATTATGAGCCTAATTAACTGGACTGTGTCTAAAAGAGATGAAAAATATTAGACATTTTTCCATAGTAGGTAATTAATAATTTTGATATGTATTTAAAAAAAATGTTTATTATGATAAAACTATGTTTTTAAGAGGACCTTTAATGTCTTAAATATGTGATTATTATTTTTATATTGTAACTTTCGTGAGACATACTAAATTAATTATTATGTTTTCGGCTTACTCACGTAATTATTTGACGAGGAACTCGACTAGTTTCAAGTCATGCTAGAGGCTCATATTCATGCACAGCATTCAGCGACCCGCGAATAAATATGAGCCTCCTCAAGCCGAAAGCATAATGATGATTAGTATTATTAATGGACTCCCTCTGGGTGGATTTTCTCTTAGATGCATTTTTACAAAACCAAACTCACGAAACACAAAAAAGTGTTTCGTGTGGGAATCAAACCAGTTACACATTGCCCAGTTATAAGGCCACCGTTGGAGTAATATCTATACATAAATTATCTTTTTTTTTCATTGTTTACTATTTTTTTTCTCAATTATCATCATCAATTCCGTCAGACCACCCAACCGTATCATGTAAAAACTACAATTAAAACGATACAAAGTCATAAACAAAAGCTAGTACTCACATAGGAGATATAGTAAAACAATAGTTTGTAATTTTACAGACGACTGATAACGAAGGTCAGGTCGCAAGGTTCGGAGACAAGCATCTCTCATTGAACTCCATACGTATATAAATTACCGAGATTTTGTATTTTCATTCAGTTGTACCGTAAAATGGAGTGGATAGGGATCGAGAGGTGAAAAGAGATAGAATAGGCATGAATAGATATTGGGGAATTCTTCATCAATTCACTCCTCTCCTGTCCATAGTATAAAGAGACGTATTAATGATTTTTTTTAAGGGCGAAAATCATCAAATGGCTTCTCTCGCCTAAGTAAGGCGGGAGGGAGTGTCAGACTCTTACTGACTAAAAACCACCCCGTTCCTTCTCCTGCACGTCGAGCCGGAGCTCCGGTTACCCGTTAGGTTCTCGCGACGTATTAATGATTTGGATACGTATTTATTGGAATATAAAACTATGTTTTAATCGACACCCTAGTATTTTCTCTTGGATGCATTTTTACAAATTCAAGCCTATTCACCTCTCGATCTCTATTCGCCTTATTTTACCGTGACGTAGAAGTTTTATTAATGCAACCCCAGATGTAATTTTTGTCATTCATAATTTTCAATACTACGTTTTAAAAATCGACTTCAACCCTTTTTTTGTAGTCCGTTAATTAACTCTTCCAAGTGTAACAAATAATTCTCTGAAAACACGGATAAACAAACATACATACATACATATAGATCAAATGCGAACCTCCTTCTTCTTTTGAAGTCGGTTAAAATAACGGGGACTTCATATTTTCATTCTGTTGTAAATAGTAGTATTGTTTTAAAAATACAAGTCGCCAAGTCAGGAGATGGAAAGATGACTTGAAACTGACAGCGGGAGCGTTCTGGTTGAGAGAGGCAAGAGACAAAACGCATGGAAAGAATTGGAGGAGACCTGCCTATGCCAAAAGGCACACCGAACTTAGGGACCTCCTGTGACCCTATGTTTAGGAATAAAAAGCTATTGTTATTATGGAAACATAACAAAACTTAATCCCTTTAAAAGCACGAAGGAATCGGAGTCTCTCACTGTAGAATCCAATTTTCAAAAAACCGAAAAAAATTGTTACAATTGTTTGTTCGCTTTATATAATAGAGGTAGTATAAGATTTATATTATTAATAAATGTACTCATTGAATCGTCATATCAAACTCACATTACTAAATAATAATCCAATTATTTAGCGGATATTCTATGTGTCACTACCGACAACTTCGAGGAAAACTTGTAATGACATTATATATATATAATACATAAAAAACTATTACCATAAGGTCCTACGGTCCAATGTGAACATATCCAGTGAGGTCTCAATTTCCTACATACCTTGATAGAAATAGTGTTATTATGGTAACTGTTCGATAAGATCACGCATACGATAAGTGCTTATATTTAGGACAAGGATGTAAGTAGCCAGCGAGTCGACGACCGTCCGCGCCCGGCCCGAAGGCCTGCTGGTTTCACGGCGCGAGCTCAAAGATTATTATTGCACAGATGTGACTGTTTATTGATGTTACTTGTTTTGTATATTTTTTATTAAATATTTTGATTATAGTTTATAAAATATTTGTGTAGTATAACATAGCGACATATAAAATTCTAGAATTAAACCTGACTGTTTTGTTGGTACTTACATATGTTAAACACGTCATAATAAATTATTTGATTTGATTTCCATTATGCTTGCGCATTTACCTAATGTAGTTTTTAGGTCAATATAAAAAAACTATTTTCATATGAGATATTAAAATTTTTAAGTTTATCAAAATAGTAATTTTGTAACTGTGGAAAATAAAAGGAAAATAAAGTCTTTTTTTAATTAAAAAATTAAACTATGATTTTCTCCTGTATCATCACACAGGTATATTATATTTTTAATCCGAATCACTTACTTATCACTTAATGCCATTTATACGTAACGATACTTTCTACCTATTCACCATTACAAAACATGACTAATTCTCTAATCTTTGGCCGTTGTCACCGCGATGTTTGCCTCATTGCGCCGGCGCAGCTATGTGCAGTATGCGGAAGGTAGCGCCGGGTGACGACGAAATGCCTAAACTTACAATCACCTCTAAAATTATAGTATTCAAGTCTCTACAAATAAATGAATTTTGTGAAATATTTTAAGAATAGGGTACCGTGCCATCTCGAAGAGGAAAGAGGTTGAATAACCTCAGACGTTGTGTAAATTGTTTCATAGTAAAATTGCATTAAGAAACAGATGACAGAAGGAATTCTGATTCGAATAGGTTTTTTATGTTTATTTGATATTTTTTCTCTTTATCGATTACGAAGTTTTTCTAGGATACATATTTTATATTTATATTTAACCTATAATTTCAGTCAATCTTTAAAGTTTCTTCCCTTGAACTTTAAAGGATTAAGATCAATAACTCAACCAAAATAAAAAATATATGAAATTAAATTACGACTCATCAAAAGGCCGCATGCGACGTCGTATAGCAAAAATATTCATATCAATCTTTACATTAGCATATCCATGCCTTCCCGAGAAACCGTAGGCAATGGCAATAATTCACAACGGGCCCTATAAGTTGGCATAAAACGGTACAACGTATTTAATATTCATAAAGGTTGCGCGCACGAAATTGTGCAGAGACGCGACGTGCGCACTTCCTTCTGACTGAACATCATACAACGCCATAATGTTAGACTATATTAAAATACTGGCCGTCTATAAATTAAAAACTTTTTGGTGCACACTCTTTTATAATTAATACTGGCCACTTTTGATTTGGCCGGTTCTGAATTTGAATAGGTATGTTTTAAAATTTGAAGTTTAAATTAGGTTTGGTTTGTCTGTTAATGATTGATAACAGTAAAAAACCATTAAACTGTCAAAC